>CM060963.1:118903734-119511234 GCA_030765045.1 Tenodera sinensis | reverse complement strand
TATTTTCTGGTGTGAAACTACAGAAAAGCTTGTAACTATGTTGGAACTAACGTGTGAATAGAGGACAGAATATGAGAATAACAGATGTGACCCAGGGGACCCACACGAGTATTCTGATACACACAACATATGTTCACTGACGCTGGTTATTATGTATGCTCTAGGACAGTTGAGTTATTTATGCAGCCAACATATTAGCTGAAATTCCGCTAGGGTCATTGCGTGACTATATATACCCTAAGTTGTAAGTGACGTGTAAATATTGTGGTTGGTACGTGGTAACAAATAATGCCCTGCACCACAAACCACATCTAGTATTCCACTAATATCATACAAACTACGACTTTTACTAGATTTACTTACCTGCGCGCGCATGTGTGAAAAAAAAATCTGGTGTGTTGCACTCACATGACTTTTTCTACTCTTGTTATATATATTCTTACAAACTCTTATTGCTCTGCCTTATTCATGTTATTTGAAATAAACATTTGCAGAAATTATTTTATTGCTATTTTCTTGTTGAAACAAGGAGAATATGGGAATACTTAACTTTGAGCGATAGTCTAATCTTTTAAAGCTTTCAAATTCCGTTCTCTTTGAATGACTAGTACATAAAAAAACGAACAACGACCTTATATTTGTGGAAAGTATAGGTATTTCAAAACTCACACAAGGAACAAGGAATACCTGCGAAATGATTCATTCCACAAAAGATTTTATTTATGTAGACATCAACTGTATGTTTTAACGAGATTTACATATTTATATAGTAAGACGTGGTTTATCTCTTACGGTTTACGAGTTATGCAAAAGTCATGAAAAGTAAACAAGACTACATGGACTATAGCCAGAAAATTCAAAATTTACATTTCATTTGCCATAAAAATATTTTAAACATGATATTTTAATCAAAATCGTTAGGGCCATTTTCCAGAAAAAAAAGTTTTCGAAAAATATTCCACGTGAAGTATAGTTTACGGAGGAAGAATTTCCTTCAAAATCTTCGAGCACTCTTGAAATATATCAAACTTCAATACTTTTTGGCAATCAGGCAGCTCAAAACTCATATTTCCGGTGAAATTTTGACATCGAATTTTTGAGTGGAATACAGTACTGTCCTACTTACTATACGTAGTAGAGAGGGAAAAAAAGACAGTATACTATCTAAACACACATCACTCCCAACTTAATGCTAAATACGATACAGCACATAGAAAAATGTTCGTTACCTTTTTAAGTTCTTGGCAACTCTTCCAGCAACCGTTAGTTAGAATATTATACATCCAGATACTAAAGCAGAGAATTAAAAGAACATTTAGAGGTTTCTATGGTCACCCCGTAAAGTTCTCTCCTTTCACATGACTTTTGTGCAGTTGGAAAATCATAAATTGAACGAAAATCTACCACGGAAGAAAATGCCACTCTCAAAATGTATAATTTGTGTCAAACAAATTTACACTATCAGCCAGTTACAAATAATTACTCATAACATATTATAACAAAATAACAAATGTCCAATGTAATTGTTTTTTCATTAGCTTATTTTCTTAATGTAGAACACACAGTTCTCTTTTACTTATGTTGTACAGTCTTCAGTTCTTCCTGATATTACAACTCACAACTGTTTTATTGTATTTTTAACACAATATTGTCTGTCATACTTCACTTTGTTTATGTCCCAAACAGCTAACTTTCGCGATACAGTCACTCAACACTAATTAGCTATCTTTCTTTCAGCACGCTTGTTCTCTGACGACGACCGTACACACGCAACCAGGGTTGCTAATGTTTAAAAGTAAAATTATCGTACCGGCCACTCAAAGTTATAGATTTGGATTCAAAATTATCGTACATTATAAACCAAATGCTACAGAAATAAATGTTTCAGCATAAGACTTATGAAAATGTAATAGTATTGATGTTTATGGTATCCACCTACAAGATCCATGACATCAATCAGTATTACAACTTTACTACTTATATTTCTCGCACTATTCATTTGAAAGTTCATCATCTTTCTTAACTGTTGCACCACTATACAAATTTGTTGTTGAGATAAACTTTAACTTCTCGGTGGCTTGCAGATTTTCGGACCCACCACATTCTTTCATAAGCGAGACGACCGATTAAGTCCATTTACCGTATCGAGCACCAATCTGCTCCTAATTTTGCTTTTTATTAAACCTTGTTTGGAAAAAATTCTTCCACAAGAAGTGTCTCTGTGGGGCAATGAAATCACTGATAATGTAAACTCCGTCCGTTCTTTGAAATCAGTATTTCCGCCAAGGTGACATGTGTTTAACAGCACTCCAGAAACTGTCAGGTTCAGGCATGTTCTTTATTTCACACGAAGTATCACGTACTCCAAGTTTTCTCTAATGATCACCAATTTTCTGAACAGTGGCAAATTGGGCACACTGGCAATAACAGGGTAAAGGCTAGAAGGATTAGCAGGATATGAAATGGTTGCCTTAGAGGGATGGAGGCAGGCCCTGAGGGCAAAAGTGGTGTCGCTATTTGTAATTAATTTCATTTTGCTGGTGTGACAAACCAATGAAAATGATATTTCGCCAGTATCGAAATATCAATACAAATACAAATACGCTGGCCGCCGCACGCCTCTCGAATAACCTCGAAAACCTTTTGTAGTGCCGGGCGAGGCAACTTGACCTTGAGGCCTTTGATATGTACGCTGTGCGCCTGGTATGTGGTGTGAAGTAACTTGACACCGTCCGTGCTTTGTTATGTGGTCGGCGTCGTAATACGCTCTTCCCAAGTTGAAGTTTACCTTCTCCGTCATCTATGAAACATTTGAAAACAGGGAGTTCAAGGTCAGTAGCGATCTTTAATATAAACAACCGATAATTTTTACTTTCTCTACCACCTACCATGCTAGGTAAGAGAAAATATTTTATTTCATCCAAGAATTCTAAGTCGAGATTTCACCGGAAATATAGAGATTTCGAGGTCCACTGAATTGGAAATAAAAATTATAGGAAACGATCCTTCACGTGTGTGCTGCAAAACTGAAACAAGACAAAAATGGTCAAGTTGAATGACTACCAAACTTGGTATTTAAATTTTACACCCTCCAAATACACGAAGTGAATATTTTCAAAATATTCCCCACCCCAAACTACTCTTCACATGGAAGTATGTCGTTATGCCTTATTTGCTCCAAAATAGCAATGTTCGGGTGTTTTTGTAACTAATAAAATTTGTGTACAACATGTATGTATCCATCAGATTCATTTTTAAATTCGAACTCGATTTTGCGATCAAATATTCAACCTCATTTATGTGCTGCAAGAACGTAAAATTGGATTCATTTGCAGGAAAGGGAGTATGAGCCGACCGAGCCGGTTTGCGCTGTGGACGTTGTGCTCCACTGTGAAACACTAGTGGTAGAGAAGTTGCATAACATCACGGGGCTTCCAATGGGTCTCGCATCAACAGCAACTAATCGCTCTCTGCAATTAAATTTGAATGGGGATGAAAATTCATGGGTAAAAGTTGGTGCAGAGTACTAAAATGTTCCGCTGTGAAGCACTTAAAATGCAGATGCGTGGAAATCTCTGCGAGATCCGCTTTTTGTTAAACAGCGGACGTTGTTGCTGTTTAATTGCTTGTATGTTTGTAACCTTCCTGAGCTACGTTTTAATTTCCATATAACATTACTGAATTAAGCAATTTAAACGGTGTTCACTAATGCTTTGAAGCACATATTTAAAAATATAAGGCCGTGAAGTTTTATACTAAGGGACGTCAATTTTCTAACTACGGTGATTCATCAGTCTGGGAATATAACAAACCTGTCACTTTTAATTAGCGATTTGATTTTACAAAATATTTTTAAAATGTTTTTAAAATAAGTTTTTGTCATTTATGTCAGTTGTGATTTTACATATCCCCAAATTCCGTCTCCTTGCATGGCCAAGAGAGAGCGAGAGAGAGAGAGAGAAGGAGAAGGGATAGAAAAGGAAAGAGAGAGAAGCAACTAACGAATTCGCATTTGAGAAAAGCATAACTAGTTAAAAATGTTGCATACTGAAAAGTAAAACAATTTTGTTCATCTAATTGGCCATAATCTACATACGTTAAAAGACACATAGCAGTAAAACTACGATTTGCGAATGTTCTATATACTGTCTCTCTCCCTCTCTCTCTAATAAAACACCTCTCAAGCACAATTATAAGATGAGCTATAAAAATGTAAATGCAGAACAAGTATTAAAGAAAGAAAAAATAAGCTGGCACGCTTAATAGATTTTATCAGAGTTGCCAGAATGTTTATAACACGACAAATACATTAAACTCAACAACAGATGGTGTTCACGTGTGCTAATGCTTGTTCATTTGGTATTTGGATACTAAATATTCTTTATCGCGAACGTGTTGTGTGTGTGTGTGCGTGTGTGTGTATCTATGTGTGTGTGTCTATGTGTGTGTCCATGGATAATTACTGCAGTGTCTGCCTCCTCTGGGTTGTAAAGTATAAAGTATTTTTATTTTGATAGTCATGGAACAATCAGGCAGCTATTACAACCCCCAACTTAATTGCCCTCACATTCTCGTATTTCTGTTCTGTGCATTGCAGTTAGACTATGGTGCGAACTAAATTTAAACAAAAGTGGCTGGAAGCTGTATTTAATTATGCAAATTAATAGCAGAAGTACAGAAAAGTCGAAAGAGGTTAAGAGTACATGTACATCCTCATTTGTCCTCTTTCTCACATTGTTTGTTTATTAAGTTTGCCACTTTCAGTTAAAGTCGGTGAAGAGATTGGTGAAAAAGGATTGCATTTGATGGTAAAGTGTTTGAAAGACTATATTCAACATTAGTGGAATCAAGATGGATGTATAGTATAGAAATATGTGGAGTTGAGGAACAATGACAGAAAATGAATATTATCTTAAGGGCGTTTTGTAAGTTGATGTTGGGGAGGGGGGCCCAAAATACAGCCAATGGTGGATCGCTGCTAGAAATGGGAAAAGTTAGTGTGAGAGGAATGGTGATGGAATGAAAATTGAAATACTGGCATAGGTTAAATCAGTTCTCAGATGATAACATTTCGAAAAGTTGTCTTGTTTAGTATATCAACAAAAACGTTTGAACCATGATTGTTGGATGAGTAACATTAAAGCAGTCTTAATAATAGCTGGGCTAGGGGATATACGCGAACAAAAATATGCAATGGCACATGTATGTTGGAAAATTGCCAAAGAAAGATGAGGATATGGATAAACAAGGGTTGAGGGCAGGCATTAATGAAATGAGATCATTGTCTTTCTATAACAAGATAAAGACGGAACTAGGAAAAGAAAATTACATCGAATTTTGTAATAAAAGGGAAAGATTAGCAGAGTAGAAACAGGGTATTGAACAAATGAATGGTGGATAACATTTATTATAGAGAAATGTAATATTTAGTAATATTTTAATTTTTGAAAAATTGTGAAGTAAGAGGCTTAAAGGAAGTTTTGTGGAATACAAAAAGAGATACAATTGTCAAGTGTAAAAAAGTTGAAAATATTATGTGAAAAGTGGGGTAATGTAATTAAAAGTTTTCAATGTCGATCTGGGAAGAAGTGGCCAAGGTCATTCCCATAAAACCCCCGAAGCATGAAAGTCTGGGTGGCTCAATTGGTTAAACGCTGGTCTACTGATCCCAAGGTCGCAGGTTCAAATTCGGCCCAGACCGATGGTTTTTAAGTGAGCTTAAAAACGATAGCTCCATGTCAGTAGATTTACTGGCATGTAAAAGAACTGCGGGACCAAAAACACGGCATAAAGGCGACGGTGATGTGATCCTGGCAATTGACAAGTTCGTTAAATAACATTTTTTTTTATTTATCGAAGCATTTATTTAGTACAGATGAATATTGGTAATATTGATAACTTCACTGCTGTATAGCTACAACTAAAGTCTCTTGCGCGATGGATATAACGGGAAATGAATACTTTTGAACTCGGAGGTGACCTACTTAAATGCTTTAAGAAGATAAGCAGGTCTTTTATGTGTAATATTTATATTCAAATTACATAATTTAAATAAATTACCTCGTGTGAGAATGGTCAGTGTTTTGACTTCTCAATCCGGAGGTCCCGGGCGCGATTCCCGCATGGTGTGACGGACCAACTCTTACTATGCAAAAAATGTAGATCTCGCTAAAACACAGTTTATGTCCAAATAATTTCTGATTTTTTGTGTATACACGCGCACATCAAAGCTTTGTTTATTATAAAGCTTTATCCAGATTCTTTTACGCAATAAATTCACGTGTCCTTCTCTACACCCTCTTCTTCAAAGAATTCATACAATTTGTATATGTCAATTTTACCTTAATGAGAATCATCTCATATAACCGCAGAGTCTGGAAGAATGAACGTGTTTCTAGACGTAATCTCTGTTTCAAAATTAACAACACTGTTAGTTGTTTCTGAAGTCAAAGCCCACCGTGTGACCATAAAAGTTAAAAGGGAGCTATAGAATGGGAAGATTAAAAATGAAATTAAAAAGTAAAACGAAAACTGTAAAAGTTAATTAGATTCGTGCTATCTTCATTGTGTGCTCCTCTTTATCCAATTATTCCTGTATTCCATTTATCCGCGGATCGGGATCATTATTATTAGATCTCAGTTTATTTTCTCGAATTGAAAGTTTTTCTAAAATGATAATTAATTATAAACAAGAATTCTTGAAATTAATCCCTGACTTGAGCAATCATACGTACGCTTAACCCTCTATTGGATGAATTACTTTCAGTATATGCCACTCTTCTTGTAATTCGTGAATGGACATTTTAAACGGAGTAATTCGAATAGGTGTGGCAACATGGAGTGGTCATCGATTCAAAGCCAAATGTCATGAATTTAATCGCAAATATGCCGGGGTTACATTAGACTATATAGCACGAATTTTAACTGCGAAACAGAAATAAAGATAGCTGAAATAATTCTGGAATAAAGTGATACATTTACGATATTAATGGTTAGCAAAGTGTTGTTTATTTATTGTTAAATGCTAATATAGTATGAAAATAAACACCGTTTTACAATATTCTAAAACGTTTATTAAGCATCTTTGTGGACAAATAGTAACATTATGCATTACACAGTTAAGTCAATACTTTAAGTCAATACTTTAAAAATAGTTTTAAACCATAATGCATAAGAACAAGCAAATACATTTAATTACTTAGGATACAACATAACTTATTATAATACTAATTAAGATTTAAACAATGAAATAAATATATTTCACTGTACTTGTGAGACATTAACAAGAACATTAAAAGGAAAGATAAGGGAAGAAACACATTTAAAACTTTACAAAGTAATGACTGTGCTAGTATTGACGTGCCGATATGAAGCATGAGTGATAAAAGAGAAGGACTGGAGTAGAAGAGCAACTAAGGGATGTACAATTATGGAGAAAATAAAAAACGAAGGAAGAATAAACGGATTAAACATTCTTCCTGTAAATTAAAAAAAGAGGAATATAGAAACCGATGGAGATAACATGTACAAAGAATGAATTAAAAATGCTTCTCTAAGTTGCATTATGTGTACCATAACATTTATAATTTATAACCTCGATTATCTTGTCCCTTTTGATATCCACCTTTTTGGATCTGTCAGAATGATTCCATTCTATTTATTTTCTCCTCCTGTGTCTTTACCCCTATGAGACATCATTTACATACTGCTCTACAGGTAGGTATAATTTCTCCTTCTTCCTCTTCCTCTTGTACAATCATTGCGTGTTCCGGTCTCACGTCGATGCAGCGTTTCCTTGGCCTACATCCTCTTGGTTTGTGTCCAACTACTTGTTTGGGGATTCTCCCTGGATTCATTGTTTCTAAGTGTTGGAACCAATTTTCTCTATATTCCATTAATTTTGTTAAAAAGAATTAATGTTTAACTCATATTTAATATTTTCATCTCTAAATTGGTCTTCTCTTGTACATCCTTTTCACAGATCTTAGGAAACGTATTTGTGCTGCATGTATTTTACTGAAATCTTTACTATCCATGTATATCAAGACAGGAAGGCTCATGACAGAGTAGAATTTCAATTGTATGCTTTTTCTCTTTTATCTTTTACTGGGTTCTAGAGTGTCATTTATTGCTTCAAACTTACTAATTTTCTGATGTATACGCTCATTTACTTCATAACTCAAACCGTATCCAAGATAAAACGTGGTACAATAATACTCGTATTATTCAGAGTTAAAAGTTTTATTCGTATTGAGTATTTACCGTGGAATGCCATTCATTACCTTGGTTTTTTAACTTGAAACCTTCAAGTTGTTTAATGTTGCTTGTGTGATGTTAATACCAAGTGTAATACTTATGTCCCTTATGAACATAATACTTTATGTGAATGACTCAAGAAAGTCATGACGCTGCCCTGTGCGCCAGTATTAAAGACAGGCCTTGCCTCCCCCAAATAGCTCAAAGTGGACACGCGCACCGAAATTCAGTTTTGAATGAACCTCGCAGGCTCCGTGCAGACTGGAAGAGCTGTCTAGATGTCACTTCGGGGAGCAGTATAGTTAGCCAAAGTATGTATGTTCATTTTCACTAATGAACAGTTGCACCGCTCCGGGCTGTGATGAACATACGTATAGGAAACCAGAAACGCCGCTACTGCACCGCTTCAAAACTTTTATTCTGCTCTTCTATGGCGACAGATATTATCATCACTGATATCATCTACGTACATTCCGGACATCCATAAGCTCTAATCTCTAACTAATTAGATTTCCCTCATCAGTCTGCACAAGGAAATAATACTGTTTATTGGACAATTGCTGTTTGATTTATTGGTACAACAGTTCTATCATAATTCGAACGTAATCCTCATCATAAGCACAGTGCCTAATGTAAGGGGATACGAAGAACAGATACGTAACTGACAAAATCATGTTTTTTTACATAGCTAACATGAAATTTTAATTCTATTTAATGGCTTTTTCTAATGTTTCACAATCATATGGATTTTTCTACCCATTTTCCAACAAATATTGTTTACAAGGCTTATTGTTCTCTACAAAACTTAAACTAACCCCAGCGCAACAGATCTAGACGGGTCAGGATGTACCGCCCGACCGCTTCGTCCTCCTCCTCTGCCCACTACAGGCGTTATGAGTGGGCTGCAGAACGGGAAGTGGGACGTGGTCAGCGCTCTGAATCCTCCCCGCCCAGTCTTGCGCTCTTCTAGACCAGGGGCCACTACTTCTTTAATCAAGTAGCTCCTTGATTGGCCCCTCAGAGACCTAAATGCGCCCCATAATAGGTGTAACAGTAATAGGAGAATACTGAATTCTTCGGGTGAATGATAGTAAAATCTTTTAAAAACTGGTCTCTATGTGATACCTTTAAATTTCATCCTGTTTGTATGAGCAGTATGACCAGAAAAAACAAAGAAAAAAACAAGAAAAGCGAAAAAAAGCTTGCCTATTTTAAAATAAATGACTTCCCATTTTAGAAAACTATAAGTATTGGAAAATATAAACAATAACAAGGTATACCTTGAAAATAGTTTTCTCCGCAAACCTTTTATTTGAAATATATTGTGTGTTTTAACGATATCTGCATTTTTGTATAGTAAGATCTTGTCTATGTCTACCTCTTAGGGTTTACCAGTTATGCAAAAGTCATTCAGAGAGAAGACAACTACAGAACCTGTTCCTCTATTCAGAGGTTATTTATTTGCCATCAAGATAACTTAAGACATATGGTATTTTAATAAAATACATTGGTCATTTTCGAGAAAATCAAACTGATGAAGTCGAACATGTAAAAAGGTAATACAAATTAATTTTAAATATATTGCAAGGATGCGACACGAAGATAATTAAGAAAATTCCTCCGCCATAAACTACCCTTTACGTGCAAAATTTATCAAAAAATTTTATTTTTTTCAAAAATTGCTTACAGATTTTGATTAAAATGGCACATATTTAAGATAGTTTTATGGAAAATGAAATGTATATTTTGAATTTTCTGGCTATAGCTCATGTATTATTTTTTATTTTCAAGTTTCAAGATCTTGTACTTTCCTTTAATTGGAATCGTTATTCTTTTCTTTCTTTCTTTCTTTTCATTTCTCCGCTCCATCGCAAGCATTTGTTACCACGATAGAAAAACTTGAATGAGATTTTTGCATTATATAAATGTGACATTTTTGGTTACATTCAGTTACAAATGTAAAAATCTGCAGTGAAGCAATTAAGGACTTGTCCATCAACGCACTGAACTTCGAGAAATTACCATTCAAACAAATAGGTAAGACTGTTTCATTTTAAGCTTAATTTATTATTATTATTATTATTATTATTATTATTATTATTATTATTATTATTATTATTATTATTATTATTATTATTATTATTATTATTATTATTATTATTATTATTATTATTATTATTATTATTATTATTATTATTATTATTATTATTATTATTATTATTATTATTATTATTATTATTATTATTATTATTATTATTATTATTATTATTATTATTATTATTATTATTATTATTATTATTATTATTATTATTATTATTATTATTATTATTATTATTATTATTATTATTATTATTATTATTATTATTATTATTATTATTATTATTATTATTATTATTATTATTATTATTATTATTATTATTATTATTATTATTATTATTATTATTATTATTATTATTATTATTATTATTATTATTATTATTATTATTATTATTATTATTATTATTATTATTATTATTATTATTATTATTATTATTATTATTATTATACCGTTTTAAGCTGCTCCTACTATTCCTTTACTTCTAAGTTCCAGGACTTTTCATAATGCCTTTTAAAAAACGAACTAGCTTAGGAAATCCTTTTCAGTGAAAAGGTCAAAGTGAATGTGGGTTCTCTTAGCCAAAATTATGATATATTTGGTCATATTAAAAATACGTAGTGCACAGGTAAATCAATGATGGCGTTACGCTTATTCTATCTTGGCTTGTAATTTTAAAGTCATCACATCGCAACCAGTTATAAAACGGCTAACGTTTAAAACTTGCTTGTTCGCATATTCCCCTGGCATCTATAGGGAAATTACTAATAAGTTCCGCAAATGTTTATCTCGATTAAAATGAAATATATAGAGGAATAAACATATTTAAAAGTTGTTTATACAAGAGTAGAGATAGTTATGTGAGTGTAGCACGTCAGAGTTTTATTTTTTGTGAAGCATAGCGCCAAGCTGTAATGATAAGATATTTAACAATTCCAAGAGTATCTGGATGGGATACTCTTTTATTTAAGCATTAATCGTTTTACGGGGCAGTTATTTCATCAAAATTTCACTACTTAAATCATCAAATGCTATAAATTGGAGTTTGATAATATTTTCTTATGTTTTGCTTTATTTTTTGTTTTTGCTATGTTTGTTACAGTAGCAAACTATCATAGAGAGAATGAATAAAAGGATCGCCCGCCTTTGCTCGGAGGTAGTATGTATGTTGATTACTAATATTCATTAGAAAGCAACGTTTTCTAACCTCATTTACTTCTGAGTGACGTATTTGATAGCGGTGTTGATAATTCTTTTCCAGCACAATGGTTTTGGGCTTTGAATACAAATTTGTGTAGAGACTTCAATGTGTAAGCAAAGCTCATCGCAGATAGTAAGCTAACTCTGCATTAAACGTTTTTTGTCGGCCTTTAAATTTTAAAATACTGGTGAATAATATGCCAGTAGCACACCTGATATTGTCACATACATGGGTGTTCAAACCCCCAACAATTATACACAACTACAAAGCAAATCTTGTATTTTGAATGGAATAGTCCAAAGCTGCCACGAGCAGTAGTAGTGTCAGCAGCAGACACTTAACCGTTATTAAGCAAATAAACATTGAAACAGACAATAACAGGTAAAAGTGATGTGTACAACTTCAATAGAAAGTGTGGGGCCAGTACCATTACAGTAATAATGGTAATAATAACTGTGTGTGAGTGTTGTGTATAGGCATACGTACGTGCGGAATAGGGTAAGTTAAAAACGAGATTTCGAAAACACACACTTGGGACTTCAACTATAGAAACTTCCACAATTGTGAAACGAGAAGTGCAAGGAAAGCCCCCATTTACCCCTTTACATGGACTAATCCACTCATACGTGACTTGGTGGAAATCAACCAGTCAGGTGCATAGCAATTTCAAATTTCAACAAACGATAGTCTTCATTCGCGAAAAATTTATCGAATTTATCACCTCCTCTGAATTTAAATTATCACCTCGGCTGTCTTTCTAATGTTGTGATCAGGTTAGAGAATTTTACTGCACTGTCCTACAAATCTGTAATGGCTTAGTAATTTGAGGCAACAGAGTCACCAGGTTTAAATATCAAAAATGGCTTTCTCTCGCTCCGTTGAAGCATCTAATTGCTGATACAGATGAAATAATTCGCAGAGGGAGACTTCAGAACTCGGAACACAACAGAAAATACGTTTGGAATCAGTTTGACAAATATTTTGTTGAAGGAATCAGTGATATCTAATTTTATAGGCCGTGCCAATGGATGCTAAGGTATGCCTGCCTCGCTTTTTTTTTTTTTTTTTTTTTTTTTTTTTTTTTTGAAGAGGTTAGTAATTGAAAAACAGAATTTAAATAACATTTCGTAGGTATATAATCCTTTAATTCGTGAAATAATCTTAATAAATGCAACTCGTAATAGTCAAATGCTCTACACAAATTGGCAAACATTCGTGGCATTTACTTATAAAGATTTTTATTTTGTTTAAATTCTTCTTAACGATTTTTATCATGCTTAATAAGATCGTAAATAAACGTTTTAAATTTCCTGTGAATTTTCTCTCATTCATAATGACATTTTTTTTCTAATTTTGTGTAGCTGGTTAAAAATATACAAAACCGTGCTGGGGAAAAAGTGCAGAGTTAGTAATAATATATCATTTAGGTCAGTGTTTCTGTAACATTAAGCGTTTTTAAAATATTGCTCGTTAGATGTTTAAGTTTACATGGGTTTAACTGTTATGTGGAGTGTACAAAGCAATCTTAAACGCATTTTCGTTATTAACAGAGGTGATAAGTTATGCGAACAGTTGAATTATTTTCCGTATCCTGCATAAACCAATGCCATGTTGCTTAATTCGAAATTATTTGTAGTAAAATATTTATCACGAGTAAGACACGTAATCATTAATATTTTAAAAAGTTCTTTAACATAAAAGATAGTTGCATGAGAGATTGAGGTCGCAAAGAGGTTGAAAGCGACCCATGAAAACGAGTAGCTTACTCACGCCTCAACGCCTTTACCCGATTATGATTTCACTGCTCATTTAACTCATTTACAAGCCCCGAAGGAAAGTTGCTGAAGATGTGAATCTCTGACAATGAAACCACTATCACTGCACATTAGTGGGACCTTCTAATATATGTCGCTAATATAAGGTTGAGCGAAGTTCTAACGCTTCTAACTTGGATATAATGAAATTCCTTCCTATTCCAGGTGGATGGAAGACGTGACACACGGAGTAGGGTTACAGCAATTGCTAACGGTTTCAAAAGAGGTTATATACGTCTTCAGAGCAGCAATCTTGACAAGTGATACTACTTCAAAGCAAAAATAAATGTTTCAAAATGCTTTTTTTATTGAACTGCATTTTATTGTACTGTAAGAGTGAAGAAAGCCTTAAAACTTTTATTTTATGGAATTCTAGCATTAAAACGGCTTATTACGTAGGCATAAATCGTGTGAAATTACCCCCGTTCTCGCACCAATGCCAGAAAGTGAATTACACAACAACAAAACAGCAATGACGTCATCACCGCCACAATGTGGCTAACGAAAAAGGCAGGCTACGGCGCAAGCTGCAGTGATGTAATTCTCCTAGTCTGATCATGGCCCGATAAAGTAAAACCACAATCGCCTAATATATCCATATTCTAAACAACCAAAAAAATTGCTCGCCGAGTTCATATAGAAGATCCAGTTTTATCATTATGGTATACAGTGTTAATGTATCAGATTATCATGATTACGTAACTCCGACTTGCGCCCAGCCTATCTATTTTGTTAGCCATGCGCCACAAGAAAATTTTCTCCAGTATGTGCCTGTAAGAAAACCTGTAATCGTCACTCTCGCAAACTAATGCATTTTTCGTTTCTCCATCCACAAAACTTTTAATATTCTTTTTCGAAAACGTTTTCTGATTTTTGTAGAATTAATTAACTCTCAGCAGTGTGGCTTCGTCCACAGGTTGAGCGAAGTTCTAACGCTTCTAACTTGGATATAATGAAATTCCTTCCTATTCCAGGTGGATGGAAGACGTGACACACGGAGTAGGGTTACAGCAATTGCTAACGGTTTCAAAAGAGGTTATATACGTCTTCAGAGCAGCAATCTTGACAAGTGATACTACTTCAAAGCAAAAATAAATGTTTCAAAATGCTTTTTTTATTGAACTGCATTTTATTGTACTGTAAGAGTGAAGAAAGCCTTAAAACTTTTATTTTATGGAATTCTAGCATTAAAACGGCTTATTACGTAGGCATAAATCGTGTGAAATTACCCCCGTTCTCGCACCAATGCCAGAAAGTGAATTACACAACAACAAAACAGCAATGACGTCATCACCGCCACAATGTGGCTAACGAAAAAGGCAGGCTACGGCGCAAGCTGCAGTGATGTAATTCTCCTAGTCTGATCATGGCCCGATAAAGTAAAACCACAATCGCCTAATATATCCATATTCTAAATAACCAAAAAAATTGCTCGCCGAGTTCATATAGAAGATCCAGTTTTATCATTATGGTATACAGTGTTAATGTATCAGATTATCATGATTACGTAACTCCGACTTGCGCCCAGCCTATCTATTTTGTTAGCCATGCGCCACAAGAAAATTTTCTCCAGTATGTGCCTGTAAGAAAACCTGTAATCGTCACTCTCGCAAACTAATGCATTTTTCGTTTCTCCATCCACAAAACTTTTAATATTCTTTTTCGAAAACGTTTTCTGATTTTTGTAGAATTAATTAACTCTCAGCAGTGTGGCTTCGTCCAACATGTCAAATAGAACACTACCCATATTTTCAACAGCTTTATCATTACATTACATTTTCTTCTGTAAGCACTGAAACAAATGAAACAGCATAGCAACCACATTATGTCATACTCTCTGATCTCTGATAGATCATAACTTTACATTTAGGAAACGTGTTAGTTATTTTTAGGTACTTTAATGCTAGAATTGCATTAAACGTTGTGCGTTACACGTGTATAATGTTTGCTTTATGACAGTCATTCGCTTTCGCTCACACGTTAAACATATAGCGTATCACAATAGTCAGATTGTATACTAGTTACATAAATAACTATTAAATTTGGTTAGTTTTCAAACTAACCTTAATGTATAGCTATGCTGAAAAACGTTCTAACATAAAATTATTCTTTGTGATAATAACTTGATACATCTGTGAATAACTTGTGTATTCTTTCCATCATGACTGACTTTATTATTAATATACATGGGAAACCCTAAGAGACAGACAAAAGCTCGTTGTAGGAATAACCTAGAGCTCAGTGGGATTTATAATTTATATTAAGTAATGTTTACGGTAGCATTAACCGTTTTCAAAAATAGTCATTAGTTTATGCTTGACCTTTCTCGAGTAAAAACTTTATTTGAACGTTAGAACCCATATGATTCTTCTTTATTCCACCACAAGAGGTTATAGCAAACATTGTCAGACTTTAAATTGACTTTCCATATCTTGCATCTAAACACTGCAGGAATAATTAATACATATTCTAGATAGCCCATATTATTCTTTAAAATGAAATCATTTTATCGTGATTAATATAGTATTTAAAGTAATATCAATTATATAATATCTAAGTTATAAGTATGAACTGGTAATAGCAGAAAATAAAGTCAGAGCATCGCATCTCATAGGGATTTTCATATTATGCATTTCTATTTAAACAGTAAACTGATTTGGTGCTGCTGTGTTGTGATTTGGAACAAGATTAAAGTAAATTTAAACATATGTTAAAACGTAAGAGATTAAAATTATGGATGCTAAGATAGATTAAGCTAGTCAGACTATCTGTGAGATTTAACTTATGTCCAAAAGAGAAAGAGACAGAAATACTCTCTTGTTGTCTCTGTCTCTCTCTTCGTGGTTATGGGTATTTGTAAAGTACTTGTAGACACTTAACACACAATAGAGGGCTGACAGGGTGGTGTGTGCCTTGACAGAGCAGGTAGAGTACATTGAAAAAGAGACAAGGACAGACCCAAACTGAACAAGTTAAATCTTACAGACTCTAGTTTAAATTGTTACCCCAAAGTATTGGAAAAATTGATGGAGCAGTAATCGATTCTGAGATTTAATTTGGATCTTAAAAACGAAAAAAAGCAGCCCTTCGTGTGTCAAACCTTACCGCCCGACCGCTGCATCCCCCACCTTTGCCCTCTACAGGCGTCATGAATGGGGTGCAGAACTGGAGGGTTGGACGTGGTCAGCTCTCCAAGCGCTTCCGGCCAGTTATGTGGCCTTCGTGACCTGAAGTCGCTACTTCTTTGTCAAGTAGCACCTCAATTTACCCCCAGGAACCTGACGAGGCTGAGTGCACCCTGTGCCAGACCTCCCGCTGAGGGAAAACCTCCGCGTCGGTACTGAGGATTGAACTCAGGTCCGCCGCGTCAGAGGCAAGCGCACTAGCACTGCGCTATGCGGGTAGTCAGATTTTAAAATGTATATTTATATACTCAAAGTATTGTAAAATATATGTGTATTATTGTATACATTCGTCTCATTAATTTTATAAATGAGATGAGAACTTTTCCTGAGCATACACGTAATAATTTGCGCACAAAGGCACCATGGTATATGTAATGAAGATACAGTCTTTTTTTACACAAATAATGTGTATGTATTACCTGGGCCAACAATGTTTTCACAAACAAAAACGAAAGAGAGATTTGTTGAATCCAGAACACGCGATGTGCCTCCAGTTCGTACGTGTACGAACATAAAATGAGAGCGTGCACTACTAACTTTTAATCCTCTTTTCAGCGAGCTCTGGAGTTCCTCTTGATTGTATTCCCTTCTGAATCTGCTTTTGATGGTTGGATAATTAACTAAATGTTGGGCAGTCATCCACAAATTCTGCTATTTTAGGCTTTTGTATGCTGTAAGACTTTTGTTGTGAAATTGTCTTTTTTTTGTTTTCTCATCGTTATATTCATCGCATTTGGAGCTTCAAGTTTGATTTCTGTGCTGAAAGTGACGCATTATTGATTTTGGACGGAAATAGGAATAATGTATTTTTCATTCTTTAGAAAGCGCTTATGTTTGCCTTATTATTCGAAATAACGGCAGTTCAAATCTTAATCGGTCTGGATGGCTCGGTTGACTAGACGCTGGCCTGTTGATCCCCGATCGTGGGTTCAAATCCGACCCAGACCAATGGTTTTTAAGTGTGTTTAAAAACGACAGCTCCATGTCAGTAGATTTACTGGAATGTAAATGAACTCCAGCGGGACGAAATTCCAGCACACCGACAACGCTGATGTGATCGTAGCAATTGGCAGCGTCGTTAAACAACAATTTTTTTTCGAATCTGTACATTTTTAGTTTCTCTACTACGTATAGTAAGTAGGGGAAAAGTTTGTATTCGAACCAAAAATTGGATGTCAAGGTTTCACTGGAGATATATGTTTCGAGGCCCCTGAATGGAAAAAAGCATTTTTAGAAAAAATGTCCGTGTGTCGTCGTGTGTGTGTATGTGTGTCGTCTTGTGTGTGTGTCTGTGTGTGTGTGAGTGTGTGTGTGCGCGCGCGCGCGTGCGCCTGTGAACACCACAACTCAAAAACGAAAAGTCGATATTTAAGTTCAATATATTTCAACGATGCGACACAATTTTGGTTAAAATACCATATGTTTAAGATATTGTTCTGGTAAACGAGACGAATATTTGGAATTTCCTGACTACAGCCTTTGTAGTCCCACCTCCTCTTGATGCCTTTTTCTAAACTAGTAAACCGTAAAGGATAGGCCAAATCTTACTATACAAAAAATGTAGATCTCAGTGAAATACACCAGTTATGGCCAAATGCATTTTTTCTGGAGTGCACCATTTCGGAGATATTCCTTGTTATTTGTATGTTTTTCAATACTTAAACTTTTGTCAAATAGAAGATCATTATTCACTTCTTTATCTCTTGGCCGAGCAAAGAGAAGGGAATTTCAAAGCTTTCATATAGCAACCAGCTTTAAAGGATTTGAGTGTTACTCGTCACCTGTATTCCCATATTCTCTTTGCACCTACAAGAAAATTAGCAATAAGATATTTTCTGCAAATGTTTGTATCGATTAATATAAAAAAGACAGAGGAATAGGAATTTGTAAGAATATCTAGTACAAAAGTAGAGAAAGTAATGCGAGTGCAACACATCAGATTTTTTAAAAAAAATTTATTTTTGGTCTTTATTTTAGGTAATTTTAGAGTAACAATAGTAGTAGACGTCAGTTTAGTTTATTCTAGGTATAAAAGGGTTTTGTTTATATTGATAAATGAGCACAGAGAATAAATACAGCTTTCACGTGACTGAAAATTATTAAAATATTATCAATATTCAAAATAGCATTGGCGTTGCCAAACTCTTTAGCGTAACGTAATAATGGATAATTCGGAAAAAATCATTCAAAATGATCTCTTAGTTCCTATGAAATGTGCACTGCTTTAACGAGCTGATAATTCAAACATTTATCAGCTCTATGCAGGTCGAACAAACCTTGAATCCCCAATAGCCCAATGTGCAATTCTGTTCAACCCGCCCAGGCAGCTGACATTTTAAAGTTTAATGTTTACAACTCATTTGTCGTTCACAGTTTCACTGTCCTTTTGCCTATGCTACCATCTACTTCTTTAGTTCATTAGTTTTACTGTCGTCTAATAAACCAGTGACAAGATTTTCTGCGACTATAACTAATTATTATGAGTGTAATAATGGAAGAGACCTTCAGCAAAATGAAAAGAGACTGAAATAAGCGTAGATGGGAGGAAATTATTCAACCTTCACTTTGCAGATAATATTGCCCTGATAAGAGATTCCCATGAGGAAGCAGAGGACATGTTAAGCGAGATCTGCAAATTCAGCAAACAATCAGGACTTCAAATAAATGTTACGAAAACAAAGATAATGACAAACAGCAAGAAGCAGCCAATCCGGTTCGGAAACCACAAAATAAACTTTATGAATGAATACGTTTATTTAGGCCAAGCTGTATCGTTTACCAATCACACTCCGAATGAAACCGAAAGAAGAATTACACAAGCCTGGAAGAAATTCTGGGCTCTAAAGTTTATTCTACTAGTATGAACACAGAAACAAAAGAGGTCATGGATACGTGTACATATATTACCAATATGTTGCTGGCAGACATGGTCATTTAAACAAAAAATCTGATACAATAGGCTTTTAGTGATTGTCAAATCTTTTAAAAGTTTGAGATCCTGTTCCCATTGCACGCTTAACATATAAAAAATGAACAACTATGTTCCATTTTACGAAAGTTTTAAGTTTTCCGAAACTGACACAAATAACAAGGAATATCTCCGAAATGGTTCACTTTATAAAAATTTATTTAGACATAAATTGTGTGTTTTAGCAAGATCTACATTTTTTGTAGAGTAAGACTTTGTCTATGTCCTACGGTTTGCCAGTTATTTAAAAGTCACCCAGAGTAAACAGGACTACAGCCAGGACTATAGCTATAGCCAGAAAATTCAAAATATACGTTTCATTTATCATACAACCATCTTAAATATATGACATTTTAATAAAAATCGTCAGCCAGTTTCAAGGAAAACAAAATTTCCCATGTAAAGGGTAGTTTAGGGTGGGGCTATTTTCTTCAGAATCTTCGTGTCGCATCGTTGAAAGACGTTAAGTTAGGTTTTAACCGGCTTTTCGCTTTTAGTTTTTGAGTTATGCTGTCCACAGACTGACAAACAGACACAAACGGACCTTTTCTAAAAATTTCTTTTTTTGGATTCAGGGGTCTCATTTCCGTTGAAATCTCGACAACGAATTTTTGGGTGGAATACAATACTTCCTCTACTTACCAGTAGAGTAAGTTAAAAGGAACAGTGTGTTAGAAATTTGCCAGAGGAAAATGGAGCGAAAGCTACTCAACAAGAGACCTTGTGAAGAATGAGGACATCTGCAAGATAACGGGTATGAAAGGCGCAGCAACATCAGCAATGTGTTCAAAATGGAGATGAGAGGCCGTGCTCCGACTGGGATGTTCTTGGGCTAATTGTTAATGCATGATTACGAGTATCATTGATGAGATATTAGCTTAAATATTTCATGAACGAGCTATTTTATACCGGCACTCCGTTAGAGAATTTAAATGGTTGAGCGTAAAATAAAATATTGCAACTATGTATTCTTGGTGTGAGTGGTGCTGATCAGGGAAATGGTTTGTATATGTCATACGCTTAACTTAATATTACCGCTCCTAATGATTCGGAATTACGGTTTAAAAATGTGCTATTGTACTATGTAAGTGAGTGTACATTTGCTGCTGGCCGGCCTGGGATCGATACCCTACATACGAACACAGTCTCTGTGCCATTACTACCTATAAACTGCAACCCATTAGTCATTACGGATTTGGAACATGTACTCTGCCAGAAAATACCTCCGAAAGTGTAGCGTTTTACCATGTTATTTATAATGCTCTATCGCTGAGCTTGGGCTTCTGATAAAATATGTTTTGTTCTTTACAGATACACATTTAGAGCTCAGCAATTTTTCGCTACGGTTATTGGTTCAGTTCCTGACAGAGACAAGCTCTTGGAAGGGAGTTATTGCATGATTCACCCAGGAAAATTAAAAGCTGTCTTTTGTGTACAGCTTATTTCGTCAACATTTTAAATGTGTCATGCACAAAAAATAAAAGTAAAGAACACAAACTAAAAATAAAATAAAAAATAACGAAAGGCGGTTCAAATAGAAAAAGTTATCACTTTATTATCTCTAGTAATATCACGAGAAGGTTTAATATGAATGAATATGAAAACTGCGAGTGATATTTGTTTAGATTATTTCGCGAAATAATTAATGATTCATTTATTTAATACTATTTAATATTAATAGTAATCTAAAATTAACATCTCACAATAACATTCACATATTTTAATTAAGATTTATTTTCACAGTTGGTGCCACAACTAATCCAGTAGGCTGTGAGAACAACAGCAACAAGTATTTTAGCGTTTAATCCAGAGAAGCGAGGAACTAGACATATGATGAATGTAAATGTTAGATATGCTATATTAAAGAGAAGATAGGAATATGACATAGGTTTGCAATATGAGATACCAAAATTTTGGTGTATTGGATTTACTGACATTTTTCGTAATAGCTGGAAACTAGCAGCGAGTGGTTTACAATGATGTGTTGCAACCGGCATCGTTCTATCTTGAGGACTGGTGCGGTGTGAGTGTTTTACTGTTTTCGGAGAAACCCAGTAGTGCGTAAGTTGTGGGCTCACAGGGTAACTCATTTCGTTACCCTTCTGTGCGATATTTTATGTGTGTTTCAAGATTTATTTTAATATTTTACAGATATCTCATATCGCTCCTCATATTCGGAAATGCCATATTTTCGCTCTTGTAACAATTTAACGAGATAACATCAATATGGTGTGCTTTATATAATTTACTTTTACTTCCATGTTAGAAATTTGCTAGAGAGAAAATGGTGCGAAAG
Source organism: Tenodera sinensis (assembly GCA_030765045.1). Classification (NCBI taxonomy): domain Eukaryota; kingdom Metazoa; phylum Arthropoda; class Insecta; order Mantodea; family Mantidae; genus Tenodera; species Tenodera sinensis. Next base: position 119,489,419 of record CM060963.1, on the reverse strand, counting down.
AGACCAAATGAAGCACGAGCACATCTACACTCTCACTAGAATATTCGTCAAATCTTTTGTCTGCCATTTTTGAATGACCCGCTAATTGTTTTTACTGCACATGGACACTTCAGATGTTCAGAAGCGTAAGAAAGGGAGGAGGCGATATAAACAAACTGATAGTACCACGAACAAGAGGTCATAATCCGACATGAGTGGAATACTCATAGTATTTCATTATTAATTGTACCGATATGGATAGGAACAATAGTTGAGATACCTGCTCATGAGCGGTTGAAATCCCTTCAAGATCGTCCTCCCTAGTTCTCTGCAGTTTCCTAATTTTCCCGGCAATCGCCAGGGAGATATCCTAAACTTGACTTGGAACGCCTCCTTCCAAAGTTTATATTCCCAATTATCATTTCATTTCTGTATCACCATCAAATTTCCATTTTGCCGAATCATCGAATTGTGGCTTCTCTAATCTTACCCTCTTCACCTGTTTTATGAGTATACCACTCATACGCGAGTTGGTTGAAATCAACCAATCATGTGCATAACGGTATCAAATTTCAACCAATGGCAGCCTTTATTCGCGAAAGCATGATCAAATTCCACTGTCACCACCCTTGAACTTTAATTATCACCTCCTCTGCTATTCTTATGCTGTGTTCAGGCTGGAGAATCTAGCTGCACTGTCCTACAGATGCACAACAGCTTAGTTAATTTGACGCAACAGAGCCGCTGGGTTTAAATGTCACAAATGGCTGACTCTCCTCTGGTAAATCATCTAATGCTGAAATAGATTAAATAATTCGAAGAGGGAAACCCAGAACACAAAATACAATAGGAAATGTGTTTTGTTGTTGTTGTTGTAGTGTTTAACGCCCGCTTTTACTACTATGGCACCGCAGGCGGTGACACTGATGATACATGAAGATGGAGCACCGGTGGAATGAGATGGCGGGGGAAACCGGAGTACCCGGAGAAAACCCGCCCTGACGCCGCTTCGTCCACCACGAATACCACATGCGGGTCCCTGGGATCGAACCCGGGCCGCCTAGGTGGTAGGCGAGCGCGCTAACCGCTCGGCCACGGCGCCGCCCTGGAAATGTGTTTGAATTGTGTTTGAAATTAGGTTGCCAAATTCTTGTAATGAACGAAATTATAAATTAACATCGACCGCTTCGGTAGCGCAGTCCCTAAAAGGTCAAGAATCGTCTTACGGTCGGGGGAGTCAGCGTGCTGACCCCGGCTTCCCCAACCTGCACTTCTCAGTGACCTTGGCTGCGGCTGGAAGATGCAGTGGCTGGGCGATGAGGGTAATCGATACTTCAACTACTGACATTGTCAATATCACAAAAGATTGGAGCATCAAAAGGTTAGTAATTAAAATGCAGCATATAAATAATATTTCATAGGCTATATCATCCCTTAATTCGTGAAATGGTCTTAATAAATGCAACTCGTGATAGTGAAATTCTCTAGATAAATTGATAATCACTTGTGGCATTACTTATGATAATGTCTTTCATCATGGATGATGCTGCTACTTAGTGGCACGTATTTATAACAGCCCCGGGTAAACAAAGGCTCTGGGAGTCCAAATGAGTTACTAATGCCATTTTCGTCGCCGTGATGTAGAGGTACTGGAATCCTACGTACATAAATACATTGCGTCAATATTATTATAGTATTATTACTTGAGTGGTCCTTTTCTCTTGAAAGTTGGGTTTTCCAGAAACTCCAGACTAAGAAACCTGTTCTACAACTGTAGACATCAGTCTATGACAACTTGCGGAGGGGAATTTAGCACATCGACCGAAAGGCGATCTTCTGTGTCTATGTCCTGACGGGTTACCCCCCGGGAGGATGGATGAGCCGAGTGGATCCTAAGGGCGGCCGGAACGTTGCAACGATAGAGTAAAGAGCAGGTTCCCTATATTCTTCCAATTAGAAGCACCCCGGCGGAAGCTGGTTCAGCCCGTTTGTTTACCCATTCTTTCGTGTTCATACACACAAGGGGGATGCGAGACTCCCCTCCCCTCCTCGGGCCTGTAATATCTCATGGGAGGGGGGGAGGCTGAAACAAGTAGGCTCGTCTTCTAATCCGGCGGAGGAATTTTCAGAGCGAGTTTGTTGATCCAGTCGTGCTGCTGCCCCAACGCTCGCCTATGCTTCAAACCATGAAAGAAACCAAACGGGATAAAGGGTGAAATTAAATGATTAGTGTAACGAAGTGGAGGGATAGGAAATTCGGAGAATATGGAAATCCTTCCCAGTATTTGCCTGGCGACCAGGGAAACCTAAAAAAAAAACATGAGTGAGGAAGGTCGACCACGGGGATCAAACTCGCGACTTCCCGAATGTGGGCCACAGACTTTACCGCCTGAGTCATACCGATCGGTATTGTTTCACATAGTTTGAAAAATATTTATTTCTCGAGTTCTCCCGTTCTCTTGAAATTTGGTGTTTTCCAGAAACTTCACACAAGGAAAAATTGCTGACAATTGAAACTATTATAGGACTGTGAAGAGCAGTTTCTTATGTTTTCAAGTGCCATAAACCAATTATACTGATTGTGTGTTGTGTTTAGAGGTTTAAAAGTAGAAATAATGCACTATTAACGCATTTTAAACTATTTCGTATAGTTCTCACGTTACGCTACCTGTCATGAATTGTAGTTATAGAACTGTTTACAAATATCCGTGAAGTAGCAAGTATAAAATTTACATAGTGCGGTTCATTCAGAAGTTAGGAAAGCCGCAGCTTTAAGGGGAAATTCTTTGTGCGTACGTACATCAGAGAACAGAACATACGTAATTTGTTAGATGGAAATATAAAGTGAATGCCAATATTGGATTTCGCTTTGCCTTTCCAAGCAGAATGTAGAGAAGGATCGATCTCGGAGTTGTGCTTCAGGAACACAGCTTTAAGAGCTTAGCAGTGATCTCCAACTCCAGTAACACTCCGCTGTTGTGATTCACTTTTTCATTAAGAGCTCTCGACTAATACTTTCATAATAGGAACAGCACTCTGCTTTCCATAAAAGAGAACATCTTCATGTAAACATTGAAAAAAAAAAAAAAAAGAGGAACTGCTTGGAGTCGATAAACAAAACGAGGATGACCTAATTAAGGAAGCGCTCTTTTCATCTACGTCACTTCAGTCGAAGGGCCTTTTACCCAAGGGAAAATGCAGGGAGATGATGGCAGACTTGTGTTGAGCTAAGGCGTCACTGCATGTCTAGGAAAGATGAGTTAATGTTATTTACAGAAGTCTTTCCCTCTTCTATTGTATTATTTCTTATTCACAACGTTATTCCATCGCAGACATTTTTTTTCTAAAAAATGCTGCTGAAACGAGATATTGGAAAGAAAACATCTTTATATTAAGCAACACAAGCAAAGTAAGCAAGGTGAAGAAAGCATACAAAATGCGAAATATCTTCATATTGTTGTTAGAAAAAACAACGCTCTAAACTCAGTTCCATATGACTTTGGCCGTATTTGTCACGTGCATTTGTAACCCATCTTTAGCTGCTGTCGTAGAATAGGTTTTTGATGATACAGACTATTCCTTATTTAATATGATCATTTATCTTAATACTTTCGAAGAGAACTGTCAAACTGTCGTAACCGTAAAATATATTATTGGGAGATAGTATGATTTTATTATATTTCCGGTTATGTTGACACTGCAGGTAAATGAATTAGCCCGTATTCACATCTACCAACTTAACCTACTTCCTATATTACGTACTTTTAAGTGCTGGGCCACTAGAATTTTCACACCCTTAAACTTAACAATATTTTGATTGATACAGATATAAATTATAATCAAACCTAACTGCTAATTTTTCCACTCCAATAATTGTTCTCTTACTGATTTCTATTACATGCGTTATAATTTAAAACAATAAAGCACTGGAATCACTCCAACTTTCGTTATAATGACGATTGAACATATGCCCAGTCACTGAACCTTAATACACGTTGTGGGACACAAACAGAGTGGGTTGTGCACAAATCAATAATGACCCATTCACAGTAATCATGGCGGCTAACTTAAACAACTGTGTCGACTCTGAAATCGAAGAAAATTGGAAAATAGGCCGTACTTCTCTCATACGTGAAACATTTAAAGAGCGATACGAAGGATAGTATAGTTAATATATGTTAATTAAGTTCATCATCAAGACACTATGGAAAGATAAATGTTGTGTTTCAAGGTTATTATTACACATTTCATTCATACGCCATATCAAATTACTAATTACCTCCAAAAATACTGTATGCAATACACGTGTGTTAAGTGTTTTTATTAATTCTCGGAAATAGATTGCGACTCGACTGCATCTCCTCTTTTCAAACTTTTCCTCGGTACCATATATAAGAGAGTTAATATATCCGGAATGCATGTAAAGTCTTATTAACAAATGGGTATAAGGAACCTTCGGTTTAAACTTGACTCTTAAAATAACAAAAGCACGTGCATCTCTTAAGATAAGTGAAGCCCAACGTTTCTCTTGTGACTTTCCTTGTCGTTTTACCCACCTGCTTCGTTTCCTACATGAAGAATTTTCCCTTCAGTCGCTCAGGTAACCAAGTATTACGCAGGTTTGTTTTTGTTTCCAGTGAATGCTGCAAACAGTAGGTGTGGGCAAATCCATCCTCCCCTCTTTCGCAGAAGGGTGGACGTCACTAGTGTTGATAATATTTTTATCACTTTATCGTCTGACCTTGCATTGCTTTTCCCCCTCCAATCGCTTTGGGTTAGGACGTGGCCGTCCAGGGTGAAAGTGATTGGCATTGGCTGCACCCCTTTGAGTCTCAGAGAATAGGAGAGTGAGTGTCGGGCGTCAACATGTCCAGTTACACATTCTAACCGGAAGGCTCCCGGAATCCTTCCTGCCCATCTTCCTAACGCAACAAGGAACGGGAGAAAGTAACCGCCCTCACACCAGTGTTCTATAGCCAGAGTGGTATCTACATTATTTGGCATTAAATGGTTAATTGCGTTTGAGATTTTAGGAGCTGTATGTACTGAAGGATAGAGATGGACTAAGTTGCTTAAAAGGTGTGATGTTTTTTTCTAAAACCAAAGTCCTTTCTTAAAATCAATTGTTTAACTTTATCTAAAACTATACTTGTTGCCTAAAATGAGCTTCTTTAGAAAGCCTGCAATGTGTTTGTACTGTTTTCCTGTTTCTTTCCTTTATGGTTTGAGCCAGAGATCCTATACGATCATATATTGCTTATCCACATCCTTTTACAACGTGTAACTTCCCTAATAAATCTTATAAATGTTAACTTCACTGCATATTTATAACTTTAATATATCTGATCTTACCAATTACCAATATTTTCAAAGTTATTGAAGACAGAGAAACAAAGATCACCTTTCGATTACGGCTTTGCTCCAATTATATCTTCTCTTCGGTTCTCCATGCGTTTTTCTTTCCAAGAGTAATTATTTTTCTAAATTTTGTATTGCATTTACTTTAGACCTTTGGGTATTTAAAGCAATAAAGAGGATGTCAGATATCCGGTATGTATCAGTAAATCAGTAATCAATCTTTTTGATATCCCCTACTCACGCACACATGTATTCTTTATTTAATTTAAACAAAAAGTAGAATATGTGCCCTCGGGAATTTATTCCAAATGAAAGTGCTGTTTTTTAGGATTTGCTAGGAATCAAGCCACCATCGCCACAAACTGAGAACTTTAAAACATCAATAAATGTTTTGAGCTTAATGGATAAGGAATACATTTTGGAAACTTCTGTAGAGAAAGCAATAGTTGCCATGTTTAATGTTATAAATATTGTAAAATAAAATATGTGTACAAATGAGCGAAAACAGTTTTTTACTGTTAAAAACGAACAGTTTATGAAAATGAAAATTCGCTGCTTCTTTGCGTGTTACCAATATACATTTAGAAGATCTAAATCCCCCCTCCAACATATATATGTGGGGCAATTCACAGAACATTAAAACAAAAAACATGGAACGAAAAAAGAATAAAGTTCTCTAAAACAATTCTCAATGTATGGCAGTGAAAATTGGATAATAAGTAACAAAATAAAAACAAAAAAAAAAAAAAAAAGGATTCAGACTGCAGAAATTATCTTTCTAGGAAGCACCAAAGGCTACACAAGATTAGATAGCATTCGAGATGAAGAACTCCATATATTTTCTATGCACGATGAAATTCAATATTAGAGAAATTACTGGAGACAACATCTATCCTGAATGTATCAAACAAGGCTTTCTAAAGTGGTATACCAGTACAGACCATCAGTATTCAGAGACATAGGAAGACCCAAGAAAAGATGGAAGTCGGAACAAGCGATTTGCCTAAACCAGGAATCGAGAAATTGGTAATCGCGATTACAGGAATGATGGCGTCACTGAATGCAACCCGGCATAAACTCGTTTGTAATGCACGGTTCGAACAAGGGATTTAGGAAGCCACGGTAAGAACTTCCCTAACGCATGTTTGATTTAATATTCGTGGCGTCACCATTCCTATAATCGCGGTTACCAATTTTCCGACTCCTGGTCTAAACCATGAAGTGTAGAAGAAGAAGAAGAAGAAGAAGAAGAAGAAGAAGAAGAAGAAGAAGAAGAAGAAGAAGAGGAAGAAGAAGAGGAAGAAGAAGAAGACGAAGACAAAGACAAAGACAAAGACAAAGACAAAGACAAAGACAAAGACGAAGACGAAGACGAAGACGAAGAAGAAGAAGAAGAAGAAGAAGAAGAAGAAGAAGAAGAAGAGGAGGAGGAGGAAATAGAAGAAGAAGAACTTACCATAGAAAACAAAGTGCATTGCAAGGTTTAATTAAAGAGAAGTTATAGATTACGTGGTATGAATGGTCTTATTCAAAATGTAAGTTTTGGGGAGAAAATTAGTTTGCAGGTAGAGTTATAATACTACTGCACCAGCAGTGTCATGAGTGTCAGTAGGTCACAGTATAAGTGCTACGATGAGCCAAATACACGGCAAAGGTGTTAAGATGTGTATAACGAGCCAGATGCTGAAATTGAGGATGTGCGGTACGATCCATATGCGTTAGATGGCAACAGCGCAAGGAACAAGTTGAATAAATAGCAGTGAAAGACAGGAGACGACTTTTTCACCTCCTCTGAGAAAGACCCATGCTCACATATATGTCGCCGAACCAAAGACCTGAACCCAGTGGACAAATTCAGAAGTCACTCCGAAAGTACGTCTCACCACTCGCATTCCACCTTAGTGAGGTACAGAGAGAAAGAGACAGAGAATAGAGAATTATGTCACAAAACGACAAAAATCCAATCTAGTTACTTTTCTATCACTTTACTGTCTTCTAAAATTTTATCACAAATACAGTTTTCTTATCGTCGTTAACACAGTCTACAGTATTTCGTGCTATCACAACTCACAACTTTTACTTCCGTGACCTTGTTCAATCATTTCAGTGTCTTTCCTCACTTTCTTTGGCTCTCATACATTCACTACAATGCAATCAATCGACGCGTTAGAATCTTCTTTACGACAACCGACGTATCTTTCGCGTCAACACACACGCACAGCTGCCTCGCACTCACTGACACACTAACTTGTCTTGGTAACTATAAACTCAACTCACTGTTGTGACATCACACGGACCTTTCTCGACTTCTTCTCACACGCCGGTGATCACATGACCAGATCTTTCTCGAAAGCTCTCGAGAAAGTCCCTTTTGTGTAGCCGCTTCCATTGTTAGGCACATACACACAAACAGAGGCACGAGGTAGCCGGACCTTGAACGCCTTTGCCCATTCGTGAGCACGGTATCTGGTGTGAAGTAGGTTAGCCCAAACAGTCCTTTGTTTTGTGCCGCGCCCGGCGTCACTGTATGCTTTTTTGTGAAATGGTATCCACTATCATTGTCCGTTATTGTTCCAGCCTGTTATGATAAGTCTAATTGAACTGAGAGGTTGGCGACGCTAGATGGCTCATAAGTGCATAACACAATGATTGTGCTTAGATGTTAGGTCTAAAGCTGGACCGAAATACTTATTTGACAAAACATTTACCTTCTTAGCATGGAAAGTTTGCATAATGCCCAAAACTGTGCACGATTAAGGTAAAAATCGATAAACATAAAATCGTCGCCATGCTTTTTACCAAACAACAAAGTAGATTAATATAATTTTGAGCCCATGTAATACACCACGCTCATTTATTACGAGCATTTACCTATAACAGGCTTCGCACCCTTCCTAACGTCATTAACTCATATCAACTGTTGGGTTTTCATTTAATAAACTATCTGGTGACGATTGATGCATCTCTCTCGGGGATCCGATGAACTTGAAGTTCGGCTTCTCGTCAAATGTGATGTCGAAATTGAATAGTTTTCTTCATATTTCTTTATGAGGAAGTTTTTCCATGTACATAATTATTATTAACACCGAAGTAAATGTTAACAGCTGTCATTAACTATGAACATTCATTGCATTTACCACTGTAACGTCTTCATATCATTAACCTTCTAGATAGCCAGTAGGCCTGTTTCCGACCGGAAGGGATTTCTACGGCGTCTCCGTGGTCTTCCAACTTCTCTGCTACCAACTGGTTTGTACTGCAAGGCCTTTTTGGTAAGTCTTTCTTCTGGCATTCGAGAGATGTGATCTTGCCATTTCGTTTTATATTCCCTGAATTCATGGTTGAAATTAAATATTGTTTCACTTATAATGTGATCTTTAAGACCACAGCCAACTACGTATCTCAATTTTTTCTCTCGTTTGAGCTGCTCGAGTAAGTACTGTTTGAATGGGTTACCAGCCCCTAATTGGAGGACCAGAGTTTAAGTTTAGAGTACTCTCTCCTCCCCCTCAATTGGATTGACCCCAGTAGTAGGGTTGCTTCTGCCACCAAACATGCCGTACGGAAAGTTTCTTCCGCCAGGTTTGCTGTTGAAGAATTCACCCACAACCCTGCGCAAGGGTCTATGTTTTGGAGATTTTTAGTTTCCAAGACTATAAAAGACCTTTCTTCAATACAAGATGGACTGTTTATCCGGGCAGTCTCTCGGCTGGTTGATTGTGGTGTCCAGAGACACTAGGCGATGAGATCGTGGTGTGTAACCTAAAGTATGCATTAATCCAAGCGCAATATATGGAAGACATGTAATGGTCACTTTTACTCCTTCAGGATCCCAGTGGACATTTGTCTATATGTATAAATAATGAAACAGAACTGTAAGTCAAGGGAGCAGATTGTCAATAATAACAGTGCTATATGCGTACAGGATCAAGCTTTACTCTATCGGAGTAAAGCGTGATCAAAATAAACATACTTCACACAATAACTCTAAATTACAGAGACCAATCTCTTCAAACCTGATTTATACTAACAGTTTTGCAACATTGCCTCTATCATATTTAAAAGCTTTTTGTTTATTCTGTTGAACAATAGCCATTTGCTTCACGCTGTTTTTATCACTTTGGAAGTTTGGTGGGTATTGCCGTTGTGTTGTTCACAGGTCGATAATACCGCCACATCAATGTGTTTGCCTCGCCGCGCAATATTAGCGGATTTCGCGCCTAGCTGTCAAGGCTATCCTTTGTTCGCCGACCCTTCTGACTGGCGAGCTGCGGTACTGTTCATTTGCAGTGGAGCGGATAGGACTCTAATCGGAAATTAATTGCCAAGGGCCCTACCGCAGCAGTCGTCGTGGAATTTGCAGTCATCATCACCACCGCCACCACCATCATCTAATTCCGTAGTCACCTCGAGACATACTTGATTGGCCTCAAATAGTGAATATTGTACGCTGCCAAGGGCTTAAGACGAGAGTTGACTGCACCAACCACTGCTGGGCTATTCCTCCTACAGATTTGCTGGTTTATACGCATATAGAGATTTCCTGTTACAGTTCCTAAAACGTCAAGATAAAAAAACAAGTAAGGAAAGCGAATTTAGTAACGTGCAAGAATATCATGATTATTTAACGAGGTCTTAGTAACTTCCTCTTCTTTACCTATCTTTACCCCTCTCCATTGACAGCACTATTCATGCTACTGGCTGGACATAGTTATAACCAATAACACGTTGGCATGAAAGGAAAGCATTGATTATTTCTGATGACTCACTAAATCGTTACTCATTAAGCTACAACTGTTGTTTGTTTCACACTATGTCATATACCTACATCAGAAACTACACGTGGTCAGATTATTGGTCTATGGTAAGTTGGTAAGAGTTCAACAAATTTTAGAAACTCTACAAATTTACAGAAATCTAATTTCATGTTATTGCCGCCAAGAAAGGCAGTTTATTACATAAGTATTAGAACAACTTTCATTTGAAAGCAGAAATTCTATCATACTATAACGTAATACGCAAAATCTTTGATCTATTTCGATATGAATTTAAATTCCAGTATATAGGAAGAATTTGTAAGATTAAACATTTTTACATTTTTAAACGTAATATTATGTTTACTGTAAATCTTTACACCTTATTGTCATTCTAAGGTTAAAGTTAAAACTTTTCTAAGACTTTGGAGGTAAATCTGAAGAAAATTAAAACGTGGCTTTTCTACGAGGCCAGGTGTATCTAACCCCCTTCCCAATTGTCCTTGTTCTCATTACAACGCCACGCTTCTAGCCCCATATTGCAATTGTCAGCAGCTCATTGGTCGGTTGTTATTCCTCACCCCTTACGGTACCACGTAAAACAATAAGATGCCCCAGACAATACATTTTACTAAATTCGTTTTGTGTACATCCGATATGCTTTAAAAGCTTAGGCATAGTGTTACTGTTTTTTCACAATCCCAATATAAAATTGGAAAGTCGAATCGGATATGAAAAATGTAGAATACTAACCACTGATCTTCGGTTTATATTGGTGCCTCTAAAATACCATGATCGATGGCTCCGAATTCGCATTGAACCTCTCTCACATGGTTCACGTATCCTGACATACCTTCAAAGAGATTTATTATTCTAAAGGTCTAAATTGACGCACTTCGCTGACACTTCGCACAACCATCAACTATTCTTAATATTTTGTGTGCGATTAGCATTCGTCATTTAGATTTTCCCAAAGGGCTACTAGGTCAGCTGACTGTTGACTCGACTCCTACGGGTTTCCAAGAATGCAGCAATTTCTTTGCAGAAAGCCAATAATAATAGTCATGTAAGCACTCAGCAGCTGAACTAAAAACTTCAACACGTGCGCTTAGATTAATATTCTATAATGTTTAATGGATGGAATGTTATATGATTTTTACTCTTAAATGTCATTTTAGAGGTGTTAGACGATATTACGGGATGATGTTTTCACCCTGTTCTTTGCTATTTCATTTCTTAACGTGTACTGAGAGTTGTTTGAAGAGAGGGGGCAAGTAAATGCCAGCACAGTAGAAGAGATCCCAAACATTTGCATAACAAAGCTCTGTTGCGATGTCTCTTTCATTAATAGTTGCTCGTAAAGTAAAGTTACCGTAACATCTCAAGGTGCACTTCCGTTTTATGGTCCTCTTCCGTAAAATGAGCAGTAATACTGCAGCAATAAGATTCCGCAACGAAAATTTTTCAAGTAAGAGATGGTTGTTTTGGAACCAGAAGTAGCCAGGTTAGTCCGGCAAAACCGGGTTTATATTTGAACTTAGCCATAAATTAATCAAATAGAAATTTGGATTTAAAATACAATCTTCAAAAATAAATAAATAAATAAATAAAAAATAGGCGAGGAAATGTTTTGGTTATTTAAACTATTGAATAAATAAACTCAGAAAAAATATAATAAAATAAAAAATAGAATGAATAAATAAATAAAAGTTAAATACTCTGTGCAAATACGTATCAAGATTAACACCAAGGTTTTGTATTTATTCCATAATGTCATTTTCAGTTGCTTCTTTCTATAAAGGTAAAACAGAAAGTGTTTTATGCCACTATAAAGGATTCCAGTAACCAGAGTAATGGATGAAACTATTATTTTAATATGTAAAAAGAGTAAATGATAGAACAGCACGTTCCGATAACGTTCAATATTGTGCCATCAGGGCGGGCGAGGCTAGGCTACTTCACACCATATACCAGCCCGGCGCACTAACAACAATCGAGCGGCAGAACTACAAGGGATTTTCTCCAGTGTCTACCAGAAACATCTGGCTACGTTATCGCCGGCATATGTGAAGAAGTTGGCGAAAGGTCGTGTGACGTCATCCCCGCTATATAAGGAAGCGAGGAAACAGCAACGACTTCCCAGTGGACGCCAGATGCAAGGTCGCAGATGCAACGCTATGTCAACAACTGCCTCTCATGGCAACATGACTGGAAAATCAAAATTAACTCCGACAAATGCCAGCTGATTCATTTTTCTAAGCGGCATCACACTTTGGCAATGGACCTAACGGTCGGTGGTCAGGTATTGCACTGCCGTCGGCAAGTTAAATACTTAGGGGTTACCTTGGACCGCACAATGTGCTGGTCCACCCACATAAAAAATAGCGCCAACAAAGGCAGACAGCGGCTAAAGTTATGCGCTTCCATCTTCCGCAGCAAACAGCTGCAATTGAAGTCCAAACTCATTCTGTACAAAGCTTTTATCCTGTCAGTGGTTCTATATGTGTGTGTGGCCTGGGCAAACGCCTCAAAAACCACCCTAAAACAGATCCAAACCCTCCAAAACTCTCCCTCCGAAAAATCCTCTCTGCTCCTCTCTTAACCACCAACCAAACCCTACACCTGGAAACCCAGATCCCCTCCATCCCTGAGGCAATAACCAAAAGAGCCTCCGCGGCATGGACGCGCATCAGAAACCACGACAATTACGTCATTGCCATATATCGGCAAAGGTGAGCCGAAGCATCGAAATCATGCACGAATCAAAATGTTTTAGACATCGCTCGGCTCACCGACTGATGTGCGTCCATGCAAACACGGGTCCCAGGCCGCACACAAGCTACCTCAGAGGCCTGCACCCCAGGGAACCAGTCAGGAGCTGCAGCCTGCCCGCCCAGGAAAACCGCGGAAATGTATATAAAGCGAGTGTAAATAGCGTCTGTAAATAGTGTTTTAATGTGTGTGTGTGTGTGTGTGTGTGTGTGTGTGTGTGTGTGTGCGTGAGGGCATATCTCACGATATGCCAGAGTGAATGCGGGAGTGCATGTGTGTAAATAAAGTGTACATATGTATATAAAGAAAAAACAATAACAAAAACAAAAACTAGAAACAAAAACCCAAGACAATACAACAGGGAACTGTTCTCGGTGGTCCAAGGACGGCCACTGTATAGGTTTCCTGGAAAACCCCTTGTATATAAAATGTAAAAACAAAAAATTGTAAATAAATGTAAATGTAAGTCTGTTAGCTGTTCCTGCTGTACCAGCACCAGACAAAATTGAAATAAACAAAATCTGAAAATCTGAAGAGTTGCAGTTACAGACATGAGTCAGTCATTGCGTGAGTAAATGCGAGACAGCACCTCTGTGCGTACGAACAGCATAACTCAAAAACAACAGTTAGGTTAAATAAAAAAAGCTTGCTATTTAAAGCTTTGTATCTTTTAAATATGATACACGAAGAACTTACAAAAAAACACCCACCCTAAACAAACTACTTTTTACTGGGAAACGTTTTCAAAAGACTCTTAACTAGTGTGAGTATACTAATATATATTTGAATTAAAAACATATGTGGTTCATTTTCATGCTTTCATTCTTAAATAGGAACAAGGACATTTCGTTGCTACCTTGTTTCATTAAACATTAAAGCTTCGCTGCAAACACGAAAGCACTGTTTTGGGAGTTAAGTATCACCACGAAAGTTCATTTAATTCCACTAATGCAACCTTCGTAAACTCAGAACAAATTCTGATGGGGGCTGCCATTAACTTGTAAGATTTCTCACCCAATTGCAGGATAGCTCGCAGATATAAAATGATCTTTTTTGTGGAGCACATGATAGGTTCCAGCAAAAAGAAAGTGGCACACTACAATACGGAACAACTCAAGCAGTGTGACGTATTGGAATGAGGAGCAAGTCTATCAGTTCGTGTGACGTCATACGAGAGCCTTGAAATATTATGTTGCCTAGATAAACAGCGCTGTGTGTACGGAAATGGACAGTTCAGTCATGCGTAGCGCTCTCGATGACAATAACATGGCCAGTACGTGTTTTGAAATTAGACAAGCCCAAATCCCGAAGTACCTTCTCAGGTTACAACCTAACATGATCTCTTCCATTACAAAGTTATGTTAAAGAAAAATGTTCTGTATGGCTCTGTCCTAATTTTCAGAGCTGTTCTATAGACTTTATAACATAACTGTCCTTCACATAAACTAGATTTGTTATATATTTTCTCATAGCATAGAGTCGAAACTTAATAGTTTATAATCTGTGAGCAATTAGAACAATTAGCATTAGTATTACAATATCCAAAACGTTGGTAGTGCTACAGGTGCGTTTTCTCTCTTTTCTAACTTGCTGCATCCGCATGATGCCTCAAACTATTTTTCTCCCCCCTGCATCAGCAGTGCACAGCGTGGTGACGTCAGTCTTCAGTATGAGAAAGTACAACATTTTGAACTGCGACAAGGCCAGTCCCCATCTACTTGAGAAAATAAGTGTAGCAGCATCTATGTTGTGATTTCTTAGCGAAACCTTCATAATTTATTGTTAAAACTCTGGAGAAATGACTGGCAAGCTCCGAGTGAAAAACTAGTAAAATTATTTGAAAAAAACTGGTGAGGCGTTTATCAACAGTGCGCTTGTCCTTGCAGCTGGGTGGTAAAATCATTGTAGACGAATAACGTCATGTCTGCTTCTTACTCTTTTTGTCGCTTCGAGGTTGGAACTACATTACGAGAAGAATATTAACATTACTAGTGTTGTTTAACAGTAGCTTCGTGTTCTTACATTAGTTAGTCATTAGATATATTTTTATAATAAATTATTTAGTTTTGTTATTTAGTTTATATAAGACACTATATATAAATCTTAGAATAAATTTGGCATTTTTCCTTAAAATACTAATTTATTTGGTTCATTAGTGATTACCTTTCACCGTGTTTAATTAATGTAATCTAAAATAAAAGTTAGCTAAGTTAAAGTTTGAGTGAAACAGTAAAATTGGCGTTTTAATTTAAAAGTTAACTATACCCAACTGTCAGGATACAAAATGTTCAGACAGTTAACGAAGTGTTCAGTGGAAACAAAAGGAAGTAAAATTGCCATTTTGTTTATCAGTTTAAGGAAACGCATAATATAAACCATAGTGTATTATTTAAACATTTGATAAACCACGTTATGTCATTTTTTATTTAAGTATTTAGTGAAAGGGTACACAAATGACTGCAATGTGGTAACGATGGTCGTACCGAAGATGAAGATTGCAACGGGTGACAGATACGAGCCTGAGGTTATACATATACTGTCAGTTATTTAGGCAGTGTAGTAACTTTATAGTAAATTCCCACTTGTAAAATGTGAAAACCATTGTAACAAAACAAGGTGCTTAAGGAAGAAAATCAAGGTAAGAAATGGAGGTTATTTGTTGTTATGTATACGAGGTACGTTGTAAAAGTTCTCGGTCTAACTAAGAAAATACAAGATTTAGTAGAAGTGTTTGCTTCTCAACATGATCACTTCCTCAATCAATACTCTTAATCCTACCCTTAGTAAAATAAGCTTAGTCTAAGTATTCAAAATAAGCATCTATCTGAGATGCTTGCCACACAATTTGGATCTTGATTCATGAAGCCCTTTCTGAAATTTGGGAAGAAAAGGTAATCCAAAAGCGTTTAATTATCTGCTCCTGTTGATTCTTAGATAGAAAATCACATATTCGACACTGTATTTGCCTTACATATATTATTTAGCTAATGGCAAAGCTTCGGATAAAAGACGTTTAATTTTTATAATTTAATAATATGCAAAGAACATTAATATTAGAGAAAGTTTGACGACTTTATATAATTGGATAACAGATGTGAATTTAAAGTGTAAACGTATAATTTGCTGTGCTTCTGTTGTGTTGGGTAGGTTCATATCTTCTCACGGTGGTGCTGCTGCTGCTGCCTCCGGTATCCTCCAGGCATGCCTTGGTGTTAGGAATGTATTACCGCCTATTTGTCATTGCATATAGAGAGAGAGACATGGGTGAGAATTTCTGTGGACGGACATGATGAAGCTGGTGGTGACGTCAAGCGTTTCAAACGGAGCGTCCCTCTCATATAATAACAATACACAGCGCCAGTAGGGCGGAGATGTGTTAAATGCCCTCAGGAAAGAAATCAGGAGCAGATGTCGCTGATGAACTTGTGCACAAGGGGCCGTGAATCATCGCCGTTGCCCTGAGCTGAAGAGAGAAGAGGCGGTGCTGGAAATAATCGCCTGTCATTTGTTACCAGATATTCTGCGGCTTGCCGCAACTTTGTTTCTGTGGGAAAGGTTCCAATTTCCTATTGGATTCTTTATGTACTAGAAGTTTAATACAAAATGAATGGGATAGTAGGTTGTATCTCCTGGAACACATTTGCAGTGATTCTTGTTGTCTTCTTTTTACAATTCAAACAGTGTAGGTACATACATAGAACCGATATATAGGCTTAAGAATACACTTTAAGCACAACTTTCAATTCATTTCTTTGAGCTAACTTTCAAAATGTTCATAGAAACATCATAAAAAGTGATTGTACTATACCGTTTCCTCTGTAGCTAAGGACTTTGAAGCTTTGCTTCATTTTAGCTGTGTTAGAACCTGTGAGCTTTTGAATCGACTCTACATATCTCTCGATATTCACAATAATGAAGCATGTGATACTGAAGTACCGGCCTTACGGTGCCTTCGTTTACGATGTGTCATGCAGATATTCAATGCAAGACGAGTCGTAAAGATCCGAATTCCAAGTCCTGAGTTAAAACAAATGCCTTTCCCGAAGTGAATCCACATGCCATGGTAAAAGTGAGAAGCCTCCGCAGAACTTATCAGAAAACAACGTTACCTTTGTTAGCCTTCAGAGAAGTTTACTGACATTTCTTAGAAATACTTAGTCTTCTACAACATTAAGACAATATATTTTCATTTCTGTAGTAATACCATGAGATAGTTTCATGGAACTATCATTTCACGAGCGCGAAGCTCGAAAAATATTATCCCAAATATGAAAACCTCGAATGATATTTGTTTAGATGATTGCGCGAAATAATTAATAATTCATTTATTTAATACTATTCAATGTTAATAGTGATTTAAAAGTAAACAACTTAAAATAAGGTTCGTACATTTTAATTAAGATTTATTTTCACAGTTGGCACTACAACTAATCCAGTAGGCTGTAAGAACAACAACAATAATGTTAGCACTTAATCCAGGGAAATGAGGAATTAGACATATACTCAATATAAATGAACGAATTTGCATTAGTAGGCTAATGATTAAAGGCAGCTCTGTTATATTCAAAATTACAGTTGTTTGACTTCCCCTCTTCAATTAAAATATCAATATCCTCACTAGAATATTTGTCAAATCTTTTGTCTGCCATTTTTAAATGGCACGATAATTGTTTTTATCGCACGTGGATACTTAAGACGTTCAGAAATGTAAGAAAAGGAAGAGGTGATATGACCAGAGTGATAATACCAGACCAACAGATTATAATTCGGCATGAGTGGGATAGTCATTAATAATCATATATTCAACAAACACATAACTACATATGTTAAAACGTTTAAGTAATTGTTCTTTATACTGAAATAAGTATTTCATGATCTTGTAAAATTAGTAAAACAATGACATTTTGAGTGTGCGCAGCTAGTAAGGAGATGAATTACACTCATTTTAAGAACGTATACAAATTAATTAGAGGAATGATTAATCTAGACTCTAGAGTGATAGTTCATTGTTTTGGAGTGATTAGTGGTCTTCGACCGACTAAGTTAGTGCCGCACTTTTGTAAGTTACACCAGTTAAATGTACTGATCTCAGTTCACAGTTTATGCTCTTGTGTAGGAATCAAACACACAAAATCGATATCTAACCAGTTGCGCCAAATGTGTTTCTTAAGGTTACGCACAACTTGAAGGAATCTCCTTTAGCAACAGTGACTTGAAACGTTACTTAAAAGCAAAGGTTAGGATAGACTATTGTTGGGTTAGCACTCTACGTTTAAACCAATTTCATGAAAGTTATGGAAGCAAAAGGATTGGCCTAATGTTCAGGAGCCAGTTCCTCCGTATAAGGTTGAAGCACTCGGCTATTTGCATGGAAATGGTTTGGAGGAAGAAGATAACATTTTTCCAACAGCGGAATACCCAAGTGCCTCTTCACAGAGTCCATGTTCAATTTACATATATCTCTTGATTGCTTTCTCCTCCCTGTTGCTCGGTATTTGCAGATAACACGTTTGGCAAAAGGTTCGGTGGTTTATTGATGGTCACTACTCCCCATCTCATTTCATGCTGCCTTCACTTTTTGTTGAACTCGAAATGCAATCAAAATGCGTAATGAGAGGCGTGTTCAGAAACCAAGAGATACATCAAAACTAAACCAATACGTAAATGTTTCATATGAGCACTTTTGCTCGCAAATACGAAAACATAATATGTTCAAATAAGGTGTGTTTACAATCCCATATTCCACACCTGAGTTTCATGCAGGACGTTCTCTGCATGTAAAACATTATTCCAATGAAAAAAATAGATAACAAAACATTAGTGACTGTAGTAGGAGAGTTAGTTTATATCAATTAGAGGCTCTTGTCAAACCTACCATTAGATTTTTTTTCCTTTATTTAAAACCGCCTAACTTCGTGGTTATTTTGGGACCACATTAAACACACAAGTGTGCAATACAGACAACCGAACAGAACTTAACATTTTAAACACATTGACTGAGGGTTGTAACATTAGACACAGTTTGTACACACATAACAATTAATTAGAAGTTAGTATAAATTAGGAACGAGAATAAATCGTATACAGAAACGTTTTTACGGTGGTTCTTCACTGCTGAAATATACTTTTGTTTACATAGTTCAGTGGATAGTTCATTGATAAGCAATGTTTCTTTCTAAGTGGTTCTATACAAGTATTTAATATGGATATATTGGGTTATACACTCGACAAATTAGAACCAATATAACATTGCAGCATCTCTTTTTAGTATAATCGTAATTAGACAGCTGAGGCCCCATTGCAAATGTACACTGAAAACAGCGAATATTACATGTTAAACAGAGTGTTTATCTCTCATTATGTGTTTCACTATTAGAATACATATGTACAAGTAGCAGGTTCCTCTCTGTTACCTTTGTACCACCAACTATTTAATATACGAGATATTTTAACCTGATCTGTTCTTTCCAATAAGAGCAGGCCTGGGTAACTGATATTCTCTGAGCACAGGCAGTTCACGGCCTTGCACTGTTCAGCACGCAAAAAAATCTGATGTGTTGCACTCAAATGACTTTCTCTACTCTAGTACTAACCATTCTAACAAACTCTTATTCCTATATCTGCATGTTAAGATAAACATTCGTACAAATTATCTTATTGCTTATTTCCTTGTAGGTGCAAGGGAGATATTAAAATACAGTAGGCTTTGTGCGACAGTCAAATCTTTTTGAGCTTTGAGATTCCGTTCTCTTTGCACGATTAACATATTAAAAAAAATGAACAACGTTGTTGCATTTCGCTAAAGTTCTAAGTTTTCCAAAACTCACATACATAACAAGGAATATCTCCGAAATGGTTCACCCTAGAAGAAAATTTATTCAGACATAAATTGTGTATTTTTGCAAGATCTACATTTTTTGTACATCAAGATTTTCTCTATCTCTAACGGGTTACCAGTTATGCAAAATTCGTCCAGAGTAAATACGACTACATGGGATATAGCCAGAAAATTCAAGATATAGGTACATTTCATTTGTCATAAAAATATCTCAAACATATGAAATTTTAATCAAAATCGTTAGAGCTATTTTCAAGAAAATCAAAATTTTAGAGAAATTTTCCATGTAAAGGGTAGTTTAGGGTGGGGCTATTTTCTTCAAAATCTTCGTGTCGCATCCTCGATTGACAATAAACTTAAATACCAACTTTGGTTTTTAACCGACATTTCGTTTTTGAGTTATGCTGTCCACAGACTGACAGACACACAGACACACACACGGACCTTTTTCTAAAAATGCTTTTGTTGGATTCAGGGGGCTTCAAAACATATATTTCCGGTGAAATCTCGACATCGAATTTTTGGGTGGAATACAATACTTCCCCTACTTACCAGTAGAGAAAGTAAAAATGAGGGTCACTCAGTTCCGCAGTCCTAAATAAGAGTGTGGTGTACTTATACTTTGTTGTAGAAGTGTTAAGCTGGCTAGGGAGGTTTTCGGTCCCGTTATTGATACGTGCATTGTGCGTTTGTTCTCTTGTTAATGATTGAAATAATATCTAGGTGGGACACTAGGCTTTGGCTAACTTTAGTTCCACAAAGAGTTTTCATTACCTCCTATTCCACAGTGCGAGGGAATCCATGTAGTACCTATAATAATGGCTAAGGTCCCCAATGTGGGCCTCTCCTTGTATTAGTCTTTATAACTCTCTCACATACCTTGCATGGAAAAAGTTATGCTTTGTTATGCACTCATGTAATCTTACAATTAGATATAATAAGTAGATATAGGTAGTATAACCAGATATAATAATTAGATACAGTATGTAATAGTAACTTTATTTAGAGATTAGCAAATAATGATTAACTATAAACGTGGCATTTTTTTTATTTATGATAAAAGTCTTCCAAATATCCCCCTGTTTTGAAAGTAAGCTAAATAGTTAAATATACATAATTTTGCAAAAATGAATTTTTTAAAAATATTTTAATATTAACAGTTGCATTTCAAACAAATAGTGCAAATAAATGCAGTTTTACTTGGAGTAGTATGATATTTGAATGTACCATCAAGGAGGCCATGCTTTTAATATGGCACTTGTTTGCCGAGGTTATGTTTACTATGTAAGCTACCAAACTGCTCTACGATAAAGCAAAGAATCCTGGGCTTCTGTGGTGCAAAAAACTGGTTTATAATAGTTATATTTCAAGGTAGAATGTGTTTTATAACAAAAGCGTATCGAAAACTGATCTTTACACTCAAAATTAATCATAATGTTTAGGACATACTAGCGCCCTCTGTTGTAGTTCATGCTAGTACTTTGTAAGTACGCCATTTGTAGGAGGGTTTATATATTTGGGGGGGGGGCATGTTAGAAAGGGGGGCTATATATCTGTAGGTCCTTTACCTTATTTATTTTCCATTTACTGAAGAACATGGTATAATACAGGAAGGTCTTGTATTAGCTTTTCGTCTGCATTTTGCATATACAATAGAGCCTGTTAAAGTGCATGCAATTCACATGAAAATAGATATAGTTTACGTAGTTTAAGATATTTTATTTATTTTTCTGTTGTTACGATGCAGGCGTAACCTTCAGTGCATTTTGAGCCATCTGTGTAGATTTCTACATAATCATTTTGTCCGTTTTTAATGGCATTACGTAAATTCATTTTATCTAACACGCAATCTATTAGAAAAACATTTGATACCAAATTCCAATAGTGCACACCAGGTGAAGCAGATCGACCTGATCTTTTACCTGATAATAATAGCGACCATATGTCTAGAATTTTCAAACCAGGTTGAAGATGTGGAAGCCTTCTCCTTGAAAACGTTACAGCAACATGAACTATAAATAAGACATGGGTTTCAATAATTATTTTAGTTCGTTGCCCGATAATTAGCATATACAGTCCTTGTTAGCATATGAGATATTTATAACGACCAAAATTTTCTCATGTACTGTACAACTTTCACTTTATATTATATTAGTCGTGTGGGAAGCTTTTGTGCTACAAATTTTACTGGAAGAAGTTATATTAAAATGTCAGAATTAATAGTACTTGTTTTATTTATGGAGATTTTAGTATTGAACTTCAGACATTGCTCATAAAACTCATACAAAAGTATTTTCAGGTTATCTCGTTTCTGCCACAAGTACATCATCATCATCTGTATAAGATAGCACACTAATCTTTTTGTCTCGCACACTGTATCCCAATTATTCACTCATTTCTTTAATTATTGCATCATTCACGATGATGAATAGGAATCGCCTTGTGCTACCCCCTTTTTCTTGGTATTTTCTCTGCTAATTGTCCTGTTATTTTTATTTGACTAAATTAATTAGAATGTATATCTTCTATTAGTTTAATAATCACGTGTGGCACATTGTATTTTCTAAAATGTGCAAAGCATAACAACATAATACAACAATAGCAGCAACCAGCTTCTTCACAGTGATCACCCCAATAACATACCCGAGTACAGGGAATTATAAGACAGTAATTATTATTTATTTATGCCAACAAACTTACTGTTGGTGTTTTTAAACACAGAAGCCGTGTGTGGGCAATGTTTGAGAGGTAGAACTGGAACTTAAAAATTCAATGTCACAGCTGGTAACCGGAAGGTCTGTGGTTCAAGTCCCAGCTGTGGCATTGGATTTTTAAGTTCCAGTTCTACCTCTCAATTATAAGACAGGTTCATTATATCTATACCAACTCTTTGGCTAATAAATGTGTGCGCCCTTGGGAAGGAAGAGACAAGGAATTTACTGAAGCAAATGGAACAAGGCCCATTGCGTCTAGCTTCCATTTGTTGAAGCGCATGTTTCGCTTACCGCGTCTCTTATCCTTAATGGACGCGCACCTTTAAACAAGTCGATATAGTATGCCGGCCATGAACTTATAAAGAAACAAAAGAATGGGCAGTTAATGTTTCAAAACATACGGCGCTGGTGTGTGCACTCACATCACTTTCTCTAGTCATTATCTATCAATTTCTACAATACCTTAATGCACAGTTTTCATAAGCAACGTACAATACCAAAGAAAAAACTACAATTAATTTTTTGAATACTGGATCATTCGCGTTCTTTCATTTAGTTTATATTCTAATGACGGTTAAACAGGTTGCAGTTCTACCTGAGTTTAATTTCAAGTAGATAGGCATGCTTCTTGCTGTCTAAGTCTTACATTATCAGTTTCTATCACCAGAATCCTTTCAGTTTGGTTAATGCATTTTGTTTGAGAGTGTATCACAAATAAAACAGTTTCGTTCGTGCAAAGTCTGATACACAAGTCAAAAATTAATATTTACCAATAGGATCTAAATCTCCTAAAACAAGCTATCACATTTCGAGTTTTTACATTATAGCGGTTTATATGTCAAATTAAGGTTTTTACTCAAAATATTAAATTTTGAAGATAGTTTCTTTAGCATAATTAAAATACATTTACCATTTATTCCATACAGGAAAACGGAAAGATTGCATATCTTCAATGATGATTTATACATGTATGTTTACAGTTTAAAGGAGAAAACTTAAAAAATGTATCAGGGAGCATTTCTGAAATGCTAGAATGAAATTTATTTTACGTATATTGCATATTCCAATGAGCTGTATATGTTTATTTAACAAGATAATATATTTTTCTTATACTTTACCACTTACACCAGCGATGTCCAACGTGTGCGAAAGCGGAGGTTGGGTTTACCTCATTCCACTATACCACTCTCTAACTCCCAGCCGTGCATTGTATTGCAGTGGCAGGTTGGTTACATGTACGTTACGTTTGATTTACGAAAGCACTTTAAAATCTTATGCTATAGCACCTGTTCATTAGTGAGTTATTTGGTACTGCTTACGTTTAGGAAGTCTATCAATAGTAGGCGGCAAGGTTGAAGTGTACAGTATTAAAAGATCTACCAAGTAATCGTCGCGTAACATATTGCGATACAGACTTTTAATATAGGTTAATTTAGAGAAACTCTGTTCGCACATACACGTAGAGCTATACTCACTCTTATACACATTATTCTTGTAAATGTGTATTTCTCTATCTACTACATTTTAATCGATATAAGCATTTTCAGAAATGATCTTATTGCTAACATTCTTACAGTAGGGAGATACAGTAGACTTTAAGCGGTAGTGTTTTAACAGCTAGTTGCTATGCGATGTCATTGAAATTCCGTTGTCTTTGAAGGCCAAGAGAGAAATACAATACTTTCTCTACTTACTAGCAGAGAAAGTAAAAATCGAATAACATATTCCTATTTGAGAAAGGTATAAGTATTGGCAAATTCGAAGAAATAATAAAGAATATCTTGGTAATGGTGCACACAAAAGAAAAAGAAGCATGTATTTCACATGTATGTTTTAATGAGATCCGCATGTTTCATTTAGTAAGGTTTTGTCTGTCTCTTACTGTTTGCGACTTATACAAGTTATTCAGAATGGAGAAGTCTTCTAAGGACATTCCCAGGAAATCCAAGGTATGACTTAGAAACTGCCATGGAATCGCCTGTTTGTGTCCGTCACTGGATACCGACTGTCTGTCCCTCCAACTGTGGAGTGGAGTGGGCGTGAGGATTATTTAACGATGGCAGCAGTTGTCAGGGTCATCTGTGTGACGGAATCTCTAGAAACTCCATATTAATTCTTCATTCATATGTTAGGTAATGCCCTTTTTGGCCTTGCGTTATTGTCTTCCAATCAGTTTATAACAAACGAATTGTTTTGGAATTTGTTCTTTCCAAATATCTTATTAACTTTTCCATATACATTATTTTATCCTTGATTAATTTCAATTTTAACTTTTCTCTCATAAATTCATTCTTTGATTAGTTCTTCCTTGTATACGCTGAGGAACTTTAATAAATGTCATATCTGTAATTGGTTTATCTGCTTTTGTTGTATTCCAGGACTTAACTTAGGCAAAACATGGATAGCCATTACTGAATAAATTTTAATTTACTTTTTTTCTTTCGTTTCGCGTCTGATTTTTTCACATATAGGTTAGACGTTGAAAATGTTATTTGTGTACTATTGAAATGAGACTGAATGTATTTTGTCTAAGCTAGGATCCAACCTGCAACCTTGGCATAGAATGGTAGCGCTAAAATGGAACGGATAACAGGATACCTCCCAACTGTAGAAGGTGTTCCCTAATATTGTCACCATTCTCCGTGCCCTGCGAAAAACAGTTGTGATTGTGTGCTTAGTAGCGAACATGAATGGATCTATTGCGAGCTAGCACCTCCCCAGGGGGAAGATATGAGGCGAAGTGAGACCGTAGGCTTGGCGGAGAAGGGAGCCAGCGAAGCCAGAGACGCACAGAAGTACTTAACAGTAACATATTGTCACCTGAAGTGCAACCGAAGTGTGTAAGCTACTCAGGGAAAGGGCGACGAGGAGATCCTTGTGGGCCAGGCAGCAACTTACAGGATAGGCCAGGGAAGGAGGATTTACAGAACGCAAGCATCCGTGCCATCTATCCACCTCCGCCGCAACTTATCACGCTACCAACCAAACCTGAAAGTTGACAAGGAAGTGAAATGAGAAAGGAAGGGAAAGGAAATCTTAGGGTAGAGAATCCACCCCAGCATTCGCCTAGTGACAAGGGAAAAACACCGAAAAACCTAAGTCAGAGTGGTCGGTCGACGGGGATCAAACCCGGGGCTTTCCGAATGCGAGTCGCACATATTGCCGCCACCTCCCTCAGTGTCAAAAACAGTTTTACCCAGTTCCTTTGAATGGCCTTAAACAGGATTCAGAGTAGTTGCGACGCCTATGTTTTATCAGCCAACATTGAGAGGAACTATTCTCTGGTGACTTAGCAAAGAAACACCCATTCTGTTATATCACACCTTTACTTCTGGACAGCCTTGATGTTTGATAATCAAATATTCTAGCGGAAAGTGGCATTTGACGCTTATTGCATGTTATCTTTATTGATCTTCACAGGACAAAAATGGCTTTGTCGGAGACATAGCGTTATGTGGCCGAAAAGCCATACACATTTATCAATCGTGCACTCAGTCATTCTGCTCAAATGATGCAGAAGCAGTTGCTGGAATCATTTACTCTTCAAAATGTTCTGCACTTTGATCCGAAGAATGCTAGATGTATGCCCATAACCAGGTATAGGAATTCTTAAACAGTTGGCTTAAGTTATGTTACTCAAACCATTATCGCTAGGAAAACACACACCAAGGTTATATGATAGGCAGGTAAAAGCAGTCCGAATGATGTCTAAAAATGGCGAACAGCTGTACGAAGGGTCGGGAGTTACTGCAACGCCTTTGCCTATACCTTGTGAAATTCAACCTTATATTTTCCTTCTGTCCTGGCTTTAATGCTATCCCTAAGCCTGCTCAGTACACTCGTTGATTTTATTGGAATGCTATTCTGGTCAACAATGATAAACGATTTCTAAAAATGCTCTATGCGCTCTTAGACCACTTGACAGATCACTTCGGAATTCGGCACGTATATGAATTTTTATGGAGGTTCGTATGCTATCCAGTTCACTATACAACATTCACATGGTTTACTTTGCTCGCTTTTCTTTTACGTATTAAATTCGCATATCCTTCCCTACTCCCCTGTAACATACAATGAGAAAGACAGTTGAAAGTGGCAACATGAGTATCCAGAAAATGTATTATGCAGCGTGTTTTGAAGATTAATTCAAGATCAAGGATTTCTGAGGATAATTCATCTCGATGATATTAATCATCAGTATCGCAGGTACTGTATTTTGCTTTTACTGAATGATATTCAAAATGCAATCGAACCACAAATACGGACACCTACACATCTGTGGCCTGTCATATACTAGCGGGTTGAAAGCAATTGCCAAAGCGGAAAACAATTGCCACGCAATCAACGAAGTTGATTATTCAAGGCTGCCAACGGAGCAGTCTTAACCCAACATAGCGTTTGAACCTAACCCAAAGAAAACCATGATATCTATTTACCGAGCCTAGTTATGCATCAGTAATGCTAACTCCTCCGAAAAAAGAACAAGCGCTAATAATTGAATCTCACGATAGACTTACAGTTAAAGACTATGCAATGGCAATAAGTAAACCAACAATAAGTTAACTACAGTCGGTATATATATCACTCATTGGCAATTCCAGAATATGTGTCTACCTCTCAAGTGTGAAGTTGGCCGAAGATTTAACATCAAAACACACTGTAATACAAGTTATCAATATATCTCACCAACTAAGACCGCTAATAACACCGAATAAGAGGGTTGTACTCTCAAACGTGTGGCTTATCATACTTAATGTTGCAATACTTAAGATATTAAATGAATGTGGAGTCAAACCAGTGTCCAGTATTACATATATAAGGGCAGGAATCAACGAATCTGGGTTTTCCCATATCTTAAGCTTTAATAGACAAATTTATGTTTCTCCAGATGACCTTGCCGAGCTACCGCCTAGCTTTAAGATAAACTACGAGGGTAGGTACAAACTATTGGATTTACCCCACTTCCCACACACCCACCTGCTTTTTATGTAAACAAGAAGGGCACCTTGCTAAATACTGCAAGCATGATTTTGATCTGCCACGCGAACGTATTAAAAGTTATTCAGCACAGTTTCTATAGATGATACCAGTATCTAAGAAGCAAAGGAACTTACAGGTACACCACCATCTCCCAGTGAAGAAGAGAATACAAACAAGGAGAAACATGCTTCGATACCAAAAACCCAATGTCACACAGCAGCTAAGGATCCTGGAATTTTTAATCAAAAACGCCCTATCCCAGCTTCCCTCCCTAGAGAAACCTCCACAGAACTAACTGCTGATAAGATACCATCACTAGCTGATCCGCTCGAACCCCCAGAAGATCTTTCTGAGGATCGTGATGCTGAGGAACAGTCTCAATTTCAGATAAAACATACTGTTAAAAGGAAAGATGAACAGGAACTATAACTTCGTATGCACAATTATTGAAACCGGTCAAATCTGTCATGGAACAGAACCTCGCAGCTTTACTCTCAATTTTCTCCAACTCAAAAGTTTCTTTGAAAACACTGTAGGCAATACTGATGTAGGTACACTGGCTCTCCATACACCAATAATCTAGGAGCTGTTCTAAATACACTCAAAATACTTCATCCATATTATACAGAACGTAAAATGAAAATCAGGAGTACTCGAGTTCAAAAACAGCTGCTTGCGGTCCTTAATTCCATAGGATATAAGTGAATGGAATGGGTACTTTTATAGGTTAGAGGTTATCTGGTTGTACAGGTTATTCTACATACAGTATAGCTCAACAGATCTGCAACTCACCATGAAGTAAAAATTCTCTTCGATATAATGAATAAGCGAGGTATGGATACCCTCCCTATCACAGGAAATCACCGATGAAGCTGCCAAGAGACTCGTTTCAGTGGATGTGCAGGATGGCCTCAGGTACCTCAATTGTTTCTTTTTCTCGTCACATTAATTTGTTACATTGTTGTTGTGTTGTTAATCTGTTTATGCCTGTGTGTACCAAGACGTCGCGATATGACGTACTAGTTAAAGTGACGATAAATAAATAAATAAATATCATTTAACATACAATTGTTAATTTTCTATGATTGAAGTTAGAAATTCAACACAGTACATTTACACAACTTTGTCTACACACTTTTACATTATGAAATACAATCACATTACATCCACACATATTTCTTTTAAAAAACACAATCACACTTCTTTCTTTACTACTTCTTCCACAGGGAACTCATACAATTGTCTGTATGATTGACATAAATGCAACATCTTACATTCATACAGCTTTCTCTACTTTGCTTTTCTTCTTGTGATCTTTGGAGTTGATCAATAGTACCTTTGAATAGTGTTTTTCCGGTGTTTTTATTTATTTATTTATTTTGGGTTCTTTATAGGATCTAAGGTAAATCTAGAAATTGTAGGGATAAAATAGTCAAACCACTGGCACTATTATTCCAAACATGTTTCAGCATCTTTGAAACTTGCCTAAAACAGATAACTAGAAACAAGAGTTACCTTCCTAGCGATAATCACGAAGAGGAGATACAAAGCGCGTGTATCTGCTGCAGTAGCCCCTACTATTACGAATCCCTCTGCCTCTTTCGACATTAACATTTCATAGTAGGGCTTATGCACTCCTTTCCCTCAAGTATAAAAACAACTGGAGCTGGGCGTAGGGATCATCTCTCCCTCTCCAACATCCATCCTGCCCTTCTCCGTGCTTCTTTTTTGAGGGGAGGAACCGTACCTCACAAAGTTAACAGCAAGTATTTGAATTTTACCTACTGCTGTCACAAAAAGTTATCTTCCTAAAAGGCTGTATAGAAAAAAATAGGAAAATACAGTAGAAAAACGATTAAACGTTTGCAATAATTGTGTTATAAATGGATACAATGGTAGGTATATTAGTCCTACGAAAATAGTTCATTGTAAATCATTCTTTTCCTGGCGAAGTCCATGGTTACGAAATAAAATGTTAATATAAATGTTGTCTTTGGACATAGTCCATATTAAAGAGAAATCCCTTCTTAAACCATGACTTGCTCAAGAACTAATAAGCTTAAAATTTACATTAACACCCGCAAGCACGTCCGATCAAAATTCAACATCCAACATTGTTTCATAATGCTACGATTAATCTGTATTTATATAAATGAGGTTTTCGTTCGTTGCACCATTTGTTTAGATACTTTAAGAGACATGGGGTTACATATAGCGCAAATGAAGAAACATTCATCCTAAGGTACCACAACTTCAAAAGTGAACGTTTTGGTCATCTCGGAAGTCCTGTTCCAACTTTCTGTCTTTTACTATGCTTAAATGTGTCACTTTCAGTTTCTTTAAGTCTTGGATCACATCATCTTCCCATATGACTTCTTGTCTGCCAGGTGCTCTTCTTCCTATAGGCTTCCACTTGTAGGTATAACATTTTAACAGACTCTGGTGATTCATCCTTAATATGTGTATATACTAACGCAGTTTGAATGACTTAACAAAGTTTAACATTTTGATTCTTGATTAGTTTATTTAGTTCATTGTTTCCATTCTGCAGTTATCTGCTCCTCTGTTCAGTCCAAAAATTCTCCTGAGTATTTTTCCTTCAAAGATTAATAATTTATGTTTTACAGTTGCTACTGTATGTGACGACTGGTGTAATAAGTGTTTTATACAATCCTATTTTTCCAGATTTTGATATTAATTTACTTTTAAATAAATATTAATTGACAAAATATGCCCTATTGCTGTTGAAAAGCTATTCTTCAATTTTTTCTTCCAGTATATTACTTCCATTTACTTTGACACCAAGGTATTTAAATGCCAAAATTGTATTAATTCGTATACCATTGATTGGTAAACTTTTCCACCCTCTATTATGATTACTGTGTTTTAAATGTTTTATTTTCATGTCTTAGTAAGCAAATTGTTTACATTCTTTTTTTCAATTTGTGCTTGTTTGATTCTTGCTGTTATCATAATGTCGTCTGCATATGCAATATACTGTTTAAGTTTAGCTGATATATTACCTCTCCGTTCCATATGCTTAAATATATACTCATGATTAGACCAAACAAGTTAGCTGAGAGTGAGTCTCGTTTTACTCCGGATTGGATTGTAAAACTTTCACTTATATTGATATTTATTTTCACTTTGGCAGCCGCGTCAGTTAAAGTATTAATTGTATTAGCTTAGTTGGCACTTCGCAGAATTTTAAACTTCTTCTTTCCCTGATTACCCTCCCCTTATGTAGGACTTACACCCCCCTAGGACTTACAAGCCAGCCTAGAGTCAGACGCCTGTCGGGCAGCAGAACATTCAATTATTTTACTTCTATTAATGGAATCAAAGCCTCATGTGTAGCTTATAATATATTGTGCAAATCTGCTTTATAACTTTTTCAAAAATCCGTTGTACTATGAAAATATTGTCTTCGGCTGATCTATTTGTCATTGGGCCTTTTGGCAAAGAATTTATAAGCTATGTTTACGAATGTGTGACATAATTGGCGCAACTGGAATGTCCTTCGAGAATATATTGTTATATTTACACTTTTCATAGAACTTTTAGGAATATTTAATTGGAGGGCTGAGAACCATAGTGGGCCATCTGCCATTTTAAAAAACGGAGAAAAATAAGGACAAAGATTAGTTAGTTCCAGAATAATTTGTAGCATAATGTAGCATTAACATGTGATTAACAACATATGCTCCAATTTTTAAAATGGCAGAAAGTCCACTTTGGTTTTCTACCTTTCAAATATTTAAAGATGCTTAAATATAGTGAATTTGCCGACTTTACTCAGGAGTATTTTGCTGTATAGTCCCTTCCGCGCATAAACATTGCGATTGTATCACTCCGTCAACAAGCATGTGTAGTCCTCTGCGCACAACTGTTTACACCTGACTGTTATCGCAACAGTCAAATTTTTCACTGCAGCAGTGTGAGGTTAGAATTGCACTCGGCTCACATTTATTAATAAACTACATTAACTAATTAAAGAAACTTGTTAAGAAAAGTTATAAAATGTAATTTTGTGATTAAAAACTTACATTACCCTCAGTCGTCAGGTTGATGCGCGGAACCCTCAGATCTCAGGTAACGTCTCTACACTACCATAGCTTCCCGATCAAATATCACATTGTCTTTCTTTGTGTAAACTGAACCCCAATGTCTTTCAACAAAGTATGGAACGTGATTTACCTAACATTTGGAAAATCTGACTCACTGTTCATTATTTGTTATAGGAGACCCGTTATTTAAAAAGAAACTATTGTAACTTTTGGTGTGGGTGTAAAGTAGAGTAGACAGATGTAGTCGAGATAAAGAAACACTTTTATTTCCGTAAACAGTAACTTTGTACACTCGTTGCAACAGCAAGAAAGTCTTTTCCGATTCTCCAACAGCACGGCTCCGAACTCGTAACACAAAGAACTAACTCTTCTCCGTCGGCACAACTCTCCACATCGTCTGTCCGTCTCCGTCGGCACGACTACTCAACCTTCACATACGTCTGACTGTTCTCCGTCGGCACTACTCAACGCTTCACATACGTCTGACTGTTCTCCGTCGGCACTACTCAACGCTTCACATACGTCTGACTGACTCTCTCACACTTTACCGCTATTTATATCTCCCAGGCACTATTCTGGAAGCTTCAGGGACGTTCACTTATTGCGGTGAGATACAAAGCAGAAAGTTCCAGTAGCCTCTATCCTTTTCTCTCTTTCGGCAAGCGCCCCAACAATGCGGCCATTCTCTGTCTCTTTCCTTCGGCTCCTTTGCGGTAGTGCCGACAATAATGCGATGGGTGACAATTGCGGCTGTCGGCAATTAGATGCGGCGGGC
Source organism: Tenodera sinensis (assembly GCA_030765045.1). Lineage (NCBI taxonomy): Eukaryota > Metazoa > Arthropoda > Insecta > Mantodea > Mantidae > Tenodera > Tenodera sinensis. The sequence continues at coordinate 119,457,182 of CM060963.1, read as the reverse complement.
GCGGTGACACTGCTCCCTCCTCAGAGCTGGTCGTCCCGACCAGCACTATCACTGCGGCATCTCCCTTGCGCCCCAGCGGACTATCCCATCGAACCTCTTCTCCAGGAGGCACGATCCTAGGTATCGCTGTTGGATAGTGTCCCTTGGTCTGGGTAGGACGATGTATGCCATCCTGCTTCGAAATTCTGCAACAGTACCGCCGGTCTTGACGGTCCCTCGTCCAGTTGCCCTTCTTCCTGGTGTGTTGACGGGCCATCCTGCGCACTTGGAAACGGCTCACTGGGTACCATGTCCGCCGACCTCTCTGGCGCACCTTCGCAGCCACCTTGCTTCCGATGGGTCCAGCAACAAACCCCACCACATCCGCGCGAGTCGCGTCCACCGCTGCACTCGTGTTCACTCGTGCTCGGCACGGCCTCTCCTGTATCCTGCCGTCCACGATGATGTCCACCATTCTTCCGTTCACGGCACTATGCGTCAGGTGATTGGATGGCTCCGACGGTCCCCCCATGTCACATGCCAAGTCGGTTCTCGCGTGATGCTCGTTTGCTTGTGCGCTTCCCTGCTGATCGTCCTCCACGTCGTATCCTGGTTGGTTACGTACCCGACACACTCCTCCAGAGGATCCCCGACGACGTCCCTGAACTGCCCCTTTGTCTTCCCCGAGACGTACACTTTCGTTATCTGAAACGGGCGCAACTGTCGCCTCGGCCACTAGGTGCTTCCTCCCCGGGTCCGCGCTATTCCGTCTGCCCCTGGCATCCAGTACTTTGACGCTCTCGTCAACTCTTACTACCAGGGCGCCAAGACGTTCCCCGTCGTCCTCCACGACGTCCACATGCTGGCAGAGGTCTTCCACCTTTTCGCCGAGTTCTTCCACGTCTTCCGTCACGCCGAGTTGTTCTACGACTTCTGTAACGCCAATCAGTTCGCCGAGTTGTTCCACGTCTTCCGTCATGCCAATCAGTTCGCCGAGTTGTTCCACGTCTTCCGTCACGCCAATCAGTTCGCCGAGTTGTTCCACGTCTTCCGTCACGCTAATCAGTTCGCCGAGTTGTTCCAGGTCTTCCCTCATATCATCCGAAACGGGCGCGACTGTCGCCTCGGCCACTAGGTGCTCCCTCTCCGGCTCCGCGCTATTCCGTCTGCCCCTGGCATCCAGTACTTTGACGCTCTCGTCAACTCTTACTACCAGGGCGCCAAGACGTTCCCCGTCGTCCTCCACGACGTCCGCATGCTGGCAGAGGTCTTCCACCTTTTCGCCGAGTTCTTCCACGTCTTCCGTCACGCCGAGTTGTTCTACGACTTCTGTAACGCCAATCAGTTCGCCGAGTTGTTCCACGTCTTCCCTCATATCATCCGAAACGGGCGCAACTGTCGCCTCGGCCACTTGGTGCTCCCTCCCCGGCTCCGCGCTATTCCGCCTGCCCCTGGCATCCAGTACTTTGACGCTCTCGTCAACTCTTACTACCAGGGCGCCAAGACGTTCCCCGTCGTCCTCCACGACGTCCACGTGCTGGCAGAGGTCTTCCAGCTTTTCGCCGAGTTCTTTCACGTCTTCCGTCACGCCAATCAGTTCGCCGTCAATTTTCGCCGATAGCTCCGTCTTCATCTCTTTCAGCTCGGCAGCGAGGTTGTCGTTTCTCGTCTTCATTTTGGCAACGAGGTTGACGTTTGCCGTCTTCATCTCTTTCAGCTCGGCAGCGAGGTTGTGTCTCGTCTTTATTTCTTCTTTCAGCTCGGCAAAGAGGTTGTCGTTTGCCGTCTTCACTTTGGCAACGAGGTTGTCGTATGACGTTTCCATTTTGGCAAATAATTCTTTCATCATTGCCATCATCCTGGTTTCCGAATCTCCCTCCATCTTGGTTCTAACGTTGCAACTTCTGACGATGTAATGAAACTAGAAGCAATTCGACGGATCCCACTTCTGACACCAGTGTAACTTTTGGTGTGGGTGTAAAGTAGAGTAGACAGATGTAGTCGAGATAAAGAAACACTTTTATTTCCGTAAACAGTAACTTTGTACACTCGTTGCAACAGCAAGAAAGTCTTTTCCGATTCTCCAACAGCACGGCTCCGAACTCGTAACACAAAGAACTAACTCTTCTCCGTCGGCACAACTCTCCACATCGTCTGTCCGTCTCCGTCGGCACGACTACTCAACCTTCACATACGTCTGACTGTTCTCCGTCGGCACTACTCAACGCTTCACATACGTCTGACTGTTCTCCGTCGGCACTACTCAACGCTTCACATACGTCTGACTGACTCTCTCACACTTTACCGCTATTTATATCTCCCAGGCACTATTCTGGAAGCTTCAGGGACGTTCACTTATTGCGGTGAGATACAAAGCAGAAAGTTCCAGTAGCCTCTATCCTTTTCTCTCTTTCGGCAAGCGCCCCAACAATGCGGCCATTCTCTGTCTCTTTCCTTCGGCTCCTTTGCGGTAGTGCCGACAATAATGCGATGGGTGACAATTGCGGCTGTCGGCAATTAGATGCGGCGGGCGCGGTGACACTATGCATTTCAAAGTGAACAACTCTTTTAACAGTCATCCACTTTGCCTAAAACAGTAAATGGTCCTTCCCTTTTCTTTTTAGGGACTTCAACAGTTCCTGTTTGTTATATTTCAGTTCTCACATTTGAAACAGTGTACACAGAAATACCAGTTGCTTCAGACGTCAGTTTGGTTACGTCTTTCACAGCAAGAGTGTCATAACTTTGAAAGAAAAAGTTAAACACATGCAATACAATAGTATTTTCACCACTTCTTAGACGCTTTCCCTTTTTGTTTCCTTAACAACTCTGAGGAACTGAACACTCCGTCACACTGACTGCACGTGCATTACTAAAGTGTCAGAGCATCACTTCACTACAGTAACAACGCAATCGGAGAAGTACCGAGTACCACGTGATAACAAATGGAAGTAAAATATTTGGACCCATGTTTAAATGTTTTATAGGTTCAATTACGGTATTTATTCACCCCGTTCATTACTTGAAAGTATCAAATAAGCGATAATATACGCAATGTAGTAAGAAACTATTTCCAATCACGCTTCACCATTTCCCTTGCGCTGAAAGTTGTGCTGCGGCGTAATGGTGACATCCGTACCCACTTTAAAGCCGGATAGGGTATAGAGATCTGATTGCATAAAGACTATAACAGCCGAGAAGGATTGCAGAAGAGAGCTCCTTTACCTCCAAGTGATGGTTGCAAAACGGAAATGAGCGAACTCTTGAAGACGGTGGGAAATGGCAAGTATGCTGTACTTCTTACTGATACCGTCTGGCTGGACTTAGCAGGACTCGAGTGGGGCTGTGGGTCGATAATGGACTGTGTCTAAATATTAGTTATCCTTCCTGTTAATGTTGTCATTTCTGATATACCATGGACTTCCTAAAACGCGGTGGATCCTTTGTGTATTAAGGCAAGCCTGTAGAACAAAATATGAAAAAATGATTATTACGACAAATTAAATAACATTATTTTTTTACAATTTTTAGTATCACTCCAATTATAATGCTGGGAAAAAATCTTTAAAAATTATAATTGTAATTATTTAATTTTACTATACACCCTTTTGTAGCACTGCGAATATCTCGAGTCTTATTTGAATTAAACCATCATGTTCTTTCTTTTTCTGAGACGGATAAACCTTTCTTAGGTAGAGGGAAACAGCGAAGTATTTATAATAGCTCCCACTTAAACGCAAAAGTTTTGATATTGTAACCAACAAGAATAATCTGGTAAAACATTATAAGAGAAACCGTTTTTTGGCAGTTCCTTAGAATTCTATATGACCCACATTACACTAAACTGCAGACGACATTAGAGCAAAAAGCAGTAATGCCAATGTACATAATAAACGCATTATTTCTAACCTCAAATATCACAGGGTTAAAGTAACATGCTTTCAAACGGTAATAATGCTTGAACATAGTTACCACACAACACATGAACTTATGTACTTACCTTCGGCAAATCTTGTTCTGCGATAACACTTTTGGATAAAATCACTTCCGGACTCTAAATGTCGTAATATATATATTTAATGCACTAAAAATAAAAACAGTAACTTTAAGTGCATATAATGCTCCAAAGCAATTCAAGACAAAGTCACACAAACACGAGCAATCCGACGAACTCTACAGATTAATTAATTAATGCAGCATCTAAACAGAATCTTGTTTTAAAATCTATCGGTTGGCTTTTCTACAACGGTTCAAACACAAGGGCTTCTGTGACTACATAACGGATGGAATAACAACTATAGCCGCAGCTTTGCTATGGTTATATTTTACAAACAGTTGGCAGCACTAACGCAACCTAACGGATGGAATATCACCAAATATAACCAGACGGCGCCATAATGGGGGAAAATGTCATAGTTAGTTTTTGGGGTATTCCAATAATCTGTTTCCTCTATATATTGATGTCTTTGAATTGAAGCCTGTACAGTTTTAAAATTAATTTATCTGTAAACTTAATCAATTTGGTTAAGATGCACTTTTAGAAAGATAGTACTTAGAATTTGCTTTATAAACGATACTCATCAGAGTTTGCGAAGTTCCACAATAGATTCAGCTGCTTCCACTTTTGTATTATAAAAGTTGAATGCTGATATGTTGCTGACAGCAACAACCAGAAACATTGTTTGTTTCTCTGTCATCTTTTCGCTGAAACAACTCCCCGATAACGCATCGAGCGGCAACAGGAAAATTCTATTTCCCATACAGGCGTCCCTAGAGGCTACAGCAAAACTGAATAAACTTTCTCTCCGTCTCCTTTTCAATTCCCTCGGACGTCGTGAGATGAAGTACTGGACATAGCAATTTCTACTTGTCTGTCTACTTTCTTGAACAACATCGCATCATGTTTTCCAAAGTTAAATGCATGTTTCAGTTTACGTATTTGCACGAGCAGCGGAAATTATTTACAACAGTGACGATGTGTACACAGCGAGCAGTTTGTAAAGTGATAGACCTGCACACTGTGACACGTTTTGAGAAATCTGGATTTGGATCAACATGCTGAAGAAATCCTTCCACATTAGCAAGTATTGTTCCCTCTGTTATGTTCCATATGACCAGCGTACACTAGCTATCAGTGAAAAAGCCTCTTTGAGTAGGTATTGCAGGTACATCACTGATCACTTACGGCTGAATATTTTCTTTTAGCTGCGAAATTAGTTTGATCTTGACTCTTCACATCTGCTATTGTATGTATTGCTACACAAAAAATCTGATGTGAATGAACATATCGCGATTTAAATAGCTCAATAGTTCTAATGGTTCTGGTAGCGTTACTACGCGAGCCAGTTCATTCCTCGCTGAGAAATCGACTGCGAAACATTGTTATTTTTCCACTAAACGTCTGAGTGCGTGAAAGAGAAATCAACGGCCGAAATTTTGATATATTAGAGTGAAGCTTATCATTAGGCCTCGGATTTTTAGGAAACACATTTTTGCTAAACACTTGGAAAATATATTTTATGTGCTAAAAATGTAAAAAATATGTGATAAAAAAGTAAGAAACATGTGCTAAACTAACATAATCATAACAAGGAATGTTACACACTCGCAACGTTTTCATGTTGCCCGTTCAATAAATTGGACTATGTTAAATCCACTATTATTTTCGAGCAGTTCCTTGCATTTTGTTTTTACTTTCTCTACTACGTATAGTAAGTAGAGGAAGGCATTCCACCCAAGAAATTCGATGTCGAGATTTAACCGGAAATATATATTTTGAGGCCCCCTGAATCCAAAAACAGGCTATTTTAGAAAAAGGTCCGTGTGTGTGTGTGTGTGTGTGTGTGTGTGTGTGTGTGTGTGTGTGTGTGTGTGTGTGTATCTATGTCTCAGTTTGTAGGTAGCATAACTCAAAAACCCAAAGCGGTTGGCAACCAAAGTTAGTATTTCAGTTTAACGTCTTTCAAGGATGCGACACAAAAATTTTGGAGAAAACTGCTCCATTCTAAACTATCCTTTATATACAAACCTTTTCGAAAATTTTGCTTTTCTTGAAGATGGCTCTAACGGTTTTGATTAAAATGCCATATATTTAAAATATTTTTATGACAAATGAAGTGTATATTTTGAATTTTTTGGCTATAGCATATGTAGTCCTGTTTACTCTGAATGGCTTTTGAATAACTCGTAAACCATAAGAGACAAACCAAATCTTACTATACAAAAACAATGTTTATCTCGCTAAAACACACACCCATGTCTGAATAAATTGTTAGCAGAGTGAATCATTTCGGAGATATTCCTTGTTATTTGTGTCAGTTTCGGAAATCTTGGACTTTCGTCAACTGCAACATCGTTGTTCAGTTTGTTATATGTTAACCTTACAAGAAGGACGGAATCTCAAAGCTTTAAAAATGTGACTATCGCTCAAAGCTTTCACATATTTCCCTGTTATTATTATTATTATTATTATTATTATTATTATTATTATTATTATTATTATTATTATTATTATTATTATTATTATTATTATTATTATTATTATTATTATTATTATTATTATTATTATTATTACTACCGCTACCGTTACCGCTACCGTTACCCCTACCGCTACCGCTACCACTACCGCTACCCCTACCCCTACCCCTACCACTACCACTACCAATACCCCTACCCCTACCACTACCACTACCATTACCACTACCACCACTACCACCACCACTACCACCACTACCGCTGCCGCTGCCGCTGCCGCTACTGCTAAGTGCTACTGCTACTACTACTGCTACTATTATTACATAACAGTAATATTAACTCAACGATTTTCAACTAGCCAGAACACCTTATTGATAGTGTCAGACTACTATAAATCCTTTGATGATGTAAGAAACTGTCAATAATGTGGCTAGAATTACGAAGGTAAAGGGAGACGCTTGTGGAGGACTAACAACAAATTTCATTACGAACTGAGATTCGCTGTTCCTTTATGGGCCACTTTTTCTGCTCGCAAGTGTTTGTGATACTCAAACTGCTAGCATGCATGAGTCAATAAAGGCGAAAGGGAAAGTGGTCACGTCCAAACGATGATGTAGTACCTAGCTACCAACCTGCTTGTGCCAAGTTGGCATCGTTAGGGTTCACTGCTGTACCGCGCCTGTCATATTAGCTTCGTCCAGTATACTTGGTTCCACCACGTGGAGGGACTCACCATCAAGTAAAAACTTCGCTACTGCACTAAATTCCAGGCAACCATTCACGAGTGGTGCTATAGGACCTCAAAGAATAGCTTCCTGATGCGACTAAGAAATGTGACAAGGATATATTAGGATTGCTAGTGAGTATATTGGGAAACTCCTTTCTTCTGAACAATGTTACAAATTAAGACAATTCATCGATTATAATTTTTCGCAAAGTCTGGTTTATTGAAAGTTACAAAATTAGTGGTAAGAATTGACTTTATTTAGGATGGAGAAGCTGATAACACGTGAAAGACCAAAATGTTTTGTGCGATTTGTGAATTAAGAGTCAACAGTTTTTTGTTCGGTTTTGTTTTGTTTTCTTTAGAAAAGAGTTGTTTGTGGTTCCCTAGGGATACTTTTAGGCCGATTTTCATGACTCGTGGGTTTTTTTCGGAGATTTCCCCGAATCTCCAGGTGAATACTGGGAAGGATTTCCATATCCTCCGAATTTCCTGTCCTTTGTTACATTAATCAATTAATTTCATCCTTCATCCCTTTAGGTCTTTTTCAGGGTTGGAAGCATCCACAACCGTCGCAACAGCAGCATAGCAAGGAGGAATAAATGCGCTCTGGAAATCTCGTCCCTCGTATTGGAAGACTAATGTTTTCCGGGCTTACCACGAGTCAAAAGGGGGGGGGGGAGGCACGGTTTCCGAGCCCCGTGCCTTCCTTCAGAATATAAACCTGAGGGGTGGGAGAGGAACAGCGTTGAGCCAGCCTCCTTCGGGGTGCTTCTAACTGGCAAAGTGTAGGAACCCTGCTCTCTGGTTTGTCCACATCATGTATTCTCCGGGGAGAGGGGGGGGGGGGTGCCTCGTCAGGGACATATATACAAAAGATCGCCTTTTGGTTGAGGTGCTAAGTCCCCCTCCGCAAGTTGTCATTGAGTCAGTATAATATTGCTTAGAGGAGCCATAACAGAAGCTTGTGGTAGAGAAGCGATAGTGGATAGGTGGACAAGCGCACTTGGCTACAAAACATATGTGCCGATTATCCAATATCGTATTATTGTACCTTTTATATTTTCACATTCATCTAACATTTGATAGATTCAACCTTTGTCAGTTCTTCCTGTTACTGCTTCAAACGAAATACAAGAAACAGTGAACATGAACTGTAAGCCATGTTATATTCCTTTTCTTCAATCTCCCTTTTATCAGCAACGAAATGCATAATGCAACTGCTTCTGCAAAAGGTATATTGACCTTTAACGAACTACATAAAGCAATCTGATGTGTTGCACTCATATGACTTTCTCTACTCTTGTACTAACGATTCTTACAAACCCTTATTCCTATATCTTCTTCGTGTTAGTCAAGATAAATATTTGTTAAACTTATCTTATTGCTTATTTCCTTGTAGGTGCAAGGGGAATGTTAGAATACAGTAGGCTTTGTGCGAGTCAAATGTTTTAAAGCTTTGAGATCCCATTCTCTTTGCACGGTTAAGATATGTAAAACCAGTCATGCACTCGTTCTTAATAAGAGCTATCGACTTTAAGTGTGCAGTAAACACATCATATTCATAACACTAGGAAAAAAAGAAACACTTTTCTACCACACTATCTACATCTCTTGATATGATCCCTTGTAATTCAAAATATTTTGTTACTGCACTGCCTGTTACTTTAACGTCGTCAATTATAATATCCTGCAACCAAATTTCATCAACACACAGTTAGGTAGATTTGTCACAATACCATTATAATTTGAAATTGATTTCAGGTGCAAATAATTTCCTAAATAAAGAATTTTATCAACAACATGCACATTCCAAGGACCTATCAACTTAATAAACATAATGCCATCACTGAAATAGTTGTACACTGAGTATTTTTATGTCACCAAATATAGCACAATTTTTGACTAAGAGAACCAGCAGCAACTTTAACCGCTTTTACTGCAAAAGATTTCTTAAGATTCTAGTTCGTCTTTTACAAGGCATTATTAAAAGTCTTGGAACATAAACGTAAACAAATAATAGCAGCAAGTAAAAACAGTATTATAACAAATAGTAAATAAAAATTAAGCTCAAAATGATAAACAGTTTTACGCATGAATGGTAACCTCTACTATGAAAAGTCTTGGAATATTTTAAAGTAACAAATGTTTGGAATAACTAAAACCAGTAGATATTATAACAAATAATAAATATGAATTAAATTAAAATGAAACACTCTTACGTATTTGGTTGAATGGTAACCCATCCAAGTTCAATGCGCTGATTGACAGCTACAAGATTCTTTTACATTCGTAATTTAATGTAACCAATTTTTATTATTAAATTTGACCTTATATAAAGGTTTGCCATGTGACACAGAATAACTTTCATGTGTTTGAAATGAATACATAAAAAGGTTGATAAAAAAACAACAATAAAGTTTTCATCTTTATATCTTTGGAAAACTGCAATCAAGTGTCTCCGTCATAGTAACAAGCGCTTGCGATTGAAAGGAGAAACCAGAAAAAAGAATAACGATTCTAATAGACTTTGAACAATAGTCAAATCTTTTACAGCTAATCGCTATATGAAGTACAAGTATTGAGAAGCTCACATAGATAACAATTAATACCTCCGAAATGGTTCAGTCAACAAAAAATGTTATTTGGACATAATTTGTGTATTTTGGCGAGATCTATATTATTTGTATAGTAAGATTTGGTCTATCCCTTACGGTTTATCAGTTATGCAAAAGTCATCCAGAGTAAATAGGACTACATGGGCCATAGCCAGAAAATTGAAAATATACATTACATTTTTCATAAGAATATCTTAAACATATGACATTTTAATAAAAATCGTTAGAGCCATTTTGGAGAAAATAAAAATTTTCGAAAAATTTTCCATGTAAAGGGTAGTTTATGGTTTTGAGTGCTGCCCACAGACTGACACATACACACATACACAGACACACACACATACACACACATACACATATACACACACATACACATATACACACACACACACCTTTTTCTAAACATGCATTTGTTTTATTCAGGTGGTCTCGAAACATATTTCCGGTGAAATCTTGACATGAATTTTTGGGTGGAATACAATACCTATTTCCTCTATACATAGTAGAGAAAGCACTAATGTACAATGGTAATATTTTATAGAACACGTATAAAGATAAACCATAGTGTGGAGAGAAATTAATGTGACTATACCTCCTCAGGTCTGTATTTAATTTACAATATGGATATGGGCTATTCCATTTCAAAGGGACAGAACATCACAAAACTGACCTCGCGTTTTTTAAAATCATTAATAATTTGTACATGTATCGGAAAGCAAATTTTAGAAAAGTACTTCTTAAATGTTTATAATTTTCAAGTTAAAATTCGCTAAAGCTTGCATTATTTTCTTAATGAGACAACTTATGTGTCATACAACTCAAGAACCCTGTATGGGATTTCGGTAAACTACGATTCATTTTGAAGGCGAATGTTTGTTGATAGGGTATACAAATAAGGTAGCAATAGTTACACAATTTTTAAAAAAATTTCTTCATATATTAAGTATCAACGACTTTGTTTTAAAGTTTAAATTTATATAGGCGTAAACCTCTCTTTATTACACATTAATTGCAATTTTCAGTTTTGTGGTACCTTTGTTTGAAACGTGGAAAAATCTAATGTGTTGCACTCACATGAGTTTCTGTACTCTTGTACTAACAATTCTTACAAGCTCTTATTTCTATATCTTCTTCATGTTAATTGCAATAAACATATGCAGAAATTATCTGATTATCTTCTTGTAGGTACAAGGAGAATATGGAAATATAGTAGACTTTGAGCGATAGCCAAATCTTTTAAAGCTTTCAAATTCTCTTCTATTTGCACGGTTAACATGTAAAAACTGAATAACAATGTAGCATTTGACAGAAGTATAAGTTCTCCAAAACTCACACAAATACCAAGGAGTACCTCCGAAATAATTCACTCTACCAAAAACTTATTGAGACATAAATTGTGTATTTTAGCAAGAAAAGTCATCCGAAATAAATAGGACTACATGGACTATAGCCAGAAAATTCAAGATGTGCATTTCATTTGTCATAAAAATATCTCAAACATTTTAATCATAACGTTAGAGCCATTTTCAATAAAATCAAAAGTGTGTGTGTGTGTGTGTGTGTGTGTGTGTGTGTGTGTGTGTGTGTGTGTGTGTGTGTGTGTGTGTGTGTGTCGCAATCTATGAACATCCTAATTCAAAAACGAAAAGTCGGTTAAAACCAAAGTTGGTAGTTAAGTGTAATGTCTTTCAAGGATGCGACACGAAGATTTTGTAGAAAATCACTTCACCCTAAGCTACCCTTTACATGGAAAACTTTTCGAAACCTTTGAGTTTCTTGAAAATACCTTTAACGATTCTGATTAAAATCACATGTATTTGAGGTATTTTTATGAAAAATGAAATGTATATCTTGAATTTTCTGACTATATCCCATGTAGCACTATTTACTCTGGAAGACTTTTGCATAAGTGATAAACTGTAAGAGGCATACTTACTGTACAAGAAATGTAGATCTTGCTAAAACACGCGATTTTTTCAAATTATTTTTTTATACAGTGAACCATTTCCGAGATATTGTTTGTTATTTGTGTAAGTTTTGAAGAACTTCTGTCAAATGGAACATTGATATTCATTTTTTATGTTAATCGTACAAAGGGAACGGAATTTCAAAGCTTTAAAACATTTGACTATCGCTCAAAGCCTACAGTTTTCCCATATTCCTCTTGTACCTACAAGGAAATACGCAATGCGATAATTTCTGCAAATATTTGTCTCAACTAATATGAAGAAGATATTAGGAATAAGAGTTTCTAAGAATGGTTAGTAAAAGAGTAGAGAAAGTCACGTGAGTGTAACACATCAGATTTTTTCCGTAATATTTTGACATTTACCAAACTAAAATCTAATAGATTCAACCTTTTTTCACTGTGATTCAAACGAAATCCAAGAAACAATGAACATGAACCGTAAGCCATGTTATATCCTGTTTCCTCTATCTCCCGTTTACCTGCAACGAAATGTATAATGCAACTGCTTCTGCAAATGTAGCATGAACTAGATAGGAGTACAATGAAAAAAAAAATCACACAGTTCTCTTCTACTGATGTTAACAATGTTAACACAGTCTACAGTATTTCGAGATATTGCAACTTACAACTGTTTTCTTCTCGCAGCCTTGACTCATTTCTGTCATGATCTGCCAGCACTTTCTCTGTCTTTTGTACACTAACTCGGACGATACAATCACTCGACTCTCGTTAAAACTTTTTCATTTCGACGCGACGTATCGTTTACTGACTCACTGACACACTGATTGACACACTGACCAACTGATGTCCGTAAGTGTAAGCCTCACTCACTCTTTGCTGTTTCGTCGCCTCCCTATATGGCGGGGATGACTTCACAGGGACCTTTCGCGAACTTCTTCAAACAAGCCGTGACTATCCGTGACTAGCTTCTCGAAGGCTGGAGAAAACCCCTTTTGATTCTGCCGCTCGATTGTTGTTCGTCAGGTATCACAAATAATGGCGCGAGGCAGCCTCAGCTTTACTCGCCGGCCTAGTACATGGTGTGAAGTAGGTTGCCCTGACAGTCCTTTGTTTTGCGCCTTTACTTTGTCACTGAGGTATGGTTCCTTCTTTTCCCTTGAGCTTTTTCTTGTGGATAGACTATGCAAAATCGGTCCAGGTCACAGCATAGGGCAGATCTAAATTTCACAAGGGATTCGTATTTACTGGGTAAGATAATGCTACTTCTTATGAAAATATTACGAGTAGCATGGTATTAAGTAAATGTATTAAATGAAGTTAGACAGCGATTTGATATTACAGTTTTATGGCTTACAGAACAGGTCTCTTTTTTGTTATTTTCACAATAGCTATGTGGTTCAAGCCAGGCAGAGTATCAGAGTTAGACCTTAAGCGGCAGAGAAAGAATCTCATAAGAGAACAGAGAGAAATAACGAATTTTCAAAATCTTTGGCAGTGCTTTTTCGTTTCTCGCTGCTACCAGAAATCGCAAAGGTTCAATCATTTTCCTCGTAGCCCCTCATTTCCGTCCCCCTACTAGCCGCTCCCATTTTCACAACCGTGTGCGTTTAAAGAGGAGAAAACGACCTAGGAAGAAAGAGAATCAAAGTGGTTCGTAAATTTGAACTACTCCGTTTAGAAGCACGTGGCCACCATTTCAAGCTCCAGCATCCTGCCTAATACCATTAAAGATCTGGAGCTTTACTTCCTCTACCTGTTCTGGTAAAACTATTCTTATATTATGCCTTTGTAAGAATATGCTTCCATCTACAGCATTTAAATCGAGAAAGACATGTAGAAGTGATTTAATTACACATTTCCAATTAGGTACAATGGAAATAGGGTAGTAGCCGGCAAATTGGTCGTCGCTATTACAGGAATGATGACGTCACTGAACGCAACCCGGCATACACATATGTAATGTACGGTTCGAACAAGGGGTTCCGGAAGTCGCAATGGCGGAGTAAGAGCTTCTCTAACGCACGTTTGATTTTATATTTTATAATATATATATATATATATATATATATATATATACACAGCATATTACTGAAGACAGAAATGTTGCCATACCATGTTCTCTAAATAAATCTAAACGATTCTTAATTTGTAATTGTGATTTAAAAACTGTGTTTGTAAATTCGCAGTTGTTTTACTATATAAATGTCCATGTGAAAGGATTTGGAAAAGTTGAAAATCATGCTTCACTGCTTTGAGATCATAAAACCTTTGTGTTAGAAGTATCTTTTAACTTTGTTAACATACCTACATAAATACGTAACGAGGTTCCATTGCATTTTCGTGGTTTCGGAACAGCCAAATCGTGTAGATGCTGTTTGCGTCGCCACTTGTGTACCTTTGAACTCGCGTTGTTTGGAGAAGAGAGAGTGAAGCTTCTGCCGGAGCAGATTTGCCGACCCCTGAAATAGAGGATAACAATGGGATTAAATAATTGTCAAATCTTTTGGGAGCTGGAGGTTTGTGAATGGTTTAGAAATTCCGTTCTCTTTACATTATTAGGAGGAAAAACAACCAATGACTTCCTATGTGTGAAAAGTGCAAGAATTGTAAAATAAACCAATGAAAGAAATAGCTCACAAATACTGATTTTAACATAAACTGTGTACTTTAACGAGATCTACATGTTTTGTGTAGTAAGATTTTGTCAGTTTACTAGTTATGCAAAAGTCATTCAGAATGAAGAGCACTTAAGAGGCTACTCCCAGAAAATTCAGAATGTATATTTGATTTGACATAAACATATCTTAAATATACATCTGGTATTTTAATCAAAACTATTACTCGTTTTTTTAAAAACCGAAATTAACGAAGCATTTTCCATATAAATGGTAATGTGGATCTTTTTTTAAATGTTCGTGTCGCATCCTAGTAAGATGCCGAAATGCTATGCTGTTTACAAACAAACAGACAGATTGACAGCTGTTTTTTTGTTCTTCTTCTTCTTCTTCTTCTTCTTCTTCTTCTTCTTCTTCTTCTTCTTCTTCTTCTTCTTCTCTAACAGTATAACTGAAAACCAAAACATCCGATAAATACCAACCTTGGTATTTAACATCTTCTGAGCATACGACACGGCATTTTATAAAAAAATAGTTCTAAGGATTTTTATTAATAAACAAGGTATATCGCAATTTCGTGGGAATTGCTTTGAAATTTTCACGTAGAATGAATTTTCTATACTAACTGATAAATAATAAAATACAGAAATAAACTTAATCAACGTAGATTTAATTAAAACCGTAATTTTTGTAGAATACATTTTGTTGTGGAATTAACTATTAACTGGACATTGTGGAATTTTATTTTTTAATTTATTTTTTGCGTTCTATGTTACCATTCAATAGATTTCTGTGGCTGTTCAAAGAGAAGAATTTTGAAACCATTATATACGTCTTCTTGTAGCTACAACTAAATGAGCAATGATGATATTTCTACAAATGTTTATCTGGATTAATATGAAGAAGAGAGAGAGAGAGAGAGAGAGGGAGAGAGAGGGAGAGAGAGAGAGAGAGAGAGAGAGAGAGAGAGAGGAAAAGGATTTTGTAAGAAGAGAGAAGTGGGTATCTTGTAGAGAGTAGGTCAAAGGTAATGTAGATGTAACACATATTTTTATTCTTATTTTTATTTTTTATTACTATGATTATTTTTATTTTAACGTATTTTAATCGGGTAGGTCATATTGGGTAAATGGATGAAATGGTTTAAATGATGTTCAAATGAGGTAGACAGAGAAATAAGCGATTGCAAGAATAGTTTGTATGAAAGTGAGTATAGCTCTACATTATTTGCGAGCAAAGATCCTGGAAATTTAACCATATTACAAGTCTGTTTCGCAATAGGTTACGTGATGATCACTCGGTGTGTTCTCTAAAGCTATGTACTTAGACACTGTCGCCAAATATTGATATACTTCTTAAACGTAAGCAGTACCAAACATTCAGCAGTGAACAGAAGTTTATAGTATAATCTGAAAGTGCTTTCGTAAATGGGATGTAACCAACGCGCCACTTTAACACAGTGCACATCAGAATGGTAAAGAGGAGCAATGTCCACGTATAGTAGAATGAGGTAAATCCAACCTCCCCTCTTTCGCAAACGTTGAACTTCGCTAGAGTAGATCATTAACATGTTGTGTGCGCTATTCCTGTAGCTTATGTTCTGAGTATATGGAAAAAAGATTGAAAGCAATCAGAGGAAAACTGTAGAGGTTTTTGACTTCCATGTATACATTGCCTTGAAGTTCTGCCGAGTTTTCAGGTGTAAGGCTGTACCTGTGATTGGAGGATATGAAGGACGTTGTTTATGACAGGACCTGCCAAATATGTGCAGCAGTGGGCTATAACTGCCCGTTACAGCATTACACATTATACTAATTGTTGCCATTTCGTATATAAAAGAGGAGATGAAGGATGGCGTGTGGAATTAATGCGGATGGACGTTTGTTGATCATCACGCCACTCGCACAAGTTTATATCCGCATGATGATAAATGGCAGAGCTGGGATTGCTGTAACCATGGCAACTGTGTGCAAGTGGATCCTTGTTGCCCGGAGCAGTCGGTATAAATTAATGATGTGTACAGCAGCCCCTGCCATCTCGTACCTACGTGACCTAGTGTTTGGACTCCAACATGGCGGGCGGATCTCTGTCACTGCTGTGAGTATGCCCCTCACCAAGGAAGACCTTACTTAACCTTCACCTTGCTTTATGCCCTGCATATCCATCATCTGCAACCTATTCAACTAATATTCACACTTGTGCATGACAAATTCAAAACTGAAAGTAAACGCAAATGAGACTACAGATGCAGATTGGGTTTTTAGTTTCTTGTGGTGTCACATACTGGAACGGGATATTCGTATCTAATCGAGGAGAGCAAAAAAGCTTAGGAATCGGCTGCGCGGTGTTTCGCCTTCCCACGTCCTCAGCGCTCTTGCGCGGGTGAAACCATACACTATTTTCAAAACTACTTTTAAAGGCTGTACTGGCCAACTTTATGAGACAAGATGCTGAAACTAATCACCATCGTTCATACTTACATTTTTGACACCTCTTTAGGAAGTTATTTATCACTCGCCGTAGTTCTCGTTGGCACTTTCCTAATAGTTATTTATGATACAAAGGTTAAAAGGTAGATTTTATTTTGTGAGTAGGTGTAATTCCGAAACGAGGCCGCAGACCAAGTTGAGGAAACCTACGAACAAAATAAAATCTTCCTTTTAACCCGTGCACCATACACTATTTTTAGACAGTCCTGCATATTTATAGACATATAGAATATATATGGTATTCTTTTGCCTTTTTCATGGCCATGACTGTCTTCGGGTTGTGATGTTCATTTGCTTTGCGTAGCATCAGTGTTGGCAACATAACTTTTACAAAACTATAATACTCTACATAAGAGAGGCAGTGGAAATAATAAAACGACGAAAATAACGTAACGAAATTTAATTAATTAATATTACATTTTTTTTCTAAACTTACTCATCTTTTGAGAAAACTGAAGCGTTCAAATTCAAATGACCTGCCGTTTAAACAAGCATTGTGTAACTCAGATTCACGGCCCTACTGGAATGAGGTGATGGTCACATTCCAAGAAAACAAAGTTGGCATTATCGGCGTGTTAAAAAATCTTTTGAGCACTGAGCGACAGAATTTTGTATTTTTAACACTATCGTGAACTACTAAAACGCCCACTTTTAATATCAACTGTCTAAAAAGTGTATTTTCTTTTAGTTCTCCAGCGTGTGTGAGCTTGTATTTACACTTTATGTTTTAAGTTAGCCTAGATATAGAAATCACTTATTGCAGCCCATAGAAACCTTTCTCCGCCAACGGCGGACAGTACACCAAATTTTTCGTCATGAAGAGGTACTTCATTAACAATATTAGGTTCTGAGTTACACAGCCAATTTTTTTCGAGTTGACTCCCGTATATACGTGAATATAATTTCGCCGCTTTTCGTTTTAGAGAACTAACGGATAAGGGAGCGTGATTTTGCCATTTTTCAACAATACTATACAACAGCTAATACGGTCAATTTTTCTATGAAACCAATTAATTGAAAGTGTCTTTCAGGACACAATTATTACTAGAGAGATTTGTGGCCCCTTGGTCCCCCGACCTAATCCCCCGCGATTTCTATCTCTGTGGTAAATTAAAATATGAAGTGTACAAGACAAAGCTACGGCCCCTGGAAGAATTAAAACAAAATATCCGCCAGAAAATTGCCGGCATTTCTCAATGTGAACTACGGCGAGTGATGATAGTTTCCTAAAGAAGTGCCAAAAATGTATAAACAAGGACGGTGGCCAGTTTCAGTATCTCCTTTCATAAAGTTGGTAAATAAAGCTTTTAAAAGTAGTTTTAAAAATATTGTATGGTTTCATCCGCACCTTTCTACGATAGCGGTAGATGGTAACGAGTGCCGAGGAAGCGGACAGGCAACACACACAACAGGCGATTTGTGAGTTTTTTACTCTCTCGGTAGTTAACACTTGGAATTTGAAACCTTGTGTGTCTAAGCGACCGATATTCAATGTCAACAAACACCTCTGACCCCCGCAGGGGAACGTTTTGTTAGCTTTGTTTATGTCATATGTATCTGTAATCCTAGATGACCGTGACCCTAGGACTCTTGGGATCCCAAGTACCGTGCCTGAGTAATATTTAATCTTGTACCTTCTCTCTTCCTGAAGTCTAATTGCTCTTCTAATATTCGTCTTCAGTTATTAAACGCAGATGTCAGTTTATTAGCATTTTACCGAACGGTCCTGCAGGTCAAGAGTTAACAAGTAATTACTCCGCTTTGATGTGTTTGTTTGGTATAGGCAACAGTCCTAAGATCCTCATCCATGCCGCTGCATAAACCTGTAGATGTCTTCATTTCTTCACTCAGGCATTTAAAATATTGTGATGCCTGGCTCAGCGCACAACAAAGGGCGGACGAGGCCAATCTACTTCATGCCACATGCCGGGCCGTCGAGGGGCAAAGGCGTTCAAGGTCAGGCTGCCTCGCGCAACTGTTTGTATATACGTGAGTAACAACAATGGAAGAGGCTGAACAAAAGGGGTTTTCTCTAGAAGTTTTGAGAAATATCTAACCACCTGCCTAGAATCGAGAAAGGTCCGTGTGATGTCGTCCCCTGTATATAAGGAGACAAGAATATAGCAGACAGACTTTTACGGTTACACACATGAGTCTGTCAGTATGTAAGTGAGCGCAAGACAGTTGTATGTGTCGTGAAAGATACGTCGGTTGTCGTAAAGAAGATTCAAGGAGCGCCGAGTGATTGTAACGTTGTAGTTAAATATGAGAGACTGAGAAAGTGAAGAAACAAGTTGACAAGGCTGAACAAGGTTACGAGAATTAAAAATTTTGAGTTGTGATAGCAGAAAAGTCCGAAGACTGTTAACGACGGGAAGAAAACTTTGCATTTGTGATAACATTTTAGAAGACAATAAAGTGATAGAAAAGTAACCGGACTGAATTTTGTCACAATATACTTAAACACGCCACTATATAAAAATAACCTAGGCATGCCTGAGTTGAGAAGCTTTCTAAGCAACATGATCACTTGTGTATGCATATGATCTTCGAGGATCAAAGGGGAAAGGAGAATTCAGTAAAAGGTGCGCCAATGGTGTCCAATCTTTTCTAGTGTAGGCTAATGTCCAAGATTGGAAATCCCTCTGCTACCTTTGTTCCATATTTTATAGCTAAGCTCTCTGGGCAATTTCCCCTCATTATGTTTGTTCTTTACTTTCAGTAGCTGTTTCTTGTTTGGCAATTGTTTGTTGACAATTGCCAAAACACTTGTTTGCTGTTTTCTTCTTCTATTAGTCACATTAAGCTCACTCCAATCCGTTGTGAAATCACGGTACGTTACATCACACCCTCCTTTTGTCGTAACTGCCTGTTGTTCCTCTCATTTCTGCTTCAGTTATTCTTCTTTCGCTGTATCAGTGTCTCTTCTTATTTAATCTCCTGTTTCTCCTTATAACCTCTTCTGTGTATACACATAAAATAAACTACAGCAGCTAACAGCATGTATATACAACAAAGCTAAGTTATGTCCAAATGCATTTGTTTGTGGAGGAAACATTTCTCAAACGGAAGTTCGTTATTCACTTTTTTATCTCTTAGCCGTACAAAGAGAACTGAGCTTCAAAGCTTTAAAATATTTGAGTATCGCTCAAAGCCTACTGTATTGCGATACTCCCCTTGCATCTACAAGGAAATCAACAATAAGATAATTTCTGTAAATGTTTATCTCAACTAACATGAAGAAAATAGAGGAATAAGAGTTTGTGGGAAGTTAGTAGAAGATCAGAGAAAGTCATGTGAGTTGAACACATCAGATTTTTACTAAAATTATCCGAAGAACACTATCCTGCATTTGCGGGGAGCTGTATTATTTGTCATTTCTAAAACCATTGTGTTAACTTGCACCCAACCAGAGGGAACCTAGATTTCCATTCCAGATGACAAAAATTGTGATTATACAAAGACAGCCATATTTTCGGTTAACATTTATGAAATAGATATAATAAGTTATACGGTGCTACTGGAGTTTCAGTGAATTACGCACATGAACCCAGGAAATAAACTAAATAGACAGCGTCAATGCCATTAAATATGTATTTAACTTGTTCTATGTAAGAAAAGAGTTAAATGTGTGCATTCATATAACTTTCCCTACTACGTCTTGCAGAAACTATTCTTCCAAAAGGTTATTCTTCTGTCTAAGTATTTCTTGTTAGTTAAGATAGACCTTCATTCTGAATTTACATACTTTGTTGTACGTAAAAGAGGAATGCAGAAGCCTAAAGGGATAGTGAGATTCTAAAGGCTGTATCATGACTTTCAAGTTCTATATTTTCTGCACCACCATGAGAGAGACAGAAACAGAGAGAAAGAGAGAGAGAGAACTATAAATATTTTCCAATTGAGAAAAGCATCAAGTATTTGAAAATTCAAATCGATAAGAAATATCATCTTGTAAATGCTGAACAAACTGGTTAATTTAACGGGATCTACATTTTATGTAGTAAGTCTTTGTGTATCTGTTACAATGATACAAAGGTCATTGTGGTAGGAGCTTTACTTGAAACTATTTTATCACATCATTGCAAGATAATGAACTTGGTAGTTTTGCATTTAGCCACCTTTAAATTTATGGTGTCCTACACAGACAAATACTCATACGGGCATTTTTTCAAACATCTTAATTTTGGATTCAGCTGACCTCGAAACGTGTATTTCCGGGAAGCACTCGGTATTGAATTGTGGGGTGGAATACAGTAGTTCCTCCAAAGGCAACACTAGGAGAAGCAAAAAACAAACTGCCACAGCGACTCATACGTTTAACTCGTACCTTGGCTACCGGAAGGGCAATCTGGGTGAGAGATCCCGTATCCGCCTCATGAAATTTCATAGCATCAGAAACAGCACTTTAATATCGGTAATGCTCTCTTTTGTCAGGTTTATGAGCACCTATCTTTCCGTGGAATGGCCATCTTCCTTTCGCACAACTTCTTTCACGAGGGCTGGACCAAAAGCTCGTTCGCCAGTTCCGTTATTACCTCGTACACCCATCTATCATACCAATGGGTAATCCATTGAAATAGCGAGCTTCTACTTCATACTCGATTGCCTGGAATAGAAGTAAAACGGAAGCGGCTTATAAACGTAACCAAATTAACAAAAAACTAGACTGACTGCACTCGTTAAGGGAGTAGCGTCAATGGATGTACTACATATTTTCCTCAAAGTGATTGCTAAATAGGTGCTTATTATAATTTTGTAGCACGTAAGCGTTTTAATGTCACTAAAAATCAAGCTTTCCTAAACATTATGATTTGAATTCGCGGCATTGTGCAGCAGTATGATTCGAAACAAAGTTTAGATGAACGGTATCTGTCATGAGCTGGAGGAAACTGGTGCTGTGCGCTTGACTCGCGGATGTAATTTGTTATTATACCTACATCTCATGTTAAGAATCGCGCTAACATTATTGCATTTATAGTCGTGAAGAGAGAGAGTAATTCGCGATTGCTTTGGTTTCTTGTATGTGTGCTTTTCAATTGTGAGCATTTGAGAATGGTTTAGACACTTGGTTATTTACTATCAAAGCAAGAAAGGTTAAGATTTGCGCGACTTCTGAGACGAAGGTATGTAAGTACGAAATAAATCAGAGTTACAGTAGTAAATAAAACTTCGTTTACGTACCGATGTAGCGAAGAAAATCAAAATAAACTGTTGTGTGATCGATAAACTTAACGTAACAAGTTTCCAAACATTACGGAGGAATATGTAATTAAAGCAAATCCTCCAAATCCCGCAGTCAGCATTATGACAAACTCAACAACTGTATAAGCCATTTCAACGTCAAAATGTATATAAATTAATCCTGGCTGTGTCTTAGTACTTAAAACAAATGTCTTGTTGATTTTGTAGTGAGTGAGTGAGTAAGTGAGTGGGGTTTAAGGGCCCGTCGACAGCTAGGTCATTTGGGCCCGTTGATCTTCTATTTTTGAAAGGAAAGTAGTTTGGAATTCCAGCAATTATGAAGATTTAAATAATATTTATAAGGCAGCCGAAAGGCACAACACTTCTTCTAATCATAAACTAACTAAAATTGTTTGGGATAAATCGAGGAATATAATTTTCATTAAATAATCATTATAAGCTCTCAGTTGTGAGTAACATAACAATGAAGTGTGTGTAAGGACTGCATTTTTCTGAAGGATCTTTAATCAGAGACAAGTGTATTAAATGTTTAAATTAACTAACAATATATAATGCCCTGAAAGAGTATTTCGAAAAGCCGCCTGTTTTTTGTGGAACTCCACCTCGTTAAGTTTCGACGAAAATCTTGGAAGACTTTATTTGCTTTACAGATGTAACTTGTGACAGAAAAGTAGATTCTCTTTTGAATCGTGCTCTCAGTATCGTGGAATATTTCTTTCAGACAATGATACAAGATGAAAACTCCAATGTTAACGAATTTTACAATATTCGTTGGGTTACATATGCGAGTCTGATAGTCAGGCTGCTCCACTGGCACTCGTACGCTTAAAACGCAACGATATAGTCATTGGTGTTAAATACGATGCTCAAAGAAGAAAATATGGGGCCTTTATAAATTTAAAGGACTCCATTGCCAGGCTATTATCAGTAGACAGGTAACACAGGCATGGCACAAAGGCTACTTTATTGGACTGTAATTTGTTCACGGAACGCTAATAAAAGACGGCAGACCATTGGTCCAGTTAGCACAACCAATTATCACATGGACATCGATTCACTTTCGGAGGATAGGTATAATTTGAATCCACTTTAACTTTGGAACATGTTAATTTTCTGCAACATGCCTGAGTGGGACTCCTTAATTTTCCATGATTAAATGCCTATCTTTTAACATTACAGAGCGTGACCTCTGGGGATCTAGCTTATTGTGGTGGTTTCTCTGTTTAAGGGGATATAAATGGTGGAAAGTTAAATCAGACTTCAAACATTTAATTCCACATTCAGTCTCGAATCACAGATCGTCGGCGTTTACAGCTCAAGCTCTATCCAGTAAGCTGCAGTTCCGTGGTTGGAGCCCAGACCGTCTCATTAAACTTTCCAAATAGGATTAAAGTTTCCAAATTGGTTTCTATACACAGCTAGTATGGAAAACAATTATCAGAAATACAAGGTAGATACTACCACTAAAAGAAACCAAAATATTGGGCAATGAGAGTGATTAGTGAACATGTACCCCGCAGAACTATAAATGGTATTAGTAGAGGGAGAGTGAGAACATATTAAGTCTACTTCTTTGTTTACACTTGTTAATATTGTTTGAGGAATACAAACTGTATCTTCTAAAAAATTACATAATTTAAATTGATGTGAAGCCTAGCCAGCAGGTTGGATTTTGTTTGGTGAGAATTTAATAAATTCTGCTCTCCTCTTATTATTTAATCTTATCAGCGTTGAGGCACATTTTGTAGCTGTATCGAAGAAAATATTTGAATGCCTTGGCGTAGCTACAGTCGACAATCTGTAAGATTCTTATCTTCTCAGCGGTCATGGTATTGGATCGATGTGTATAGCGATATCTAATTCCAGATAAGTTTTTCTTACGTATATAACTTGTAAATATGTCTATTTTCATCTAGCAATATTAACAATCCCGCTGATTATTTAATTAAATACCTACTTCAAATCCTTTTGAAAAAATTATTTTCATTAATCTTGCGAACCGTTGTTATGACAGACGAGGATCGGTTTCCAATGCCTCTGAACTTTGCATTGGGTTATGAGGGCTTAGAAATTGAGACGGGAACTTCCATGTATACATATTTGTAATTTTAGAATCAGAATGTAAATATAAGACTTTTAGGTATAAATTTAATTTTGTATTATAAATTGTGTAAAGAAGCTGCCTCTTGAAAGTATGTTGACCTGAGTACATTTCTGAAGGCCAGAGGACAAGCATCCTTTGTCATCTCGCGCCGAGGGACGTTTTGCCTAAAGTCCAAGGACACAGCTGAGGAAAATACACCCAACGTTGTTACAAAATGAAAACGGCCTCGGATGGTAATAGCTATTCTTACTCAACGGACTAACCGTTAGGCCTAGTAATATTATTCAAGAAAGAGAGAAAACAAATCACCCTCATTTTGAAAGTGCAAACGTTAATAACAAAAATAACAGAACGTTAATAACTTCCTAAGATTACTATGTGCATACTAGCTTACATTGAAACACTATTTTGAGTGGAAATACAAAGGAGAACAAGAACCTGAACATATGTAAAATGCTCTGAAAGCAGCTCCAAGAGAATTGCTCAATCCTTGATTCACTTAGTTACAAGTATAAAGGAAATTACAGTAGTTAGATTGCGCACTGTAAGTTTAATTGAAATACTAAGTCCTCGCCGAAATGCGGAGTGTCAGCGAGCTCCAACTACATCATGTTTTAAAAGGATACCTTATCTTGAAACAACGCGATCCATTCTGGAGATACACGAATTTCAAATCAAAGTTTAAACCCCATGTTTGAGTCCCCTGATAAGTAGGTAAAAGAGCGCTTATATCACGTCTGAAATCTGCTGGCGCTGGTATGTAGCCACGTGCATAAGATGCACTTTACAAGCTTCTTAGAAGCGTCAGAATGTTATGATAAAATAAACTTACGATCTCTTAAAAGCAACCTAAAGGTGAATTGCCCTGCATTGTAACCTATTGCAACCGCGTCTTTGGTTTATTTTACTGTACGTATACTAAATCCTCTTAACTTTTTCTATATTTACAATTGTTGAATATTAAAATTTATACCTTTCCTGGGTTTATACTTCCTTTTTTACTTTCTCTACTACTGATAGCAAAGTAGAGGAAGAATTGTACTCCACCCAAAAATTCGATGTTGAGATTTCACCGGAAATATATATTTTGAGGGCCCCTGACTCCAGAAAAAGCATTTTTAGAAAAAGGTTCGTACGTGTGTCTGTGTGTCCGTCTGTCTACCAGTCTGGCAGTCTGTTGACAGCATAACTCAAAAGCAAAGAGTCGGTTAAAGACTCGGTTGGTATTTAAGTTTAATGTCTTTTAAGGGTACGACACGAAGATTTTGAAGACAATTGCTTCGCCCTAAACTACCCTTTACATGGATAGCTTTTCGAAAAATTTTCTTTTCTTGAAAATGGCTCTAACGATTTTGATTAAAATGCCGTATGTTTGAGACATTTTTATGACAAATGAAATGTATATATTGAATTTTCTAGCTATAGCCCCCATTGTCGTATTTACTCCGGATGACCTTTACATAACTGGTAAACCGTATGAGATAGACCAAATCTTGCAACAGAAAAATGTAGAGCTTGCCAAAATAAACAATTTATATCTGAATAAATTTTTTGTAGGGTGAATCATTTCGGAAAATTGCCTTAGTTCTGTGAGTTTTGGAGAACTTCTGTCAAATATAAATCGTTATTCATTTTTTATATATTAATCGTGCAAAGCGAATGGAATTTCAAATTTTTAAAAGATTTGAATATCGCTCAAAGCCTGCTGTATTCTCATATTCCCCTTGCTCCTGCAAGGAAATAAGAAAAGGAAGTAAGCAATAAGATAATTTCTGCTAATGTTTAACGAAGCAGATATAGCTAATACAGTTTGTAAGAATGGCTAGTATAAGAGTAGAGAAAGTCATGTGAGGGTAACATGTCAGATTTTTAATTCATGGAGCTGCTAAATTTGAGCTCTAAGTTGTTGATATTCTTAAGGTTAATAACTAGGCATGGATAAAATCTGTCGACATTTAGGTGACCTTTATAGTGCAAACCAATGTTCAATAACTGTTAGTGTTTCAGTTTATGTTCGCGTAATTACTGTTTCAATTATTCATTATCGACAAAACAATAGTATGCAATGCTAGGCGCCAAGTGCGTTGGAGATACTCTATGGTGGAAAATATCAACATTGAGGTTATGATTACAGGAATTCTTACTTATATAGTGGGTTTCTACTTCCATAAGCATCGTATTTTCCTAGGAGTTTACGGCAATAATATTTTGGATCAGAATCAGAATATTATCTGTGCTGAAATAGTCTTTCTCCACACTCGTCATGCTAAGTCAGTATTAATGTGTCACTATATTCCTTAGCGGAAAGGTGACCCATGCACAGAAAATAGGTCGTGTGGTTTATGTTAACTCAGAATGAACTTCCAAGATCTCTTTAATAATCGATTAGATTTCACTCCGAGCAAAACCTTCTGGATAGCTTAAATTAAATTATATTTATATAATCTAAACATGAGTTTATATAAAACTACATAAGAATAATAGTGATGCAATAGATCATGTGCTGATTGAAGGAAGCTCTGGTGGAATTACCTCAACACAAGATACCATACTAACGATAGTTTAAGCTGGAGAGTTATATTTCGCATAAAAAAATTACGTGTTGCACTCACATAACTTTCTCTACTCTTGTACCAACTATTCTTATAAACTCTTATTCCTTTATCATCATGTTAATGCAGAAATTATATTAATGCTTATTTTGTTATAAATACTAAAACCGAACCCTAGCGTAACAGCCCGTGAAGGACCAAGGTTTGCCGCCCAGCTGCTGCGTTCCCCACCTTTGCCCAGTACAGGCGGGGTGCAGTACTGGAGGGTGGCCAGCGCCCCGAGTTATGTGGTCTTCGCGACCTGGAGCCGTTACTTCTCCATTAAGTAGCTCCTCAATTGGTCTCCCCCGACCTTCCAGAGGGGATAAAATCCCCATGCTGGTACCAGGGATCGAACCCGGGTTCTCTGCGCCAGAGGCAAGCGCGCTACCAACTGCGCTACGGAGGCGGTCTTTTTTTTATAGATGTGCAGGGAATATGAGGGATACAGTAGACTTTGAATGTTAGTCAAATTTTTCAAAACTTTGAAATTGTCTTCCCTTTGCAGGTCCAAGAGATCAAAAAGTGAATAACGACCTTCCATTTGAGAAAAATATAAGTATTACAGAACTTGCAGAAATAACAAGGAATATCTCTGAAAGGCACCACAAAAAATGCATCTAAATATAAACTAGGTATTTTAACCAAATATACATTTTTGCACAGTATAATTTGGTGTATCTCTTAGGGTTTACCAGCTGTGTAAAAGTCAGCAAGGGCAAACAGGACCACATGGGCTATAGCCAGAAAATTTAAAAAATAAATTGTATTTGTCATGAAAATATCTTAAACATATAGCATTTTAATCAAACTCGATAGAGCCATTTTTGAGATAATTAACATTTTCGAAAAGGGTGGAGAAATTTTCTTCAAAATCTTCTTGAGAGGTATTAAACTTCAGTACCAACTTTGGTTTTTAACCGTGTTTTCGTTTTTGATTTCCTCTGTCCACAGAAGCACGCGCGCGCACACACCCACACACACACGCGCGCACGTAGATTTTTCTAAAACTACTTTCTTTTCGATTCAGGGGTCTTCAAAACATATTTTCGGTGAAATCTCGACGCCGAAATTTTCAGTTTTCAAAAACTTGAATGCAGCAATGGCTTATAATACATTAGTTCAACTGCATGTCAGCATAATATAAGGCTTTGTTTTTTCCCTAATTCCTAGCCTGTACTTTGGTGAGCATTGCTGTAGATCCTTGGTTCGATTTCCATTATGCGAGAAAATTTTCTGGGCCCTGCATGGTCTGCTGACAGATCCATTAGTAGTTTCATCATCACAGTGTTGATGAACTAAGTAGGTAGCTGCTAGCATAAACTGGAAGCTCAACACCGTGACTAATTAAACAAACGGGAGGCTCTGTCGATCCGAAACAGTATTCTGCTTTCTCGCGCCGTGATTGGGTAATGTGCTTGTTTCTGATATTGCTGTATAATCCTTTCAAGTACAGCTAGATGCAACATTATCTCCACCGCGATGCTTGTGTTTCTCTGTTGCTGCAGACAGCTGAATGCATAAACAGACATCTGTTATCTATGACTTCTCACGGGGTTTGTGATGCTGAGCTAATGTGACAATGCTGATGCGAGATTGGTAATTATGACAGTAGTAGTAGTACTAATAATAATAATAATAATAATAATAATAATAATAATAATAATAATAATAATAATAATAATAATAATAATAATAATAATAATAATAATAATAATAATAATAATAATAATAATAATAATAATAATAGTAATAATAGTAATAGTAATAATAGTAATAGTAATAATAATAATAATAGTAATAATAATAATAATAATAATAATAATAATAATAATAATAATAATAATAATAATAATAATAATAATAATAATAATAATAATAATAATAATAATAATAATAATAATAATAATAATAATAATAATAATAATAATAATAATTAATAATAATAATAATAATAATAATAATAATAAATGTATATTTTACTGGAAATTTTTTATTGTCAGCTATCCTGACACCAAACTCTCAGTTTTAAAATGTTTGGCTAGTGGGTATGGTGGCATATTTCTAGTTCTTTATTTAAAAGTTTGGTGTTGCGATGTCTCATTGACTATTTGGACCTGAACCTTGAAAAAATATTCAATTTTATATTTTAATTTTGTTTTTAAAGTCAGTTAGCTTTATACCATTTGAAAAATTGGCAATGTACAATATAACATAGTTATATAAATAAATTTTAGTATAAAATGTAGAGCTTCAGTTTGTTACTGTACTTCTTCTTCTTCTTCTTCTTCTTCTTCTTCTTTTTCTTCTTCTTCTTCTTCTTCTTCTTCTTCTTCTTCTCCACCACGATTTGAACCTTTAATTGGTCTGTTCCGGCTCCAAATTTCTGCTGCTTTTCCTAGGTCTAGCCATATTTCCTCTTCCTCGTGGTAAATAGTTGTATGCTGATTTTGGTATTCTGTTTTCAGTCACCTTTATTAAGTGTTGTTTCCAGTTCGTTCTAAGCTTAGTTTCTCCACGTTTAATTGTTGCTTATTTCTGTATTAGGTATATTCCTTGATATCCTGCTATTGATCCGAGGAATCTAATTTCTGCAGTTTGTATTCTTGCCGAGTGTTGTGCCGTCTTAGTCCATGTTTTGGAACTGTAAGTTATTGTGGCAAATGCCATCGTCTTGTATAATTTCATTATAGTTTTTTCTGGCCTTATTTTTCAAAGTTCTGTTTAGCTTTCCCGTTATATAACTAAACTTTTTAATTGTATTATTTATATTGTATATGATATTTCATAGCCTGGAAACATAAATTTTGTTAATGTTCTATTGCTTAGTTTCTTAATCTTACCTTTGACGGACTGGATAAGAGCCCTTAAAGGGAAGTATTGTATTCCACCCAAAAATTCACTGTCGAGATTTCACCGGAAATATTTGTTTTCAGTCCGCTTAAATCCAAAGGAAGCATTTTTAGGAAAAGGTCCGCGCGCGCATGTTTATGTATGTGGACAGCATAACTCAAAAACGAAAAATCAGTTAAAAGCCAAAGTTGGTATTTAAGTTTAATATCTTTCGAAGATACGAAACGAAAATTTTGAAAAAAAGTAAACTGGTAAACTGTAAGAGATAAATGAAATCTTGCTATACAGAAATGTATATTTCACTAAAACATACAATTTATGTTCAAATGCATCTTTTGTGTAGTGAAACATTTCGCAGATATTCCTTGTCATTTGTGTGAGTTTTGCAACACTTATACTGTCAACAAATGGAAGATCGTACTTCATGTTTTCATAGCTTAACCGTGTAAAGAAAACGGAATTCTAAACATTTAAGATATTTGACTGTCGCTCAAAGCTTACTGTATTTCCAGATTACCCTAGCACTTACAAGAAAATGAGCAATAAGAATAGTTAATAAAAGAGTAGAAAAGGGCATGTGAGTGCAGCACATCAGATTCTTATTTTTGAGATGATATTTCGATATTATATTGCTTCGATATTTCGTTTAATTTACATAGCATCTTTGCAGTTCGTGTTTTGTTTGTGATAATCGCTTAAATCTGTGTATGTACATTAATAAGCCTTTATCTGAGCTTCAAATCTATAAAAACAGAGCATCAATAGCACTTCCATGGTGATCCACTAGATTATAATCCACTACCATGTCAAATTTATCTCAACAAAATTCCTAAAAATATAAACATAAATTCATTTAATACAAGAGCTAATAATTATATCGGCGAAGAATTGAACAAAACGTTAACTTTCCTACATTGGCAATGTTTAGTATCTTGTAACAAGTGAGTGAATTACTTTGTACCTACATTAGATTCGCTTCAGCAGCAAATCCTGAATAAACTTGCCTGATTAGCATCTGTTTCCTTGTTGGTGAGATATGGAGCGCAGCATCTATAGGGATAGCACGTTCCTGTGCAGCATATGTTGTTCTGCGAGTGGAAGAATGATTGCTAGCGCCTTGTATGTATGTATGTATTTACTTGGCGTCTCCCTACCATGCTACACAAACTTGTTTATTTTGAGTAATGGAATTTGTCTCTCTCGCCTGGTGCTGATAGCAGATGAAAGAAGAACAAGACATCCCCAGCCTGAATCCAAATTAGCTCACTCTTCTATCTTAATTCTGCTTGGGGTGTTACAAGGCGCGCGGATGAAGCCATGAGTTGGCAAATATGTATGTTGAAATTAGAATTCAGGCGGTACGGTCCCTGAAGCTGCCTCCCACACATATGAGATAGCAGCAAGATAACATTCACCTGTTTAGTTACATACGTAATAATTACTTTCTCTACTACGAATAGTGGATGTGTACTTAATGTGTTCACGTGTTGTTTATAGGAGAGTACATGCAGTTTTTAATCTTCAATGGCGATTCTAATGATTAGAAATTACATTAATTGAAAGCTGATCTATGGTGTAGAAGATTCAAATTGTAGTTATAAACTTATACTTTTCAGCTAGGTTCATCTTGTGCTGCTCAACGGAAAGCTGAAAACTTGCAGTTATTTATATAGTTTCTATATCATAGACACCTGCTCCCGAATTTCTCTGTTGGCATTGTGCGAGCGCTATGGACCCCTGGCACTCGTGGTACTACATGTGACGTTATCAAAAATATGTCAGATCGCACATCTGAGTCCCTCCTGAAAGGGAACTCTTTGGATTGCGTTGGACTCGGCGGAGTTATGCATGGGTGACTGGGTACTTCTGGGCGAAGCCCATGTGGGGTTGTAGGCCGCCTAAACCTTCCGCTAGGCACGCAGGGCCTAGTAGGCCCACTGTATATTGTTATGCTTATATATCTGGCTGGATTTATTTTTCTAAGTTTCATTTTTCCTTCACTTTCATGTTTATCTTCATTTAGCTTAAATGTACAGTTTTTATTACTATTATCTTAGATCAAAGATGGATAACATGTTTTATAAGTACAGTATACATTATAATTTGTACTACACTACATGGAAAGATAATTGCGATGTTCAGGTGTGCCACTTGAAACTTCAATAATAATAATAATAATAATAATAATAATAATAATAATAATAATAATAATAATAATAATAATAATAATAATAATAATAATAATAATAATAATAATAATAATAATAATAATAATAATAATAATAATAATAATAATAATAATGATGATGATGATAATGATTATGATGATAATGATTATGATAATAATGATGATAATAATGATGATAATAATGATGATAATAATCATGATAATGATGATGATGATGATGATAATAATAATAATAACAATAATAAAATCTTTGACAAGCATATGATGTTAACTATAAAATACATGTCATTGCTTTCATCCTGTCCTTTGTGATCAATTTCTGAATCTAAAAATCTGTTTTCAGTTTATCTTCATAATTGGAATAGTGTGATTCATACCAGTTGTCATCTACGGATGATGCACTTCTTGCAAATCCTTGCAATTTTGTAGATCATACTCCTGTTTATGAGAGGTAGCAACACATTACTTGTAGTGGTAATGCAATATTTTACAACTAACGAGGAAGAACATGTCAGCAATATGTAACGAGAGTAAGTGCGCAGGATCTGATTGACCTTTGCAACACGTAACTGTCGATTAGCCATTCTTGCAACTAAAGAAATAAACAGAAAAGGTTGTCGCTCCAGCAAACAGTTCAATAAGGTGTAATGCTAGATTTCCTAGTCAGGCACTTGCATAGGTGCGTCTGTTCGAAAACAGTAACGTTTAAATAAATCTAGGGGTCTCTCTGGCACCTTAGCGACCAAAGGAGGGGTAATGTCTTCTCTGGCACTAACGTGGAGAGCTGAGACACGGTGGCTAATCACTGCCCCCGAGGTGTTCCGTGGCCGTCTCTTTTGGGTTGACGTACGTGTCGGGCCCACTTCAAGGAGGGGGTGGGCGTATACATATAAAATAGACATGGCCCTAATTGATAAAACCCTTAGAGGAGGAATCTCTCTGTGCAGAGGAGTGGAACTGGATGTCGGTCCTTGCTTGCAGGTTCTTTTAGCCATTTGCATGTTTATAGGACAAGCTAGTACTTTGAAAAGAGAGGACAAATTTAATGTGCCACGTCTAAATCTGTGGCAATTACTCGTATTTGAAAATATATTACAGCAGTGCTCTCGCGCGCATTCTCTTTACGCTCACGATTTGCTGGAACGTTGATGACGTCATTGAAAATAAAATAGATGGGAGGGGGTCTTGTTCATCGGGTGCATGAGAACGTACGATAACAGATTTTCATAGAGGAATCGTAAATAGTAATGACCCCACCGTGTTACAAACAACGGTAACACATTTGGGCTTGTCGCAGGTGCAGATTAATGTGCATACGAAAATGAACTTGATTATTGTTCTTTGTACAGGCAACGCGCGCTGAAATAACATGAGGTGGATGCATCACATCATGTTAACGATTTGTTTCCCATGATGTAATATCCTCACCCGAACATCGGATGCACAATTATTAGTCTGCCCTACTTTGAGGGAAACTGAAATGCACGCATTATAGTCATACCTCGAAATCGGATAATTATGTCCCTGTTGGATATAATTTTGGTTGGTTACCTGGCAGTTTGCATCACCAGCCATATTAAATTTAGAAGTGTTTTGAACAATGGTTACGAATTTGTTTTAATAATGCGTTTATGTCAGCCAAAACTTATGATAAAGGCAACTTTTGATAAATAATAGATAGAGGATGGCTTTGAAATTACAGTTCTTTTGCATGAACATGAAGAAAGAAAAGACGAAAATGAAAGGAATAGCAATGTAGGCTTGAGAAAACTGTTAAGTATTTAAATACTCAATCCAATAACGAGAGTAGCTAGGAAATAGTTAAAAGATACATAACGTTTTATTGGATATTAAATGCTGTGCTTCACAAGATCTAAACGTTTGTATAGTAAGACTCTTACAGTTTACGGTTTATCAGTTATATACAAGAAAAAATATTAGACAAATAAATTGTTTTAAGTACGTACATAGGCTGCAATATCTCAAAATTGAAGATAGAAGAAATAAAATTAATAGATTTAATCACATGCGTGGTGCTATAAAAAGAAACCTGAAAAATACAAGGCGAGATAGAAAATTAAAATTTTATAAAGTAAAGGCGATCGCAACACTTCTATGTAGATCGGAATGTTGCACAATGGCGAAATAAGAAAGAAAAGTCGAGGCGACTGGTTATACTTCAGGGGATAAAAGAAGGGAAGAAATTCGTATTGAGTTAAAGATCTTCAATTTAGGAGATGATGTTCATCAATATCAGAATAATTGGAGGAACCATGTCGAAACGATGGATGATTACGGCATTCCCAGATTAATTATAGCTTACAAACCTGCAAGAAAAAGAAATACAGGGAGAAGACTGGAACAAGCCTAAATGGCTTAAACTCTGATTAAATTAAATAATTTTGTTATTTAAGGATGATGTAAATTGCTAGGATCACATCAGAGTCACCGGTGTGCCGGAATTTTGCCCCGAAGGAATTCTTTCAAATGCCAGTAAATCTACTGACATGGACCTATCGTTTTAAGCACACTTAAAAACCATCATTCTGGGTCGGGTTTCAACCCGCGACCTTGGAATCAGTAAGCGCGCTGAGTCACCCAGATCGACTTAAACTCCGATGATGATGATGATGATTATGATGATGATGGTGATGATGATGATGATGGTGGTGGTGGTGGTGGTGATGGCGGTGGTGTGGTGGTGAGGGTGTGGTGGTGGTAATGGTGGTGATGGTGGTGGTGTGGTGGTGGTGATGGTGGTGTGGTGGTGATGGTGGTGGTGGTGTGGTGGTGATGGTGGTGGTGGTGGTGTGGTGGTGGTGGTGTGGTGGTGAGGGTGTGGTGGTGGTAATGGTGGTGATGGTGGTGGTGTGGTGGTGGTGGTGATGGTGGTGTGGTGGTGATGGTGGTGGTGGTGTGGTGGTGATGGTGGTGGTGGTGGTGTGGTGGTGGTGGTGTGGTGGTGGTGGTGATGGTGGTGGTGGTGTGGTGATGGTGGTGGTGGTGATGGTGGTGTGGTGGTGATGGTGGTGGTGTGGTGGTGGTGGTGTGGTGGTGGTGGTGGTGATGGTGGTGGTGGTGGTGGTGTGGTGATGGTGGTGGTGGTGGTGATGGTGGTGGTGGTGGTGATGGTGGTGGTGTGGTGGTGGTGGTGTGGTGGTGGTGGTGATGGTGGTGGTGGTGGTGGTGGTGTGGTGATGGTGGTGGTGGTGGTGATGGTGGTGTGGTGGTGATGGTGGTGATGGTGGTGGTGATGATGAACGTTTCCTTTTAATTGTGTTGCCGTAGTGAGTGATATCTCATCATATATGTGTTATGAGAGTGCGAAGGATTCCCAAAGGGCTCATAAAATTATGGCAACAGAACTCGAGTAAAAGCAATGGTTTGTTTAAAAAAGTTATTCCTGAGAATATAAAGTTGCAGAAAAGCTATACATCCTGATTGGTATCCCCTTAGATCAAAGTTACTCCAGTAGTTTTTCATTATTTATTATTATTATTATTATTATTATTATTATTATTATTATTATTATTATTATTATTATTATTATTATTATTATTATTATTATTATTATTATTATTATTATTATTATTATTATTATTATTATTATTATTATTATTATTGTTGTTGTTGTTGTTGTTGTTGTTATTGTTGTTGTTACTTCGATATTCCTCCTGAAACGTTAGCAATGTTCCCTGTATCTGTGCTAGTGAACTGAAATTTGCCACCTTGAGCTGTTATGACTTGGTGCTCATTGGTATAGGAGGGATGATCAGAAACTAGAATTTCAAAGTCTGCAGTGAAACGTCTACATTTTGTCTCGCATAGCCAATACAGTCAGGCAACTGATGGGATATCATTGGGTTATTTTTTCTACATAGTGTCCATATTAGTGGGATGAGTCTGAATATTCCTTCCTGGTAAAAATCTTGTCCTTGCGTGTTCAATCACATTGTCGCGAAATATTTCACCTCCTTGTCTAAAGAGAATTGACACCCTAGGTGTTCTTTCAAGAGAAGAAAAAGGTGAAAGTTATTTATTGCGTGGTCCAAGATGAAGGAAGGGTGGTTGAGATTTCCCAGCAAAACTGCTTCAACAGCGTGGTGATGGTTTCTCAAGCGGCCATAAACTTTTAACACAATTGTAATTGTGATGAGACAGTACAATCTCTTCATAAATCTCTACCAGCTGATGATAAATTTCAGCCACAGTTACCCAGAAATCCAACAACTGACGGATTTTTTCATGAGACCAGATTTCCAAACGTGTCGTTGTGTTTACCTTACAACTAGGCGGTAGGAGGCTGAAACTCTGCACAGTTGCCAACAGTGTGTATTACAATTACCACACACTACTCATTTCTCTGTAACGGCGAAACTCTAGGAATATAGATCTTGTAACAGTAGTTTCTGATCAACCTCGTGTAATAATATAAATTATTTAAATCTGGAGTGCTTGGTGAAGGAATTTAAAAATTACACAGTTCAAGTTCATTAAAATTTTAAGACTCTAAAAATATAAAAATGTAATCTTCAGTATTAGAATTTAAACTCGGTTATTATAATATTGTATCTAGGTATAGCTGCTTGTTTTAGCAGAAGAGTATCTGGGTTAAGAAACTTGCCACTTTGTAGACGTCTTGGATTAGAGATCTGTGTGCTGAAGGTTTATTGCTCATGGTGTTCAACAAGTTGGATAGAGGCACCGATAATATCCATAAGTCAAAATTATCAGCCCTTATCCTCTCAATTCACAGGTCGCGTGAGCCCACAAACTAGCCACAATAAACTGTAGAGTCGGCAGGTCAGCTGCCCAGACGAGGAGGGCACATTTAATCATCGTGGGGGTAATTTACAGCACGAGCTCCTATCTCCGGAGATTTCAGTAGCAGGGGCCTCAACTAATAACGGATGTTGTTCTCATCCTATAAAGTAATTCATCTCAAGTTGGCTAACTGGATAGAAGCTCAGTGTTTTATTGTTATAGATAATCGCTGTTTAATATCAGTTACTCATTGGTAACTTATTTATACTTCAAGTAGACATTGTCCTAATTTATAGAACGATTTTGCAGAACATGATACTCTCCAGTTAGATTAGTTTTAACCAGAAATAGCAGTTCTTAAGCATTTGGCTTCCATTTATCTATACTCAAATCGAAGACTGCAAAACAACAGAGACCAAAGGTTTCTACTTGCAGGTAAAAGCCTATTTGTTATCTGCGACTTCAATACCTGTAGTACAGAAAGTGAATTTAGTAAAATGCAAGGGTGTCATGTTTATTTGGCGTAGCTTCCCCTTATTTCCCTCTCTTTACCACTCTCCAATGACAGCAGTATTCTAACTACTTGCTTGACATGATTATAGCTTATAATCAATGACACGTCAGTATGACGGCTGACCAGATCGTTACTCAACTGTTGCTTTATTCTCACCATGACGTATACATCACGAACTACACGTGTACGTGAACTACAAGCTGGTAACAGACTTCGAGACATTTCAGAAACTGCAAATTCACAGAAATGTAATTGAAAGTAGAAATTATAATATAACTTAATAGACAAACATTTTTAAAGCTATTTCAATATGTATTTTAGTTCCACTATAAATATAGGGGAAATATGTAGAAGAATTACAATGCTTTTCTTATAACACAGAATCGTTTAAGTCAACAAATACTGCTTATTTCAAGCAAAATTTACGACATATTCCATTATAGGTATTAAGAGCTTCGAGATAAATCTAATGGAAATTAAAACGTGACTTTTATGAGGCCAAGTGTAGCTACCCTCGCCGCAGCTTTTCTTGTCCGCATTACAGCGCCAAGCCTCTAGCCCCGTATTGGAACTGTCAAGCAGTGTCATTGGTTAGTAGTTAACCCTCACCGCCTGCGAGATTCGTAAGTTGATAGGAAACTGAGAGATGGTCCCAAATAGTACATTTTCTAAATTAGTTTTCTGTACAGTGACAGCTGAACGCTCACTGTTTACGCCCTGGTTTTAAATGTTCATAAATTGCCCTACGTTGATTTACAACAGAGAGAGAGAGAGAGAGAGAGAGAGAGAGAGAGAGAGAGAGAGAGAGAGAGAGATGGTTCCGCAGTAATGCTCACATTCGGGTAGTCCCGACCATTCCGACCATGGGTTTCTTGTGGTTTGCCGAGTCAGTATGCGAATGTAGGGATAGTTCGTTTTCTACGATAAAATTGCTGGCCAGATTAATTTCCTTACATGTTTAGGGTTGAAGGATCAGGCGACAGCAGATGGTGTGTTGCGGCAGCACGGTGGAATGTGAGATTTTTTTCCTGCCATTTGCTTGCACTACCTAGGATTCCTTAGTGCAGGTGTCGTGGGCTTGAAAGATACGCGGGATACGGCGTATCATTTATTCTGTTCTCTTAACTGCATCTCACCCAATAGTTTCACTCTGTTTATTATTCGTACATATATTTTGTATATTAAAATCAATAAGTTTATTGCTCTACGTTGTACGTTGTCCTTGTTAACATGGAAATCAGCTTATCTTTTTTCCATTCTTTTGGAGTGTCCTTTAGTACCCACCACATATTCAGCAGATGTACGTACGAGAATCTCTACCAGAATGTTAGATACTCCAGGTGCTTTCCTATTCTTCATCCCTTCTACTCCATTGAGTAACGCATCTAATGTAATTAAATCTACTGTTCCTTCTCCTTTGCACAGTGCTTCTTCTGTTTCATTATGTAATAAATCTCTGTAGTATTTTTCCCATTCAGTATCACATATGCACATTAATCTGGCTGCAACTCACACTTCCAGTTTTAGGTGTCTCCTTACTTTTCATGTTATACCTTCCATGTATGTATATCATGCTCTGCGTTGCTACAAATATATTGCATAATTCTATTTTACGCCTATTTTGCTTTTCACTGTTTCTTTTAGACTTATAATTGTTTCTATTGACATCACTGAGCATTTGTAGTTAAGTTTGCTTTTTGTCGTTTAGTACTTCTGTAATTTTTCATTCTAGTACTTAAGACCCTTATTCCATGAACTACAAATTTTCAATTTGATGTTCATTTTTCAAAACTAGTACATATCACTGTTTATTTCAACGCACTGCTTTCTTCCATAGATATTATATGAGCCAACTTAAATTTTCCCTTCCAGTTTCGCTAAAAGAATGTAATGA
Source organism: Tenodera sinensis (assembly GCA_030765045.1). Lineage (NCBI taxonomy): Eukaryota > Metazoa > Arthropoda > Insecta > Mantodea > Mantidae > Tenodera > Tenodera sinensis. The sequence goes on along the minus strand of CM060963.1, from coordinate 119,418,240 downwards.
TTAACACAATAAACTGCCATTGCTAGGTCACGGAAAATTCCACCTATGTGCATTTTTGTTTGCCCCCCCCCTTTCTTTAAAAGTTACATTACTTGTTGATATTTCATTTTTGAACCAAAACTGATCCTTGAAGAGTATGTTCTTATATTCAAGGCATTTATTCAGTAAGCTGAACATAATTTTTTTGATGAACTTTTTGAAACAATTGGTAAGAACCATATTGGTCTATAATTTCAAACATTATTGCCCTCGCCTTTTTTGAAAAGGTGTTTAATAATTGAAAATTTCATCCTAAGAGGTAAAATTCCAGTTTTCAGTGACCGATTGCACAAATAACTAAGGGGAACGTTAATTTAGTATGGGCATACGCTTAAGAATGTTTATTTTTATTTCATCATAATCAGAAAAATTCCTTGTTTTAAAAGAGCGAATTTTATTGCTTTCAGAAGGTGTTGTCAGACTGGCTATAATTCGGGCATTACTTTTGATCTTAGAAATTAGACTGCTGCCTCTTTACTTCCAAAATTAATATTTAGTTTGTTGCATAAAAAATAATCTGTTAAGTTTCTGCAACTTCGTGCGGTTTCCTAATTCTTGATTTTTAACGTTTAGTGTTGAGTTATTTTGTAGTGAGTATTACCTGGTTCTCTTTTTATTATAATCGAAGTAGCTTTTATTTTGTTGTCAGTCTGCTGAATGAGTTCATTGTAGTGCAATACTCTAGTTGCTTTGATAGGGTTTTTAGAAAATAGTGATTTAAATCTAACATGTTACTGTTTCTTACTTGCTAGTATGATTTTCTGGTTGTGGTTTCTAAAGTGATCCCAGTATTGTCTCTTTTGAGGTTAGATACTTTGCTAAACATGACTGGGAAATAAGATCGAAATCTAGACTATCAAATGTTACACTATCTGATTCATGCGCTTCACATTTTGTGCTATACTTGCACCTAGAGTTTTCCCAGCACGTGCTCTGTTTATGTGACTTGAACTTCAGTCTTTGGTTTCAAAATATGAAAATTGTTTTAGCATTAAAAACATTAAACAAAAATGTTTTTAAAATATTGTCTATGTGCATCAAAGCAAAGAAATGAATTACTTTAAAAGTAATTATTTTTCTTCCTGCCAGAGATGATAATATTTGTTGTATTAGAGTTTATGAAATAACAAAACTGTTGTGATATTTTAATTTTTAATGCGCAAGCAATATTTTAAATATTGAGGTATTGTTGTATTGTAAATAAATTGAATAAATAATTCTTAAAAACTACAAAATAGATATTGCTTGAAATTTCTGTGATCTTTTGTAATATAAAGACCTTTAAACGTGCAAAGTGTGGATTTCATACCTCTAAAAATATAAAAAATTCAAACTTCAGGCCCAGGGAGGGTCAAGGGTTGATCTAAAAAAGAAATTTACCGTATAGCGAAGGAAATTATTCTGAAAGACAAATTCAACAGCTTTTTAGAGTTCAAAAGTGATGAAGAAACAACTTCATTTGATGGGATTTTAGTAAAGAAGCGGGTAAACGATGTATTAGTTGTATTTATTTCAGCACCAAATCCATTCACAGAAGTATAACTTGTGCCTGCAGTTCCAGCGAGCCGTACCATGTGTTAACAGCAGTTTTTACACGCACTTCAAAGCAGATATGTTCCAAAAGGAGGGGATACATACGTAGCAGTGCTTAGTACCTGTGTCTTTTTCTATTTTCGTAATTAGAGAGCTGGAGCTTTTTAATATCACATCTAATTTTAGCAACCCCTAGTGTGTCCATGTATTAAGCATGTAAAGCATACATAACCTGTTGGTGGAGTTCGTGGATAAGAGCCATCCTGCTCGGGTAAACTACGGTATGAGTATGGCCAGGAATATTTTTATATCATAAATGGTGATAATTTGCTCTATTGTTGATGACTCCTCCATATACCTCCTGAAATTTTATTCGCTAAAGTTAAGCTAGGAAATAAATGACTACACGTTCTCTAATGCTTGGTTGCGTCCAAAACTTCAGCGCAGCATAAACCCGCAAAACCGTTCATGTGAAACAAGATGTTGCACTCTGTGGGTAGGGCTGAGATTACAATATTGCTTGAATTGTACCAGAATCCCTAGAATGCTACATACTTTAAAAGTATATTACCTCCTGAGATCAATTTTGTTAATAAAAGTTTCGCTGTTCATTAACTAGAAATCGATAGCTATTTGAAGTCTTTCATTACGCAAACCTTACTTTTTTAATTCATTAGTATTTTAAAAAATCTTGCTCGTGACTTTCTCTACTCTCGTACAAACAATTCTTAAAGATGCTTATTCCCCTAAATATTTCATGTTAATCAAGATAAACATTTGTAGAACTTATTTTTTTTAAAAAGAATATGAGAATATGTGAGTAAGTGGGCTTCAAACGTTAGTCGTTTTAAAACTGGTCGATATGTGATGCTTTTAAATTATATTACCCTTGCATGGCCAAGTCATAATAATTATAACACCATCACGGAGTTACTTGTGCACTGCGTATTTTTAATATCACCAAATATGTCATGATTTTGGCTTAGAGCCCGCAATCACTTTGACCGTTTTCACTCCAAAGGACTTCTTTAGATTAAAGTTAAGGGTACTTCGTTTTTTTTACAAACCGTTATGAAAAGTCTTCGAACATAAAAGTAAAGGAATAGTAGCAACAGCTGAAAACAGTATTATAATAATAAACACAAACTTAAAATGAAGCACTCTTACGTATTTGCTTCAATGGTAATTTGTCGAAGTTCAATTCGTTGGTGTACAGCTCCCAAAATATATATTTAATTGCTGTACAGAGGATTTTTACACTCGTAATTGGATGTAACCAAACATTTCAAAGCAAGCGCTTCGATAAAAGGAGAAACAAAAGAAATAAAAAAAAAAAAATAAATAAAAATCATGATTCCAAATGAAGAAAAGTGCAACGGCTTGAAACTTAACAGTAATAACAAGCAATACCTTGGAAATAGTGAAGTCCACAAAGAAAGTGAATATGAAATAAATCATGTGTTTTAACGAGACCCACATTTTTGTTTAGTAAGATTTGGTGTATCTCTTATGGTTACCAGTTATGTAAAAGTCATCCAGAGTAAACAAGACTACATGGGCTAACTTGAAGAGCGTAGGGGGCTGTCGGTAAATACTGCTGTAATTTCTTGAAGAAGGACCTCCAGTGCTTTCCTGTGATAAATGGAGTCCTTCAGGTTCTCCCGAAGGTAAAAGTAAAGAGGTATTTAGCGTGATGAATGTGCTGGGAGCTCGAGTGCGTCACCTCTTCCTATCCAGTATCCCCGCAAATTCTCGTCTAGCACGCCTCTGTGCTAATATGGGGTGCCCTTTCTTGTTAGTATAAAAATTCCCTGTTTCCACTAAGTGAACACAGGGCTGACAAAATTGATATACGCCTGTTACCTGTAATCAGTAACTGAACCTTCAAAGTAAAACAGTTCTGTTAAACCTCTGGATTACAGTCCACACCAAAATTTCAGCCCCGGTAGATGTATTGCCTTGTTGACAACCTGTGATTTTCTGTTGCCCAGTAAACACCATTCTGGCTATTTATTGTGCCGTTAAGTTTAAGTTTGAGTTTGGTCTCGTGACAGTCATCTTCTCTTCATCTAATGTCTGCATTAATAATGGTACGTCTGTTTTCACTTAGTGGGTTTCAGTGGCGTATACAGAGCACAAATAGTAATAGACATCGAATTTCTGATGATCTGAAGGGGTATTTATAGGTCTCCACCAGTTTGAAAGGGGGCACGTTACCTCCCCTCCCTTCCAGTTGAGGGAAATGGTTATACTTACCTAATGAGTTCCATTGGTTCCCTACAGAACACAAGGTGACAATGGCATGAGGTGTACGCAAGAAGGCACACTCGCACTACCAACTGTCTCACAAACATAGTGTGTAGAAGATTTCTGAGTCGGCGTCAGAAACTTTTCCAAGACCACAGTCTAAGAAGTAGTACTAGAAGATATAGGAGGTCTTCCAGATCGTTCTTGTGACATTATGCGTCTCAAACCTATCACAAAGCCGTATGATAAGTTTAAGATCGTGTCAAAAGGTCACCTCCAGAACTTCAGACATTTCAAACTTGAGCATAGGCCCAAATGACCTCGTTGTCGACGCGCCGTTAAACCTCACACACTCACTACTACTACTTTAAACTGAAGTAGATCAGTCACACCTATCCGACCAGAAGGTATCCAAACCAGCTTTCGAAACACAAACATGAATAGCTCCACTTTGCAGATCTCTGAACATTTCGATGTACTCCACAGGTTGCTGTCAGGATTTACTTTCTTCATATTTAAGGAACACACAAATCTGCATAACATTGTGTATCAATAGTTTACAGAGATTTTCTCAAGTGCTGAAGTAAAACAAGGTACTTGTATGATATTCCAGTCTGTCATGTCCTGCTGAATGTTATACCCAGAGTATGTCAGTAGTCACACGATTCACTAGAAACTAACGATAAAGTAAATATATTTATAGTCTGTAGAGGGTTATGAGTCTCTTATGAAGTCGAGGACGTTATATATTAAATTTTTACGCGCAAAACTTTAATCTCATTCGGCTGAACTAAATATTTGGTTTCCCGAAATATGCTGTTTTATGAAAATTGTATTTTGAGAGAGTGGTGCTGGTCATACGCTCAACATCTAAAGCACGTCGACTAGCGTGGTGGTAATTCGGTGCAGAAGTTTCATTACAGGATGGGGGAGGGGGTGCGAGCTAGCATTGTCCTCGCTCCCCGCTTTCTCCAGAAATCCATTTCCGCTCTTGTCAAACAAATTTTACATGCACAGGCTGTGTTAGTCTACCTAGCTCTGCTGTGAATAAATATTTGCAGGACCATTCCTGCACAGAAAACGGAATTATACGTAAACTATTTACCTTCATAAGTGAAACGTCAAATGTGTAAAGAGCTGCTCCAGGTCTGGAGCAACTTGAAGCTGCAAATCTTGCTTTTTGTGTACCTTCTTTCACTCTTATAAACGCAACACAGCATTGATAATACCGGAAGGAATATGGTGTGATATTTTAACTACACGCGTTTATTATGTAATAAACTTCTACGGACTCTTCCGTGAACCAAAGCTGAAAAAGAACGCAACATAATTATTTCAGTATCATGATGACTATTTTTCTCGCGGCTAGTACTCCACGGTGAAGTATAAATGTTGGACTGTGTTTCTATTATTTCAAGACTTTGTTGATTTAAAATTCAAAAGGTAGCACTTTCGTTTGCTTTTACTTTTCGTAACACTACTATTTCTCATAAAAGTAAATACTCCATTTCACTGAAAGCTGCGTGAAGGGTCACCTAATTCTCAGGCTTTCTTAAATAAATAGTATGAGAATAAAATTAGTCATACTTTCCTTGCTGTCAGAAGCATGGCAGCCATTGGCTCACCTCACAGTTTTTAAAAGCAATATTTCAGCAATCCTTCTACATTAACGTGAAGCCGAAATTGTGAACGCCGTAATTATGGAAGTAATACTGCTTCACATTGCAGAATTAAATAACCGGGAAATATTAAAATGGTCGCATGTATAAAAGGCACAGACCTGGGAAGATTGTTCACGGTTAAAATTGTCAGAAACGACACATAATGTTACAGACAAGTCATTAGTGGCAAGCGCCAGGTAATCAGCCTGAAACCCTGTAGGACCAGTTTTCCTGAAAATCGCTTAGTGCAGGTGTGCTGAACAGGAAAACAAGGGATGGTCACGTACGCTTCGGCGAAACCCCGCTGCCAGTGTAGAGGTAATTAGGAGATGAAAGGTATTGATAGCGTCATGACGCTGAGTTTGGCGCGGTAATTTTAAGAGGAAATTTGAGGAGAAATTGGAAGGTGACTTCTTACCGTGAACGCGCAGTCACAGACACTTGTCGTGCAGATGCCCGAGTGATCAGGTCAGTCAAACAGACTTACCTTCCGGACCGCGAGCGAGCAGGCAAGTCTTCAGTCTTAGTAAAGATACAGTAACGACGTAACAGTTCTAATAGCGTTCGGAAAATCTAAAACATTACTTTGATTGAGAATAAAAATGTTTCAACGAGACTTCTGGCTTTTATGTGAAAACACTCACGCATACCCAGAAATTAAGATCATGCAGAGCAGCCGGAGCAGAAACCACCAGAGAACAGCATCCCGCTTAGTATAGCGGAACAGAGGAGGAGTAATGCTGCGTCAAACGGGAAAATATTGTAAATTCAACTTCAGTGAACGTGTAGAAAGTATATTCTTATTGTGTCGCCATTAAGTTTTGGATTAGATGTGAAAACGATTCCAGATTTGGGTGCTAGGGCTACAAACGTAAGGTTAGTCAGCAACATCTGGTTTCCGTGTCTGATATACCTCAACTCGCTAAGACGTTTTACTACACTAGTGGTCTGAATCTAGCTTGAATCCCATTTAATATCCCATTTAATGCGTCTTTTTTGTTTTTGTTTGTTTGTTTGTTTGTTTTTTTTGTTTGTTTGTATATTACGTAAACATCATTGTTTATATAACCTGCGCAAAATGTTAAGTTATATAAATTAACGAAAACTTTTCTGACAAAGCTCATCCTTTACAATGGCAAAGTATATGGCTATGTTTATTCCGAATGGCGTTTAAGTTTTTCTCTTCGTCTTACTAGCGCTACGATTTGATTGATATTTTACAACTGAATGCTTTGTAAGATAATTAAAATTACTGAAAATAAAACAGGGAAGACACTTACTAGAACTGTCAATCTTTCCTCCCAAGTTTTCCTTTAAATATACACATTCAAAGACATCTCTCTATAAACTTCGTAGACTACTGCCATGTTAGAACATTTAGTTCGATCATGCACTTAATGTTCACGTTAGGTTACAATGTATATATGGAAACTAAAATATGAAACAGAATACGAAACACAAAATCAACAAATGTCTTTAACTCTCTAGAGATTTTTATCAGAAATGAAGAATCAGATTAAGTCACTTGTAGAAATTGAGTCAATTGTAACATTTCATAGTGCTTAGAAATAAACATCATGGCATTGCTGCTAAGTACAAACGGTTGCTTCACGTTGAAATAATCTACAGCTGCATTTGTTCTGTATTAAATATTGTTAATTACTTTATTTCTGACATCCAGATCTTATAATAATGTCTTTTTATGACCATTAAGGGCGTATTTTACACCATTAAACGTTTTCCTGGGATGTGTAACATATTAAATTCATTTCCACAAATAACACAAAGTAATTAATAATAAATTACTATAATAAATTGAGTTGCACTCAATATTTCTCACAACAATCGTTTCGACACAATTACGTGTCATCATCAGGCAAACTCACCTTATTCACTAGCTACGAAAAACCGTTACAAGTTCGCGATGAACGTCACGTGTACATCACCCGCCATGACATCCTGTGATGATGTCATTCCTCCCCTTCTGAATATGAATTTTGTAACATCAGTAAAAGATATTTCAAAATTCTTAGCCTGGTCCCTATTTTTCAAAATGAATATTTTTTCCTAAACCATCAATTCAATGTGTCCGCTTAATTGCTTTAGTAATTTAACCTCAGGGTTTATTTCAATCGATTATTCTTTTTTAAGATCTTCAAATCCAGGAATGGAAGTCAGCCTTTGTTTTCAATTTATAACGTGAATTTTATGGCTTTTTCTTGTGAATTCAAAAACTTTAATGCATCACTGATCGATTCCTCAGGCCTGATCGCATTCCTGGTTTAATTCTTCTACTCGTACTATTAATACTGCTCAAGGATTTTGGGGAATTATTATTGGTGGAAAGCTGTTAAATATATTACGAAATTTCTTACGGTTTCCTAAATGACATGGCCATTTTTTACACATGCACCCTTATTAGATTTTAATTTATAGCGCCTCTTTGTTGCTCTACTATTATTATCAAGCGCGCCACCAAGTATTAGTGTTAGTAGGTCTAGCTTGTCGTGTCTGACTTATATACGATCTCAGTTGGCCAGAGGCCAAAGGTTAAAGCCAGTTGAAAAGGGGTCAATGTTTCCAAGCCACAGCACAAAGTTCTTCTCCATGTTCCACAACGTTGCATTGGAGTAAGCATGTTTCCTCCCTTGAGAAGAGCGCTGGCTGCCCTACTTAAAACATTCATCTACACGGAACAAGAGGAAGAAGCCTCAGAGAAATCATACATATAGCGAAGGTGTTGTTACTCCACACACTTGTTTATCAACGAAACAACAAATGTTGACGTAGCAGAGTAAGCAGAGTATAACATTGTCATGAACACGAGTATTTCAGCTGTGCGATGAAATATACATTGGAAGGAATGCTTAAGGACGAACATACTACTATAATAGGCAATATAAAGATAAGTGTTAGTCAGCTGCTTCTAGGTTATAAATATTCATATTGTTGCTGTGAGATTGATATTCATTCTGTTGAAATTAGTCCAACATTTCTAGTGTTTTCAGTTTTTAAGGTGTGAACCTTATTAAAATGCTACGAAAATGTGTAAAATTAGTGAATAACTTAAGCTACATTTGTTGTGAAGTAATATTTTCATCACATAATTAAATGCAACCTGACACCTCTTGAGGAGATTGCCTACCATCATTATTTTGGCATGAAGGTAAGAAGGCACCAGGATGAGTCATTGGCTCCACATATGCATGTTGCAAATCTTGTTCGGTTATTGTATGGCTGGAAAATAAAACACGATCTATGGCTTTTCCCGCAGCTATGATTTGGGGAGACCCTACAAACTGTATAGATTACTGCTGTTTCTGATTAACTACGCCTATAAAGACAGATTTTCAATGAAAACAGAACAAGTAAATATCCGAATCTTTTTGTATGTACTACTCCACCTATTCCACGTTCAGATACTTTACCAGTTCCTGTGGAATGGAGGCTATTCATAGATTCTTCCAAGATAAGTTTAATACCTGTATTACTTCATAACGGCAACTGTCTTCCTTCTATTCCTTAGTCATGCAGCTTAGATGGATGAACTTATGCTGACATTAAAGCCCTCCTCAACTCAATTAAATATGCTGAACTTAACGAAAAATGGAACAGAGATATCAGAACAATGCTTGCAAATAATTAATTATTTTATTAACCACGCTGTCAATTGCTAGGATTTGCAGATTGCGCATGCTCTCTGTATGGGAGCGCTCCGCAACTCACAAGAGGGAAGACAGCTTATGAAGGCACAACATGATTCTCTTCAGAACCAATCACCTACCTAGGCTTCCTCCATCAATTTAGAACTCTTGAAGTGTAACGCTCATTAAGAAAAACTTTTACTGTGTCATATTCGCTTTCTTCAAATTAGTAGGATTTGAGTCATAAAGTGAAGGAAATATTAATTTTAACCCAGCGTACGCGATTTACTTGCGGAGGTAAGGTAAAAGAAGAGAAGGGTGGCTTTGTATCGAAGAACCGTCCTTGGGGGCAAAACTACTTGAAAGGAACATTTTCTTCGTCGGTTTAAGTAATAAAGGACCCAGATATGCCAACTTACTGTAATGTGCATTAAAAGAGTTAGAACGCTGAATATGCTTCGCAGGATTTATCTCAGTTTGTGGCTTCTTCAGTGGTACGGCAAATGCACCGGGCGAGTGTTTTGTTTACGTCTGGCGACAAGTCACACACGCCAGTCCGGTACAACACTTGCCACTGGTGTGTGCGAGGACAGCTCAGCGTTGTCGTTTACATTGTCGAAAAATGGACGCTTTTACAAAACGATTAAGCCTGCGGAAATGAAACTTAGCATCTTTATTTCTTATACCTACACGTATTAGCCAAGTTAATCAGGACGAAGCAGTACTTTCCATACTAAATGTGAGTGTCTGTGTCTGGGTGTGTGACTGTAGGGCTGGGATGTGGTGGTGTGGGGAGTGGAGGTGGGGATGGGTGTGTGGGTCGGTGTGGATGTTTGGGTGTATAGTATAGCTCATAGCTCCTTTAACTTCAATGTTCATGTCAAGAGTTTTGACTTGAGAAACAACTCGTTGGTTCTAGTTTCTTTAACAGAGAGTAGAGAGAAGAGGAGCTTTCACCACCAATTTGCATAAATATCCCATTAATCAAATCCTGTCACGCCCCCCCTCCCCCCCCTCCCCCCCTCCCCCTCCCCCCTCACCCCTCCACCCCCACATGTGGGGAATTTCCAAAAAGGTATGAGCTTTCTGCCCCACTTAACATAATTTCCCCATTAATAATCCGCCCCCTCCCCCTCCCCCCCTTAAGTGACATGGGTATTTCTTTGGACACGTGGGAATTCCGAAAAAAGAGGGTGGATGGTCTGTCGCGATCAGGATGACAAAGGAAGTGTAATTTATGACCCCCCGTCCCCCCTGACCGTCCTATTCTAGTGTCTGCATGTGTTTTCGAATGTGACAGTTGGAAATGTTCCCCTCTGACAGTTTTGAAAAGAACAAGTTACAACTTGCAAGGGGGGGGGGGGCAAGTATAGACGTGTCTGCACGTGTTTTCGAAAGAAGAACGCGAGGGTAAGAAACCCTACAATGAATGGCCCCCTTTCAGATCTTGATATATTTATGTGACAGTTGGAAATGTTTCCCTCTGACAGTTTTGAAAAGAACAAGGCTTCATCTTGCAAGGGGGCGAGCATAGAGGATGACAAAGGAAGGGAAACAGAGAGGGTGGATGGTCTGTCGCGATCAGGATGACAAAGGAAGGATAATTAATGACCCCCGTTCCCCTGACCCTCCTATTCTAGTGTCTGCATGTGTTTTCGAAAGAAGAACGTGAGGGTAAGAAACCCTACAATGAATGGCCCCTTTCAGATCTTGATATATTTATGTGACAGTTGGAAATGTTTCCCTCTGACAGTTTTGAAAAGAACAAGGCTTCATCTTGCAAGGGGGCGAGCATAGACATCCCCATTTTCCTGTCTGAACAGGCTTAGTGTTTTTCTCTTAACAAAGCAGCCAAAGATCACCACCTGCAGGAAGAAACCTTTTCAATAGCGAAAGAATACTTCTGTATTGACGCGTGGACCACCCATGTGATCCCCCACTGCGAGGGTTTCCCTGCCTTCCCATTGTGTTGAATGGCCGTCCAACCCCTCCAACACTTCAATGCGTTCCCACACAGTGGGGACAAAAGGAAACCTGTAACATAACTCTTAGCAGAAAACAAACTTGCAGTTCGACATAACGAAACTTTTACTGATCAAAATCTACCCCCCCCCCCACACACGCATTCTTCCGAAGAAAAACCTATTCTCACTGAAATTTTCGGACCGCACACATCTTTGACTTTGCACTAGCCATTAAGCGGAAGGGTAATGAGGCTTTTACATTCACAAGGCTTTATCGGTCCACTTTTCCTGTGTCATGTTTTCTAGTTTTTTGTTCTTTATTTATCTATTTTGTTTATTTTGGATTCCTTATGGACTTCATTGATGTCCCGCACAATCAACGCAAGCACTATCTCACGATCTTTTACGCTCATAGAGTTCTCTCTACACACGTTTCTTACTGTGACATGTTTGTTTGCATTCTGTTAATCCTCATGGAAATACTGGCTTATACTCGCATTTAATTTCAGTATTATTTTATAAATAACGTTATTTTATACTTGCAACATTCATTTTGTGTATAGTATCATGTTCGACGATCAGAGAGGCTGTTTCTCGTTTCTTTCAAGCAAATTTAAGCTTTGACAACATGTTACTTAAGCTGAAAATATTGTCTCGTCTGTTACCCTCACGCAACTTTCTCTACTCTTGCCCTAACAATTAATACAAAATGTTATTTGCACTAACATCTTTGTGTTAGCTGAGATAAACGTTTTCACAAATTATCTCCCTGCTTATTTCCTTTTATGTGCAAGGGGGGATATTAGAGTAAGGAAGGCTTTGTGTACTGATCAAAAGCTACATGCAATTCTACTGAAAAAACATTCCCCAGGGAATTTTTTGGTCCATCCACATCTCTTGACTTCGCATTTGTTTATGTTCCCAAAACTCAACTAAAATCATGGAAATATCTCCAAAAAAAAAAATCCTACAGGCACACACACATACTCACACGTAAACACACACACACACACACACATACACCCCGCACACATGCACACAAATACACATGCACACCTACACACATGAATGCACAACCACACACACATACACACACACACACACACACACACACACAAACAGGCATACATACGTGCAAACACACGCACAAAACCGCATAAGCTTCATTTATAAGTTCCTTAAATTAAGGACTTTATGTTAGCCAATGCATCACTTTTCACAAGGATACTCTACTCAGTTTTCTTTGTGAAATATCCGGGGTGTTTAAGAGGACACTTATTTATACATTTATTTTCTTGTTTATAGTATCTTACGAGATTACTATGCTTGTTTAATCAGAAAATTCTTTTGACTTCATTTCTACATAAACACAAATATTAAAAATCTGATGTGTTACACTCACGTGACTTCTACCCTCTTGTACTTCCCATTCTTACAAAATCTTATTCCTATATCTTCTTCGTGTTAGTTGAGATAAACATTTGTACAAATTATCTTATTGCTTATTTCCTTGCAGGTGCAAGGAGAATGTTAGAATACTGCAGGCTTTTCTGCCATAGTCTAATGTTTTAAAGCTTTGAGATTCTGTTGTCTTTGCACACTTAAGATATAAAAAAATGAACAACGATGATCCATTTCACGAAAGTTCTAAGTTTTTCCGAAACTCACACACATAACAAGGAATATCTCCGAAATGATTCACACTACAAGAAAATTTATTCAGTCAAAAAATTGTGTATTTTAGCAAGATCTATATTCTCTATAGTATGATTTGGTCCATCTCTAACGGTTTACCAGTTATGCAAAAGTCGCCCAGAATAAATACGACTACAGGGGCTACACCCAGAAAATTCAAGATATACATTTCATTTATCAAAAAAATATCTCAAACATATGACATTTTAATCAAATCGTTAGAGCAATTTCCAAGAAAGTCAAAATTTTCGAAACATGTTCCATGTCAAGGGTAGTTAAGGGGGGATATTTTCTTTTCAAATTCTTCGCGGCGCATCCTTGAAAGACATTAAACTTAAAAACTGACTTTGGTTTAACCGACTTTTCGTTTTGAGTTATGCTGACCTCAGACTGATACACACACACACATGTCTACACACACACACACACACACACACATACACACACACACACACATGTCTACACACACACACACACACACACACACACACACACACAATTTTCAGCAAACACTCACACACACACTTAGACATACACACACGCACCCATACACACACACTCACACACCCACCCACACCTACACACATACACACACACTCACACACGCGCAGACACCCACACTTACACACATACACCCATACACATGCACCCAATCACACACAGGCCTACACATACACACACACAAATTTTCAGCAAACACTCGCACACACACTTAGACATACACACACACACATACACACTCACACACCCACCCCCACTTACACACATACACACACTCACACACACGCAGACACCCACACTTACACACATACACCCATACACATGCACCCAATCACACACAGGCCTACACATACACGCACACACAAATTTTCAGCAAACACTCACACACACACTTAGACATACACACACACACACATACACACACACTCACACACCCACCCACACTTACACACATACACACACACTCACACATGCGCAGACACCCACACTTACACACATACACTCATACACATGCATCCAAGCACACACATACACGCACCTTATTGTAAACCTTCTTTTTTGGATTCAGGGGGCCTCGAACATATATTTCCGGTGAAATCTTGACTTCGAATTTTTGGGTGGAGTACGATACTTTCCCTACTGACCAGTAGAGAAAGTAAAAATAGAGGTTGCGACAACTGAGCATAAAAAATGCACAACGCTAATTTCATTTCAATATATGAAACTCCTGATATTTTTCTTTGTTATCAAATGATTAAAAATTGAAGAGACAGAATAATGAAAATTTCATTCATGTTACCCTTGCTATTGAAAAAAGTTAGTGAATGAGACCTGATGCTCTGAAAGTATTTATTTTTCTCAAGTAGTAATAGATAAGGGGTTAATAAAATCTCAACAGGAACTTTTTGTCACTAGATGTAAGTTTATTTAATAAGTTTGCCAGTTTATAGCAGGTTTGTATAAAACAATTGTACTATTAAATCTTACAATCCAGAGGCTTTTAAGGGGAGAATATGTTTGGAAACAACTCAAAGAATGAGTGAAAACTGCGTACCAATATTCATTACAAATACAAACCAAAACGGATAAGTGGGGCTTGTAGACAGAATACAAAACGAGCTCTATGGTGTTAAAGGAAATTAAAGGCGCAAAACTCCTTATGTGACTTAATCCCAGGGAATGACTGATGGTAGCATGGAGATGGGAACAATAACAATGATAATGAATAGGAATCCCGCCAGCCTATATTTTAAACATTTTGTTCGGTGTTATTCATCTTTATTTTTTTATTGAAGCATAACATTTCTTGTCATTTCTTACTGAACCTTCAGCATTCAGTTCATTGAATAAGAAAAGAGAATAAAGACATCTTTCAGATGTTCATACATTCATTTTAAATTACATTAAAGGCTGGCTTTGTCACTTTCATTATAAAACAAGCTATTATGTATATCATTTCACAGTATCCAAATATTGGAAAGAAAGCTAACTTCTTAGTTTAGCCAATAGAAACAAAGTTCGGCGGGGTGGGGGGGTAGCTGTTTTACTGCGCAGCTGCACAGGTGGGGGGGGGGAAAGCATTCTAACCTATAAAAGGGTACACCGGCCGCAGGAGTGTTTGCAGTTCTAGAGGGCGAAATATCAGTTGGCATTTACACATCACTGCAACAATAACATACATTCCATAATGACAGGTAAGCCCATTTTATTATACTTTAAAGAAACATTTTGGTGTCTTTCTACGAGTGAAAGTCATTAAATAGGAACAAAATACGCAGAAAAAAGTTTTTATATGTTAAATGGCATGTATTTCCTTACAATGGACTTGAAATTATCAGCTCATCATTCATTGCCTTTACACATTGAAAGATTAAGTCAAAGTGGAAATCCGAACTAACGATGAAATTGCCAAATGTAGGAAAACACGATAACTTTTTTTTCCCACTATTCATTATATGTTTTCTTTTGTTGTTATTTTTATTATTATTCTTTTATTCTTTTGTAGGAAACATCGACAGGGCAAATGAATCTAACACGAGCATCAATGGCTCGCCCCCTGGACGTTGCACAACACGACTTGACAAAGTTACAACGCCAGTTAGGCCCAATAAATGCAGTTGTGATAGTTGTAAAAATATTTCATCACTGAAAAGTCTACTGGGGGAAATTCAAGGGAAGAATTATTAAATATTGAAATGCTAGTTTATATTGTTCCTTATTTGTCTCATTGTAGGAATTCCATCGTAAGCAATTTTTGTGTACATTCTGTCTTCCAGCGTTAGCATTACAGCTCCAAACCATATGTTCAATCGAAATATCATATATGATATTTTGTTTTTTCATCATTCATCTGACTTATAATATCCCTTTTAATACTCTCTTCTTCATATCAAAGTGACTTAACTCAAATAATCTGTCTCTAAGCCAAAAACATTTTCTTTTATACCTGAATTAAATATAGTCTTTTATTCAATCTTTAATAAATGTTCACTTGCTGAATATGAATATCCACTTCAAATATTATAACACCATTAATTAATGTTATTGTTTCATCTTACTTCAGGCCCATATGAACCAATGGACCTTTCATTGAATCGCCAGCCTAAGGAGCAGCACACCATGAGACCTTCACAAACAGCTTTACACAGAGAATCAGCGCAAAAGAGGGAATTATACCATAAATCACTTTGCGATTGCAAGATCGCTAATCAAGCTGGGAAGAGCACATCTTCTTCAATATCGCAGAGTAATAAGCAGCCGCATGAAAACACCCACCAGATTACAGATGAACAATTATATCAACAACGCAAGTACAGCTGGGAACCTTCAAATAAAAGATGTCATACTCATACATGGGAGCAATCCAACATCCCGCAGCAAAGAAGTCAACAAAACTTAAAGGAATTGATCGAAAATAAGACAAGGATATATATTCATACCTGTGAAACTATGAAATGTGATACTTTGAAAATTGCCATAGAACTTATTTTATAATTCAATAAAATTTCTTAGAACAGATAACCAGCTCTTATAGAGATACGTTATTGACTTTGGCAGGGACTCTAGGTCATATCTAACGACAGTAACAATCATTCATCATGTAATTCATGCTTAGCCTGCAGAGTCGCAGTTATCAGAAGTAACAGGTATTCTATTTTATTCCAAGGGCGGAACAACAGGGTGATAGACACGCACAGAGAGAGAGAGAGAGAGAGAGAGAGATAGTGAGAGAGAGAGACTGACTGTTACGTGCAGGTGTTTTACCCATATTTATGAATTGTGAATAATATCCACAGGCATCTAGCCTGAAGCAGTATCTACTTATATTGTGAAATCATCAATTTTGTTGAAATGTAAAAACTATTTTGATTCATTTAATAAAATTTATGAAGAGAAATATCAGCGTTATCATTTAACCTGTCGTAACCTATCCTAGCCTAAGCAAGCCTACCCCTATCCAAATTTAGCCTATCTTAACTAGGAATGCATGCAGGAATAACATAATGTATGATATAAATTAACAAAAGAACATAATTACAATCAGATAATTTTATTTAACTTATAAAGATGAATACACTGCCATTAGCATTCAGAAAGCAAGCATACACTATTGAAAGACAATATATATTCATTTCATTTCTTAATCATTCTATGAGGCCAGTCGATTTCAGTTCATTGATAATTCCTTGAATTTCCTTCTGGTGATTCTGTCTGGTCGATTCTTGTGACATGATTAATAATCTTAAACGTTTTTACTAATTCATTTGGATCAAACTAAGGATACTCGAGGCGAAAGGCACCCTTGGTGAAGCAGCATCTTGCATGTTATTTGAGACTTGGAGATTATTACTTTCTTCCAATGAAGCCATGTTTCCAGATGTTTTGACAAGGATGGTTAGCGTTGATCTTCAATCTTCATTATTTGATGTTTCATCAATCCCAGATTTTTTCACTCTCTTGCAACGGAAATGAGCCTGATTCAGAATTAGCTATATTGTTCACAGGACCATTAGAAACTTCTTTCTTGCATATTTTATTATGGCATTCAAGCCTACTCGTTGTCCTATTGTTTAAAGTCTGCCCACACTCACAGCATTTGAGGAAACGATCCTTTCCAAGACTAATATATGAAAAAATTAAGTCTTGCATATTTTGAGCAATACAACCTTTTACTGTGATCACTCATAGTGAAATGCAGCTGGAGCTGACAATAACCGTTTTAAGCAAAAGTTAGAGATGCTCGATATTTTATACATTGATTGTTCATATGTCAAATATAAACTCGCAACAATGCAAAACAATTTAGTGTAAGCAGGCACCCTAAGTAACCACAGGTGACCAGATGAGGTGACCATGGGTGACCAAGGGTGACCAAGGGTGACCAGATTAGGTGACCATGGGTGACCATGGGTGACCAAGGGTGACCATGGGTGACCACGGGTGACCATGGGTGACCACGGGTGACCATGGGTGACCAGATAAGGTGACCAAGGGTGACCATGGGTGACCAAGGGTGACCAGATTAGGTGACCATGGGTGACCAGATGAGGTGACCACGGGTGACCATGGGTGACCAAGGGTGACCAGATTAGGTGACCATGGGTGACCACGGGTGACCATGGGTGACCAAGGGTGACCAGATAAGGTGACCAAGGGTGACCATGGGTGACCAAGGGTGACCAGATTAGGTGACCATGGGTGACCATGGGTGACCAAGGGTGACCAGATTAGGTGACCAAATAGGTGGCCCGTGACCCAAGCATGTATGTGAGCAAAATAAGTGCAAGCTAATGTGAGACTATCAAACATTCAAAATATATAACCTAAACCTAACCTAAGCTAACATAATGTTACCTGAACCTGTTTGCTTGAATCTACACACTGTAACTATTTTTAATTGAGGATTTCATTCTGCTTGCACCATCAAATATAACATTACCTAAGCTGAATTCTTCTATTTCAAACTTTTATTCTTGTAACACATGCACTAAGTCATCCCATCCCATACAAATATTCAATTTCCGTATAACATAGCCTAATCTACTCTTAATGTGTTTCATGTCTCTTAAGACACGATTCAACATTCAGAGAACAATGTCTCAGGTCGATTCTATAGACACAATTAACAAATCATTTCTGGAAAGTAATGTTATTCCACTATTCTTCCATACATCACCCATACAGGTTATTCACACCAATCAGATAAACATATATCCTACCCTCACCTAACTCTAATCTAAATTCAAGCAAACTATTAAGAGAATGCTATTGTATTGTAGATGCTCTGATGAAGTCAATGTGATCATTTCCTCTCATATACAAGTATTCAATACTCTGAACACCAAACCCGGCTTAATATTCTTGATAGCACATAAAATCAAACACGCCAGAAGATAATCGAAACACCTTGCTCTCAAGATAATTAATTGTGATTTATTTTATGTGCCATCAAGAATATTAAGCCGGGTTTGGTGTTCAGAGTATTGAATACTTGTATATGAGAGGAAATGATCACATTGACTTCATCAGAGCATCTACAATACAATAGCATTCTCTTAATAGTTTGCTTGAATTTAGATTAGAGTTAGGTGAGGGTAGGATATATGTTTATCTGATTGGTGTGAATAACCTGTATGGGTGATGTATGGAAGAATAGTGGAATAACATTACTTTCCAGAAATGATTTGTTAATTGTGTCTATAGAATCGACCTGAGACATTGTTCTCTGAATGTTGAATCGTGTCTTAAGAGACATGAAACACATTAAGAGTAGATTAGGCTATGTTATACGGAAATTGAATATTTGTATGGGATGGGATGACTTAGTGCATGTGTTACAAGAATAAAAGTTTGAAATAGAAGAATTCAGCTTAGGTAATGTTATATTTGATGGTGCAAGCAGAATGAAATCCTCAATTAAAAATAGTTACAGTGTGTAGATTCAAGCAAACAGGTTCAGGTAACATTATGTTAGCTTAGGTTAGGTTTAGGTTATATATTTTGAATGTTTGATAGTCTCACATTAGCTTGCACTTATTTTGCTCACATACATGCTTGGGTCACGGGCCACCTATTTGGTCACCTAATCTGGTCACCCTTGGTCACCCATGGTCACCCATGGTCACCTAATCTGGTCACCCTTGGTCACCCATGGTCACCCTTGGTCACCTTATCTGGTCACCCTTGGTCACCCATGGTCACCCGTGGTCACCCATGGTCACCTAATCTGGTCACCCTTGGTCACCCATGGTCACCCGTGGTCACCTCATCTGGTCACCCATGGTCACCTAATCTGGTCACCCTTGGTCACCCATGGTCACCCTTGGTCACCTTATCTGGTCACCCATGGTCACCCGTGGTCACCCATGGTCACCCGTGGTCACCCATGGTCACCCTTGTTCACCCATGGTCACCCGTGGTCACCCATGGTCACCTAATCTGGTCACCCTTGGTCACCCTTGGTCACCCATGGTCACCTCATCTGGTCACCTGTGGTTACTTAGGGTGCCTGCTTACACTAAATTGTTTTGCATTGTTGCGAGTTTATATTTGACATATGAACAATCAATGTATAAAATATCGAGCATCTCTAACTTTTGCTTAAAACGGTTATTGTCAGCTCCAGCTGCATTTCACTATGAGTGATCACAGTAAAAGGTTGTATTGCTCAAAATATGCAAGACTTAATTTTTTCATATATTAGTCTTGGAAAGGATCGTTTCCTCAAATGCTGTGAGTGTGGGCAGACTTTAAACAATAGGACAACGAGTAGGCTTGAATGCCATAATAAAATATGCAAGAAAGAAGTTTCTAATGGTCCTGTGAACAATATAGCTAATTCTGAATCAGGCTCATTTCCGTTGCAAGAGAGTGAAAAAATCTGGGATTGATGAAACATCAAATAATGAAGATTGAAGATCAACGCTAAGCATCCTTGTCAAAACATCTGGAAACATGGCTTCATTGGAAGAAAGTAATAATCTCCAAGTCTCAAATAACATGCAAGATGCTGCTTCACCAAGGGTGCCTTTCGCCTCGAGTATCCTTAGTTTGATCCAAATGAATTAGTAAAAACGTTTAAGATTATTAATCATGTCACAAGAATCGACCAGACAGAATCACCAGAAGGAAATTCAAGGAATTATCAATGAACTGAAATCGACTGGCCTCATAGAATGATTAAGAAATGAAATGAATATATATTGTCTTTCAATAGTGTATGCTTGCTTTCTGAATGCTAATGGCAGTGTATTCATCTTTATAAGTTAAATAAAATTATCTGATTATAATTATGTTCTTTTGTTAATTTATATCATACATTATGTTATTCCTGCATGCATTCCTAGTTAAGATAGGCTAAATTTGGATAGGGGTAGGCTTGCTTAGGCTAGGATAGGTTACGACAGGTTAAATGATAACGCTGATATTTCTCTTCATAAATTTTATTAAATGAATCAAAATAGTTTTTACATTTCAACAAAATTGATGATTTCACAATATAAGTAGATACTGCTTCAGGCTAGATGCCTGTGGATATTATTCACAATTCATAAATATGGGTAAAACACCTGCACGTAACAGTCAGTCTCTCTCTCTCACTATCTCTCTCTCTCTCTCTCTCTCTCTCTGTGCGTGTCTATCACCCTGTTGTTCCGCCCTTGGAATAAAATAGAATACCTGTTACTTCTGATAACTGCGACTCTGCAGGCTAAGCATGAATTACATGATGAATGATTGTTACTGTCGTTAGATATGACCTAGAGTCCCTGCCAAAGTCAATAACGTATCTCTATAAGAGCTGGTTATCTGTTCTAAGAAATTTTATTGAATTATAAAATAAGTTCTATGGCAATTTTCAAAGTATCACATTTCATAGTTTCACAGGTATGAATATATATCCTTGTCTTATTTTCGATCAATTCCTTTAAGTTTTGTTGACTTCTTTGCTGCGGGATGTTGGATTGCTCCCATGTATGAGTATGACATCTTTTATTTGAAGGTTCCCAGCTGTACTTGCGTTGTTGATATAATTGTTCATCTGTAATCTGGTGGGTGTTTTCATGCGGCTGCTTATTACTCTGCGATATTGAAGAAGATGTGCTCTTCCCAGCTTGATTAGCGATCTTGCAATCGCAAAGTGATTTATGGTATAATTCCCTCTTTTGCGCTGATTCTCTGTGTAAAGCTGTTTGTGAAGGTCTCATGGTGTGCTGCTCCTTAGGCTGGCGATTCAATGAAAGGTCCATTGGTTCATATGGGCCTGAAGTAAGATGAAACAATAACATTAATTAATGGTGTTATAATATTTGAAGTGGATATTCATATTCAGCAAGTGAACATTTATTAAAGATTGAATAAAAGACTATATTTAATTCAGGTATAAAAGAAAATGTTTTTGGCTTAGAGACAGATTATTTGAGTTAAGTCACTTTGATATGAAGAAGAGAGTATTAAAAGGGATATTATAAGTCAGATGAATGATGAAAAAACAAAATATCATATATGATATTTCGATTGAACATATGGTTTGGAGCTGTAATGCTAACGCTGGAAGACAGAATGTACACAAAAATTGCTTACGATGGAATTCCTACAATGAGACAAATAAGGAACAATATAAACTAGCATTTCAATATTTAATAATTCTTCCCTTGAATTTCCCCCAGTAGACTTTTCAGTGATGAAATATTTTTACAACTATCACAACTGCATTTATTGGGCCTAACTGGCGTTGTAACTTTGTCAAGTCGTGTTGTGCAACGTCCAGGGGGCGAGCCATTGATGCTCGTGTTAGATTCATTTGCCCTGTCGATGTTTCCTACAAAAGAATAAAAGAATAATAATAAAAATAACAACAAAAGAAAACATATAATGAATAGTGGGAAAAAAAAGTTATCGTGTTTTCCTACATTTGGCAATTTCATCGTTAGTTCGGATTTCCACTTTGACTTAATCTTTCAATGTGTAAAGGCAATGAATGATGAGCTGATAATTTCAAGTCCATTGTAAGGAAATACATGCCATTTAACATATAAAAACTTTTTTCTGCGTATTTTGTTCCTATTTAATGACTTTCACTCGTAGAAAGACACCAAAATGTTTCTTTAAAGTATAATAAAATGGGCTTACCTGTCATTATGGAATGTATGTTATTGTTGCAGTGATGTGTAAATGCCAACTGATATTTCGCCCTCTAGAACTGCAAACACTCCTGCGGCCGGTGTACCCTTTTATAGGTTAGAATGCTTTCCCCCCCCCCCCCCCACCTGTGCAGCTGCGCAGTAAAACAGCTACCCCCCCACCCCGCCGAACTTTGTTTCTATTGGCTAAACTAAGAAGTTAGCTTTCTTTCCAATATTTGGATACTGTGAAATGATATACATAATAGCTTGTTTTATAATGAAAGTGACAAAGCCAGCCTTTAATGTAATTTAAAATGAATGTATGAACATCTGAAAGATGTCTTTATTCTCTTTTCTTATTCAATGAACTGAATGCTGAAGGTTCAGTAAGAAATGACAAGAAATGTTATGCTTCAATAAAAAAATAAAGATGAATAACACCGAACAAAATGTTTAAAATATAGGCTGGCGGGATTCCTATTCATTATCATTGTTATTGTTCCCATCTCCATGCTACCATCAGTCATTCCCTGGGATTAAGTCACATAAGGAGTTTTGCGCCTTTAATTTCCTTTAACACCATAGAGCTCGTTTTGTATTCTGTCTACAAGCCCCACTTATCCGTTTTGGTTTGTATTTGTAATGAATATTGGTACGCAGTTTTCACTCATTCTTTGAGTTGTTTCCAAACATATTCTCCCCTTAAAAGCCTCTGGATTGTAAGATTTAATAGTACAATTGTTTTATACAAACCTGCTATAAACTGGCAAACTTATTAAATAAACTTACATCTAGTGACAAAAAGTTCCTGTTGAGATTTTATTAACCCCTTATCTATTACTACTTGAGAAAAATAAATACTTTCAGAGCATCAGGTCTCATTCACTAACTTTTTTCAATAGCAAGGGTAAGATGAATGAAATTTTCATTATTCTGTCTCTTCAATTTTTAATCATTTGATAACAAAGAAAAATATCAGGAGTTTCATATATTGAAATGAAATTAGCGTTGTGCATTTTTTATGCTCAGTTGTCGCAACCTCTATTTTTACTTTCTCTACTGGTCAGTAGGGAAAGTATCGTACTCCACCCAAAAATTCGAAGTCAAGATTTCACCGGAAATATATGTTCGAGGCCCCCTGAATCCAAAAAAGAAGGTTTACAATAAGGTGCGTGTATGTGTGTGCTTGGATGCATGTGTATGAGTGTATGTGTGTAAGTGTGGGTGTCTGCGCATGTGTGAGTGTGTGTGTATGTGTGTAAGTGTGGGTGGGTGTGTGAGTGTGTGTGTATGTGTGTGTGTGTATGTCTAAGTGTGTGTGTGAGTGTTTGCTGAAAATTTGTGTGTGCGTGTATGTGTAGGCCTGTGTGTGATTGGGTGCATGTGTATGGGTGTATGTGTGTAAGTGTGGGTGTCTGCGTGTGTGTGAGTGTGTGTATGTGTGTAAGTGGGGGTGGGTGTGTGAGTGTGTATGTGTGTGTGTGTATGTCTAAGTGTGTGTGCGAGTGTTTGCTGAAAATTTGTGTGTGTGTATGTGTAGGCCTGTGTGTGATTGGGTGCATGTGTATGGGTGTATGTGTGTAAGTGTGGGTGTCTGCGCGTGTGTGAGTGTGTGTGTATGTGTGTAGGTGTGGGTGGGTGTGTGAGTGTGTGTGTATGGGTGCGTGTGTGTATGTCTAAGTGTGTGTGTGAGTGTTTGCTGAAAATTTGTGTGTGTGTGTGTGTGTGTGTGTGTGTGTGTAGACATGTGTGTGTGTGTGTATCAGTCTGAGGTCAGCATAACTCAAAACGAAAAGTCGGTTAAACCAAAGTCAGTTTTTAAGTTTAATGTCTTTCAAGGATGCGCCGCGAAGAATTTGAAAAGAAAATATCCCCCCTTAACTACCCTTGACATGGAACATGTTTCGAAAATTTTGACTTTCTTGGAAATTGCTCTAACGATTTGATTAAAATGTCATATGTTTGAGATATTTTTTTGATAAATGAAATGTATATCTTGAATTTTCTGGGTGTAGCCCCTGTAGTCGTATTTATTCTGGGCGACTTTTGCATAACTGGTAAACCGTTAGAGATGGACCAAATCATACTATAGAGAATATAGATCTTGCTAAAATACACAATTTTTTGACTGAATAAATTTTCTTGTAGTGTGAATCATTTCGGAGATATTCCTTGTTATGTGTGTGAGTTTCGGAAAAACTTAGAACTTTCGTGAAATGGATCATCGTTGTTCATTTTTTTATATCTTAAGTGTGCAAAGACAACAGAATCTCAAAGCTTTAAAACATTAGACTATGGCAGAAAAGCCTGCAGTATTCTAACATTCTCCTTGCACCTGCAAGGAAATAAGCAATAAGATAATTTGTACAAATGTTTATCTCAACTAACACGAAGAAGATATAGGAATAAGATTTTGTAAGAATGGGAAGTACAAGAGGGTAGAAGTCACGTGAGTGTAACACATCAGATTTTTAATATTTGTGTTTATGTAGAAATGAAGTCAAAAGAATTTTCTGATTAAACAAGCATAGTAATCTCGTAAGATACTATAAACAAGAAAATAAATGTATAAATAAGTGTCCTCTTAAACACCCCGGATATTTCACAAAGAAAACTGAGTAGAGTATCCTTGTGAAAAGTGATGCATTGGCTAACATAAAGTCCTTAATTTAAGGAACTTATAAATGAAGCTTATGCGGTTTTGTGCGTGTGTTTGCACGTATGTATGCCTGTTTGTGTGTGTGTGTGTGTGTGTGTGTATGTGTGTGTGGTTGTGCATTCATGTGTGTAGGTGTGCATGTGTATTTGTGTGCATGTGTGCGGGGTGTATGTGTGTGTGTGTGTTTACGTGTGAGTATGTGTGTGTGCCTGTAGGATTTTTTTTTGGAGATATTTCCATGATTTTAGTTGAGTTTTGGGAACATAAACAAATGCGAAGTCAAGAGATGTGGATGGACCAAAAAATTCCCTGGGGAATGTTTTTTCAGTAGAATTGCATGTAGCTTTTGATCAGTACACAAAGCCTTCCTTACTCTAATATCCCCCCTTGCACATAAAAGGAAATAAGCAGGGAGATAATTTGTGAAAACGTTTATCTCAGCTAACACAAAGATGTTAGTGCAAATAACATTTTGTATTAATTGTTAGGGCAAGAGTAGAGAAAGTTGCGTGAGGGTAACAGACGAGACAATATTTTCAGCTTAAGTAACATGTTGTCAAAGCTTAAATTTGCTTGAAAGAAACGAGAAACAGCCTCTCTGATCGTCGAACATGATACTATACACAAAATGAATGTTGCAAGTATAAAATAACGTTATTTATAAAATAATACTGAAATTAAATGCGAGTATAAGCCAGTATTTCCATGAGGATTAACAGAATGCAAACAAACATGTCACAGTAAGAAACGTGTGTAGAGAGAACTCTATGAGCGTAAAAGATCGTGAGATAGTGCTTGCGTTGATTGTGCGGGACATCAATGAAGTCCATAAGGAATCCAAAATAAACAAAATAGATAAATAAAGAACAGAAAACTAGAAAACATGACACAGGAAAAGTGGACCGATAAAGCCTTGTGAATGTAAAAGCCTCATTACCCTTCCGCTTAATGGCTAGTGCAAAGTCAAAGATGTGTGCGGTCCGAAAATTTCAGTGAGAATAGGTTTTTCTTCGGAAGAATGCGTGTGTGGGGGGGGGGGGGGTAGATTTTGATCAGTAAAAGTTTCGTTATGTCGAACTGCAAGTTTGTTTTCTGCTAAGAGTTATGTTACAGGTTTCCTTTTGTCCCCACTGTGTGGGAACGCATTGAAGTGTTGGAGGGGTTGGACGGCCATTCAACACAATGGGAAGGCAGGGAAACCCTCGCAGTGGGGGATCACATGGGTGGTCCACGCGTCAATACAGAAGTATTCTTTCGCTATTGAAAAGGTTTCTTCCTGCAGGTGGTGATCTTTGGCTGCTTTGTTAAGAGAAAAACACTAAGCCTGTTCAGACAGGAAAATGGGGATGTCTATGCTCGCCCCCTTGCAAGATGAAGCCTTGTTCTTTTCAAAACTGTCAGAGGGAAACATTTCCAACTGTCACATAAATATATCAAGATCTGAAAGGGGCCATTCATTGTAGGGTTTCTTACCCTCACGTTCTTCTTTCGAAAACACATGCAGACACTAGAATAGGAGGGTCAGGGGAACGGGGGTCATTAATTATCCTTCCTTTGTCATCCTGATCGCGACAGACCATCCACCCTCTCTGTTTCCCTTCCTTTGTCATCCTCTATGCTCGCCCCCTTGCAAGATGAAGCCTTGTTCTTTTCAAAACTGTCAGAGGGAAACATTTCCAACTGTCACATAAATATATCAAGATCTGAAAGGGGGCCATTCATTGTAGGGTTTCTTACCCTCGCGTTCTTCTTTCGAAAACACGTGCAGACACGTCTATACTTGCCCCCCCCCTTGCAAGTTGTAACTTGTTCTTTTCAAAACTGTCAGAGGGGAACATTTCCAACTGTCACATTCGAAAACACATGCAGACACTAGAATAGGACGGTCAGGGGGGACGGGGGGTCATAAATTACACTTCCTTTGTCATCCTGATCGCGACAGACCATCCACCCTCTTTTTTCGGAATTCCCACGTGTCCAAAGAAATACCCATGTCACTTAAGGGGGGGGGGGGAGGGGGAGGGGGCGGATTATTAATGGGGAAATTATGTTAAGTGGGGCAGAAAGCTCATACCTTTTTGGAAATTCCCCACATGTGGGGGTGGAGGGGTGAGGGGGGAGGGGGAGGGGGGGGAGGGGGGGGGCGTGACAGGATTTGATTAATGGGATATTTATGCAAATTGGTGGTGAAAGCTCCTCTTCTCTCTACTACAGAGGATTATATTTATTCCCATATGCAAACTTCCATATTCTGTTGTGGGTGGGGAATGATTCTGAGGAACAATTCTGTCGCCCTAATCTCTAGATTGAGACAACAGTACCCTCACCATTCGACGATAGAGGCACTCACTATGTTCTTATATGATTACATTAATATAGTCATAACCTGGGCCCGAATGTTTATGAAATATCATAGTTCTTTGTGTTTTTATCCATGTAAAATATAACACGATTTTATCTATGTTACTTATAACTATGCATATAAAGCCATATTTTGACTTTTTTAACGTTTTTTGTCATTTTCTTATCATTTTTCATGAATAGTCGCATAAATTTTCGGATTTATGTCATACTTTTATATTTCTATTCGAGTTTCGCTTAAGTGCTTGCAGTCGTCTCATAGATCGTCATTTTGTTTCACATCTTCTAATTCTTGTCTGTGATATTTCTTACAATTATCTTTCTTAGAAATATAGAGACAGACTCTTAGGAAGTGGCAGATGGAAATAAAGCACGGACAGTTTAGTATGGCTGTTGTCAGATTTTCTGCCAAGGTCAATTGTTTCCGTAATTTAAATTCTAAGAAATCTAATGATTAAGATTCAAAGATACCTAATGGCAGGTATACAACAACCCACATTTACCGGATAATGATTTGATGTATATCATTTTATGACCGCGAATACTCTGTTTATCATGCCTAAAACTAACGGTTCGATACGTGAAAAACTGCAAGTACTTGTGCGCGAGTTTGAGTATAAAGATTTCAGTGCCGATGGCGCTATTCTGTTCTGTAACCTGTGCGAAAGTAAAATAGAAGCTAAAAAAAGATTTAATTTTCCAGAACACTGAAGCACAGCAAGACATTGAAGGAACCTGGCTCGAAAGGTTACATCACAGAACTGTCAACAGGTCCTGTTCCAGAGAATCTCGTCACTGTCTATGACAAGCAAAACTTGAGATTTTAACAGGGGTTTATCTGCTGATGTACCGTGGAAAATCTTAATAATCACCACTTCGGCTCCCTCCCCCCTTTTTTCTCTTACGAAGGAGTTTTAAATAGAATACGCCATACTCTGAGAACAGGATCCGGATATATATGGATGAAACAACCGACGCTGAAGGAAGATATATAGCGAATGTTGAGAGCATTTTTCCTTTATAAATCAATGTTGTTTTAGAAAATTTTAAAATGTATGTAATTTGCTAGTGTAATTCTTTGTGATTGCCCTTCAAAACGTGACATTTGTTTCATTCTGTGCAGAGCGAAGGTTTAGCTCTGGACTGAGCAATTAAATAAATTAACAATGTAACAATAGCATTAATATTATTATTTACTAATTAATTATTGAGTATTCTAGATTTTTGAAGTATATTTTAATATAATGTTAATTTAAACAACATTAAAGTTTTGAAGATTTCGAAAATATGCCCAGAAATTGTTAGTTCATATTTATAGTCATATTTTCTAATTTTTTCGCTCACAAATGCTTGCATATTTCTAAAGTTTTTAGGTTATAATCATGATTATACTATTAAGGAGTGAGATACTCACCTATTTATATAATGCTTTTTGTTGTTAGCTAATGCTGGATTTCTGACAATGAAGTCATTAATCCTCTTGCTCTCCAGTATTTTTACTGATGATATTGAAGAGAGCAATAGCAGTAATAGTAACCGCTTTTTAGAGAGCACCATATTTTTATGTTTTGGCGGTCACATCGCTCTCTCACAACCCCCAGAATGTCTGGAGGACCACATCTGTCGTTGGTTTACGGGTCTCACCGACCTACCGGGAGAATTATCAAAATAAATTTACCGATCACATACTCTGATCACCAATCACAGGACGTATTACATGCCATTACAGGTCAGCATGTTAGGGGTTAAGATTTTATAGAGAAATGGGGAGGTTGGAAAAATACTCTCTAGCCCTCGGGAACCCTAATAGCATCGGGGTCGGAAGAGAACAAGAGATGAGCAAGGTAAGGTCAGATAGAAAAGTTACAGTGAGGAGCAAAACACCAGTAAGTGGAAGTAATGTTCTGCCCAGCTTGGGTACCTTGTGGTTGTCATTCACATATCCCCTAGACGGAGACCCCTGAGTCAATATAATGCTTTTTTTAGTAAGGTCATATCACTGTTGTCATTATGCAAAGTGTGTATAATTTCATATTATGAAGTATGGACAGTTGGTAATAATAGTAATCATTACATTGTCATCATGGATATTTAAATTCATATGAACCAAAGTATATAGTTAAAAAGATAAAATAATAAGGCATTTGATCAGCAATTTCTTTGAGATATCGCAGAGTTTAGCAGAAATTATTCCGGACATTACTATTCGCTGGCGGCAGTTATGGCAGCCTTTGTACTTCTGGGAAGAAAAAAAAAAAAAAAAAAAAAAAAACGCTTGACAATATTATTATAGTTGTGATGCATTGCAACACTAGGTGTGTAATTTCTCATCTACCCTGTACTATAAGATGGAATGTGTTGTCACGTTACATTGTGCAAGCCCATTTCTGGTTATTCACACCAATCAGAATAGAATTCATTAAGCGAGGTTATTTCTGACTACTTCTTCGTTTCACGCCGGAGACCTGGCTAAATGTGCATAGTGTTACCTATAAGGGCTGTTACCTAGGTTATAAGTGCATATATTTGCACTAGCAATTAAGGACAATGCAATAAAGAACATTACATAAAAATTTGTTTCATTTGCAGACTTAAATTTGTACTTATTAAGAGTAGCATGTTTTCATTGTGGTTAGTGCCTTTAAGGAGGCGTGCAACAGAAAATTTGACGCAGAGTGGGCGGAACGAATGCTGTCTCGGAACTGAATTTAAATGCTTCAATGATCGTAGATAGCCTTGGGCCGCATATTAAGAAGTGAAGCAAAACATTGCTTCCTTTCATAGGCATTTTTCATTTCGCGGTGAAGTTACGAGCATACAAGAAACATCAGACAGTAAATTATGTGATTGGTTTGTGGGAAAACTGTTAAAAGAAGATAAAAAAAAACAACTAACTCACCGAAATGCATACATATTAAGGAACCATTTATCAAAATATCTGCACGCCTGTATAAATGAGGTTGTCTTACGAAAGAAAAATGAGTAACGCAATCCAGGGAATTTGAGCACTGTTTTGCAAACATATACTTTGGGATAGTTCAATGGTGTCATTGGGGGAAATAGGGCGGTTACTTTTTCCCCTTCCTAGATACTCTTCGCTAGTGACGTAATATATATTGGGGCAAGAAAGAATGCTGGGAGAGTACCATGTGGAATCTGTAATGGTTATACTGACCCCAATACGAACTTCCTTATGCTGTGAAACTCAAAGGGTTGTAGACGTATCGCATTAACCAATGCAAGTCATCTGTACCCTGCACGGCTACACCACTAAGCCTCTGGGATAGACATTCAACCTTCCAGTTATTTATATGTATGTCCGGTACCACAACAAAACTGGTCGCCTTTCGGTTCCTAGTTGTCACATATATAAACAATCCTCCTATAGATTTCTCTGTGACACAGCAATGTTGACGCTCTTCTTCTAGGTGTCACGTGGGCGTCCTCACTTTCTTCTTCCACTTCATGATCACGTGTGGTAGTCTTTCTTCTCCCATGTGGCAAACATGTCCATACCAAAATAATTGTTTTCCAAAATAGTTTGTTCTTTATTAACTAACCTTCTTATTTCCTCATTTTCTACTTTTTACAATCTAGATTTCATTGCAGATCTCCGCAGAAAGCCCATTTCTGTTGACAATTGTTTATTTTTCATCTGTCCAATTAGTTGCCAGACTTCATATGAAGGTGCACTTTTCATCATGGAATTATATATCATTATTTTAGTTTTACATTTGGTACATTTTTGCAATAACAGGGAATTTAAGGCTCCAGTAATTCCCTTTTGCTTGAATTCATAATTTTTTTCATATGTGCCACAAATATTCAATTTTACTCCCACATAATTACATTCATTCTGAGGTTTAATATTTATATTTTCATATATTTATAAGTTTTGACAGTCTTCGCCTATGCATAGATATTCCAGTTTTTTATAGTTCAAATATTGATAAGATAAAATTACATAAAAACATTTCTTGTCCCTTATAACAACTTTTACAAAAGGGTATATGAGCTGTTCTCATTGATGGTGAAAAGTTTAACAGAGAATCATTGTCTTATTAATTATATTTAGCTTTGTTTCTAATGTGCCATATTCTTACTTTTGTTGCAGGTAAGATGCAGTGTAGCAGCAAACTGGAGCAGAAGGAGAAGGAGAAATAGAGAAGACTAAGGTAACAAAAGCCTCATTGTGCGCGTGATCGCGGTGTTCACCTTGACCAAAACGTTCTACGACGAATCCCTTGATCGAGAGCTAGGCTATATGTAATTACAACTAGCGGTTACGCTGCGAACACAATACCTGCCACATGAACCTGACCACAGAAGCCTTGTGTTGTGTTTCAATGCCTCTAATTAGACATGCAACACCGTCTTTTACGAAAATAACCTTGACATGCGAACACCAGCGAGCTCTCCCTAGTATTCATGGCATGTGCCACTCAAACTCGTCGATAGCCATCATTATCTTAATTGTTTATGGGGAAGCTACTGTCCACCCACTGTTCTCTGAACGGCTAGGCTCGATTAGAAATTCCATGCTGCTTCAGAAAAGTTTTTCATTAATTTTCTCTTAGGAGGAAAACAATCTGATATGTTGAACTCACATAACTTTCTCTAGCCTCCTTGCAAACTCTTATTCCTCTATCTTCATCTTAGTCGAGATAAACATTTGCAAAAATTATCTTACTGCTGGTGTTCTTATAGATGCAAGGGGAATACAGTAGCATCTGAGCGACAGTCAAATCTTTTAAAGTTTTAAAATTCCCTTCTCTTTGCACGGCTAATAGATAAAAAAGTGAATAACGACCTTCCATTTGAGAAAAATTTAAGTGTTGCAAAAGTCAAACAAATAACAAGGAATATCTCCAAAATGGTTACGCCACAAAGAATGTATTTAGACTTGTCTTGTGTATTTTGAGATCTTCATTTTTATTTATCTACTGGTAAGTAGGGGAAGTATTGTATTCCACCCAAAAATTCGAAGTCGAGATTTCACCGGAAATACATGTTTTGAGGCCCCCTGAATCCAAAAAAAGCATTTTTAGAAAAAGGTCCGTGTGTGTGTGTGTGTCTGTGTGTGTCTGTGTGTCTGTGTGTCTGTCAGTCTGTCAGTCTGTGGACAGCATAGCTCAAAAACGAAAAGTCGGTTAAAAACCAAAGTTGGTATTTAAGTTTAATGTCGTTCAAGGATGTGACACGAAGATTTTGAAGAAAATATCCCCACCCTAAACTACCCTTTACATGGAAAATTTTTCGAAAATTTTGATTTTCTTGAAAATGGCTCTAACGATTTTGATTAAAATGTCGTATGTTTGAGATATTTTGATGACAAATGAAATGCATATCTTGAATTTTCTGGCTATAGCCCCTGTAGTCGTATTTACTCTGGACGACTTTTGCATAACTGGTAAACCGTTAGAGATAGACCAAATTATACTATACAAAAAATGTAGATCTTGCTAAAATACACAATTTATGTCTCAATAAATTTTCTTGTAGGGTGAACCATTTCGGAGATATACCTTGTTATGTGTGTGAGTTTCGGAAAACTTGGAACTTTCGTGAAATGGGTCAACGTTGTTCATTTTTTTATGTTACGTGTACAAAGAGAACGGAATCTCAAAGCTTTAAAAGATTTGACTATCGCACAAAGCCTACTGTATTCCAATGTTCCCCTTGCACCTACAAGGAAATAAGCATTAAGATAATTTGTACAAATGTTTATTTTAACTAACACGAAGAAGATATAGGAATAAGAGCTTGTAAGAATGGTTAGTACAAGAGTAGAGAAAGTCATGTGAGTGCAACACATCAGATTTTTGTATAATAAAATTTGGTCTATCTCTTAAGGTTTACCAGATATTCAAAAGTCATCCAGAGTAAACATGACTACTTTGGCTATAGCCAGAGAATAAAAAATATATATTTCGCGTGTCATAAAAACGTCTTAAACATATGGCATTTTAATGAAAATCGTAGAGCCATTTTCGAGAAAATAAATATTTTCGAAAAAATTTCTATGTAAAGGGTAGTTTAGGGTGGAGGACATTTCTTTAAAATCTTGGTGTAGCAACCTTGAAAGATATTAAAATTAAATAGCAATTTTGGTTTTTAACTGACTTTGTTTATGAGTTATGTTGTTCCCAGACACACACACAAACACACACACACACACACACACACACACACACACACACACACACAAACACAAACACACACACATGCGCGCGCGCACACACATATTACACACACACTGAGCTTTTTCTAAACCTACGCCTTTTGGATTCAGGGGAGCTCAAAACACATATTCTGGTGAAATCTCGACATCGAAATTTTGGGTCGAATACAGCACTTCCCCTACTTGCTATGCGTAGTAGAGAGAGTAAAAGTTGTGTAGTCCAGTGCTTGGAAATACTCTTTCAACTGACTCTTCTATGAACGCTACTTAAATCCTATTGTATTTGACTGCTTATAAAAGATTGTGATCATATTGTCAATTTTTTGGGGAAACTTCCTTATTTTTTGATTCGTTCTTTTTCTTTCATTATTTTCTTCTTCCTTATTTCCCCTCCTTTTTCTCTTTGATGTGTTATTGTAAAAATGACAATGCGACTAATCCCATTACTGACACCAGTGTCACAAAAATGACAACAAAGTCCAGTGACTTTTTGTGTCACTTTGTTTTCTTCTAAAACTGAAATGCAAAAATACGGTTCTGTTTTTGTAGTTACCACAGTTTGCAGTTCTTCGTGACCTTGCACTCACAGCTGTTCAGACCTCTCGTAACTTTGACACACACACACATTTTCTATCTCTCAATTCTCTTTCTCCAACGAAGTATGACTTCCACGATCACACTCACAAAAACGGCTTCTCTCAGTAACATCAATGTGACGTATCAATATCCCAACTGTGTCTGTGAACACACACAGTTCCCTCACGACGATTGTACATACACACACACTACTAACAGCTGTCTCGTTCAACACTCACAACTCTATAACAAAAACTAATCTCTTTGTCTCAAAAAATTGTCCCTTTCTCGCCGTCCCGCAAACTTTTATAGGCGAGACTGACAGCATAGACTTCTCTGGAAATTTGCCTTTTTCACAACGCTTCTACAAACAAGCCGGTAATCATTCGAACGTTTTCGGGCCTCTTTGCTGTGCCGCACTCATTGTTGGGTGTTTACTCGCCACGAGCGGTCTGGGGTAGCTTTCTAACGCACGCGGTGCCAAGTGGTGTGAGGTAGCTTAACCTTGAGTCTGTTAGGCGTGGACTTGCGTTACATTATTATTTTTAAAGTCGCACTGTTTTCCGTTGGAGCCTACTTCGGTGACGCAAGGGTTTTGTTACTGCATTCCTAATTTCAGAAATTATTGTTACATTTAAGATGTTTAATCTTCATACCGATAAATTATGTGTGCGTAACCTTTTGCTGCCGTCTCCAATCTCGTTCTTTAGTGTATCTGCGACCAGCTGCTCCAATCATGACCAATGAGATCTTTATCTCAGAGTATGCGTGGCCGGGACAAACAAAGCCAGTTAAGCTAACGCTATATTTTAACGCAGGATAATAATGATGCACGACAGATAATGGCGAAGAGGCAAGAGACTAGTCCAATAAGGGAACACCTTGTTGTATTTATTGCCTGCTTGGTTTAAGCCAATCTCCATAACGGTATTACATCATACTCGTACTAATATCCGTCACGCGCAGTTGAGTCTTGAGTTAGGTAATGTGTAATGCTTAGATAAAACACGCTTACATTTCTGAAATCGTTCTTGTGTTTAATTCCTGCTATTCTTTAAGAAACCTGAAAATTAATAAAATTATTCATTATACGCTTTAGTAGTAAAATGAATCACACCATCTCCTCAAAGTATGGTATCTGGTCGCATTAAGCTATTACTTGCAATACAATTTACACTTATATATTTATTAGTTTGGTTTTAAACCTTTAACTGCTGATATCTGAGGTAAAAGTCTAGTTAGATCTTGAAAAATAATCTAAAAACGTTAAAACTCTCTTAGTCGTTATAGGTATTAAATTCACCTAATTAATTGCATAGGAATATTGGGTGCCTTGTTTAAAACTTTTACTGATGTAAAATTAATAGGTAATAATAATATATAATTAATAATAATAATAATAATAATAATAATAATAATAATAATAATTATTATTATTATTATTATTATTATTATTATTATTATTATTATTGTTATTATTATTGTTATTGTTATTATTATTGTTGTTGTTGTTATTATTATTATTATTATTAACAACAATAATAATAGTAACAATAATAGTAATAATAATAATAATAATAATAATAATAATAATGATGGTAATATAATGATGATAATGATAATTATAATAATAATCATAATCCTAATAATAATAATAATAATAATAATAATAATAATAATAATAATAATAATAATAATAATAATAATAATAATAATAATAATAATAATAATAATAATAATAATAATAATAATAATAATAATAATAATAATAATAATAATAATAATAATAATAATAATAATAATAATAATAATAATAATAATAATAATAAAAATATTGATAATAACGATAATGATAATAACGATAATGATTATAATAATGATAATAATGATGATAATAATGATAATAATGATGATAATAATGATAATAATGATGATAATGATGATAATAATGATAAATATAGTTGACTATTAGTGTATTCCATGATATTCAATTTGAATTAAAAATCTCTAGGTTAAACTTATCGTCCTATGACCAAAATTATACATGATTGGCCTAGACGAAATGCTTTGGTTCCTAAATTGACTTAAGGTAAATGCACTTTCATAACAAGCGAAATCTCTGACCAGTGAGTCGAAGTAGGAGCCTTGACTATACGTATGGCACTGATTGGAATGCTTTTGAGTCAGGAAATGATTATTAATCATGAAAATATATGCTTAATGGTATAAAATAGACATTTAAGAACAAAGATTACCTCTAATTGGGAAGAGAATTAAGGATGGGGTGTTTTGATGAAAGAGCTTTAAGATGGAGAAGGTTCACTAATCAAGACTACCTAATGAAGGAAGGGAAAATAAGGATGCCATCATAGTGTCGACGTCAGTTAAAGATTATGAATATTTTTGCTACGTGATTCATTAGCTGTCAGATTATTACATTAACATAAAGCGAACCTTCACCAAAAGAGCGAGGACGGCATTTAATTAATTAGTCAAAGCAGTGAGAGAGTAGTCGTTACATAATTCAATTATGTTCGGAACTGCGAACCAAGTCCACGTGGAGTCAACAAAACATAATTCATTATCTCGCCGATCATTGCTCTACTCCATGTCTCATTCAATTTCAAACCCAACAGTTCAATGAGACAGGGTTTTCTTAGTTCTTATTCAAGGCAACTTTTGTTTTATTAATGTCCTCCAACGTAGTGTCATATCGGATGGTAAATGAATGAAATGGTGCTCAAATCAGCCCGAGGTCCATTGAGCTTTCAGTTAACGAAATTCGTCTTTTCAGGATAAGGGAAAGCCTTGGGGAAAAAACATCCGGATAACTTACCCTAAGCGAGATTCGAAATCGTGACTTCTTAGACGTGAAGCAGACACGCTACCATAGCGTTACAGAGACGAGCCTTTTTTTAAGGCAAATATTGACTTGCATAAATAATGTTAGCTATAGCCCTAAAGTCTAAGTTTTAAGCAATATCGGGCCTGAACCTTAAAACGTTAATATTGTGACAAACACAGCCTGCGCTGTAAAAGCAAGGGTTAAACCCCCCCCCCCCAAAAAAAAAAAGAAAACAGTCTACAGTCTTTCGTGATATTCCAACTCTAAGCTTTGACTCACTCCTTTCAGTGTCTTTCTTCACCGTCTATGTCTCTGAAACACTAACTCCGACGATGCAATCACTCAACACTCGTTAAAACGTCTGCACTTCGACGTGACGTATCTTTCACAGCTGTTTTGGATTCAGTCACACACTGACCGACTCAAAAACTGCCTCCCACACGCGCCCCGCAAACTTTCATACCGGCGATGACGTACTGGAACGTTTACAAACAAGCCGGCTGCTGGACACTTCTCGAATGCTTTAGAAAACTCTTTGTGTTGCCACTTGATTGTTGTTGGTCACGTGTTTGTCCGCGTGGATGGTGTGGAGAAGCTTGACCTTCAGCGTCTTTGTTACGCACCACGCCAGTGTATGCGTGTGTAAATAGCTAAGCTCGAAAACACAA
Organism: Tenodera sinensis; assembly: GCA_030765045.1. Taxonomy (NCBI): domain Eukaryota; kingdom Metazoa; phylum Arthropoda; class Insecta; order Mantodea; family Mantidae; genus Tenodera; species Tenodera sinensis. The sequence goes on along the minus strand of CM060963.1, from coordinate 119,380,544 downwards.
AGTCGGATAAACACCAACCTTGCAAGTATGCGACACGAAGATTTTGAGGAAGATCGCTCATCCCAAACCACCACATGCAAGGATTTATTACGTTTTTATTCTTTCAAAAATGCCTTCAACGGTTTTAAAAAAGATTACAATTAGTTTAATGTGCGTCGCCGGTGTGCGAAATTTCGTCCCGCAGGAGTTCTTTTACATGCCAGTAAATCTACATGCACACTTAAAAACCAACGGTCTGGACCGGATTTGAACCTGCGACCTTGGGATCAGGCCAGCGTCTAACCAACTGAGCTATCCAGAGCGACTTCAACGGTTTTTATTGACATATCATACGTTTAACACGTTTGCAGGAGTAATAAAATACACACCCTACCTACATTGTTAGCTGATAGCCTGTGAAATTCTCCTCCTATTGACTAAATATTGTTTAAGCATTGCGTAACTGAGAAGTCAGAAAAGATAGGCAAAAGCTCGCTGCACAAAAAACGATACACTTCTTAAAATATACAATTTGTGTCAGATTTCTTTTTTCACAACTTTAGGCAGCTTCTAAATATTCCATGTTGCACGTTTATGGTGTCCTAGGTATGTCACCAGATGCACATGTAGGAAAGTTTTTTTGTTTTTTTTTTGGAGGGGGGGAGGAGGGAGTCAAGAGTGGTCCTTGGTGATCTGGTAACATCCATTCTTACAGTTGAATAACTGATTTTATCCACGTATAAGAAAAAAAAATATAAACTACAATTTCGCGACACTCAATTTGAATACTACAGAAAGTATGATAAGTAAAATGTGTTGGTTGTAACTATCGATGCAAAAAAGAATGGGGCAATTAAGGAAAATACTTTGGGAGGAAGAGCTCTGCTACTTTCACTTTGGGATTGGACAGGATTTGCACGTGATTTTTCATTATGCTGGAAGGTGTAAGGGAATATACCGCAGACAGCTGTCCATTACTAATACATTTTCAAATACAAATCTCCTTTCATTCATGCAATCGTTATTAATTCTATTGCCACACCTGTATCATCTTTCCGAATAATCCCGTTTCGTCGCTTCGAATTAAACAATCCGTGGTGAATTAGCATGAAAAATCGCCTTCCGCTTTCCGTAATATGTGGAATTATACTTCATCGAATTGCTTTTCCCCAGCGAAATTCTGTATCAGTGTAACTGATTTCGTCTTGTACGTATGAAGCTTCACAGCACGTTTATAGTTCTACTTGTATAGCAATGACTAAGCTTCCCCGGGGGAAAATATTCACGTCTTATTAGTATTTATATATTTTGACAAAACGCCAAAATGCATCCGGTTACTTTTGTGTCACTTTATTGTCTTCCAAAATTGTATCACAAATACAGAGTTTTCGTCGTTAACACAGTGCTTCGGGCATCACGAGCCAAAACTTTTACTTCTCGAAATCTTGCCTCAGTCCTTTCACTGTCTTTCTTCGCTTTCTACACTATGACATACAATCACTCGACGCTGGTTAGAATCTTCTTCACGACGACCCACGTATCTTTCACGACGACACATACACGCACAGCTGTCTCGTACTCACTAACACACTGACCGACTCATATTTGTAACCATGAACTCACTCATTGCTGTTTCCTGGCCTAATTGGGTGACATCACACGTATCTTTAGTGAATTCCTTCAAACATCCCGGCGGTGACATAACCACATGTTTCTCGAAGGCATTATTTGTGTTGCCGCTTGATTGTTGTTAGTCACGTGTTCGCTCACGTGATGAAGCTTGACCTTGTGCTGGCCTGGTATGTGGTATGGAGCAGCTGAGACCCATGCGTCCTTTGTTGTGCGCCAAGCCCGGCGTCACAATACTTAAAATCACAGGTCCGTTGTCTGAAGAACGTCCAAGTTTAAGAGTTCGTTGTTTCAAAGTTGCGACATTTTGAAAAGTGAAGGACAAAATGCTTGGCTCCAATGAGACCGTGCAGATATATATCCAATAATTGTTTTCATTTTCAGATTTCTATCACGGATATTCTTTTGAGTTTTAAAGCTGGTGTCTATTTTTTATCACTTCAGAGTGAACTTTAACCTTATGCATTTTGTAAATATCCGAAGCAATATCATAATTTCCTATTGTTTAGTTGCATTCGGGATGTTACGGGTTCAAATGCGATGGACCGGCCAATCTCGTTTCTCTCAGTCGCCAAGGTAAATATACCAATATGGACATTTAATACCACGACTCAAAGTTCCACCTTGAGCCTTCAACTATAGTATAAATGAAAAATATACCTACGGTAATAGTGACATCTATCCTCACATATTTCGGAAAGTGAAAGTAGGAAATGTATTACTGAATTATGAATTTGATCTATATTTTATGAAACACTATTGTTTTTACTCGCATGTTACTTCGTGCCCTTTCATTTGCATCATTTTACAAGTTCCAGCCACTCCGTTACTGCAGCATGGCGTCCTTTCTTAGAGGCACGAAATGATCGAGTTCCTTTTCTCGCGGCTTCAAGTTTATCTCTGTGATTTAACCAGTAGCGAATGACGTTAGGTTGTACCGAATACTCCCAACCCGCTGTTTGTACACCATTTTTTTCCAAAACCTCTAGCATTAAACCTATAGTTAATCTTTTTTCGTGAATTCATGTTACCGTCAACGAAGACAAGAGAAACTCACTTTCAATAAAGTTGCTACAGTTGTGTCCAAAAGTCCTGTTCTACTAGTAAGAAAAAAGCAGGTTACTAATATTACTTAGGAGTTTTAGTAGCTTGCTGAATAATGGGTACTAATCTTGTCATAAATGCTGTAGAAAGTGGTGTCTATCTGCATTGAACCGTAACTAATATATTAGTTCATGCCGTAAGTTCTCCTTGCTTAATTTTCATAGTCTCTGCATTTATATTATCTTTAAGTTCTTCGAAGTGATGAGGATTGTTCTATAAACTTTATATTTTTGGGTTTCACGAAAAGCAGAAGTCTCACACAAAAGGCTCCGGGGAACAAGGATGGGGTTAATGTTTTAGAAAGTATGCTATCATTCAAGGAATTTTGGGAAGAGTGGACTAAGATTACATAATATTGTTTGAAATTTTCGTTTTCTCTCTCAGTCTCATCTGACAAGGTGCAAGAATAATTCTGTAGTACAGATGGCTCCAAATATATTCCGGGCTACGTGATCCTAGCCGTGGAAAGAAAGACAGAGCGGCTTATCGATAACTTATGCCAGGACTGTCTCAGAGGTTCACATGCCAGCTCATGCCTGTCTATAAGGTTGAGGGATGTAACGCCTATATATTTCTAAAGAAAAATAATTCCAGCATAATTCTCTTACTTGAATGAATGAATGAAAATAGCCTGTGATGTCCCTTGAGGGCAAAGGCCTCCTACAAGTAGGGGTAGCTGCTTTAGAACACTCACGCGGTGAGCTAGTCCGCGTAAGAGGGTACCGTACATAATACACTAAACATGGTCACTTAATTGTTGTTCTAGTTCTTTCCACTCCTGTCTGCTTCTGGCTATGGTGGTCCACTGTCTTCCTACTTGTTTTCTGAACAAGTCCGACCATTTGCGTTCTGGTCTTCCTGGGAGTCTCTTGCCGATGTAAGGGTCCCATGTGGTAGCTCGTGCTGTCCATCTGTCATCTTGCAGCCTCATCACATGGCCGCCCCATTTCCACTTGGTCTTCGTAGCCTGTTGTGCTATGTCTACCGTTACTGACATCTTGTGTATCAAGGTGTTTGATATTCTATCTTTCAGAGAGATGCCAAGGATCTTCCTCAGCATTTTCCTTTGGCATATCTGTAGTGTTTCTCTCTTTGGCTTTGAGAGCCCATATCTGACAACCGTGTAATAGCACTGGAAAAACACAGCTTTCGAGTGTCTCCATTTCGAGCCTCCTATTCAGGGATTTGTCCAGAAATATCAATTTTAGGGCCCAGAAAGCTTTCCAAGCTAAGGAAACTCTTCGTTTGATTTCTTTTACCATTTTGTTGTTAAAGGAAATTATTTGTCCTAGGTATATGTATTGAGATACATACAGCAGTTCCGTTCCTTCAAGATATATTGGAGTTTCTAATCCATTTGTCATTAGTTGTGTTTTAGATTTGTTCATTGTGAGTCCTGCCATCTTACTTTGTGTGTTAGGCTCCTGAAGCATTGATTGCAGTTCCCTTGCAGTTTTGGAGGACTATGTCGTCAGCGAACCTCAAATTTGTTAGTCTCTTGCCGTTGAGGCATATTCCGTCTTTCTTATTCCAGTTTAGTTTTCTGAATATGTCCTGTAGTATGCAGGTAAATAGTTTTGGGGACATGGGATCCCCTGGTCTAACTCCTCTTTCCACGCGGAAAGGTTGGCCTGTCTTTTCGGTTTTAACTCTAGCGAAGCTGTTGTTTAGAGTGTTTCTATTTTGCTTCTACTCCTTGATTTCTTAGTGCTTGAAGTATGTTTGGGTGTTCGATTGTATCGAATGCTTTGCTGCAATCGACAAAAGCAAGATATATTTTCAGGTGACGATCTTCCGATTTTTCTATTATCTGGTTAATGGTTTGAATATGGTCCACTGTGCTAAATCCTTTGCGGAATCCTACTTGTTCTGAGGGTTGGTTCTCGTCTAGTGTTTCTGTTAATCGTCTAGTTAATATTTTTGTGAACAGTTTATATAGGTTAGACATCAGGCTTATGGGTCTATATTGTTTATGTCATCTTTCGTACCTTTTTTTGTGCAAAAGTACAATCGTGCTTGTTTTCCAGTGATCGGGAATGTCTTCGGTTTGTATGATTTTGTTGAACACTTCTGTGATGATTGGTGTTACTTAATCGTGAAAAAAGTAAAGTCTATGTAAAGAAAATAACTTTAACGTTATAAATCCAGAACGAACTCGAAGCAGCATAAGTGAGGATGGAAACCCATTATTATAGGTGGCATAACGGCAACGCGTGCAACTGATATTGTGTAGGTCCCGGATTCGATCTCCGACGACCGCCCACTCTGACCCTGAGTTTTCCGTGGTTTCCCCGTGATGATAACCAAATGCTGGTGTGTTTCGTTTTACACAATGTATTTTCTTTCCCCTCATTATTTCATTGTCAACTGTTTCAGGATCGTTGTGCGGCGAGTTGCGGCTGGGCGGTTGATGTGCCCTTTGTAAGCGTTTATTCGAGCCATCTGTACCCATATGCGAAACAGACCTACACCAGGGGCGAGGATTTGGGGTGAGCTGGAGTGGCTTCGAGGGGCGTTCGAACTGGAAACTTTAGGGATCCCATGCCTTCGCCCGTTATCAACAGAGCTTGGTTACTCTTCGTTACTCTCCTCATCCTTTCCCCTCAGAGGTCATGGTATAAGTAAAATGGAGCGTCACAGGCTATTTGCAGTGCTCTGTCCTAACTGTGGGGTGCTTTTGCGTTCGTCCTTTACCTTTACCTTTGCTACACCACCACATTTGTATGCTGATCATGCAAATGATGAGTGAAGGCTATAACTGCCATACGCACGCGCAATGAAGATTTCGTAAAATGTGCAACCTTTGCTAGATGCAATAATATTAACCGGGCTTGTGGGCCGTGGTCTATTGGGTTCCTTCTTCTTCCCAAACGTTTCGTCTGCGACTACGGCAGACATCTTCAGTGGCGGCGAGGTCGAAGTTTCCTAGTGGAAGTCTCAGCACCGACTGTGCTGGTCACCACCAGAGGTGCGGTATTTATGTCGGCGGCTGGAGGGGAAGTACGTTGTGATAGGTCCGGGTGGCCAGTGGGCTGGACTTGTACCAGCGGAGTACTACAAGGAGCTGGCGTCTGATTGGCTGGAGAGGGGTTCTGGATTTTTGTTTTTGTTAACGCTGTTTGCCATATTCTGTTGAGTTTAAGTCCTTCTTCTTTGCGATTGATATTATTTTTGTGCTTGTGTATTTCAATGGCTTCACGGAATAAGCGAGAATAGTAGTGGGATGTAGATGCCAGAATATCTGTGTTACCATATTGGATGATGTGTTCCCCTTCTTCGAGTATGGCATGTTCAGCAATTGCTGATTTTTCAGTTTGACCCAAGCGACAATTTCTTCTGTGTTCTTCAATGCGGGTTTTTATACTACGTTGTGTGGTTCCGATGTACACCTTGCCACACGAACAAGGTATTCTATATACTCCTGCGGTGGATAGAGGATCCCTGGGGTCTTTGGCGGAACGGAGTATGTTACAAATCTGTTTAGTGGGCTTGTAGACGGTGTCAATGTTGTGGCGTTTAAGTAGTTTGCCTATGCGGTCTGTGACTGATCTGATGTACGGTAAAAAGGCCTTGCCCTTCCTATTGTTTGCGGGTGTTTCTGTGATGTTGGGACCTTTACTAGGATGTAATGCTCTCTTAATTTCTCGTTTTGCGTAGCCATTAGAGTGGAGCGCTGACTCTAAGTGTTGAAATTCCTGGTGTAGAACTTGTGGTTCGCAAATGCGTGTAGCTCGGTCTGCCAGAGTTTTAATCATAGCACGCTTTTGTTTCGGATGGTGGTTGGAGTTCTTGTGAAGGTAGCGGTCTGTATGGGTAGGTTTACGGTACACCTTGTGGCCTAGTGTGCCATTCTGTTTTCTGTTTACCATGACATCCAGAACCAGAACCAGAACCATAATCAGGTCGTACAGGTTCTCCTGTACGGTGTGTCTTTTCGCACAGCACCTAGCCGCTTCTGCGGCTTTATCTGTGCGATATGGGAGGTTGTCCGTGTATTGTCGTGCGTGTTTGTTCTGGGCAAAGGTTTCTTTCTGTATACCTAATTCAGGATACAGAAAGGGGGCAGGAATAGGTGATGGGTAATGATGTGTTGGAGGATGGGAGTGGCGTTACCCTTATCCAAGGAAGTCCTTGGGTAAGCGGTAGCTTTTCTTCCTTCTAGGTGCTAAGTGGTCATATTGACCTAATACCCGTACCAGCTGATTGGTGTGGGAGTTGATTTTCGAGTACATGGTTCGGGATCGCTCCCTTACCAAGTCCTCGATGTAGGGAAGTCCTGTTTGGGTATGCAGGATGTGAGACGGGAATCTACGTCCGGTATTGAAGATCATTCTAAGTGCCCTGTTCTGCACCGACTGAAGTTTGATGATGTGTGAAGGTGCAGCTGATCCCCAGGCTTCCCAGCCATAAATGATCATGGGCGGAATGATGGCCCGGTAAATCCTTAATTTAAGGTGGTTTGGCATAGTAGATTTGAGGATCGGGTAGAGCTGTCTGAGCGCAGCGTGACCAACTTTGGCCTTTGCGCGGACGTGTGGGGCATATGTTAGCCCGCGATCGAGGACAACGCCTAAGTATTTGGCAGAGGTTACCCATGGGATATTTCTCCGCCTGAGCCGAAGTGACCGATCCGGTCGCCAATTGCGAACCTTACCAAGGAGGAGAGCGGAGCTTTTCCCCGGACTAATAGCCATTCTCCACTTTTCACTCCAACGGTCGACGGCGTCGAGTTGTCGTTGAAGGGGAGGGAGGCAATATCTCACATTTTTATTCTGTGCCATGATGAGGACGTCGTCCGCATACTGGCATGTCGCAGTATGTTGTTCCGTGGGGAAATCGGACATGTAAGCTGCGAAGAGTAGCGGGGAGAGTACACTGCCCTCTGGGACTCCGGCCGCTTTTTGTCTTTTGGTAGACAGTTTTCCTTCCACTTTCACTCTGAAAGTGCGGTCCTGAAGGAAACTGCTAAGGATAGTGAGATATGGTGGAGGGATATTTGCCTGCTTAAGTTTGTACAGAAGGCCCTGGTGCCAAGTTGTGGCGAAAGCCTTTTCCACATCCAGCAGCACCGCTACGGTCTTGATGTTTCCCTGGAATCCCAGAGATACCATCTCGGCCACACGCAGCAACTGCATGGACGTGGAATGACCCCGACGAAAACCAAACTGGTGATCCGGTAGGAGTTGCCTCTCCTCAAACAGAGGTAATAGGCGGGTGTGGAGCAACCGCTCAAAAACTTTTGAGACGATTGGGAGAATGCTGATGGAACGGTAGTTGTTAGGAAAGACTGGGTTTTTGGTCGGCTTCAATAAACATACCACCCTCGCTTCCTTCCAGAAAACCGGAAAGTAACGAAGACGGAGGCATGCACTGAAGATCCGAGTCAAACGAACCACAGCCTTTTTGGGTAGGTGCTGAAGCATGAGCGCCGTGACGCCGTCATGTCCAGGGGATTTGTTTGGGTTCAGACTTAGGATTTCAGAAATCACCGCTTTCGGGGTGATTATAGGGAGATGGATCCTCTCATGTAGCCGCCGTGGTTCCTCATAGAGGTAATCCACGGTTGCATCCACGAGTTCGGTAAAGTCTTCGTCTTGCGGGTCCTCCCGGGGTTCAAACTGTACCTCAAGGTGATCCGCGAACACAGTGGCCTTCTCGTCGGGCTCAAAAGCGAGTCTCCCACGAGTGCCGTGCAGTGGATGCTGGTATAGGGCCTTGTCCTTCCTCAAGGCCTTTATAATCCGCCAGGGTTTCTTTTCCTGTAGATTTACAGTTTGCATTGTATTTTCCCAGGCTGATGTTCTATGCGCACGGAGCAGTCGCCTTACCAGGGATTTGAACGTCTGGTAGACTGCTCCTATCCTGGGATGGCGGAAACGCTGCCATAGCTTCCGAACAGTTGCCTTGGCTTTTATCAACTGTCGGAGTTCTATTGGTATGGTTCTAGGGTCTGGGGTGTTGGTGGGAATGCGGTGGGTGTGTGCGCGTACCGCATTTAGGATCTGGTGGGAAAAGTCCGACGCTGCCTCTTCCAGCGCCTCGATATCATCGATGCGAGGTCGAGGGTCGACGGAACGGTTAAGTTCTAGGACTGCTGCATCCCAGTCGGTCTCAAATGTCCAGTCTGAGTTTAACAGAGCTGGCATGGCTATGGTGGAATCTACCACAACAGGTTCATGGTCAGAATCCAGCTCATTTACTACCGAGAGGTCAAAATGTAATGGCATGTTCTTGGTGATCATGATGTCTAAGACGTCAGGCCTGCCGCGGGCCGGATGGAATGTAGGACCTCTCGGCCCGTGCGCGACGAGGTTTGGGTCTCCGCTGATGAGGCGGTAGAGCCCTCGCCCCCTCTGGTTGCTAATGCGACTGTGCCAGAGCCCATGTTTCGCGTTGAGATCTCCAGCGATGCAGACTACTGGGTGTAGGTTGAGGAGTGTGGTGTAATCTGCTTCATAGAAGCGATGATCTGGAGGGTCATAAGCCGCAATCAACAAAGTGTCCACACCACCAATGGCAAGCCTGATGGCAGTAGCTTCCACATGTTGAAGGGCAGGAAGAGGGAAGGGTGTATGGGTGATGATGCTTTTGATGAAGATTGCTGTACCTCCGCCCTGTCGGCCGACCCGATCAGACCGATGGGCGACGTAACTTGGCAGCGAGAAGTGTATACCAGCATGCAGGTGTGTCTCGGTCACCATGAGGATGTCGATCCCGTAGGACTGTACAAATTCTAGAATGCCTGGACGTTGTTCCCTGACGCCGTTGGCATTCCAGAAAGCGGCTCGTAATGGTCTACGCACGACGCGGTAGGCCATTACTGGGAGGATCTAGGGAACAGCTGCTCTAGTGTTTGCAGCAGGATTTGGTGTTTTTGTAGGACGTCAACATTGGCGTCCATTAGTGCCTGCATACACTTCCTCAAAATGGGAAGTGTCCGTTTAATCATGTCCCCGAACCAGTTGGACAGGGTCCTGAATTCCTCTAGGTCTGCCGAGGATATAACACCTCCGAGTGAGGTCAATGGGGCCACCGGAGTGGCGCGTGCCGGTTGGGCTCGTTGGGTTGGGGCCGGGGTGGGTTCCTCGGCAGTGGCGGTGACGGCGTCAGACTCAGTCATTTGCTCAAGAAGAGCTGACTGTTGTCTTTCAGCCTTTCTTTGCTTCCTCTCTCGCTTTTCGCGAGAGGGGCGGGGAGGTGGAGCTACACTCTCCTTTACACTAGTATCTAGTGTAGGTTGCACAGTTTGTACCTGTGCGGGTGTGGTTTGTGCATGTTCCACATGCTGCACAATTTGCTCAGCCTCTGTAAGGGCGGCGGCAAAGCTCACCCCTGCACGGACTGGTGCCACATTTTTAGGACCGCGGCGGCGGCTGTCTATAATTTTTTGCCGCACTTCACACCCCTTGTAAACACTTACGTGGGGTTTGTGGCAATTGGCACACTCCTTTTCCTCTTTGTCGCAATTTGCGACGAGGTGCTCCCCAGCACAGCGCAAGCATGCCAGCTTTCGTTCGCATGCTTGGCTGGAGTGGTGAAAGCCCATGCACCTACGGCATTGGGCTGGGCCATTTTGCCCATAGAAGCGCTCCACCTTGACCACAGTGTGGAACAAGGTGCGTATGGCGTCTATGGGTTGTACCTGTTGGTCCATGACTTTATCTACTACCACTAGGTATAGTGGCATAGGTACCTTTTTGGACCCCTCCTCGGTCCAAATGGTTTTTCTCAGTTGCGCTGCAGCTGAGATTTTGATACTATGCTCCTCTAGGAGTGCCTGGGTAATTTCCTCTGGTGTACACTCAGAGGAGAGTCCCCTAATAATGCGTCTTTCAACGTTACGACGCTGGATTGAGTAGGAGTAGAAATGAATCTGCTCCTCTCTTAAGACTTGTTTCGCCCTTTCGAAATCCTCGGGCGTGTAGGTTCGGATATGAACCTTTCTTGGCTTCCTTTGAGCCTCGAAACCCTTGACCAATTTGGCCGCAAGAAGTTTCATGATTTTTATATGGTTTGTGAAAGAATCCGCTATGATGGGCGGAATCTTAAGGCCCTTTTCGGGTAAGGGTAGTTCTTCGGCCCCTTCTGGGGGATGCAGACTTGTATTGGAGGATTTTCTCTTCCTCCTGCGCTCAACGACGGTGAAGCCGTCGTCTTGCGCCATCGCTTCGTCCTCTGATTCTGTCTCAGACAGCGGGAGGTGCGGGTTGTTTGGTACAGGTATCTTTGATGGTTGAAGTATCTTTTGAGGGGCCAAACCCTTGCGTTTGGACCCCTTGAGCCTGTTTGCGGCGGGTTCTGCCACTTCAGGTGGTGTTGGTTGGGAACTAGTCCCTGGTTGTTGCCCGTCGGTGTTCATGTCTCGTCCGTTCTTAGAGTCGGTCGGCACGGGTGCCACCCGGCTGCTTGTAGCGGACCCGACCCCCTCCGGGGTGGAGGAGGCGCCTATGCAAGCCTTTACGGCTTGAGGTATAGGACCAGAGGTCCTCACCATTGGCTATGGCCTTGCAAGCCCCGTTGTCTCGTGGTCCGTTAGTCCGTAAGTCTGTCGGGAATAGTTACCTGATTTTTTCCAATGCACACCCCCTCCGAGTGCAGGTTTGATGCAGCGAAGAAGCGCAGAAGAAGTGTTGCTGCGATACCCCACCACTTGCTGTCAAGTGTCTTGCGGCGTATCGCAGAAAAAAATGTGCTTTTGCCTTAAGGCAATGTCGAAATGCGTGCAGGGAGCACGTGGTCAACTCTGGCAGGAACCAGTTTGCAAGCCGTCACGTACGCCAGGCAGCGTGTAGACAACCACGTGACTAACTCTCTAAAATAGAGGCCAGCCAGCCGTCTGTTGTCTGGTCACGAAGCAGCAGCGTGTGCAGCCAGTCACGTACACAGCTAAACCAGTAGAGCGAGGTGAGGTGTACACGTAGCGAGCTCCAATGCGAGAGTGGACCATGACATCCAGAGGCTCCAGAGGCAGTTCGAGTCGAGTGGGGAAGCTTATTCCCCCACCCGAAGTGTCTTTACCGCAGTACCTAGCCGTTATACGGCTTTACCTGCGCGATAGTATGGTGTTTTGGTCTACAGGGATTTAAACTCTGGGAATGTTTGGGATCAGGGGTATCTTAGGGACAAGATGGATGATGGTAGGGATAGGTCCATGAACGGGCACTGCCCATACATGCTGATTGGCTGGTTAGTCAATTAGGTGACGCGCTAATCTCCTCCTGGTTCTGGCCGTCAGTCACACACTGAGAGGTGATCTGAGTTAGGCGATTTGCTCTGTTTTAAGTACAGGTATTCATTTTGCCTTTCCCATCTGCGAAAATTAGACCGTTGGACTTAAGATGTCCTTCGGTAATTTTTTAGATGGTAGTCGGCGAGGCTCTCTCTGGTCATATTGTCCCAGAGTATTCACCAGTGGATTAGGGTGGTTCTGGAGTTTGTTGTACATTGTTCGAGCGCGGGTTTTAATCACGTCGACAATGTACGGGATGCCGGAATGTTCGTGAAGGATGTGGGCAGGAAATCTCCAACCAGTGTCGTAGATCATCCTTAATGCCCGATTCTGCAACGTCTGGAGTCTGATGAAGGTGGACTTTGCCACCACTCCCCAGATCTCGCATCCGTACAGGACCAGAGGCGGGATGATCGCACGATACAGCTGGAGTTTCAGGCGAATGGGCATGGTTTTGGAGCTGAGGATGGGATACAACTGCCGTAGGGCTGCATGACCTTGTAGTACTTTGCCCCTGACGTGATGCCTATACGTTAGCCGCCGGTCCAACGTGACCCCGAGATACTTCGCCGTAGTGACCCAAGGGATCCGACGGCGCCGAAGCACGAGGTCCTGCGGGAGCCGGTTTGCCAGCGTGTTGGCCAGGAGAATCGCAGAGCTTTTCTCCGGGTTGATAGACATGCGCCAGTTCTCGCACCATCTACTGATGGTACAGAGGTGGGCTTGCACTTGACGGTAGCTGTAGCGCGGGTTCTTGTTTGGTGCGAAGATCATGAGATCGTCCGCATACTGACAGATGTGAGTGTTGGGGTGCGTGGGGAGATCGGCCATGTAAGCATTAAAGAGTGCCGGTGACAGTACACTGCCCTCGGGAACTCCTGCGCCAATGGGCCTTTCTCGGGAAAATGAACCCTCCACCTTCACTCGGAAGCTACGTTCCTGTAGGAAACTAGCCACCAAGTAAATATATGGAGGGGGGATTTCGTGCTGTATGAGTTTGTAGATAAGGCCTTCGTGCCAGGTGGTAGAGAACGCCTTTTCCACGTCAAGCAACACTGTCACCGTTTTGGCCCTTTCCTGGTAAGCCAGGGAGGCCTTTTCGGCTACTCGCAGTAGTTGCTAGGTTGTGGAATGGTCAGAACGAAAACCAAACTGATGTTCCGGTAGGAGGCCTTTTTCCTCTAGAAGAGGTCGAAGGGGGGTCAGGAACAGTTTCTCGAAAACTTTCGAGATAACTGGTAGGAACGGTAGCTAGAAGGAAAGATCGGATTCTTGCCCGGCTTCAACACGCATACCACACGCGCCCTCTTCCAAAATGCGGACCATCCAGGAGTCCAGGAGTGAGTACTAGTCGTCTGGGTTAACCCAGGCGGATGGTAAGGTGGCCACGGTACCTATCCGTTTAAATACGGATTTACCCGTGTGGTGGTATAGGTTGGTATATGTAACAGGCTTTTTTGTCTTTGTAATGTCTGATGGTGCAGGGTGGGTTCCTGTGTTGTCACTGGCGGCGGGATCAGTCGGATCTTGGATGTCTAGCCATCCAAGCGACCATTTCCCTACTGATTACTTCGTCAGCCTTGGCCGGCGAGCAATGCAGTGCCAGTGACAGGAAACCGAGGGGAATAGGTGATAGGTGTGGAGGATGATGAAGGCAAAGCGGTACCTACCAGCCAAGGGCGTCCTTGGGTAGACGGTAGCTCTGTCTCCGCCTAGGGAGGCGATGGTCATGTTGCCCCAGGCTGTTCACCAGCTGGTTTGGGTGAGGTATGAGTTTGTCATACATTGTGCGAGTCCTGTCCCGCACTACGTCCACAATGTATGGGATGCCGGAAGCGGACCATCAATCAGACGCCAGGTCCTTGTAGTACTCCACTGGTACAAGTCCAGCCCACTGGCCACCCGGACCTATCACAACGTACTTCCCCTCCAGTCGCCGACATAAATACCGCACCTCTGGTGGTGACCAGCACAGTCGGTGCTGAGACTTCCACTAGGAAACTTCGACCTCGCCGCCACTGAAGATGTCTGCCGTAGTCGCAGACGAAACGTTTGGGAAGAAGAAGGAACCCAATAGACCACGACCCACAAGCCCGGTTAATATTATTGCATCTAGTATTGACACCGACCGTGAAAGCCTTAGAACTTTGATGTGCAACCTTTGGTTTATTTATTTTTTTTATTTTATTTATTTATGTATTTATTATTATTATTATTATTATTATTATTATTATTATTATTATTATTATTATTATTACTATTATTATTTTTTTTTTTTTTTTTTTAATACTCGACATGGTTCACAAGCTTTAATGGTGTACATATTATGCAACGAGAGCATAATGACAGCAATTAAGATGCGAGTATATTTTATGAAATGAGCGGTACTGAGTTCATAATATTCATACGAGAACCTTAATTGGTACCATTATGCTTAAATTTCATACGACTATTAATGCTCTATCATCTGTCCAAGTTTAAAACATTTATAAAATATTTTTAATACTCTACGCCACATGTTGTCACTGGTGTCCGCCATTTTAACTATTTGTTACTTGATTCGACTGTACATACGAGCTCAGTTGGTTAGACGCTGGCCTACAGATCCCAAGGTCGCGGGTTCAGTATATTTACTGGCATGTAAAAGAACTCCTGAGGGACAAAATTCCGGCACACCGGCGCCGCTGATGTGATCCTGGCAATTGACAGCGTCGTTAAACAACAAAATAATTTTTTTAAATGTACATACGAGAATCGATAGTAGCGCCTTCAACTTTTGTTATGTTGGTTTTGACACAATGATACAGAGAGTATGTATGCTGTAATATTTAAAAGAGTAGACTTTTTTAAAAACGAGAAGACAAATAGAATTCCTTAACAATATTGTGCACAGACGAGAAGTGCGAATCTTTTGATTGGGGGATTAGCAGTGTCGTTATGAACAGGTGCGTCCCTGATTGGGGGATTAGCAGTGTCGTTATGAACTTGTGCACCTTTGATTGGTGCATAGCAGAGTCATTATGAATATGTGAATATAATGAGGTCCATTACAGTGGGGTATAAGCGCTACATTATGACAGGGTCGAGCATAACAATATTTAAATATCTAATATCAATTAAACTCTACAACGTTCTACTCATTTAAAAAAAAGGATGTACAATCGATTAAAGCTATTGGTTTCTGTTCAGCAGGATTCATTTATAATACATAAACAGTCTAGTCAGCGGATAGCAAATGTAATAATGGAAATAATAATTCAGATTGTCTGTTGTCTCTCTATAATCTACAAATCTACTTGTGTGGAGGGAGACGCTGACAGAAAACGGACAATGTCACACTCGGACAGTGTTTCCAAAAATAAACAAAACATTTTGCTAATGGACACACATTATATTTCCCTTTTTAAAATTTCTTTTCCGCGTGGAGATAAAAACGGCAAATATTATTAAAAAAAGGCAGCGCTTCCTGTATTTGCTGATGTAGCTGGAAGCCATGAAAATGTGTTCCCCCTTCCCCCTCTCAGTCTGTCCCTCCATGTCCTCATAACGACATTTATCACGTTCTCCCGCCCGAATATTTCCGTGCCTAGACTACTAAGGCAGGCCTTAGCACAAAAAATGGAGAGCACAGGCCCAAATCAAATTTCGTCTACTCGCTGCTGCTCCTCCTAATTCCCGCAGGTGTGAATGGAAATTCTCAAACTTTATAATGCATTGCAGAGTCCACAAAACACATCTCGTCTTGTGGGAGACAAATGGACGGTGAAATTGCTGATCCATCGACTACCAGCAACAACTAAAAAGTAGGTCACGCTAAACTTAGCAGATTTGCATATTCTTAGCAACATCTCCTTCTTCTTTATACAACAGTTAGGAACAGATTGAAAAAGTTTTAGATACTTCATACAATGCTAATTCATAAGGCTACACATTAAAAGGGAGTTTCATCTTCTTATTCCTCCCCAATGCTATAGGATACACATAGGCCAATGATCGTGGCCGGCTATGTCGCTACTGCATATGGCTACTGAAGTAGAAAAGTCAAACAAGCAAGCTAGGTATTAGAGTTTGTCCAAATTTCAGGTTAGAGCGGTTAGTATCACAATTACTATAAATTCATCAATTTCAACCCATTTCAGTTTACAAATATTATATGGTGACCTCCTGATTGTTGTTAGTCACATATATACAAGCAGTCACGCGAGACAACCTGACCTTTAAGCACCTTTGTTTGCTCGCCGACCTGGTATGTGGTGCAAGGTAGCTTTGCCCCGACAGTTCTTTGTTTTGCACCGCGCCCGGCATCACAATACGTTAAATACAGTTATGTTTGTTCTAAATCGGAAATAAAAAAAATATTTTGTTTTTCATCACGCTTTCAATTGTCAGAATCATATCAGTGCCACAATGTGCCGGAATTTCGTAGCGCAGAAGTTATTTTATATGCCAGTAAATGTACTGACATGGGATTGTCACTTTTAAGCACATTTATAATTTACCAGTAAGAGCCGCATTTGAACCTGCGACCTATCAGGAGGCCATGGCCTACTCAACCGAGCCACCCCGAATTACTTTGTAAACTAGCGATACATAGGCGTGATAAGTTTTGAGTAGCCCCTACTGTTATATTGAATATATTTATTATAGAATTAAATTGAAATAGGGAAATGCCTTCTTTGCGCACCTATCTATTTGGGACTGATCAGGATTGGCTTGCTCCTTTCTTAAATTAAGAAGGATTGATAATTCAATACTTTTTGAGTGAAAATGAAATGTTCAGGTTAACTGCAAACCTAGCTGATAATGATAAGATATTATTATCATTATCACTATCACTTTCACTATCACTATCACTATCACTATCACTATCACTATCACTATCATTATCATTATCATTATTATTATTATTATCATTATTATTATTATTATTATTATTATTATTATTATTATTATTATTATTATTATTATTATTGTTATTATTATTTTGATAAGCGTATTATGTTACCTACAGAATATATGTTAGTAACACAAGATTACTTTCATCTGATTCATACAAATACTCATCCATGCATAATACATCATCACCGCTAAGTGGATAATGCACTTCTTCCAAATTCTTGGGATTCTGTAGATCATACCTCTTACAAGAAGTAGTAAATACTACTTGTAACTGCAAAGCAATATTGCAGAACTACGAGAAAAAATAAATGTGAGCAATACGTAACGAGAGTAGGCACACAGGGTCTGGTTGACGCGTAACTGCCGAGCAGCTGAAGCTAAAGAAATAAACAGACAAGGTTGTTGCTCCAGCAAACAATCGAGTAAAGCGTAATGTTAGATGTTCCAGTCAGGCAATTATGTAGGTTAAATAATAACGCTTAAATAAATCTAGGGGTCTAACAGGCCTCTAGCAACCAACAGAGGGTTAAATTAGAAAAAAAGATTTATAGAAAGCGTCCCTATCGAATCAGATATAATGTTTACTAAAATGGCAAACATATAGTCTTTAAAAAAATTTAAATATTCAGTACTCGGTGCCCTCAAAAGGACTGTAGTAACTAAATGGGAAAATTCGGGAACGGCTAACGGCCTAATTAGCGAATCAAAGTACAACCTAAAACACACTTTCACAGGCATCCAATTCCAACAAGTTAAGTGCTTGGCTTGTTAGTAGGTAATTAAGGGATGATCTAAAAGTAAGTTTTGAGTGGACAGCAAAAAACCGTACAAGATATTCATTCACTTCTAACATGGAAGAGGGCAGTCAAGTTCCAAGGAACATCTCTGACATACGTAATGAACTGGTTCATAATGCCACAAAAAATTTGATGTGTTGCACTCACATGACTTTCTCTACTCTTGTAGTAATTTTTCCTACAAACACTTATCTCTATCTTCTTTATGTCAGTCAAGATAAAATTTGCAAAACTTATTACTAGCATTCTTGTAGGTGCAAGAGCAATATGGGAGAAAGTCCAATAGTTGGTTAGCTCTCCTAACTGAGGATTCTCATAATGACACGCCTGCTAATAAATCTGTAGAAAGACTATTTTATATATGAATAATAAAGGATACAAAATCGTATAATGTAAAATATTTGATAGATAATGTGTAATAATGTACAAAATTATTATAACATTTGGAATTAAGACAAGTAGCCACTTTAGAATTATGTAGTTATTTAATTTAGTGTAGTACACAGATGGTATAAGATGTACAAAGAAGCACGGATAGTTTCTAAGACAATATCTTCTAAAATACTTCATTGCAATCCAAAATGTCGGAACAAATAAACAGTAAAAAAGATCTAAAGACTTCGAGATGTCGTCATACTTGGTAAACCTTAGTCCATGTGTGTTTCGTTAGGCAGGATCTGGCCGCCCGGTGTCTCCTCTCACCTCACCCTCCCTTCCAGGGGTGCCCTCTTGGGGGTATAGGTAGAATAAGCCAGGTTTACGTGCCGAACCTCCCCCGTATCTCTCCTATTCCTTTATGTTATTAATTATTATTGTTATTTGTTGCTTCGAGTAAGATAATATAGCTTCTTACATCGACCCTCCGCCTCTTTTTAGTCCATACCACGCTTCCCCAGCCACGTTCGATCTTATCGTTCTACACTTCTATACTATAATTGCTATTAGCACCTTGACAATACTATGTGTTCTCAGATGTTTATTATTATTATTATTATTATTATTATTATTATTATTATTATTATTATTATTATTATTATTATTATTATTATTATTATTATTATTATTATTATTATTATTATTATTATTATTATTATTATTATTATTATTATTATTATTATTATTATTATTATTATTATTATTATTATCGTTGTTGTTGTTGTGGTTGTGGTTGTTGTAATATTCACGTGTTTTTATGGAAAAAACTTGATTTCAGCGTCACTCTAATTTGGGTTACATTTTGTCATGACAAGGCTTTCCAGAACATTCATGGTTCGAAAAAGCATTACCTAGTCTTTAATCCTTGGGAGACCTAAGACTTGGAAGAGCTGAGTGCTGTGCTTGTTTTTCACAAAGTCATGCAACGTGTATGTGCAATGGTGGCTAGCATATTACTAATCTTTGAATACCATAGGACAATAAAAGGCTTCATGACTTCCAAGAAGAAATCGGAAAATCCTAATAAACTCTGTTTCATAACCACCCTTTAACGACAGTGAAAACGGCTACGACAACGACAACGAGAATAGACAATCATAGTGATTACTGGGTAGTCATTTATTTCTTTTGACCAATGAAAAAATGTTAGCCTGCTCTCCAATTCATTCAATAGAAAGACAGGTTAACCAACACCAAATTTCGATGAAGTGAAGATGCATACGCGAAGCTATTGCATATTGCCATGTGTTCTTTATACGCTGATCCTTATAATTTGATACCTTTTTGTTATACAAGTGCTCAGTTTCTTGCACACTAAAATCCGTTGTATTTTGCTTGGTCCACTGTTGCGTATAAACAAATATAATAAATAACAACGAAAAACTAAAACTATATGAATAATTAAAACAATAACAATCCAGAAGTTTATGTAATAAAACGATGTATAACATAGATGCAGAAAAGCAATAATCTTAAGAAGTTCCAGGCAAACTATACGCTAACAAATTTGTGAAAATGAGAAACGTGTTACTAAAATTTTTTCCAGTTTGATTTTCTCAGAATTGCGACTAGCGAGAGCTCTTGCAACCGTTTACCTCACGGCCGCCGTGTAGAGTTTCTACCTTTAAAGAATAAATAGTCTTTAATATGCATTTAATGCACCCAATATGCCGTGCCCGTTAAAGGAAACACCATATTTTAAGTTTGACCAAGGCTTCTCTGGCTACTCGGACTTCTGTTTGGTGAACGACAAGCACTTGCACATTGAGCGAATGTTGATGGAAGTAATGCGTTGCAAGAACTACCCAGAAGGTCTTCAGAAGTGAAACCTAGGATGCTTTATGGAGAAGCACAGCAGCCCGCAGCCTGCACTAGAGACACACAGTCCAAACTGCCACAGAGCTCTTGAACCACCTCCCAGAGGGCCTTTCCGAGGCATGTGTAGCCGTTAGGGGTAACCAAACCCATGATATTTATTTTTTCTTTCCAGAATGGCACCAGGTGCTTTTGATCAAGTTTTGCTGTTTTGTGCATCTCTGATATGCGTTGAATATTTTTAACGTTTGCGCCCTAATATACATAAACTAAAGAAAGGAAAGTAAGAGAGAAAGTATCAGCGGACAAAGAGGGATTATTTGCTAATAGCACGGTTTTCAATGAGCTACTCTTATAAAACTGATGTGTTGCACTCACATGTCTTTCTCTACTCGGGTACTATACTTACAAACATTTATTCCTCTATCTACTTCATGTTAATCGAGGTAAACCTTTGTAGAAACGTATTGTTAATTTTCTTGTAGGCTTTAGGGCAGAAGTAGGCTGTAAGCGATAGTCAAATGTTTTAGGAATGGTCGCCATATGATGACCGAAATTCTCTTTGTATGACCAAGAATAAAAAAATCAATAACGACCTTCCATTTAAGAACGGTCTATTAAGAATTGCAAAATTAAGACAAATAAGGAATATCTCCGAAAGAAAGAAAACAAACAAATTGTGTGTTTTAAGGATATCTACATGTTTTTTACAGTAACATTAGGTCCATGTCTTATGGTTTACCAGTTACGCAAAAGTTATGAATCAGTAACTAGGAGTACATGAGCTACAGCAAGAAAGTTCAAAATATGCATTTAGTTTGCCATAAAAATATCTTAAATATATAGTGTCTTAATCAAAATCGTTAGAGCCATTTTTGAGAAAATAAAAATTTTCAACAAATTTTCCATGAAAAGTAGCAGGGTTTTTTTTTTTTTTTTTTTTTTTTTTTTTTCAGAATCTTCGACGCACCCTTGAGAGATATTAAACTTATACCTATACTAACTTTGGTTTTCAATCGACTTTTCGTTTTCGCGTTGTATTGTTCATAGACACACACACACACACACACACACACACACACACACACACACACACATAGAGCCCATTTTCTAAAAATGATTTTGGACTGTCGGGGCTTCAAAACATATATTTCCGTGCGTAGTTGAGAAAATAAAAATTGATCTAATGTTCAAATTGTGATTGATTCATTTTTATTCGGATCTAAATATTCTAAAATAGGGTTATTGTTTCTGAACAAAGGTATGAAAATGCTTATTATGTTTTAGTGAACTTAAAGAACATTCAAATGTAAATTTCATATAGAACCCATGTTTATGAACTCGCAAATTTGAGGACATATTGATGTGTTACATTTTTGACATCATAGAGGTCTTGTGCTTGCTGTTTCTGGGTATGTGTGACGTGGGTACTAGCCGCAGATGCTGTTTTGTAGTAGAAGTATGCTATAGACCCGTTCTTCTTCACCTGTGAGGTTCTACAAGTGGCTGTAGTCACGTGTACTTCTCTGTGAGACACGCCTGGGTAACTTGGCACTTAGTAACCCGAGTTTCTCGCTTCCATGACCAACTAGTGTCCCACTAAATGCCATGCTGGAACCGTTCTACGTCCTGAAAGACATTCCAGGAACATCGTGCTTCGCTCTCGTATTATCTCACTCTACTGAGCAGCTATACCAAGTATAATACAGGTATTTGCTTCAGTCGATGATCCATCCAGGGCCTTTAACGCACAAACCTGAACATTGACCAAGCATGCAGCTATGCTACTTTGTATGATTTTTCGGCGAAATACCATGTCATATCCCTTCTTCTGACCACCACTAAACCTATTACTCTAAAATGCCTGTATTTTGCTTGAGAATGACGTATTGACATGCAAATCCTCCTTGGGCCAATGGGCTTCCTTAAAACCTTCTGTCTTTTTGCAACATAAGACATTTTCAAATTCGTTTAGTTGTAACCAAAACTTTCTTCAACAGACATGCTGAATTCCTTAAAATAAAACAAAAAACAGTTTGAGAGGGCTCGTCAAGTATATTTGATACATTACTTGTTGTAACCCAGGTAAATTAAGCTAGATTAATCATTCAAATAGGATCAAATACTATACCAGGTGACCCACTTCATCCGGCATAGAGGTACGTAGACAACAGTTGAGCGAAGACGTAGGTGAGAGACAATTGAACTAGCGTGTGTAGTCCGTGATAATAGACAATAACAGTATAAAGAACAGCCAAAGTTTCACTTTACTTAGAGGATCGTTACTTTCCAGGGAATAAACTCACTCCTCTATATGGTGCTATTGTGTAACATTACGAATTAGACATTGCCAACTGCAAGCATGAGGGCAAGCAATGCTTCACTGGCATTTGTTCGTTTCCTATTAATGTCATTGTTGTATTTTATTATTATTAATTATTATTTATTGCTTGAGAGGTAGAATTGGAACTGAAAAATTCAGCTCCACAGATGCGATTTTGTTGGCATAAATAAATAATTATTATTTATTGCTTTTATTTCTGCCTGTAGTTATCATTGTTGTGGTTGTTATTTATTATATCACTATGTTATTATTAATATCAGAATTACTGCTTTGTTGTTATAGTTATGTATTGTTTTATTTATATGTAAAAGAGCTTCTTTAATGACTTCACAAGAAAACACAGGAATGTAGTATTACAAATTAGGTGTATATCACCACTTAGCCGCGTGCTTCATTAGTTACTGAACCGTCGAAAAATATTTCCACGAAATTCTGATATTTTTCTAGTAGATGCCTGAACATAGTTTAAGAAGAACAAGAATGGAGCATTGTATAGGATGAAAGTTGAATATCAACTGTCGGTCGTCGCATACTCCAATAAAGCGTCTATCGTGGATGGATCACCTTTAGATCACTATCTTGTAAGTAGTTAAGTGAAAATGCAATACGGTATAATTTAACCCTATCTACAAATAAGACAAAGATAAACGGACCTAATGCTTGGAAGGAGAAGATGAAAAAAAATCTTGTAAGTAAGACCGGATTCTGCAATACAATAGACGTTTACGTTGTTCTGCTGGAGTTATGTTTGAATATATCTATTGTGAGAAAAAGTAATGATGTATTTTTATGGCATATATTAAGGATAAGTATTTTTCTGCGAACTTCGATGTATATAATAGCATAGCTCTTGATGAGGTTTCCTTCTTCCTTTAAACTTTAGAATCTTAGTCTAAAAATATTTTCTTGAATTTTTTCTTCAAAGAATTGTCTGAAAGTGTGCAATTCTAGCGGAATCACGATTAATCAGTTGGGTCCCATGCAATATTTCCCCAACAGAGAAAGTAATATAATGTAACTGGTGTTCTCGCTGTTCAATAGAAATTACTTGTAATTTGATTTAATTAACTAGCTGTCTTATCCAGCTTGCACAGATGGCTTTTTAAGCCTCGAATGACGATTTAATTAGTTTCATTCTCCCCCACCCACCCACCCACACACCCACCCACCCATATTCTTTGACATTACTGTAGTTCGCAGATTTGTATGATGAAAATTTCCCATTTATTCCGTGATTTTGTAAATTCTCGTGATATTCCTGATAGTGATTGTTAAATTTCAAGATACATGGCTATGAAGTACACACGGATGAAGTTATGATTTCCTTCAACTCAGTCGACGGTCTTTCAAACTTGAAACTAATTAACTAATTAATTAAGTTGAAATTAATTGCGATATGCTCGAGCAACTTTGACATAATTCCCTATGTCTGCTTAAACAAGTACTACTACCACATACTGCAGCAACCAGTGACATCAATATTCAACGAAATATGGGTTTAATTAGTAAAAAAGGTAGATACCTTACACCCAGGCCAGGCCCGGGGAACAGGGGTGACAGGTATGCAGCACCCCCTCCACTTCCTAACAACATTTCAAGGACTCACTGCTTCTCTGACTTAGACAATAGCGGTAGGCGTGGCCTGATAGCTAACCACTGTGAGGTGGTGCAGGGGGTTAATACTGCGTTGTATGGGAAGTAACTCATTGATCATTTCTCCCCATTTATGATCCAGGTCATCAATTCAACATTTTGGAAATACCAGCCTGAAACTTTGAGGAAAACATTTTGCTCAGTTTTTAGTATAAATTATGAGTTGAATAGTTATGCAAATATTTAGCACACGCTATTTATAGACCAGCTTACAGCATGCAGAAGAAACAGAAAAAACAGCATCCTTACACAGGCGGTATTAAGAGGTTTTGTTTCCCACACATGAAATTGAACCTGAAACTTATTGAGTACTAAAAGCATGATGTATTTCGGGTTGCTCCTGACTGCGTCTCTGCCATTATCTCATCGGAACAACCCTTTAATTACACTTTTTACTTTTATAAAAAAGTTGACCAATATTTCGATCGTGTCCCTTTTTCAGTTTCTCTACTACATATAGTAGGCAGCGGAAGTATTGTATGGAACCAAAAAATTTGATTGCGATGTTTCACCGGAAATATATGTTTGAGATCCCTCATTCAAAAACAAAAAAGGTCCATATGCATGTATGTGTTTTTGTGTGTCTTTCTGCAAACAGCATAACTCAAAAACGAAATGTCGATTGAAAACCAAAGTTCATATTTAAGTTTAATATTCTTCAGCGATGCCACCCTAAACTACCCTTTACATGAAAAATGGCTCTAATGATTTTAATTAAAATGCCATATGTTTAAGATACTTTTATGGTAAATGAAATGTTTATTTTGAATTTTCTGGATATAGCCCATGTGGTCCTGTTTACTCTGGATGGCTTTTAGGTCGTCGTTGTTGTTGTAGTGTTTAACGCCCGCTTTTACTACTACGGCACTGCAGGCGGTGACACTGATGATACATGGAATGAAGATGGAGCACCGGTGGAATGAGATGGCGGGGGAAACCGGAGCACCCGCAGAAAACCCGCCCTGGTGCCACTTCGTCCACCACGAATACCACATGCGGGTCCCTGGGATCGAACCCGGGTCGCCTAGGTGGTAGGCGAGCGCGCTAACCGCTCGGCCACGGCGCCGCCGGCTTTTAGGTAACTGGTAACATATTATACATATTCGTTAGACTCATCATGTAGAATACCTGGTTAACGTAAGACATGGTTGCCGTGCCCTCTGAACAACAAGGGAAGCATATGAATAATTTAATTTTCATACCATCCATGCAAGTACGCTTAAGAATTAGGTGAACCTTCGCACAGATCTCACTGACGTTGGGTATTTACTTTTGTGAAAGATAGTATATTAGATTACACATTCACATTCACACTCCCATTCATATTTCCAGACTTTGAGGAGGATAGATAATTATCTTGGCTAGAGAAAAACTACCACTACCCAGCCGGAAATCGATCCCGACACCCTTCGCATAGCATGCAAGTGTTTACAGACTGAGCTTTCCCTTATACATTATTGCACAGTTACAAGTTCTCTTTTCGACTTTAACACAGTCTTTAGCCTTTCGTATTATTACAACTGGCAACTGTTTTCCTCTCGTAACCATGACTCACTACTTTCACTGTCTTTCTTCACTTTCTCAGTCTCTCAAGCACTAAGACTGACGATACAATCACTCAACACTCATAACTGCTTCTCTATCTTCGTTCACTAACTATAACCACCCACTACTCGTTGCTTCCTCCTTATACAGTGAGAATGACGTAACAAGGACCTCTCTAGAACTACAAATACGGCGGCTGCTCGGACATTTCTCGAATAATCTGAAAAACTCCTTTTGATTCTGCCACTCTGATTGTTGTCATGTATTTGCTCGCTTGATCCAGCCTTACCTTGAGGTATTTGATACACGCACCGCCAGTGCGGTGGGGCAGCCCGACTCCGACGATCCTTTGTTGTGAGCCGCGGACGGTGTCACAATATTTACCTTCTAAGTTACATAGGTAAAATAAATTCCATTGAACGAGTGTTAGTTTCCTAAGTCATAATGTATGTACTTAAATAAGCGCTCGAACTTTTGAGGTTCATTGCAGTAAATAATGATTGAATGGCAAGAGTAAAGGAAAGTTGCTTTTCACAGGGCCTTTGAGCCAGACTTGACTCTCTGGCATTACAACAATCTCAGCCGTACGGAAGATAAGAATTCAGTGCACCTACATACCATTAACCAAGGACCACATGAAATGTGACAGCGGAATACCACCAGAAGCAGCAAACTCAGTCATCGCAACAATCGAAAACCTTACCTTTCTTTATTCCCAGTGCGCAGTTCGTACTTCAGCACTCGACGTTTGTGTGTTGAATTACGCTTTTCTTTGTCATGTTCCTTTTCGAGGTTTCACTCGTCCTAAGGGAAAAGGAAGTGAAAGGTTTTGGGTATTTGCCTCTCTTGGGGAAGACCTGCTTTGCTTATGTCAGCATGTAAACGCCCGATTTGCAGCCTAGAAATGTGAAAACTGGGAAACATGTCATCGGAGAAATTCCTGTTCCAACAGTGAAAAAAGACAAGGTTCTGAATTAATTCATCATTACTAATGCACTGCTCTACTTTCTGGTTCTATTCCAGCAAGACGTGCCTTTGTAATGCATTCCCTTAAGGGCTCACTCGCTGTGATTAGTATTCAGGGTTTCAGAACCAAAAGACCTGGGGAAATAACGCCATACTTTTTTGAGTCAGATTAAAATAATGTTTAAGACAAATACATGACAAGTGAAAAAAAAATCTGAATCTTGCATTCACAAGATATTATCCACCTACTATCCTTTATGGTTACAGTAGTTAAGAATATCAAACTGGACAATGACCATATATAACAGAAAAGCCTGGAAAATAATTGTTGAGAAACCAAGTTGTAGTGCCTTGAGAAGAAGAACTATACAGTTTCTTTACACATTTCTTTGAAGGTACAAGGGGTTAAGGAAACCGGGATCGATGGTCAGATGTTTAAAAACCGACTATCTACGAGAGAACCTCAAAAGTAAGTTACACATTATTATGGCAGACCAAATAAACTTCAAATTTGGCAAATTGGACAATGGAATGAGCAAATGCGTTTATCGGTCGATTACCTAGACATTGCGGTAGATGTTGAGAGCCTTTCTTCCCGATCATTATCACCGACGTCTTTGCTGCCTTGGTCAAACTATTGGCACCATTTCACCATGATTGGACGCGATGATTGGATTGAATCTTGTCTTTATAGCGTCAAATATCACAGTGAACCTGTGTGCAACTTTCATGTTTTGTCCACAAGAATCGCACCATTATTAATCTATTATATGTGTATATATAAATTAAGTTATTGGTTTGGACCTGCATTGAACGTAAACGCTGAACGTTAATAAATTTATAGATTAATAATGCGAAAAAAAGTAGGATTTTGTCATATAAACTTACATGAAGCTTTTTTCTTGTTGCAGTGTAACGAATTCATCCTCAACGTTTATAAAAACGTGTTTAATCATCCTTTATAATTATTGCAAAATTACTTTTAGATAGCAAATTTTCAGACCAATTTGAAACATGGCCACATTTTGTTTGTTTTTTCAAACTTTAAAATGTTACGATACTTGCAGTGGCCGTCGAGTTGACGTTTACGGACTGACAGATTATTTGTACATGTACTCATTAATAGAAGGCTGTGGCTCATTGTATCTCACGTAGTTGGCGATGTGTTCCTATAGTAGATACTTGTTTACGTTTGTCATTTGTTTACATGTAGTGAGTTAACTAAAAGTGTAGCTATTAGTCTACCTTTGACGTTAGAATTATTTACATACTACACCGTCAGGTACTGTTTGGCTTCTCTAGATGTAAGAGCAGAACCTTTTGAGTATCTGATATAAGTTTGGGTAGAACGCTTCCTAACAAGCTGACAATGGCAAAAATAGATTGTGTCACTTTAAAATGGTTTCCTTGATAACACCTTGAACTTTAATAAATGAAAAACCAAAGATTTGAAGGCACATGTTTCCATGAGCATTTCTTTTTGTTTTAGCGTAAGGGAACCACAGAAAAACTTTGTAAAGCTATTTTTAATCATCCTGTATACCTACGTAATATACCGCAAACAGACAGGAAGAAAGAATAGATATGTAACTAGTGTGTAATCTGATTGTGACACGAGTGTATTTTTAGGAGTATAACAATAACACGATTACACACGTGTTACGTACATTTTATGCAATTCTAGCATTAAAATACTAAAAATAACTAGTACATTTGCTAACTGTGAAATTATAGTGTATCAGAGATCACAGATGTATGACGTAATATGGTTGCTAATCAAATGTTGTTTCATTTGTTTTAACACTTTCAGAGGAAAATGCAAGGTAATGATGAAACTACTGAAAATATGGATTATATTTCCACTTGAAGTTTTTAATGCAGCCTTTATTAATTCCATAAAAATAAAAAATGTTTACGATAAAGAATGTGAAACATTTTGTGAGTGGAGATACGAAAAATGCGTCAGTTTGCGAGAGTGATGATTTCGGGTTTTCTTACATGCACACTGGAGTTGTGGCCGTGATGACGTCATTGCTACCTTGTTGCCAATGTAATTACTGATTCATTTTTTGGCGCTGGTGCCAAAAAGAGGGTAATTTCGAACAATTTTGCCGTCATAATAAGCCGTTTGAATGCATTAATAGGTTATTTTTTACATTTGTATTTAAAATGTTTTGTAGCCGTTAATTTTGAAGAGCTAAATATTTATTTCTTAAAACATAACACTTATTTGATTGCCTCCCCTGACGGACAAATCCACGCAGATATGATCTCCTCAGCAATAGATTATATAAAACATAAAAGGATGTAGGGTTGAACCACTTCCATCAACTGCAGCGGCATGTGCCTCTGACACCGTGGAACACGGTACGGATATACACAAAATATCGCAAGTTTTACGCTCATTTGGAGGCATGACAAGAGAATCCCTGAAGCGTTTGTTTCATCTCTGATGTATGGCATCGTTCCTTGGAACATACGCCACTTACCTGCCGTTTCTCATCTCTGCCTGCCTGCCATGGTCATTCTTCCGCTTTCCGCTATGCATACTTCGCCGGCGTTGTTGTACTACCTTCTTTCTCATTTTATAAGCAAATAAAACAACATCATATAGCTCACAGTGGGCTTCAGTCTGTGACGTCTGCTCATATAGAACTGGGAATAATGAAACAGCAATTATTTGGGGATTTTTTCTTGTGCTTTTCGTTTGCTTTTTGTGCCAATATTTCTGTTTGATGTATGGTCCGTAGTTCATATCGTTCTTTGTTATATACCACACAAAGAGGTCACCATTTTATTACGTTCTTCTGAGCAGTGCACGACAATACAAGCCCAGGATACAAGCAAGTTTCCTACCATGCGTGCAAGTTCAAATTCCTGCACTTTGTGCATTTTGCATTGACACCAGGAATGTTAAAAAAACTGTATCTAGTGCAACTATTTATATGTATATTTTTGTTGCTGACATGTAAAATAATCATATTTCATAGTTTTATTTTAACATATAAAATCCTACCGTTTTTAATTCCCTTTATTTGTAAACATTTACTTACAATTTAATTTATGTGGGATTTAAATATAACTCTTTCAACGCAAGCAATCATGTCACCTTCCGTTGTTGGTTTAGTCACAAGTTCACAGAGGCTACCATAGCTTTCATACTGCTTTTAAAAAACTGACAGTGATTTACTTTATTTTCGCATTAATCATCTCTGCTCCTACCAGACGTTTAAGGACACCTGCATAATTCACCGAAACACTCTGTCCTTGAACTATTTTGTGTTTCGTGGAAAAAAAAATTATTAAACGATACACCTGAAAAAATAATTATGTAGATATTATTTTTAAGGAGTTATTTTATTTTCAGTTTTAGAAAAACCAAAAACGTCCTATTCTAAAATCCCTTTGGAGATGTGACCACTAAAATATATGGGATGTCAATTTTTCTCTGAAGGGAAAGGCTCATATATGAGGAATATTTAGAAATATGACATTGTTATCATATAGTTTTATCAAAAATTGGTATGATGTTTATAACTTTAAAACAAATCAGAGAAAAAGGGTTTAAATTAGCACTATTTGGCAATGGATTCAATCCTATGGTGAGTGAGCCAGCGTAGTTGGCCTGTAGCTCCCATTTTGTTCTGGTGTGACAAGACATTGTTTAGTAAAAATGTGATGTGTTGCACTCAAATGACTTTCTCTTCTCTTGCACTAACCATTCTTAGAAACTCTTATTCCTGTATCTTCTTCGTGTTAGTTGAGATAAACATTTGCAGAAATTATTTTATTGCTTATTTTCTTGTAGGTGCAAGGGGAATATGGGAATACAGTAGAGTTTGAGCGATAATAAAATCTTTTAAAACTTTCTAATTCCGTTCTCTTTGCACGGCAAACCTATCAAAATTTGAATAACGATGTTCCATTTGAAGCTCTCCAAAACTCACACAAATAACGAGCAATATCTCCGAAATGGTTCACTCTACAAAAAATAAAAATTATTTAGACATAAATCATATGTTTTAGCGAGATCTTCATTTTTTGTATAGTAAGATTTGCTCTATCTTTTATGTTTACCAGTTATGCCAAAGTCATCCAGAGTAAATAGGACTTCATGGACTATAGTCAGAAAATTAAAGATAGAAATTTGATTTATCATAAAAATATCTCAAATTCGGAAAGTTTTACAGAGATATTGCAATTCAACTGGGGATAACTCAAACCTGTGTGGCACAGACAGTGAAACAAGTATAGGAAAAGCGTCAGAATTTTAGATTGGAGGGAAGTGGTAGACCAAGGGTTGCATCACTCCGGGAATTTGGATAGAACTATGGCAGTTATATCCATATGAGATCCAATAAAGGAGGTCCGATAAAGTATAAAATCATCTACAATGTATGTTTGAAGCAATATGTGTGAATGTATAATAATGTATAATGTTATGTGTTCTTGGAAGAGAAGATTTCGAAATAACAATGGGTGTCCTGAAATAGTTGGTAGAACCTGTATAGCACGATAGTCTAATACAGACTATCGGTTTATAGTTATCTTATTACTTTAGAAGTAATATAAATTAACTCCAATTTTAGTGTAATACCCTTCATGGTGCCCATGTTTTACGACCGTCTTGAGCTTCTCAAGTTGTTTACGAGAGCAGTGTACCTACAGATGATGTTGATTAATATAATTCCATTTACATGGTAGCAAGGATTAATATACATCAATTAACTCAACCAGGTTGAGAGGTCAAACATGCGTCTAGGTATGCATGCTTGCGAGTGAAGTACAACAGCTAACTCGTAGTACTCATTTTGGTAGGGCATGTGTGATATTTATGAAACGAAACTATAAAAATGTAGATTTTATAACTCAGTTAATTCCGTTTGATCTAATAGTTGTTTCAAGTTATTTATAATGACGAAGTAAGGAAACTATACAATGCATAGTTTTAATCGTTTTAAATACTGTCGTATGATTGCTAATCTCTGACAGTTTATCTATTTTGTATTACTGAATGTGTATGTGTTTATATCTTAAGTTTTCTTGTGACAAATTTTAAGAACAAATTGAGTTACTTTAGCCAAACAAAAAAGAAGCTTTTGTTCGTCACTCTTGCCTTGGGGCAATAAAATGGATTAAGTGTAAACAAAATAAATATTTCCTTCATCTTTGTTGATAAGGCTAAAGAAACTCGGCGACATGTGTAACAATTGTATACAGCGCTTTTTGGACACACGTCGCGCATAGAAGTTGATTTTTCGACCTGTGCAAGTGATACCTTGATGTTTAGAGTACTATACGCAGTAAATAAAATGATTATTTTATCCAGATTTTGTAAAATTCATATAATTAAAAGAGAAGGAAGAAGAAACACACCACTTCGTTGACACTAGATGTAATAATTTATGACCTGCGGTGTCAATCTCCTACTTTCCCCGTGTGTGCGGGTGGTTGGCTTCATGGCTACGCATTGCTAAGAGAATAGAAGCTCTTGGCACATTAGGCAAACCGAAGAACCAAACACAGATATGGAATAAACCTAGTGTCCCCTCCATTAGTACAACTGGACTACATACAGCAAATAAATGAGACGGTATGTCAGCTGTAATTATATATATTAATAGTTCTTGGTCTATTCTACAGTTTTCAACTACTTTCGGAAAGAAACTGGTTTGAAAACAGCGCAAGTAATTTTTTTATGAAGCCGATTTGTTTTGCTACTACCTATGTTATATTCTATATTCAACCTATGCAGTTTTCCTAGAATAATACTGGAGATACGTTTGTTATCATGGTAAAAAATAAAACTATTATATTTCCGGTACTATAGTATTAATATACCTATAAACCAGCTTACAATATTTTCTCCTTATACTACTAATAGGTATGATTCAACTAATCTGAGATAATATATGATTCACTTGATCAATTTCGTTCATATAAATAACTCTTCAGGCATGTGATGTTGAAAAATAGCATTACAATTTCACTTTAGTAGCGAGTAGCTGTTTAATTGATAGAAATGTGTAAATACATTAGAAATAGTATCTATTTAGCAGGTTGAGCTTCATTTGATCTTCAGAACTAAACAGTAAGATATTTCGTGAGTGAGTTGTATAGCTGTATATGTATTGGCCAATATATATGTATTGGCCTGTTACTGTTTCAAACCGTTAGTGAATATTTCTATCTCTTCTTTGGTCGTCGTTGAGATCCTTTCCCGGTTGGTCCATTGTTTACTAGCAGTTTTGGAATCTGGTTGGATTTCATCCTTTGTATATCTTGAAAATAGTTTACTTGATACTTTTGTATGCACACGTTCAAGTTGTACACATTTAGTTCTTTCTTCAGACCTTAATTTTTATTTTTATCTGTTCTTTTATAGCCCACCACCCTTCTAAAGAATTTCATCTCTGCAGTTTCCATCTCTTTAGATTTTTTTCTTGTTGACATACAACAATTACCATTTTCTATCTTCGTGTGAATGTCATTTTATTTGAAATTGTCTGTTTCACAGCCTAAATAATTAAAAGTATGCACTTGATCGATTATGTTGTCGTTTATTGTTATCGTTGCTTTCGTGTTAGGTCTGGGTAGCATGGCGGCGCCGTGGCTGAGCGGTTAGCGCGCTCGCCTACCACCTAGGCGGCCCGGGTTCGATCCCAGTGACCCGCATGTGGTATTCGTGGTGGACGAAGCGCGGTCAGGGCGGGTTTTCTCCGGGTTCTCCGGTTTCCCCCGCCATCTCATTCCACCGGTGCTCCATCTTCATTCCATGTTTCATCAGTGTCACCGCCTGCGGTGCCGTAGTAGTAAAAGCGGGCGTTAAACACTACAACAACAAGGTCTGGGTAGCACAAAAGGTTAGGCACTGGCCTACTGATACCTAGGTCTTGGGCTCATACCCGACCTACACCGATGGTTTTTAAGTGTTTAAAAGTGACAGCTTCATGTTAGTACATTCATTGGCGTGTCATAGAACTCCTGCGGGACGAAATTCCGGCACGCCTGCGGCAGTGATATGATACTGCCAATTGACAGCGTTGTTAGAATAGGAAATACATAAAAACAGTTGCTCTCACGGGAAGTTTTTCTTTAAATGTTAAATTTTGTTTTAGAAGTAGAGAGAATGAGTGGGTAAAATTTAGATATGCTTAAGTTATATGTTGAGTCCAGCTTGTTTAGTTAAGTAAAACAAAGACATTTCGCAATTATAAAAATATAATCCTGGTTTCAAATGATACTACTTAACAGACAATCACTGGCTAGGAGGTGAGTGTTTTTAGCAAAGGATTATTCTAGACAATTTCCCGCTAAGCTGCAAATGGAAGGAAGCGGGAATCCGGAGGAAAGACAAATAATTTTAGGTTTCTTCATGCAAAGCGACAGTTAAACAATGAAATCCAAGTTTACTTACCCTTAAGCTGATTTTCATTGGAGCACAGCGTTACACTCGTGGTTCAACTGTTGAAAACTCTGCTAATTTACCGGTAAGTGGGAAGGGAGCGGCAAGTCTTAAGCAACTTAAATCTCTTTTGTGGTACTTTTAAAATTTAGACTCCACTCACTTCTCACCCCCTTCCAGAGCATCTGCTAGCTGCAGGACAAAGTTGCTCTTCCCCTTGTTCTGTTGCTTCTGACGCGACAGGATCCTAGCGTGCTACTGGGTTTATGGCTTTCCTTAAAGGGATATTGCTCTCCGTTCACTTTATCGTTTCAGCTTTACGTTTATCTTGGAGGTCATACGCTCTATTTGCAGGTTTATTTGAAATGAAATTACTTTGGGATAGAATGGCTTGAGCAAAGCTACTAAATCTGGCTGGCACCTGCTTATAGGGTGTGCAGTTTTAACCTGTAATACACAATACGAAGCAATTTGATTATTTACATTTTTACATGGATTGTTGCGCCTTTTAATTGACAAGAACCAGTAAAGAAATCAAATTACTGTGAATATTAAGTTCTTTTTCTGGTACTGTTTAACGCCCATTTTACTGCATTCGCCAGCACTGGTGGTGGATGCTGAAGATAAATGAAAATTGGATACTTGAGAAATGCAACATGGGAAGGGTTACCTCACCGGCATTTGCCAGTTATGAGCACAGAGAAATCCTGCAAAGATCTGAATCAAGGTGGATATCCTGGTGGGATTTAAACTGTGGACTTCCCGTTCACGATTCCATGTGCTGATGACCACAATAACCTCGAGATTCACTGAGCGGGATGGCTCAGGCGGTAACGTGTGTGAGGCACATTCGGAAGGTCGTAAGTTCGATTCTCGTGGCTAACTTTCCAGGGCTTGGGTTTTTTCGGGTGTTTTTCCCGGATCACTCAGGCAAATGCTGGGAAGGATATTTACATTACATCCCCGAATCACTCCCTTTCATTCCATTCTCTTTCTATCCGGTTGATCCAGGTTGTGAGAGTCAGAGGGGTCCCAATAGGATGCACTGCAGTGGATCTTGCGCTCTCCAAATATTGTTCGGCTGAGGGGAGGTGTTATAGTCGGTTGGTCGCCGCAGGGGGACTTGGTCATCCGGACATGGCTTGGTGGTGCGTTCGTTCTCTGTGGCAACCTAGAACTCAGTCGGGTTCAAGAATTGGCTGCACCTGTTAGAGTGGTAGCTCTGTCTGTGATGCATGTGACAGACAAGACAAGACAACATCTAGGTTCTGAAATTTGCAACATACAAGAATACTCCGCATAAATAAATGTAATAATGCAGAAAAAGAAATCAAATTAAAAGCCCACCACACTAATGTTCAAACGATCACTTTACCTACACGCACATTAAATTATAGGAAACATGAGGTAATCCTCAACCTGCACATCAGTCATCCAGAAATAATTTGCTTCACCTTCTGTGAATAATTGCAGCCAAATTGGAACAAAAAACCGATAATGGGGATAAAAATAACGAAATGACGCAAATAAAAATAACTATGATGTAGTATAGAAGCGAATATCTATACCCACCTCAAGTTTATACATGTACATGCATGTATATACACATAATTTCAAATTAAACAGTAAATAGTTATCCATCTAAAATTCTGAATGCGTACGGCAGCAATATGGAGAAAGCATCCATAAGTCATATATCAAAATATGAGAATCAGGAAAATGACATGAAATGAAGGCCAAATGGAAGCAACATGTTGAAATAAATAGCGGGGAAAACTGGATAACCCGGAGAAAGCTCCCCGGCATCACTTGTTCCATCACAAATTGAAGAGAGTAGCGGTTTAACCATCGACCAAGGCGCCGCCAAGTGGAACATATACGAGAGGAAAAGCAGAATTGAGTTGTTACGAATTAAAGTGCTCTCTACCGTTTGGCCAGCTCTATTTGGGGCTGGTGGGGTATTGCTGGACCCGCTGGTTACTCTCTCTCTCTCTCTCTCTCTCTCTCTCTCTCTCTCTCTCTCTCTCTCTCTCTGTGCACTTGCAGGAGTAGGGCACACTTCGCCGATGACGGGACAGATATGCGTTTCCGTGTGACGTGTGTTTTGTTTATTCTGGAACTATAATATGTACTTCACTTACTAGTCACCGGTTCAAATCCGGCCCAGATCAATGGTTTTTAAGTGTGCTTAAAAACGACAGTTACATGTCAGTAGATTTACTGGCATGTAAAGAATCTCCTGAGGGACAAAATTCCGGCACATCGGTGACACTGAAGTTATCTTGGCAATTGACAGATTCATTAAACAACAAAATAATAAAGCTTTACTTAGCCGAGCGCCCTAGTAGAACACCGTCGGTTGCGCGGGCCTAGTAGACCCACGCTGTATTTTTGTGCTTATAAAATAATATAACAATATTATATTATCATTATCATTATCATCACTATCATCATCGTCATTATCATTATTATCATCACCATCATCATCATCATCATCACCATCACCATCACCATCACCATCACCATTATTATTATTATTATTATTATTATTATGCTTATGATTATTATTATGTTTATGATGATTATTATTATTACTATTACCATTATTATTATTATTATTATTATTATTATTATTATTATTATTATTATTATTATTATTGTGTATGTGGGTTTGTCTTGCACACTTTATGTTTTAAGTTACCTTACAGGTAGAAATTGCAGGGGGTTAAGTCGGGGGATGAGAGGTCCACAAATCTCTACTAATCATTCTATTCTACAACACACTTTCAATTGTTCTGGTCGAAAGATTAGCCGTATGAGCTGTTGCAGACTCTTGTTGAAAAAAGGCAAAATCACGCCTCTGTATGTTAATTCTCTAAAAAAAAAAAGGGGGGGGCAATATTGTATTCACGTATGTACGGGCGTCAAATGTTGACTCGTAATAAACTTACCCTATAAGTCAGAACCTAATATTGTTCATGAAGTACCCCTTCATAACGAAAAAATTGGTGTATTGTGCGCCATTAGTGGAGAAAGGTTTCTCAGGGCTCCGATAAGTCATTTATATCTCTGGGGTATCTTAAAACGTAAAGTGTACAAAACAAATCCACACACTCTGGAAGAGATAAAACAAAATATCCGTTAGAAAATTGCCAATATTTCTTAACGGAACTACGGCGAGTGATGGATAGTTTCCTAAAGAGGTGTCAAAAATGTGCGGATGACGGTGGACAGTTTTATCATCTCCTTTCATACATTTGGTCAGTAAAGAGTTTAAACGTAGTTTTAAGAACGAGGTACAGTTTAATCCGCGCCTTACTATGATAGAGGCGGACGGCAACGAGCGCCGAGGATGCCGACATGCAAAACACTGCGCAGCCCGTGCGGAGGTATTTTTGCTCTCCCTGTAATATGTAACATACATACATGTCGCTCAAAGAGTTAATGCCTAATTGTATGCAACAATATCTGAAGAAACAAAAGTACTCTAGAGTGATGTAATGAGGAATGGAGCAGTGTTATTGCTGTTACACACACAAGCGCTCTCTTAGATTGGTAATAGATTACGTGCGCAACGAACCAGCCCATAAACATATTCTCAACACTGCCAAGTACACGGCATTTGTTTCGTCATCAATTTTGCTGGGAGAAGTTGTTACAAATTTTGGTCGCATGGCACAGTGCCTATCGTGTGCGGGTAATTTAAATGCCCTCATGAAAATTCAGCAGCAATAGCAGCGCCCGCCGTTTAAAGCGGCATTAACGTGTAGGTACCGAGAAAGGACCACGTTTCTCCCGTAGTGCGATTTATTGCCAGGGGTTGTTGTTAACCTCCCTCCAGGTGCTCTTGTCTCGCCCTTATTCAAAGTAGAAGAGTGCTCCTCTACCAAGAGTTCTCTGTGCTGACAATTTATTTCTCTACAACTAGGGCTCCGACGAAACATGCGCTGCTTAGCGCGTTTTCCCTCATGTAGTATTCAAATTGCGTCGCAGAGACAGAAAACTGGTGAAAACAGCCTGGAAATGTAGCTATGCTCTACTCAGAATGCTTAATTAGAGACGTTTGTTTCCTACATTTTCTTACATCTTACACGCCTTACAATGATTGTTCAAACATTGACAGTCGAAGATGATTTCCTTCACAACCAAAGGGAATAAGTAAAGCCCGAATTTCTAAGCAAAATAGAATAGTAAAATAAGCAAGCAAATAAGCATGAAAAATTAAGAAAATAAGCACACAAAAAAGCGAAAACGAATGCATGCAAATATGATACTAAATCGTTTCGCTGAACGCTTACCTTATTGAAGGTTGTTACAATACACAAGGAAAGTCATCCTGAGATTTTCCTGTGTAAAACTCCTGCGCCTATCAGTGAAAAATGATTTGTACGGTGAAAATGTTATTTCCCTGTCACATGATGTCACAGGTGCATGAGAAAAGCACCACAGTTCTTCTTCGGTGAATTGCTCTTCAATGCGTGTTTCTTCGCCAGAAAGCTTTTTAGAAATTTGACACAGTGTTTTGTAACCGGAATTTTTCTGTAGCACCTGGTTGAGTTTATCAAATGCAATGCAACCCCGTGTGTTTCTGACGACAATGTTACTGAAACTTCGTGAATCAGAGAAAGTGAATGTTCCAAGGGCTCATTTCGAGCTTCCAACTGCTTTAAAATTTCAGGTATTTTGGAGAAATGCTTATGGATGTACTGTATCTTTTCTTGTGTGTCGTTTTTAACAAAACACTATTGTGATGTGATAATACTCACTGCATCATCTGCTTTTGGGGAATTCGAAACAGTTTTCAGTTCACCGAAATGTCCTGCATAGTATGACACAGCCTCTAACCACGTTCCGCATCGAGTCAAAACTG
Source organism: Tenodera sinensis (assembly GCA_030765045.1). Classification (NCBI taxonomy): domain Eukaryota; kingdom Metazoa; phylum Arthropoda; class Insecta; order Mantodea; family Mantidae; genus Tenodera; species Tenodera sinensis. Next base: position 119,341,874 of record CM060963.1, on the reverse strand, counting down.
GCTGAGGAGGCAAACATAAATTTGGAAGTAGTTCACGGAAGTTTTGAATTCCAATTGGTGACTTTACGAACACTTTATTCACGCTAGAAACAAGATCCACGTCTTTGTACTGGCTTCAGCGACACGATGTAAACCATGAGCAAGGCACGTCAGGTGAACTAATTTAGGGTAAAGGACTTTTAATCCAGCTCCCGCTTTAACAATATATGGGGCAGCATCACTGACAAATGTCAATACATTGTCATACCGTATCACTTCTGGCCACAAGAAAGATAAACGAGTCATTGAAAAATGTGGCAACAGTTGAATGATTTACTTGTTCGAGTATTTGTATATTCAGAAGAAATGACCTGCTACCTGCTACCTGCTTTCATAGCACCAGCTACACATGCACTGTCCCGATACATCTGTGGTTTCATCAATAGATATCCACATGTTTTCATGCTTCAGCGTATTCCGAACATTACCAATCACTTCTTGAAAGCACTGTGGCATATAGTTTTTGTGCAATCTCGTAGATTCATCCGGCACCCTTTTATTTGTGCATTTTTCTAAAAATAAACGAAGGTGCACATTATTCAATTTATACAATGGAATATCTGCACCCACTAATGCTAAACATAAATATTTGGAAAACGTATCACCAGAACTCGATTGTTCACCAACATTGCTTTTAATCAGTTGCTGGTTTTACTTAGATTTATTTTTAAGCCTCTCTTTATGCCGCGTTGTATTAATGTGCTGCACAATGTCATATTTTTTCTTCGCAGAAACACTCTTTTCACACACCAAACAAAATAAGACACTACCATCTTCATTGGAAATATTTTTTCCAAACCCGTTCACACATTTGCGTAGGAAAGCTGACTAGAGGTTTTTTTGGGCGGCATTCCGTAACTGCAATATCGAACTGAACTAAAAACCATAGCGCAAGAAGATACAACTTGGATCTCAAGGAATCAGCACCATTGTTTATGACATCATTGCGATATCTTACTAATGAGTTGACACTCTACGCAATCATGCACACCTTGCTGGACTAAATGCTGCAGCTTGGAACTCGGAGAATCACCATGCTTGTTCATGACATCATTGCGTTATCTGAGGCGATAAGTGACTGATGAATTCACTCTACTAATCGCAGCAAATAATTTTTCTCCTCGCAGTATGATTTCAAACACCGGTCCATATCCTAGTGTTTCTTTCTTACGAATTTAGCCGAGAAAATAGCGAATCATTCATAAATCACGGATAATTGTGAAATATGCAATAAATTAACAGTTTTGGGTTAAATATGCTGTTTTAATTAAACATCGTAAAATAAGTAAGCAAAAACGTTTTCCTGCGAAATAAGCATAAATAAGCACAAACAAAAATAGTTAAAGGTGCTCATCTAGGTGTTTCTTATGAAGTATAGCCCTTCTGCCTACCTTTAAAGCTGTAGAAAAAGTTAAGCATTTTGCTTAGAAATCCGAGCTTTAGTAATAAGTGTCAGGTGAATTAGCTACTCCTACGTTTCCCTAACTATGCAACCCGTATATTGGCTAGTGGCGTGTTCTGTCTCTCAGCGAAGACGTGAGGTGAGAGGCAGTTGAACTACCGTGAGTAGTCCGTGATAATAGACAGTATAAAGAACCGATAAGATACCGCTTTTCTTATAGGATCTTTATTTTCTAGGGAACAAACTCACTTCTGTATATGGCACTATTGTCTAACATTTGCATTGCAGATTGTTAACTACAAGCACGAGGGCACGCAATGTTTCATTGGCATTTGTCTGGTTTTTATTAATATTATTGTTTATTTTGTTATATATTGGTTTTATTTTTGTTTGCAGTTATTATTGTGGTTGTTACATTACTTCATTACTTATATTACTATATTATTTATATTTTATCATTATATTGTTAATTTTGCTATTGTCATTATTTGATAAGCTTTATTAGTGTTTATCATCACTATGTTTATTATCAAGATTATTATTATTATTATTATTATTATTATTATTATTATTATTATTATTATTATTATTATTATTATTACTACTATTATTATTACTACTATTATTATTATTATTATTATTATTATTATTACTACTACTATTATTACTATTAGTATTATTATTACTACTATGATTATGATTATGATTATGATTATGATTATGATTATGATTATGATTATGATTATTTATTTATTTATTTATTTATTTATTTATTTATTTATTTATTTATTTATTTATTTATTTATTTATTTATTTATTTATTTATTTATTTATTTATTTATTTATTTATTTATTTATTTATTTATTTATTTATTTATTTATTTATAATTATTTTGTAGGAATAGGCGTGGCATTCGTGCGATGTTCCCCTGAACCTACAACTCTATGGCAATGATTTTGCCCGTAGTGCTGAATAGTGCACGAGAGTGACACCCCTGACTTTCTTGAAAGTGTTTTTGAAGCGATGAGTGCTATTTCAGCAACTGTGTCAGTATGAATAGACACAATATGAACTACTGTGCCCCTTACTATCCTCACTGTGTACGAAACAGGTATGGTATTCTTTAGGTCAATGTAAACAGATTTGCCTTTCTCCCAGGCAGACTTAGAGAATCACGGTATCTGTGATTCTTGAAATATGCGCTTCAGGATTTTCTTAATGAAGTTCAGATACGACTTGTGCTAAAACACCGTTCCCAATAAGATGGTGCACCACCTTCTTATTCTGAACCTGTAAAGGTCAATTTCAACTAGTTGTACCCTTGTCGTTGCATCGGCCTAGGTGTCATATCAAGAATATTACGTTTGAAATAGATCGCCTCAAAAGATCATCAAGCATGTGCCTCTATCACACCCTCGGTTCTCAGAAACGTCCTTATATACACAAAATGATGGTTGGAACATTGTATCAATCAACAAGACATCAATATGAACACCTGTTCTATGAATGAAGTTAGCATATCAGTAGCATTTGATGATGATTATAATAACGATGAAAATAATATCATCTAAACCATAACACTAACAAAAACATTAATATTGATATAATAATGATAGTGGTGCAAATGTAGTAACCAAAGAGTGTGAAACAAACTTAAAGAAGCAGGCTTAAGAACGTGAAGACCTCATAGTTCCAAGATTAATATGTGCTCACAAAAGTCCGATTGAGATGTATACAGGAGTACAGAAACTGACGCTTGTAGGACGTTTCGCCAAATGCAGAGCGCCAACGGACAGTTAGTCAAAGATCCTTTTGCCTTCATTTATTTCATCAAAAGTACAAATCAGTACCTTGTGTTTCGTCAGTACAATAATAGTTGATGCGAATTCTACCTTGCGTGTCTGCAAGACTGGGTAGGAGGCGGTCAGACCGTAGCGAGCCGCAGCGAAACCACAAGACCCTGTCATTTCAGATTTGAACCAAAGTTGGTTTTATCTCGTAGTTACTGCGCACGTATATGAACTCGTATAAAAGAATATAATTATCAGGGCCCGGAAGTTCAGGCTAAAAGGCCAACAAATATGGGAGAAATACACTTTAAAAACTTGAAAATATGCAAATAAATATGCACACAAATTAGTTAATGTTTTATGTCCAGAATATGCTTCACTATAAACAAAGAGAAATATACTTTAACTTAAAAGTTATTGCTAAGAAGTAGAAGGTTCTGATTCACTGTCCAAAGGAAGCGACGAATTGTAGTTCACAACAGCCACATGACGGAGGTTTTCAAGCTAGAAAGAGAGCCTATATCTCTGAAGATGGATTTATATCTTGAAAAACTCCACTCTACATCACAAAATGATGCCAGCGCATACTTAAGCGATGCTAACTGGATCGCAGTAGAAGGCAATGCATGTAAGTAGATTGCATCTGTTCATATTCGGGGTATTTTGAGATTGCACTCTGCCCTTAGTTCTTCAGGATTACCCCTACACTACTGGAAACAGAATTTCAGTTGTTGTTGTCTCTTGAAATACTGTCAGTGCTTCATTTAAGAGTGCGACTACTCCTCGTGAGGAGGTGGCTCTGGGTATCCCTAACGTAAACACAAACGCTCAGTTTGGAGTAGCAACATTTTCAGCCTTGTATGGAAAAAAGACTACTTTTTACCATACAAACACTAAAATGGTACAAATATGATGTATTTATCAGAACAGTGAAAATATGCCCTTATAATATAAGTTGGATAGTGTGCAACATCAAACTGGGTTTAATAACCTTATAAACTGAAGATTCGCGCACATCATTTACCAGAATTGTAATTACAACAAAGGAAAAAAATCTGATGTGTTGCACTCACATGACTTTCTCTACTCTTGTACTAATCATTCGTACAAACTCTTATTCCTATATCCCCTTCGTGTTAGTTGAGATAAACATATGTACAAATTATCTTACTGCTTATTTCCTTGTAGGTGCAAGGGAAATATTAGAATACAGTAGGCTTTGTGCGATAGTCAAATCTTTTAAAGCTTTGAGATTCCGTTCTCTTTGCACACTTAACATATAAACAATTTTTTAAGTTTTCCGAAACACACACATAACAAGGAATATCTCCTAAATGGCTCACCCTACAAATGAAGTTATTCAGACATAAAATGTGTATTTTAGCAAGATCTACAGTTTTTGTATGGTATGATTTGGCCTATCTGTAACGGTTTACCAGTTATGCAAAAGCCGCCCAGAGTAAATACGACTATATGGGCTATAGCCAGAAAATTCAAGATATACATTTCATTTGTCGTAAAAATATCTCAAACATAAGACATTTTAATCAAAATCGTTAGAGACGTTTTCAAGAAAATCAAAATTTTCAAAAAAATTTCTATGTAAAGGGTAGTTTAGGGTGGGGATATTTTCTTGATAATCTTCGTATCGCATCCTTGAGAGACTTAAATACCAAATTTGGTTTTTAACCGAATTTTCGTTTTTCAGTTATGCTGTCCACAGACTGACAGACTAACAGACACACACATACGGACCTTTTTCTAAAAATGGTTTTTTGGATTCAGAGGGTCTCAAAACATATATTTTCGGTCAAATATCGACATCGAATTTTTGGGTGGAATTCAATATTTCCCCTACTTACTAGGAGAGAAAGTTAAAATATGCAAATGCATAAATTTCCGAGCCCTAATAATTATCATATATTGACGTTTCCTCTCTCTCTCTCTCTCTCTCTCTCTCTCTCTCTCTCTCTCTCTCTCTCCCAACAGAGCCCATCCAATGTTCCAAGCGCTAGCAGCTAATTTGTTTAAAAACAATTCTTTGCTGCTCCTGTATAGAAACAAGCAATAAATAAGAATATTAGTAAAATTGCTTAGAAATAGTGAATTGGAAAAATGTATTTGTGCCAAAGACTATTGGAAAATTCAGCTCAAATAGAGTGGGTTACCACAAATGATCGCGAACAAACTGTCAAATCAAATGAAGCTTTACACTTTATTATTTTCATTCATTCTCATTGAAGTTTTAAATTGACATACCCATAGTGTTGACAGATTTCACATTCAATCAAAATATTTGTTCTCGTCATTCCCTTTATGGATTTTCTCATTTGTCAAACGCATCATAATGACGCATTTCACATACGGGCTGTTGACAAAATGTCTGTTGGTGGATCGTCCACCAGTCGAAGTTAGGGAAATGTGGAGTTCGCAATCGAATGACTTTTCTGTTGGTATAATATTATGTATTTGTAACATCTACTCTTACTGAATGTAAGCTTAAAATCGATGTCTCATAGGGCATATTCTATATGATAGATTCGGTTACTATAAGACAAGTAGCAATAATTCTAACGGTGCGAAATTAAAGATTAAACTGGTATATTAAGCAAATATTTGGGATTTGAAAAATAATCAGTATAAAGTTTTGTGGAACATGAGTAGTACAGAAGGATGCAATATGAGAGCAATTGATAAATGTTTCATGTTAAATGTATCAAAGAAACGGAGAAATTCAACTAAGTAAAACGTTGTGGGGATATAAAAAGGAGAGCCAGATACTGAAATGCCAAGTCGTAATTCAGAAGAAAAAGGAGGAAGGCCACAAAAAATGTTTAAACGAAACACAAAGGAGTGTGCGGGGAAACGAGATGAGGAGTGGCGGGATAAGAATAGAGGGACTTTTGAGATTTCAACAGAGTATTAAAACACAGTTCAAGCAACTTATTTTTAATTTCTGAAAAGTTGTTTAAAACGAGAAATATTTAGTTTTGTATTTCTGAAGTAAGTTACCTGTTTATCAGTGAATATCTGACAATTAAAGTTACCTTTAAACTAACAATTAAAAAGCATGGCTTATGAAGTTTATTCAGTAAATACAGCAGCAGAACCTTTCACACACGCAGTCTATTGAAGTAGCTTCTTCACAAATCTTCGAAAATAACAGTAGGCAAAACAGAGACATCGAGGAGCCTACTTCATTTGTTTAATCAACAACCAAAAATGTATAATTAACTTTACATGAGTATAACGATTGATAATATTATATAATGTGGTGATTAAAATATAGTCCGAATATAAAACACACGAAATTACAAAAGCAGCAGTCCGAGAAATAACGCAGAGTGCATATTGTGTTTTAACAGAATTGTTAAATCAACAACGAAGAATGGACAGAACATTTTGGTTACGAATTATGATTAAGTGTTGTATTTTGAGTGTTAAACTACAATAAGTAGAAACAATACACATCAAAAACGATAAAAGGCGAACCATTTAGGAGGAAAGATTAACACTGATCCAGTGCCGCGCCCGATAGGAAAAAGAGTCATCTAGGTCTCCGAGTGAAGCTACGCCGAGGTCGATATTTAAACCAGTTATAAAAGTGCGCCTTAATGCCACTACAAGCCGATATACCTCTAAAATACACTTCATATGTCGCAACAGCGTGTGGTAAGCTAGACGCCGTTCATCTCTTAATATATAAATAACAACTTCATAAGTAGCCGTAATGTGTGGCTAGTTAAAAGTCATTTAAATTATCACTTCACTATACAGACCTATTGTAGCTACCATCTTTAGAAGGAGTGTAAGAACCACGGGAGGCTCCAGGACGTATAGTGCCAGAGCAGACGATAAACATCCTAGATGTACCTCTGGTGTCCATAGGGAGCACAACATTCTAGGAGCAAGCATCTGTCAATCTGTCCGGCACCGCCTCACACATGGAAACCTGCAAGCGCACCTGACCATGGAATAACTAGGAGTTATTTCCGGGCTGTTATGCCGTGGTCTGCTGGAGTTGAAGAACCCAGACGTTTCGTCCACATCTGCGGCGGACATCTTCAGTGGCGCGGTCGTAATCTCCTCGGAGAAGTTAGCGTAGCGTCTGAGGTGTGGACTGTTGGAGCTGCGGTATTTATCCTTCTAGAAGCCTCCGCTGATTGGCTCGGGCGGCGCACGGCCGGTGGGAGGGGGCGGGCTTCGCTCAAGGTGTTGCCTCCTGATTGGATCGCTTCAGTTTCTGCTGTTTTATGTCGTTTCTTGCCTTCAATGACAGGATACCAGTTGCTGTTTAGTTTCAACGTCTGGGTTCTTCAACTCCAGCAGACCACGGCATAACAACCCGGAAATAACTCCTAGTTATACTGACTCCGGCCGTGAAAGCCTTCGCTCTCTCATGACCATGGAATGTTTGAGAGCAAATACTGTGGTATCCCCGTCCAAGCTGTGCTCAATCCTATACCGAGTACCTATTAAAATTATTTGTCTGCAATGTAATTTCAATTAATTGGCCCTAATTTAACTTCAGTTTCAAATAACAGGGACAACAGCCCACGACTGCGCACAGTTTGGACAGAAATACTTAAGTAAGCCGTGATTTTGAGATGGCCGTTTATTTCTCACGCAGTTCCCGAGGATGGCAAGGGAGTTCACTATGGCTGAAAGCTCGAGCAGTGTTATAGATATTACACGACTGGTAACTCGAGAAGCTCTAATTAATAATCATCGCCTTGACAGCTTCAAATTTCGTGCCACACATTTTGAATGTATAAATTAGACTGTTATAACACCACGAAACACTCTTCTTCATAATATGAGTTTTATAAATGTCTATAGGGCAGGCACCATGTAAGACAAATTTTAATACTTTTAATGACCTTGGAATTCCATTAGGAAGCTAATTTAACCAACACTTTTACTTCTGGTTACAGAGTAACTATTGAATGAGTGGTAACGAAATTTGGGTTGCTTGTACTTTGTGTGATTCTGCAAATAATGATTACAAAAATAATACGTTAACACTTGCTTAAATAAATGAAAAGGTGCTATAAGTGACTCATACTTTACGTGCAGTTTCCTCCTTTGGTATTTGCAGTTGTTCAGCAGTGCTTTTGCATGGCCTTTCATCGCTGAATTTACTCAAGTCATTTCATTTCTTCTTGTACTTTACGGTGTCCCAACAATATTAAATTAACTCTTTATTTAAGTTTCTTAAGTAATAAATTTTAAATGTTTTGAAAGAAATACAAGACTATTGTGCTAGTGCAACCTAAGTCTAGAAGTGTGGGTTAAATCGTCATACTATACACAACGTATTTCAGCTAGTACTTAATTTAACAAACTAAAGATATGCTGCAAACGACTATTAGAGGGAATGTTATCTAAATTCTCATATAATGCATCTAGCACAAAGCAAATTTGCAACTTCATTGAACTTTTAGTCAACCAGTCAAAACTCCTTATTCCCGCCCCCCTAAGGGCATTTCTCAATACATGATATTCCATTATGCTCGTTTGTTTCGCGTATGGACCACAAAGTAATAATAACACAACACCGGAAAATCAAAATTTCAGTTCCAGTCGTTGGTTATTACAGTTTTGTTTACAATTACGACGTTTTGCTGTTCCTGTCGGGGTTCTTGCTTCTTCAAAAATCTCAATGTAAGCCATAGTTGCCTGTCCCATCCCATTTTTGTTCGCCTCTCTCCTATTATCACATTTTTCGTAGTATAGTTTGTCGATGAGCAAAGTGAATTAAGCTAAGTGAACAACTTTTATATATATATATATATATATATATATATATATATATATATATATATATAAAGGAAAAAAAAAGAAACAGCAATAATTGCTCCACTCATAGAGTATGAGGTCAGCGCAATCCGCCTTTCATGTACTATTGCTGGAAATAGGGAAATAGGTACATATTTGTGAAGTTAAATTATTTTGTTGTTTAATGGCGCTATCAATAGCCGGGATCACATCAGCGTTGCCGGTGTGCCGTTAGCTGTAAAAATTGTTAGAATATGTAACGTTTAAAGGTCCATCACAGGATTTAAATGCCATGTGCGCTACATTTAAACTCCTCTTTTCTGCTTAAATTTTTGGTAGTATTTGAACAAAATGTAGGCCAAAGAGGGCTCATGAAGAAGCAAATTCACCGGATGAATCTGAGGAGAGACTGCTACACAAAAGAAGGAAGATGTGACAAACAGGTAATCTGACTCATGATCATGATTCATCTGTGTAGAAAAATTGATTTTTCCCCGACTTTACGTTTTTACTTTCTGTACTACGTATAGTAAGTAGAGGAAATATTGTATTCCATCCAAATATTCGATGTCGAGATTTCACAGGAAGTATGTTTTGGGGCCCCCTGAGCCCACAAAATCAAAAAGGTTCATCTCTCTCTGTCTCTCTCTGTGTGTGTGTGTGTATGTGTGTGTGTGTGTGTGTGTGTGTGTGTGTGTGTGTGTGTGTGTGTGGATGACTTTTACATAACTGGTAAACCGTAAGAGATAGACCAAATCTTACTGTAGAAAAATTAGATCTATGCATGCCCAAATAAAGCTTTTTGTAGACTGAACCATTCGGAGTTAGTCCTTGTTATCTGTGAGAGTTTTGGGAAACTTATAAACTTTCGTTAGATAGAAAATAGTGATTCATTTTTTTATATGTTAACAGTGCAAAGAGTACGGAATCTTAGAGCTTCAAAAGATTTCACTGTCGCTGAAAGCCTACTGTACCTATAAGAAAATAAACAATAAGATAATTTCTGAAAATGTTTATCTCAGATAGCATGAAGAACACAAAGAAACAGGAGTATGTAACAATGGTTAGTACAAGAGCAGAGAAAATGATGTGAGTGCAACATATCAGACTTTTTAATAAACTATCTGCTCCATGCGCATTAAATTTGGTGCTGTGGTCCTAGAATGTTTCGAGCATGTGCTTCATTATCTGACTTCAGTTTCAGTCTTTGGTTCAAAAATCTAAAAAAAATTTGGCTTTAAAAATTAAATACACCTAAAGCTTTAAAACATATTTTCAATGTCATTCAAAGCAAAGAAATTACTTCCTTGAAAGTAGCCTGCCAAAGATTGATGCGTTTTGTTGGGAAATTAAAGTTTATAAAGTAATAGAACTGTTGTAATATTTTAGTTTTTCATGCGAATAGAATATTTTGAATATTAAGGTAATTTTGCATTATGTGTAAAGTGAATAATTAATTCCCTCAAAACTATAAAACAGTTGCACTGAAACTTTGTGTGGTAGTTTATAACATAAATATCCTTAAGTGTGCAGAGTATTGATTTAATACCTATAGAAATATAGAACATTCAAATTTCAGTCCCAGGGGTCCTTAACACTGATATGAGTCCACGTACTATTTAAATATAAAGGTTTTGTTGGGATATGTTAATAGCGAAGAAGGAGTGATACGTGTTTCATGCAGCATATAAATGTATCACACATGAAAGTGCATGAAGTTCATATGTATATAAAGCCGGTATGTATGTATATATGTATGCCAGGACGACCTATTTTTCTTTACGAGGATGATGTATTTCCCTTTTAAATAAAGAGAGACCTTAATGTCGCTGGAATCCTGGCAATGTGACAGGCGAATGTTGTTCCAGGGTGGAAGGTCGGCTTGCCCATCTCCAGACGTTTTCTCTCTCCAGACAAGAATGGAAGTGCAAAAAGAGAGAACCTTTTTTTATTCTTGTGGAGACAAATGTAGGCCAGGGGTTTTATTGCTTCTGTACGGAGAAAAATAGGAAAGCACAAGCGAGCGAGAAAAGAGGAGCATAAGAAGGAAATGTTCCCAGTCATTTTGCCTCCTAAGGCTAGAATAACTTACGCCAAGTTTTGTTGAGACATACAATACAATACAAGAATATATCTTTTGTTTATTTCCCATCAGCGTTCTTGCAGATTACCAATACATCACCACAATAGTTCTTGTTGTTCCAGCATCAGAGGACAAGTGCATTAAAACCATTGGAGTAGACAAGGTCCTAAAATAGCAGGATTAGTTTCTGTCGTTTTCTTATATCTGTTGGAGGATTTTAATAATTGCAGATCTTCTCTTACAATATTAACATTCTGAAGATGAAAATAACGAACTTATCCGAAATTATTTCCAACGGATAATGAGCTGAAGGCAATAACTTCATCAGTTTTTGCTTCCTCTACTTACGTAGAGAAAGTATTGTATTCGACCCAAAATTTCAATGCCCAGATTTCACCGGAAATATGTTTTGAGGCCCCCCAAATTAAAAAAAAAAAACCATTTTTAGAAAAAGATCCGCGCGGGGTTGTGTGTGTGTGTGTTTTGTGCGTGTGCGTGTGTGCGTGAGTGTGTGTGTGTGAATGTAGGTGTAGTATGTGAACAGCATAACTCAAAAACGAAAAGTCGGTTAAAAGTCAAAGTTAGTATTTCAGTTTAGTATCTTTCAAGGATGCGATACAAAGATTTTGAAGAAAATTTCTCCATCCTAAATACGTGCACAATTTTTGACAATTTTGTTTCTCTCAAAAATAGCCCTAAAGATTTTTATTAAAATGACATATGTTTAAGATATTTTTGCGGCAAATAAAATGTATATTTTGAATTTTCTCGCTGTAGCCCATGTAGTCCTATTTACTCGTTAATTACTTTTGCATAACTGGTTAACCATGAGAGATAGACCAAATCCATAAGATAATTTCTGCGACTGTTTATTTCGTCTAACATGAAGAAGATAGAGGATAAGAGTATGTAATAATAGTATCAAGAGTAGAGCAAGTCATGTGAATGCAATTTTTTTTTTTTGCCCACCAGTGTGATCAGAACGCCGCACCATACGTTCTCTCTACTTAAGGGTAGCTTAAAGACATGTCTTGTCTCTCTAAGTTATCAGGTTGAAGTTGGGAAGCCTTTTCGAGAACCTTGCAGCAGCTCTAACATTTCCGAGCGGAAGACGCTGCCACACTGATGATGAAAAGGTGTGGAGAGATGCGCTAATTTGCTACGCTGCACTGCCAGGAGTTGCTGTCTGTTACTTGTGGTTGGTTGTGAAGTTGAAAGTGAGCTGACTGCGATTTCTGACAGTACCTACGCTTCCTAGTCCCCCATCCCTTTCTGCTACAAGAAACCTATACAAGTTCTTGTTGAGTTCTGTTATATTTTCGTGAAGACAATGTATGTACAGCTAACGTTGTAACAGTCACAACTTCGACTGTAGAAATGGTGACTGCTACATAAGTCTATTTAATGAACAACTTAAGCAAACAGTGAGGGTTCTCTTAAGGACTCCATTGAAAATAAGTCCCACCTTGTTTTCGTCGTATCTGCCACTTACCCAAGTACTACATTTCATCTTAAGAATTATCCATCTCTGTAGAAAAGGCGAGGGGGAAAAGAATAACCAAAATTCTTGAATATGCTTGAGACGTAGAATTGGAACTGAAAAATTCAATGCCACAGCTAGGATTTGAGCCAAAGACCCTCCGATTACCATCTTGAATATGTATTTTAGTGTTACTGGATCACAAGCTCGCGGATTCAAACTCAGTGGTGGCTACTGGCTTTTTTCGGGCGTAAAAATCCTTTGCATGGCTTCGTTTGGAAGGGAAATAAAGCCGGTGGCCCTGTGTTGTAGATTTAAGGCGTGTAAAAGAAGTTCAAGCCTTTAAAGAGATATGTGTATAAAATTAAAGCATCTTTCACCCCCAATATAGAATGGACGCTGAGAACCACAGTAGTTAAAGAGCGTTCATAAATAGAAATTCAATTTGAATTAGTGTTACTAAACGCCACAAACCTTCTACCTTTTCTTTCTACATTGTCGGTGGGGTGGGTTCATTACTTGTCATCCAGACGTTGATGCCTGCATGGACTGGTCGCTCCACAAGTAGATTTCTAGATGCAATCAATGATTCTTGATCCCTTGTCAGGCCCAACAAGGATCTAATGGGATCTAGGTTATTATTGTCTCCATGGCGATTCCCAGTAGCTCTAATATGGAGTTCCAGTTGGCATCAGGAGGCTTACTGCACCCTACCAGCCGGGGAAAATTCCCACGTCGGTAGCGGGGATCGAACCCGGATCCTCTGCACCAGAAGCAGGCGCGCTACCACTGCACTACGGAGGCGGTCAAACTTCCACTTCTGTAGGCCGTGGTCTAGAATGCATTGTAGAGTCCATTGTAATAAAACCCCGCCTACAACTAGCCAATCACCACCGTAGCCAACGTAACAATGTCCCGCCCACCCCCACCATATAAAAAACCCTAACGGACATTAACAGTCTTCACTTCCACATCTTTCTCTCTCTCTCTCTCTCTCTCTCTCTCTCTCTCTCTCTCTCTCTCTCTCTCTGTCTCTGTCTATCTCTTTCTCTGCTTCCACATTCAAACTCTGACCAGTACAGACAGTGGATCGTGTTACCCTGATGATGCCAAGCGCAGTAGTTGGCGAAACGTTGGTATCTACGGGTGCCCTCTAGACCACGGCCTACAAGCCTGGAAGAACTAAACATATCTAATAGTCAAGACACCGGCCATGAAAGCCTAAATACATATATTCTTCTAAAGGGAGCTCAGAAATACTCAAAAAGTAATTTAATTGCAGAAGTGCAGAAAAGTCTCAAGGAAGGCCGGGGAATTCTTCAAATATATTTTAAGCAGCAATGTGTGAAATGTTAAAAATACTGTTTTCTTAGGGTTTCATTTCTATTTTCTCTACTACTGTAGTAAGTAGCGGAAGTATTGTATTCCACCCAAAAATTGTATGTCAGCAATGCGACCTAGGGGAATTGAACACTGATTTGCAAACATAAATACCTACTTCGCCAAGTTAAATGACATGAGAAGTTACGTTCAACTTTCCAGTTATATTGTTCAAATATTGATAAATTTACATAAACACATTTCGTGTGCCTACCAAAAGCATTCACAAACCAACATACAAGTTATTTGCACTGATGATGAAAAGTTTTACACAAAATCATTATTTTGTTTCCTGTTTGCCTTTCATTCTAACATGTATCATTTTTTTTTATTTTTGTTGCAGGTAAGAACTATTGTACCGCTGCATGTAGCGAACTGGAGCAGAAGGAGAAATAGAGAATACTAAGGTATGAAACCGAAATTATAATGTCAATATATTTGATAATGGAAAGAAACAAAAGGAGATTCTAGTCAATAGTGAAGGGGAAGACGTAATAAAGCTAATATGTTAAAGTCTCAAGAATGGAAGCCTAGGCAGATTTAAAAGAGTGATAAGGCTTTGTTGACGCGCACGAGAAACAAACACGTGTAACGATTTAGCGGGCTGATTCCTATCTTACCATGACGTGCTCTAAAGTTAGCCAATGGAAATCGCTTCCTTATTGTTGCCCGTGCAAAAACAAAATGCAACGCAAGATACACTCGTCTTGAATCGAGCCGAGAGTACACGTGCAACTTGGGAACTGTACGTAAGCTAGCGCGTAAACATAATTCAGCGGTCGCTAAAGGGTGACAAAGTTAAAGTGTTATAACGTTGTAGTTGAAATTTACAAATAAAGTGATATGTTGGTTGATTGTTCGTTTGGTTCCATTCCTACCATGACTCACGCACACCCTGCAGATTAGGATGTCTTGCTAGAGCTAGTCCGGACACCAAACACGAGATCTTATAGATCTTAAAGGCGACGTCTTCGAAGGAGAGGAGCGTTTGCGTCAGGTACTAAAAGCCTTATGTGCCACTATGTTTTCACGTCAGTACACAATTCTACCCTTGGAGAAAGTAAATCATATGTAGCACAGTCTATTCTAAAGAGTGAACTAAGGTATGTTCTGAATAGTTTGATATGAATATGTCAAGAAAACTGGTAGACTCTAGTCATTAACATAAGTAAAATAGATAATGCAGAACGTAACTAAATATATTTTCACGAAATACTCTGAAATATTAAAGTGACAGTAGTAAGCGCTAATAATCATACACGCGCGCGCGCTCGCACGCACGCACACCACATACACACATGCGCAGTCGTTCAGGATAATAGTATACCTCTTTCTTTGTGGAATAAACAACTATAAATACTATGCAAAATGACAAAAGCCCACTCAAATTACTTTTCTACCACTTGATTTTCCTACTAAAGTTTTGCACAAAAACAGTCCTCTTTTACTGACGTTAACACAGTCTACAGTCTTTCGTGATATTACAACTCGCAACT
Source organism: Tenodera sinensis (assembly GCA_030765045.1). Lineage (NCBI taxonomy): Eukaryota > Metazoa > Arthropoda > Insecta > Mantodea > Mantidae > Tenodera > Tenodera sinensis. Next base: position 119,326,425 of record CM060963.1, on the reverse strand, counting down.
GTTTCCTCGTAGCCTTGACTCAGTCCTTTCACTATCTGTCTTCCCTTCCTCTGTCTCCCAAACCTTAACTCCGACGATACAATCACTCAACACTCTTCTTCACTTCGACGTGACGTATCCTTCATAGTTCTCTTGAACTCACTGCCACACTGGCCGACTCAAAAACTACATGTCTTCACGTGCTCCGCAAGTTTTTATATAGGCGATGACGTAGCCAGATATTTCCCCGAACATCCACAAACACGCCGGCTGCCGGATACTTCTCCAGTGCTCTGCGAAATCCTTTGTATTGCCGCTTGATTGTTGTTAGTCATGTGTTGTTCGCGTGAGTGGTGTGGGAAAAATTGGTCTTGAGCGTCCTTTGTTACGCGCAGCACCAGTGCAGTGGGGCAGCCCGGCCTTGACCGTCCTTGTTGTGTTGCCGCTTGGTTACTGTTTGCTCGCGTGAGTAGTGTGGGGATGCTTGACCTTGAGCACCCTTTCTTCCACGCTGCGACAGAGCAATGAGGAATCCCGGCCCTGACCGTCCTTTCTTGTGTGGCTGCTGCAGTTGGCCCGCGTCATAGTACTTTACCTATATATAAGCATTACATGATTTAAATGTGCTGTTTTCTAACTCTCGCACTTTCCGTGTTGCTATGCACGACTGAAGGGTTTAGAGCAAATAGGAAGCTTTTAGCGAAAACAAAGTGAGACAGCCATTTTGCTTCTCTAGCAAAGCTGGTTTATTTGATATAAAGAAGGGCAACTCTCTTATGTTAACCAGGAAATACTTTTAACAAATTTGTATACTTACATTCCTGCGATCTGTTGAAGATCAACACTCGCAGTGATGTAATTACACACACGGGTTTCAAATTACTACCTTTGACATTTAAATTTAATGAAAAGAAATTACATTTTAATAGTCTTTAAACAATAATAATCATGGTTAAGTTAAACAAGTTTTGTCAGAAGAATAAACGTTACCAGTAAGTGCATCAGCTGAATAGAATAGGAAAATCTTGATGAGGGTGTATTGTTTTATATGTATTTTAACCTGTTTTAAGTTCCCAATTCATCTTCGCCCGCCAATTATTCTGTGCGTAATTTGACTAGATGTGATTGGCTATTTTTTGCGTAATTTGACGTCACAACCATTTTTCCTAATTCCGGAATTTTGCTCAATTTTGACTTTTTTGCTCATATTTCCCCATTCTGCCCATATTTTCATACTTGTTTTATTTTTGTGCGAATCTCACCGTTTTTAGATCTAATGGGTTAGCTTTTGTGTTAATCAGTTTTCCAATTTTGTTCATATTTCTATATTGGTGCAAATTTCAGTTTTTTACTTTGTCAAATTACACAGAAAACAGCCAATCACTTCTAATCAAATTATACAGAAAATCCACTGAAGTTTGCTACGTGTAGTGTTTCATATATTTGTTATTCAGTTAATTACTTTAAATATTATGCTATGTTAAATTTACTTCTGGCGAATACATCTGAGATTCTAAATGAGAATATTCCACAAAGTGTTTGGTAATCGTGTATCGTTAATTATCAAACTCTTTAGCAAGTTCTTGACTAGCATATAAATTGTAAAGAGTCCAATAGTGAAGCTTTGTGATGAACAACTTGAAGCAATATTCAGTCACACGTTGGAAACACCATTTGAATCAACATTCGTTGGTCGTCAATGCAAGAATTTTGAAACTAAATAAGCGTTTTGATAACACAGTTTGACGTAACAATACTCACGTCAGCTTATAATGCCTAACGTCGTTTGATTCAGTCCCTTACCGCCGATAAAGCACTGAGATTTCCTTTCCTGGTGTGCGTGTGTTTTGTTTAGAAAGGATGACATTAATTATGATGATAACGTCATGTAATTAATGTTTCCAATATTTGTAGTATTTCCACTGAGAACGTTACCAACCAAAGTAGCTTAAAACAATTCAACAGTAAAATAAAACTGTGCTTGTATTTACAAACCAGAACTATAATATAACTTTGAGTTTGTTTATTTCCACACACTTAACGCTCCAAAGAATTACGGTGTGTTCACTTCGAAGGTCCGTCTATAAGTGTTCTGTGTCTGTCTCTGAACACCATAACTCTATAACGTAAAGTCGCTTAAATTCAAAGTTGGTATTTAAGTTCAATATTTTTAAGGATGCGACACAAAGATTTTGAAGAAAATTCCTCCACCCTAAACTACCCTTTATATGGAACACTTTTCGAAAATTTTGATTTTCTCAAAAATAACTAAGGATTTTGATTAAAAAGCCGTATGTTAGATATTTTTATAACAAATGAAATGTATAATTTGAATTTTCTGACTGTAGCCTATGTTGATGACTTTTGCAGAACTGTTAAATAGTCAGAGATAGACCAAATTTTACTATACAAAAATTGTATATGCCGCTAAAACACAATTCACATCTCGTGCACTTCTTTGTGGAGAGAACCATTTCGGATATATTCCTTGTTATTTGTGTGAGTTTTGCAACGGCTATACTTTTCTGAAATGAAATGTGGTTATTCAATTTTTTTATCTCTTGACCGTGCAAAGAGAACGGAATTTCAAAGCCTTCATATAGAGACCAGATTTAAAAGATTTGACTATCGCTCCAAGCCCACGGTATTCCCATATTCTCTTTGCACCTACAAGAAAATCACAAATAACGTAATTTCTGCAAATGTTTACCTCGACTAAGATGAAGATAGAGGAATAAGAGTTTGTAAGAATGGGTAGTACAAGAGTAGAGAAAGTCAACACATAAGATTTTTTGCTTCTTGTTTTCGCGTATTCAATTATTGTGCTCACCAACACAGCTTGTAGGCTTTAACTCAGCCCGCCCCGTGCTCTTCCGAGTAACGCATGTTGTTGAAGTGAAAGGATGAGATAGCAGGCAATGAATCTGCTTTAGCCTTTATGTTCATACAATACATTACAAGGGAAAATCCGCCTCTTCTATTTGGTTAATGTGCTGGGAGAAGTTGTTTAATTTATTACCGAGATTAGCTTTACTATCGGCTTCTTTTTTCAGCTTATGAAAGACGGACTTCATACTGGAGAGCAGGAAAATATTTCTAAACCTCTTAAATAAGAGATAAGATTTTAAAGAATAAAACTTCAGTGATTTTTCTCCCTTCATTGCATGGGCACATTCTTTAATTAGCTTCTCTCCCCACGCTACTTAACCATCCCTTTTATATCTTGGAGTGGAAAGTTTATGAGAAATGGGGAAGGGGAAGGGAAAGAAGAGTGAATGGGATGGAGGAAAACATATATCTTTGTGATTTCCGTTCTTTCGATCTAAAAGAAAATGGATGACAAAGGAAAGCATTTTACGGAACATTTTGTATTAAAAGATTGTAAACAGGAAAAGTATACCACAGTTTATTAAAGAAACACAGCAATACAAAGCTTACTTATAAAACACGAAGAGAAAGTTGAAATTAAATTTGTTGTTTGAAGACGTTATAGGACAACCAATGAGACGCGAGTCAGTAAATGGCACGCAGTGACCATTGGAGGACTTGGCATAATAATAATAATAATAATAATAATAATAATAATAATAATAATAATAATAATAATAATAATAATAATAATAATAATAATAATAATAATAATAATAATAATAATAATAATAATAATAATAATAATAATAATAATAATAATAATAATAATAATAATAATAATAATAATAATAATAATAATAAACCTATTTACTAATCTCTTGTTAATTCAGATTTTTGCAAACTTGTTGATAAAATCGGTTTAATTGGAAAGTCATATGAGACTATATGTAGAACTGCAACTACCTATGATATAACTTTTAAACTTAATAAATTTATTATGCTACAGTTTTTGCAGATATTAATAGAGTGCATATAACTTGCAACATTCTTAGAGTTGAACTTTCCTACACTGTTCTTGAGACAGTCAGGACGCTGCACCGTTGTAGTTGATTCTGGTAAAAAGAACATGTAAGATAATCTCACTGCAACTCGCGTCTACGTCACGTTATTTATCATTATACGAAGCCTTGACCATTTCATTGGTTGCTTTAGGCTACGATGTAAGGTTGTGACACTGCTTTTACTAAATAACCTTAACCAATAGCCAAAACAAAATATAGAAAACGGCGTGCAAACGAAATATGTTTGCCCTTTTGACCGTATTGGCAAAAAAAGAAAGAGGTAGTGAGTGCATTCAGTTTGTCATACAGACCCTTTATCATGATTGGCAGGCATACGTTACCGGCTAGTGGAGGACACGCCTTGAAGGGGCTAAAATCTAAGGGGCTAGATGAGCGCCCAGGTTAGCGAAATGTATAATGTGTATGTGTGAGTACATTTTCAGGAGATGCAAATTAAAGCTTGAATGCTATTCATTAAACACATAAAGACAGAACTTTATAAGAAAACAGTAAACAAAATTGTATTCTCATAGTAATATCAGTGTTTGCTCCTGCATAAAAGCAAAATTAAATGAATACACAAATAAATAAATAAATAAATAAATAAATAAATAAATAAATAAATAAATAAATAAATAAATAAATAAATAAATAAATAAATAAATAAATAAATAAATAAATAAATAAATAAATAAATAAATAAATAAATAAATAAATAAATAAATAAATGAATAAATGAATAAATGAATAAATGAATAAATGAATAAATGAATAAATGAATAAATGAATAAATGAATAAATGAATAAATGAATAAATGAATAAATGAATAAATAAGTAAATAAACAAATAAATAAAACAGCTTATTTGCCCTCTAACTCAAACTGTAATTGGTTAATTTACCTTTACTAACCTATTACTGATAATAGGAATAGAACAGGAATGTAGACTAAAATATGACAGAATTTTATTATTATAATATGTCTCTCATATTAATGTAAACCATATAAATAAATACATTTATCTTTAGGTTCTAAAGTTTCTAGTTTAACGGTTACTGAATTATAACAAAAAGTGTTATTTATTTAAGCATAGAGAGCTTTATTCTGAGATATTGCCATTATTTTACAGGTTTTTAACTTGTATAAAGTTCTTTCAAAATGAAAAGGACTTCACACACCACTTCCAGAAAATAAAGGTTATTAATTTTGTCATGCTTATATCTAAAATATATATTACTTTAATAAAATCGTTTATTACTTCTATGGGAAACAGTACTATGTTCTACACGTAAAGAGTAGTTTAGGGTGGCGGATGTTTTTCAAAATCTTCATATCGCATCCTAGGAAAATTCTGTACTTTAATCCCAAGTTTGCTATTTAATCGACTTTTTGTTTTAAGTTATGTTGCTCTCATGTATACACACATATGCTTTCTCTAAAAATACCTTTTTTATGCAAGGACTGTCAAAACATGTTGGAACTTTAGAGTACGGTACCTACTCTTATTTTGTTGAAAAGGCTAGAAAAAATTATATAATTATTCCATGCTGCTAAACGAATATAATTTGAGTACTAACGTTTAGTAACTGTGATACTCCAAACTGGATTCCTTTATGTACTAAGGTAGAGCAAAGAGAAGAAAAAGAAGAAGAAGAGGCTAGTTTGATGTGTTGCGCTGTAGGTAAACCCCGTATCTACCGATAGCGAAGGTAGTGAAGCAAGTTTATCTTCCTTACCATGTTGTAGGTATTTACCTTGGGCAGCTTTACGTGTTGAAGGCTGGGGATTTCTCGCCTGTCCTGTCCCGGCCCGACCAGAGAGAAGCAGGATTACCTTCTTCCTCTTCCTCGACGCTAAATGCGAGACGTATTAGGCGCGGCAGTGATTTCACTCTTCTTCACCGTCCGTAACTGTGACGCTCACAGATGGAACGTATTCATCTTTACGTCCCACCACTGAAATGTGGCAAACAAACTAAATAAATTCCAGTTTCCCACAATCCAACGGAATTATTTTTACTTTCTCTACTCTTACGTATAGTAAGTAGAAGAAGTATTCTATTCCACCCAAAAATTCGATGTCGAGATTTCTTCCAAAATATATTTTGAGACCCCCTGAATCCAAATATATATACCTTTTTCTAAATAAATAAATAAATTTATTTATTTATTTATTTATTTATTTATTTATTTATTTATTTATTTATTTATTTATTTATTTATTTATTTATTTACTTATTTATTTACTTATTTATTTACTTATTTATTTACTTACTTATTTATTTACTTACTTATTTATTTACTTACTTATTTATTTACTTATTTATTTATTTACTTATTTATTTATTTACTTACTTATTTATTTATTTACTTACTTATTTATTTATTTACTTACTTACTTATTTATTTATTTACTTACTTATTTATTTATTTACTTACTTATTTATTTATTTACTTACTTATTTATTTACTTACTTATTTATTTACTTACTTATTTATTTACTTACTTATTTATTTATTTACTTACTTATTTACTTACTTATTTACTTACTTATTTACTTACTTATTTACTTACTTATTTACTTACTTATTTACTTACTTATTTACTTACTTATTTACTTACTTATTTACTTACTTATTTACTTACTTATTTACTTACTTATTTACTTACTTATTTACTTACTTATTTACTTATTTATTTACTTACTTATTTACTTATTCATTCATTCATTCAGTTAGTTAGTTAGTTAGTCAGTTATTTAGTTATTTAGTTATTTATTTAGAAAAAGGTCCATGTGTGTCTGTGTGTGGGGGGGGGGTGCGTGCGTGTGTATGTGTGTGTGTGTGTGTTAAAGCATAACTCAAAAATGAAGAATGGGTTACACACCAAAGTTGGAATTTAAGCTTAATATCTTTCAGGCATGCGGCACAAATATTTAAAGAAATTTCCTCCACCCTAAACTACTCTTTACATGGAAAATTCTTATTTTCTCAAAAATGACTGTAACAATTCTGATTAAAGTGCCATATGTTTCACATATTTTAAATGTATATTTTAAATTTTCTAACTATAGCGTATATAGCCCTGTTTACTCTTGATGACTTTTGCATAATTGGTAAACCGGAAGACACAGACCAGATGTTACTATACAAAAAGCTAGCTATGTAGTTATGTTCAAGAGCATTTTTTCTGAAGTGAACCATTTCAGACAGGTTCCTTTTTATTTGTGTGAGCTGAGCAATACTTATACTTTTCTAAAATGGAAGGTCTTATTCACTTTTTTGTCTCTTGGTCGTACAAAGAGAGCAGTATTTTAAAGTTTTCATATAAGAATTACCTTTAAAAACTTTGACTATCACTCAAGGCTTACTGTATTTCCATATTCCCTTGCACCTACAAGAAAATTAGCAATAAGATAATTTCTGCAAATGTTTATCTCGGCTAACATGAAGAATATAGAGGAATAAGAGTTTGTACGAATATTTAGTACAAGAGTAGAGAAAGTCATATGAGTACTATCCATCAGATTTTTCCTGTTCGAAGCTGGCGCCTCTTTGCCATTATAGGAATACAATTTAGACATCACTGACAGTCCTTATTTAGAATTACTAATTTACAAGGATTTAACCATCTGGATTTAATATACGGTTGTTAGGAATATGTTGTTAGCTAATGCTGGATTTCTGACAATGAAGTCATTAATCCTCTTGTTCTCCAATATTTAATATATTGATAGAGCAATAGCAGTATAGTAACCGATTTTTAGAGAGCACTATATTTTTATGTTTTGGCGGTCACATCGCTCTCTCACAACCCCCAGAATGTCTGGAGGACCACACCTGTCGTTGGTTTACAGGTCTCACCGACCTGACCGGGAGACTTATCAAAATAAATTCACCGACCATATCCTCTGATTACCAATCAGAGGACGTATTACATGCCATGCAAGATTTATAGAGAAATTAGAGAAATGTAGAGGTTGGAAAAATAAAGACTCCCTAGCCCCCAGAAACCCTAATAGCATCGGGGTCGGAAGAGAACAAGAGATGACCAAGGTAAGGTCAGATAGAAAAGTTACAGTGAGGAGCAAAACACCAGTAAATGTTCTGCTCAGCTTGGGTACCTTGTGGTCGCTATTCACATATCCCCTAGATGGAGACCCCTGAGTCAAAAAATATTATTATTATTATTATTATTATTATTATTATTATTATTATTATTATTATTATTATTATTATTATTATTATTATTATTATTATTATTATTATTATTATTATTATTATTATTATTATTATTATTATTATTATTATTATTATTATTATTATTATTATTATTATTATTATTATTATTATTATTATTATTATTATTATTATTATTATTATTATTATTATTATTATTATTATTATTATTATTATTATTATTATTATTATTATTATTATTATTATTATTATTATTATTATTATTATTATTATTATTATTACCTTTTTTCTGACAGTCATTTGTATGTTTTATTAGTAAAAAGAGTGAGATTCATATAAAATACTAATATAGCAGCAAATATGTCGCAAACGTGTATTAATCATCCTGATAATTTCTGTTATGTGTGCGGTGAACATACAATTAAATCTAATAGACAGAAAATAACACCACTAATAGAAAAGGCTTATGAATTATATTTTGATCTTAAACTTGGTGATCAAAATCGCAGTTAGGCTCCCCATGTGGTTTGTAGAAATTGTGCCAGCTGGTTAAGGGGGTGGTTAAAGAATAAACGGAAAGTTTCTATGCTTTTTGCAATTCCGATGGTATGGAGGGAACCAATGAACCATAATGATGATTGCTATTTTTGTGTGAGTAAAATTACAGGACTTAAGGGAAAATACAATTGAATATCCAAACATTCCATAGCTATTGGATCTGTTGCTCACAGTGATGAGATACCCATTCCTGTTCCTCCTGAATCCTGGACATTAGAAGATGATTCTGAAAAAAGTGATAACTCAATAGTTCAATCAAGCTCAGGATCAGAATTTGAAGACCCAGATCCCAATATGCATCATGAGGTAACTCAGGGACAGTTAAATGATTTGGTCCGAGACTTAAATATTTCCAAAGCCCAAGCAGAACTTTTAGAATCTATGCTACATCTATTTCTTTTGGCACATATATTTTTACATTTTCAGCATATAAAAAATAAATATTTCGCAAATTTTTAGCATCTAAAAATCTGAGCCCTACTGATAGACATGTGTGGTTGACTGGTTCATGTGAATTATATGAAGTTTATTGACGGCCATGCTTATTGTTTGCAACTGCAGAGAGACATTTTATTTTGCTTTCTGTATATAATCACAGAATTATCCCTGCTTTGTTTTTCACACTACTGGTATACAATGTCTTTTTATGTCCACTATCCAAATCTAATGTCCATGTACATATGCAACTAAATTGTACGCTTATTTGACATGTTCACCGTTCACTAGTCTTTATGGCACTAGTAAACTCACTGAACCCAATCCAATCCTTTCCAATCACATAAACAGAAACATAACACAAATTTGATTTAAAAGGTGAGTCAACTAACAACACCAAACAACACCTACATTACAGTCTTCCAGAACGCGTTTCGGAGGTTAACTTTCCTCCATTATCAACTGGACAATAACTGGGTTTCCATGGTATTTAATGGTGGGATGACAATGCTTCTTCTGATGTTTCTTCTGGTAACGGTTCAAGGAACTGTTAGGAATATAGGTGCAGATAAGTTGATCAATGCAGCCTTAATATGTACCCACTTCAGTTTTTTAGTTTTTTTCTCTTCACCTAATACTTTTCCCATAAGTATACTACTTAATTAACTGCTTGATGTTTTCTGCACGGTCGTAACTTAACCACCAAATGAACAACGCCTGTCAGTGAAGACCATCCGTTTTGCTTCCCTGCGATCACAATCCATATCTGACCTCCTGGCCAGGTAGTTTAGGTTTATTGGCCTTGCAGAAAGCATTCGGATACGCATCAAAATAAGCAATGAATGTATTGGAAATGCAAGGATAAGCAATACATCCACAATTTGACATACTAACTTCCTTTTTCTGTTGCCCAACAGCCCTAAGTGATTCCTCCATTTGTTATTATCAAATTGAAGCCGGAAGGGATTGAAAAGCCCAAAACCGTGATGACGACGACGACGACGACGACGACGATGATAATGATGATGATGATGATGATGATGAAGAAGAAGTTAATCTACCAATGTAAATAATCCACCAACTGTGAATTTCTAATTCCATAGCACAATTATAGAATTCATGTAATAAATTAAATTGTTTGTATACAAGTTTTTATAAGCTAACACATCAGAGAAAGTGAGACAGAACCTGCTATCTATGAATTAATAAACGTCAGATTAAAATAAATGATAATCGTTTTCAAATAAAAATAATCTCCTAATGAATGACGTTAAACATCATAACATCATTTACAGTATGTGTAGATATATTGTAACGCAGGAATAGTGAAAACACCGTTTCTGCAGAGTCTCAGAATAGACACGAGCATTGCACTAATTAACAGTATCTGGATTATAAATGAAACGGGGTCAGTGCCGACCACAGGTGGGACGCTATACAGTCCAATTGTACACGCGAGTCGTCTTTTTGCTAGCCCAGGAAAAATACTTATTAGATCAATCAATATCAGAGAATATTCAATTTAAATGGTGAAGCGTCCTTGCATGGTGAACTGCTGTAATTGTTTTTTATGCTACTGTCCATATAGTGAATTGATTGGTATTCTGGTTTATAAGATCAGAGGTCCCAGGTTCATACCTACTTTAACTTCATTTTGCAGTCTGCAAGTCTCAGCGTGAGTGTGTTTCATGGTAAAAGAAAGTAACACCAATATTAAAAAAAAAAAAATCTGATGTGTTGCACTCACATGACTTTCTCTACTCTTGTACTAACCATTCTTATTCCTATATCTTCTTCGTGTTAGTTAAGATAAACATTTGTACAACCTATCTTATTGCTTATTTCCTTGTAGGTGCAAGGGGAATATTAGAATACAGTAGGCTTTGTGGGATAGTCAAATGTTTAAAGCTTTGAGATTCTGTTGTCTTTGCTCACGTAACATGTAAAAAAATCACCAACGATGATCCATTTCACGAAAGTTCTAAGTTTTCCGAAACTCACACACATAACAAGGAATATCTCCGAAATGGTTAACCATACAAGAAAATTTATTTGGACATAAATTGTGTATTTTAGCAAGATCTACATTTTTTGTATAGTATGATTTGTTCTATCTCTAACGGTTTACCAGTTATGCAACAGTCGTCCAGAGTAAATACGACTACAGGGGCTATAGCCAGAAAATTCAAGATATGCATTTCATTTCTCATAAAAATATCTCAAACATATGACATTTTAACCAAAATCGTTAGTCATTTTCAAGAACATCAAAATTTTTGAAAAATTTCCCATTTAAAGGGTAGTTTAGGGTTGGGCTATTTTCTGCAAAATCTTCGTGTCGTATCCTTGAAAGACATTAAACTTAAATACAAACTGACAGACTAACACACAGACACACACACGGAACATTTTCTAAAAATGCGTTGTTTGGATTCAGGGGGCCTCAAAACATATATTTCCGGTGAAATCTTGACATCGAATTTTTGGGTGGAATACAATACTTCCCCTACTTACCAGTAAAGTAATAAAACGTATACTAAAGAGTAATAACACCAACATTTTTTTATCAAGTCGAAACCCCCGTTATGAACATATACGAGACTATACCAATGGAAAAAAAATAATAATAATTAAATCAATACCACGTAAATAGATACCTTCCTTAGGATAAATGCAAATGTTACATTATCTCATATTATTTTTTACTTTTTACATTCTAAGTATGCTGGAAACAATATTTCCAGAGTGATAAGCTTCGAGGGTGCTCTTTAGCAGTAGCCCCCTAATGAATGTACTGCCGATTGAAGGAGGCTCTAGCCCTTATGGGATGTAATACGCTAAATTCAATTCAGTCTTGGAAAAGGCTGCGTTTCTACAAATTCGATTAATCTATAAACATTTTTATCGGTTCTGTCAGATTTTCTTCAAGCTAGCCTTTTCGTGTTCGTTTGACTGGCCAGCAGTGAATTTCATGAGTCCCCTGGGAGAGACGGAGAACCAGATTCGAGCGACGATGTGCACAAGTACGGATGGGTCCCTAACGATTCCAGGTTGAATGCATCCAACTCCGGCTACCCTGCACAGAAACCTCGAGCCGCTGGCGGTTCCACTCCGGGAGACGGGCTCATCAGCAATCCAACTAATGTTAGGAAGAATCCTTTCCAAAGCGTGCGTCCACCACCCAGTCTTAACACACCAAGCACCGTCACCTGCTCCTTCAGTCCTGAAACAGATGGTAGCAAACGATGAGGACAGGAAATTCATGGTAGTAGAGGAACCATCCCAGTTCGCCTACTGAATGAGAAAAACCATGAAAAAATCCGAGGTCAGTGTAGCGGACTTTGTGTTCGTAGAACTTTTGGCTGTTCTTTGCCTTTATGCGTAGCCTTTATGATTATGGTCTTAGATGAGCAGTCACCTTCCAGCAACATTATATTTAGTTGTAATTGAGATTTGGTGAAATGTGGACTTTAGGTTCGTGGGATTGAATACCCAATCAAGCGAGTAAGGGAAACTAGGATAAAATCCCAGACAGATTGGCCGGCATATCGGATTTGAACCCACGACCTCTCTTTTGAATGCAAGTCATAGATATGATTCATCTCGCTCGGTTTTCTCTATTTTATAACAAGTTCACAGGACTAGTAAGAATATTTTGTACTGGTGTGAATTTTTCTCGAAACAGAATAAAATGGCGTGGTTATTAAAAAATAGATAATATCAAAAAATCAAAGCTCACCGTAGATCACCAATATTTGGAGGTTGTGTGTGCAGTTATTCAGATCGGTACAAACTTAGTTGCCAAACTGCTTGCCAGAAGCTTTATAATTATATTTTAGATAAATTCTTTAAGTAATGGCTCTGACGTTTTCTTCACATCTGCAGAAAATGCTATTCCTTTAGGATAGCTTTATGCATAGTTTAGCCCTCAGCCTCTTGAGAGAACACAACCTTGTTCAGTTTGTCCACCGGCTCATGATGCCTAGCACAGCAAGTCAGTATGTCAGCAAACAATTCCAGGTACACAGCGATAGCTGAAGCTGGATTCGTTCTTCTGGTCGCGTTTACGATAGTAGTACCAACCTTTGGATGTATATTCACGCTAGATTATAGCAAAGAAGTCACTCAAAATAGGGGAGCTTAAATCTTATTTTTAGTAATGCAATATATTTAACTTATTAAACCTAAACGCTATTTTTAAGTATTTTGTCTTTTTCCCACAGATCATTTTCTACCTTTTCTATGTGTTTTCAAAAACCTGCCAGTCTATTTCGGTCACAAGAGCTTATATCGTGTAGTTTCTGTAAGGATAAGTCACCTCTTTAACTATTCATTTTACCTTGGTTCAAACTATTTCTATAGGATTTAGATCACACATGTATGAGGTCAAACAAATGACAGTTTGGCCCAGTGAAACTAAAAAATGTGTCCACTTTAAGAAACTCTTTAGGTTTTTTTGTTTTAATCATTCTATAAATATCTGTTTTACACATAGAACTAAACCTGCAACCACAATACCATAGTGGGTTTATCCGCTTCTACACTACTTTCTTCTTTACTTCCGACATTATGTTAGTGACTCGTCCAGTTTTTAACTGAAACTGAAATTTTAACTAATATTAATACATTAGCGAGTAAACATAGCGGGAATAACATTGGGCGGAATTGTCAACGTAACCAGCAGAACAACGTTTGCGCAGAAGTTTACAAAACTCGGGGTTACACTACGTTACATGAGCTGGTGTATGCGAATTGCCCTGTGTGATCCTTCTAGGCACAATATCAGGACAACAATAAATAACAGGCCAAAATGCCATAGCTTAAGTTGAAATGTTTCTGGTAGAGATCACGTATTTTGACATTGTTATGCCCTTACAACAAAGAGAGTTTCTTTCATGTCCAAGCTTGATTAACGAAATCAAACGACCAACTAAAAACGTACAGATTCAGAAAAGGGTCAGTGTATCGCTTGTTTAGAGTCTAACGACCTCCTCATTGAATATCAGAGTTGATTATGTGTATATTTGTTTACCTCATTGACTACGTAATGAATTGACGTCAATGTTGTTCCCCTGGGGGCAATAGCAATCTAGCTACATGGAGGTAATGAGCATTTATTTCAGAACTTGAGGGCTTTGTTCTTGTCAAGTTAAGGACGAAAATATGTTATACAAGCATTTGTCACCGCTCTTTTCCTGCAACTGTGCTTATAACGTATGAATGCACCATATTTTAACAAAATTGATACGTAAACTGCACCTTTCTATCTATGACAAGTTCATACATATAGGGTGTTGCAGACAGAGCTTATAGAGGAATGGCATACAAACACCTACATCTGCAACGAGAAACTCTGAAGCTGTCGATTTTCATTTAAATATTGACTCTGATAAATGCAAATGAATATACTTAATATGACTGTGCTCCTGATTTCCACTCCAGCGCGAAAATGGCTACTAGTGCAGTATTTTAGAGCCAAGTGTTGTTTTTCCTAGAAAAAATGTTCCATCAGCAAGCAGCGAGTGCACCACTGATACCTTTTTTTCCACAGGGAGAATCAAATGTATCAGAAAAATAAATGAAGTTCGTTTATTAATAGCACGGCCATTAGCGTACTTGGCTGTCAATATAGTGGCACTGGGTTCAAAACCCGTACAAGCGGTTAAACCATTTTTCTTTTTAAACAGGCGGATGGCTTATTTTTTGAATGAACACTATTTTAATTTACGGAGGCATTCACCTGGAGCGTTTGAAAATACCACGGTAACAGCAAGTGGCCGAGTGGTTAGATCGTTCCCCTCTCACCAAAGCGGCCCGGGGGACTGCACGTGGGATTTGTGATGGATAAGACGATGCCGGGGGAGGTTTCCTCCGGATTCTGCGGTTTCTTCCGCCATCTCATTCCACTAGTGCTCCATCTTCATTCCATGTATCACCAGTGTCACAGCCTGCGGTAGCGCATGTAGTAAAAGCGGGCGTTAAATTTTACCAAAGGAAAAGTAGCAGCAACCTAGTTGTATTATTGACTTTGGTCTGTAGCAAACAACATAAGCTCAAAGACTATAAGTGTTCCGTATTGAAAATGCTCGTCTAACACTCCTCAGTTGCCTTTGAAAGTATGTCCGTTTAATTTTGTAAATTCCCAACACACAGACACATACGTATACTCAGATACACACTATAGGGTTAATATAAACGTACCGATTTATTTCTGTCTTCTTTTCTTAGTACCTTTTTCTCTCTTATTTCCATGTAAAATGAAAATAACACTGGACAGAACGAAAATATTATTCAAATTATAGAGTTAATGAAAACTTCATTTACATATAAAGGCGGAATGAACAGAAACTTAAATACGTGGTAATTTTTTACAATATTATTTCTGATACTGAAGTAGTATCCTGCTTTATTTTAATACAGTAACAGTTGTCGGCATATGAATACGTTTTTTATAAGTATGTTTCTTCCTGAAAACAGTTCACAGTTTATCTTCAGCCAAATTAACCCACATGAATATAACTTGTTTCACAAAGTGTAACAAATGCACAATTCAAAAAACCTTTCCCCTATCTCTAAGTGGCTATATTCACTTCCCGTGGCAAATGTGGCCCATTTTCAAATTTCAAAACCCGAATAATACAAAAACCCGTGCGATAACAACTCACCCATGCAGGTGAAGATCCTTATAATCTTCGCAAAAGTTAAGGCATATGGAGGCGGGGCGTACCGCGGACTCCAGCGAATCCTAAGCTTGCCCCTCCTAGCAGCGCTGCCGAATGTGGTGCATGCATCTCACACACTCTTATGTACAGACCGTCTGCCGGTACACGCACTACGCTTGGCAACAGCGCTCTGCTTGAGCATTGGCTAGCGTTCACATGCCTTTAACTTTTGCGAGAGGTTATAGTAATTACGGGACGGCTACGACTGACTTTCTCGGTTGGCCGACGTTACTGTCAGGAGTAGGTGACGTGTCGAACTACTTTCGCCGCGTGCCCACGAACCCCCGCCGTGTCTTGGCGCGAGGAAACGTGTCTGATGTGCTTACGTGGAACAAAATGTGAGCTATAATTGCCCTTAGTTTCTGTACTCACAACCTTATTTACGATATATTATTGAGCAAAAATGATTTAAAACTAACCAATAAATGCTTGTTACATATAACATGCAGAAGCAGCTTTTAAATATTTATCTCTGGCCTTAAATAAAAAGAAAAACCAGAGTCGCAAACTTTCCAAGTTGACCTGAAAGTTTTTAAAGTGTAAATATGCAACACGGAGCATTACGAAAACGCTGACGCTAGAAAAATTGAACAAGTTATGTATTTTAATGAGAGCTTTTCTCTGTTTTCAGTAACGATGCCTCTATCTTGTAATTTGCTTGTGCAAAAGTATGCATCATTCAGTCACTTTATTGATGAGATCATGAATTATTCAAGATAAATATTTTATTAGTCTCATACAAATATCTTAATCAAGAAGTTAGTATTTTTTGAGAAAATAAAAGTCAGCGAAAAATTTTCTTTGTTAAAACGACTCTGGAAGGTTTTCTTGAAAATATTGTGTCAAATCCTTTGAAGATGCTGAGTTTTAATACCAGTTTTTACATTCACCCAATTTTTCTTTTTTGATTTATACCGTTCACACCCTGCATACACACATACGACCTTTTTGTCTCATTTTTGTGGGGAAATTTTGGGGGAAAATTTGGTAATCGAATGTTTGGGTTGTATACGATACCTCCTGTACTTAATATAAGTAGGAGATAAAGTAAATAAAATAGCATGCAACATGGCAAAAGCCTTGAAGAAAGATTTCGATGGTGTCTCCGCTAGAACAGATACCGGGAGAGCAAACAAACCTGCGAATGGGCTGTATGGTATTTTGCCTATCGGCAAATCTTAAGCCGAAGGATGAATATCGGCACTGTGATGCCGGGCTCGTCGCACAACAAAGGAGGGACGGCACTAAGCTACTTCTTACCACATACCAGGCTGGCGAGCAAACAAATGCGCAAGGTTAAGCTTCCCCACATTAGTCGCCTAAGCGAACGCGTGACTAACAACAATGAAGCCACTACACAAGAGGTGTTTTCTCCGGAGCTTTCGAGAAGGATCTTCAAGGGCGAATAAAAAAATAAGTTACACACGCTCGTCGCGAGAGCACACTGTGTGTCGTAACCATAGTCAATATGTAGCAACAAGCTAGAGTAACTGCTTACACGTCCGATAGGTAGAGTGCCGTGGTATCACGTTGTGTTGTGTGTGTGTGTGTGTGTGTGTGTGTGTGTGTGTGTGTGTGTGTGTGTGTGTGTGTGTGTGTGTGTGTGTGTGTGTGTGTGTGTGTGTGTGTGTGTGTGTGTGTGTGTGTGTGTGTACGCAGAGCCCGTCTGGCTCATTGGCGCGTCAACTGGATGTTCACTCCAAATTGGAAGTGCGTACAAGGATCATAATTCAATGCACTAAATGGCTCAATTGCACGGACATTTATCCTGAAATCAGTGCTGTGTATTGTGAGCGTGCAATTTCTTGCCGCAGCACCACACACGGTGCGCTGCTGCAGTGATTCAAGTGGGTGGTATGACATCCTCCATACAGTCCAGATTTAGCGCCATGCGATTACCACGTGTCCCCCGGTAAGATGAAAAAGGATATTGGCGGACGACGATTTCGGAACGACGAGGAGGTGAAAGCAGCTGTATCCAGGTTGTTACATAGCACCGGAGGTGATCTAACGCATCCAGAATCGAAAAGTTGGCTACCCGATCCGATGAATGTTTAGTTTCTCGGGAACTATATGGAAAAGTGGACTTAGATTGTATGTTGCCATAACCGTGTTGTCTGTGTGTGTGTGTGTGTGGGGGGGGGGGGGGGGTATGTGGTTTAATAAATGGGCATAACTTGGAAAGGTATCATACTTTTTGATTCGTCGTAGTAACTGCGACATGGGCGGCTCGTTTATGGAGATCGGAAAGGTCCGTGCGCAGTGGCCCCTCTATAAGGAAGTAAGGAAGCAGCAGAGTTTGAGGGTTACAGTTACAGGTATGAGCCGGCCAGCGAGTGCCAGACAGCTGTGTGTGCGTGTGACGTCGTGAAAGATACATCAGTCGTCGTAAGGAACATTGACGAGCGCCGAGTAGTTGCATCGTCGTGTATGAGAGACAGAGAAAGTGAAGAAAGAGACTGAAAGGACTGAGGCAAGGTTACGAGAAGTAAACGTTGTGAGTTGTGATGGCATGAAAGACAGTAGATTGTGTAAACGACGAGAAGAAAACTGTGTATTTATAATAAAACTTTAGAAGATAACAAAATGACAGAATAATGACCGGAATGATTTTCTAATCTTGACACAGTACATTTAACTTTGCTAACCTCGTGGTGCAAGTAATAGGAACATCATCTTCAATGAACCTCTCACCCTGAAAATCATATCAGTTGGCATGAGATGTTAATGCTGAAGCCGTAGAATTAAAGTGGTGTTCTAGAAGCTTTTCACATAATGTCCAATATGAGCACTGCTTCCGCAAACAAGTGGATGTGGGACTAGACTGATCCCTGTAATTATAATGTCACCATCCGAGCACGCTAATCCTCCGGATGACCGGGATACCACAATTTTCAGTAGGAAAGTGACAGCTGTGTGGCTTTGTGGTATTCTGGTCGAGTTACTCGGGCAATGAGAGAAGATTTCAGCTTGCCTTTTAATTGATTTACGTTAATTATATAAGTAACTATAAACCACAGTGGATACAAAACCACGGTAAATTCTAGCATTTACCATACAGAACAGCTCACAGTGTTTTGTAGCGATGATTTCAAATATAAGAGTATACTTTTTTCTCTATGTATTGAAAATCACTCTAATTACAGTCCATGCATGTTTTTTTTCGTCCAAGGCTTGAAGGAGGGGGAGGGATTGGGCTACTCGGACCTTCCCACTACGTGAGGTAAGGCACATAGTGCTGCTGTGTCAGGTGTGAGCAGTTGAAATATCGGCGTTGCAATATCCTCCCAACATGATTGCGAACTTTGTTTACAGCATCTATTTAACTGAAAATTGCTTCAACATAATTGTAAATAAGAAACCTGAATTCATAGGCCGTAGATGATATCAGGGACGTGCAGTTACTACGTTGACCTTCCTCCTCTGAACTTGCAGGGACTGTAATCGTGATCGCCAGTTTGCGGATCACTATGAAGAATAAATAAAACATTAAAATATACACAATATTTTATTGCAGTAGTTACAGCATGAAATTAATGTAACATTGGTGGTCATCCTCTAAAACTGTATCGTCGTCCTCTGTAACTCGATTACCATTGGTAGTTTCCCATTATACCTTCCAAGGAACGATATTTGTTGTCTAGTTCTTCAACATGGTGTATAAGTTAGGCCAATCATTGTTTTCAATGTCCTTAGTAATATTTTGAACTAAGGCTAGCATTTCGGTAACGCTTTTTCTTCTGAGAACATTATTGGCTGCAGCGTTTCTTCTTAGTTCTGACCATACATATTCTATAGAATTCAAAGTAAATTATAAGGGGGCAGTCTAACAACCGCATGACCATGTTTAGCACCTGCGTCATCAATAGCGTGCATTTTTTGTTTAATATACGTGTCTTTAATATGTTTTTGCAGTTGTAGTGCTGTCGTTGGTGGTGACCTCCTTCACCATTCACTTGTAGAACGTTCAACGCCATCTACACTGTTTACATACGTACTGTGTGTGCCACCACGTGCCGCTTGCTGCACGGACCTGTCCTTCCCTCGATTATCCCACCATTCCCACCAGATAGCAGAAAAGAAAGCGAATAGACTGCATGTGGTCATATCGCAACGGTTCTGCAGGTGCTCGTGGATCGGTAAGTGCCGGACAGTTCGCCTGCTAAATGTCATCCGTACACTTTGTATATGTTCACAAAGGCATGTGTGTAGCAAGTGTACCTTGCTTCTGTGACGAGCAGATGCCAGCTTCCACACATACCCACACAGACTTTAGTGCATAGCAACTATGTCTCTGCTTCTACAAGTGCCGAACAGATGGCATTAGGACACCATACAGTCCACCTGCTTTCATATCTGTGGATAGATGGCAGAGCGCTTTCTATTACGGCCGCAATAATTATTGTTCTGCAATATTGAGATTAGCTTTTTGATCGGTCTGCCACTTTGATACCTCCACTTCCAAACGACTCTAATGGCACCATATTTGGATGTATAGTAACAATCTTTCTCTTTGACCCAAAAAGCCTAAGCAATTTTGTGACTTTCTAATTTCTGGAATAATTTGATAACTAGAAGGTCATATAGTAAGGTTATGTTTAATCAGCCTGATAGATGTATGTAATCTATAGCACTTTTTGTTATAAAATAGTCCTCTCACTATGACGTAATCAAATTGCACCTTGCACAAAGCATATAAACTGAAGCCTGAGGAGTTAGTACAGTAGCCACATCACATGTGGTTAAAATAAGGAAAATCTTCTAATCAGCCATTTGACAGCAGAGTTCGTAACACAGTAACGGATTAGTACGAGCATATTACGCAACGAGGGCATAGTGACAGCAATTAAGATGCGAGTATGAACATTCTGAAACTAGTGGTAGCGAGTTCATGTTCGACCATAACTCAATTTTAAAACGTTTATAAAACGTTTTTGGTATCCTACGCTCCATGTTATTGCCTCTGGTATCCACATTTTAAGTATTTGTAATTCGATTCGATTGTACATACGAGAATCGATACTAGCACGTTCAACTTTTGTTATGTTAGCTATAACCATTAAAAAGTAGACTTTTGAAAACGAGAAAACAAATTGAATTTATTACAATGTTATTTACAGTATTAGCACTAATTATTAAATAAACAATAAACATTCCGTATGCGCTTTCAGCTGCATGGGAATGTGCGCAGACGCCGAATCGCTGGATCCTTTTATTGGCGGAAGCAGTGTCATGATGGCAGAGCACCTTTGGTTGGTGGATTAGTAGTGTCGTTATGAACTTGTGCAGTTCTGTTAGGTTGCTTGGCAGTGTCGTAATGAACTTGAGCAGTTTTGACTGATGGACATCACTATCGTTATGAACTGATGCATCTTTGATTGGTGGAGTAGCAGTTTCGTTATGAATTTGTGCACCTTTGGTTGGTGGATAGCTGTGTCGTAATGAATGTGTGCACCTTTAGTTGGTGGATAGCTGTGTCGTAATGAATGTGTGCAGCTTTGTTTGGTGGATAGCTGTGCCGTAATGAATGTGTGCACCTTTAGTTGGTGGATAGCTGTGTCGTAATGAATGTGTGCAGCTTTGTTTGGTGGATAGCTGTGTCGTAATGAATGTGTGCACCTTTTAGTTGGTGGATAGCTGTGTCGTAATGAATGTGTGCACCTTTGTTTGGTGGATAGCTGTGTCGTAGTGAATGTGTGCACCTTTGTTTGGTGGATAGCTGTGTCGTAGTGAATGTGTGCACCTTTGTTTGGTGGATAGCTGTGTCGTAATGAATGTGTGCACCTTTGTTTGGTGGATAGCTGTGTCGTAATGAATGTGTGCCGCTTTGTTTGGTGGATAGCTGTGTCGTTATGAATTTGTGCACCTTTGGTTGGTGGATAGCTGTATCATAATGAATGTGTGCACCTTTGTTTGGTGGATAGCTGTGTCGTAATGAATGTGTGCAGCTTTGTTTGGTGGATAGCTGTGTCGTTATGAATTTGTGCACCTTTGGTTGGTGGATAGCTGTGTCGTTATGAATTTGTGCACCTTTGTTTGGTGGATAGCTGTGTCGTTATGAACTTGTGCACCTTTGTTTGGTGGATAGCTGTGTCGTTATGAATTTGTGCAGCTTTGTTTGGTGGATAGCTGTGTCGTTATGAATTTGTGTACCTTTGTTTGGTGGATAGCTGTGTCGTAATGAATTTGTGCACCTTTGTTTGGTGGATAGCCGTGTCGTTATGAATTTGTGCACCTTTGTTTGGTGGATAGCTGTGTCGTAATGAATTTGTGCACCTTTGTTTGGTGGATAGCTGTGTCGTTATGAATTTGTGCACCTTTGTTTGGTGGATAGCTGTGTCGTAATGAATGTGTGCAGCTTTGTTTGGTGGATAGCTGTGTCGTTATGAATTTGTGCACCTTTGGTTGGTGGATAGCTGTGTCGTTATGAATTTGTGCACCTTTGGTTGGTGGATAGCTGTGTCGTTATGAATTTGTGCACCTTTGTTTGGTGGATAGCTGTGTCGTAATGAATTTGTGCACCTTTGTTTGGTGGATAGCTGTGTCGTAATGAATGTGTGCAGCTTTGTTTGGTGGATAGCTGTGTCGTAATGAATGTGTGCAGCTTTGTTTGGTGGATAGCTGTGTCGTTATGAATTTGTGCACCTTTGGTTGGTGGATAGCTGTGTCGTTATGAATTTGTGCACCTTTGTTTGGTGAATAGCTGTGTCGTTATGAATTTGTGCACCTTTGTTTGGTGGATAGCTGTGTCGTTATGAATTTGTGCACCTTTGTTTGGTGGATAGCTGTGTCATTATGAATTTGTGCACCTTTGTTTGGTGGATAACTGTGTCGTTATGAATTTGTGCACCTTTGGTTGGTGGATAGCTGTGTCGTTATGAATTTGTGCACCTTTGTTTGGTGGATAGCTGTATCGTTATGAATTTGTGCACCTTTGGTTGGTGGATAGCTGTGTCGTAATGAATGTGTGCAGCTTTGTATGGTGGATAGCTGTGTCGTTATGAATTTGTGCACCTTTGTTTGGTGGATAGCTGTGTCGTTATGAATTTGTGCACCTTTGGTTGGTGGATAGCTGTGTCGTAATGAATTTGTGCACCTTTGTTTGGTGGATAGCTGTGTCGTAATGAATGTGTGCAGCTTTGTTTGGTGGATAGCTGTGTCGTAATGAATGTGTGCAGCTTTGTTTGGTGGATAGCTGTGTCGTTATGAATTTGTGCACCTTTGGTTGGTGGATAGCTGTGTCGTTATGAATTTGTGCACCTTTGTTTGGTGAATAGCTGTGTCGTTATGAATTTGTGCACCTTTGTTTGGTGGATAGCTGTGTCGTTATGAATTTGTGCACCTTTGTTTGGTGGATAGCTGTGTCGTTATGAATTTGTGCACCTTTGTTTGGTGGATAGCTGTGTCGTTATGAATTTGTGCACCTTTGTTTGGTGGATAACTGTGTCGTTATGAATTTGTGCACCTTTGGTTGGTGGATAGCTGTGTCGTAATGAATGTGTGCAGCTTTGTATGGTGGATAGCTGTGTCGTTATGAATTTGTGCACCTTTGTTTGGTGGATAGCTGTGTCATTATGAATTTGTGCACCTTTGTTTGGTGGATAACTGTGTCGTTATGAATTTGTGCACCTTTGTTTGGTGGATAGCTGTGTCGTAATGAATGTGTGCAGCTTTGTTTGGTGGATAGCTGTGTCGTTATGAATTTGTGTACCTTTGTTTGGTGGATAGCTGTGTCGTTATGAATTTGTGCACCTTTGGTTGGTGGATAGCTGTGTCGTTATGAATGTGTGCACCTTTGGTTGGTGGATAGCTGTGTCGTAATGAATGTGTGCGCCTTTGGTTGGTAGACAGCTGTGTCGTTATGAAGATGTGGATATAATGAGGTCCATTACAGTGGGGTATAAGTGCTACATTATGGCATGGTCGAGCATAAAAGTAATTATAGAACACATAAAACAAGAGGGGCGTTCAGACGATGATAAACGAATGAAAAGGTTGAGTCGTTTAACAGTGATTAGTAAAATAAAAGATTTCTAAGAGAGTATAGTTATGCTTTGAAGATATCAGAATAACTTCATCTAACCTAGTGAGAATTACGCACAAAGATGTTATAACAGAATGAAACGTGTTAACCCTAGAGAGGCAATGGTACATTGAATATGCATGAAAGGTAATTTTTACTACTTTATGGAACATTAACAATATAAGTAGATATAAAGAAAACTTAACCTTTTTAATATGAAAGCATTATTTAAGAATCCTACTGTACATCCCACATAAGTTCGATCACTAAATGAAATTGACACGTCATAGTGTGATGTTCCTTCTAGAATGTCTTTCTGCAATGGTTAAAATACATGGTTGTCATTCTCCTCTGTTTTGCAGGGCGTATACAGCAAACAGTTTTTTTCCTGGTGGTGGCAGCGGTAGTGGTCATGTGGCGGCGGTGGTGATGGTGGCGGTGGTGTGGTGGTCGTAGTGTTGGTGGTAGTGGTGGTGGTGGCGGTGGTGATGGTGATGGTGGCGGTGGTGTGGTGGTCGTAGTGTTGGTGGTAGTGGTGGTGGTGGCGGCGGCAGTGGTGGTGGTGGCGGTGGCGGTGGTGGTGGCTCTAGTGGCAAATGATTTACCTAAGATGCCATATATAAGGACAAAAACAACATGAAACGTTGTAATAAATTTACCTTGTCTCCTACTTACGGTTCACTAAAGGTGAACGTTCCTCATATTTACGACGTGACGTGCAGATGTCAGGTAAATATAAATTCTTCAAACGCCGTGAGCACACGAGTCATAGCAATTACCCTACTACGAGTAGGAAGGTACTCAGAGTATCGGATGTTTATGCGCAAAGGAACCGTATCAGTGAAGAACCTAAAATGTAGCGTTGTAATTTTCACGAGCCTTACCTGTATAGGCTTATAAACATAACTACAAAGTCAATAGAATACGTTCTGGTCACAAAGTATTCTGAAATCAAATCCTACCTCGTGAATTAGGAAGCAGATCATCCATGCCACGTTGTTTGATGTGAACAGTGGTACTTAAAACCTTTTGCTACATATTGCCATTGCTCATCAGAAGTGACGCTATGGTTTATTTTGTTGACACAAGCCTTATCACTTGTAATGCTGGTTTCCAATTACGAAGCAGCCACAGTAATTTGACATTATTAAAATACAGATAAAACTTGTATTGTGTGGGTAATGGAAATGCCATCCCACACCACTGTTGTACATCTGCCTGCCTGCTGCAACGTCCCTTGATAAATACCATAAATATCGATTTCCCAGGAGAGTCGAGTTATCGTGCTCTCCATGCCTTGTATATAGAATGTAGAGGTTCCTACTTACTCTATCTCAATAGCGGAATGAATTATATAACCAGAGGTTCACAAGGAAAAACTGGGTTACATAAAACTAAGAATTAAGATGTAAGACAACAATGTTATATAAAAGACGTAGTCAAATTTGTGAATATGAAGAAAAGGTAGTGGAATAACCTTGTGATTCAGCAGATAGTAATAGATTTATTAAAATAGAGCCCAAAAGCCTGAAGGGAGAAGAGATATAGGGATCTAAACACAAGATGGAAAGATAGTTCTGCATCTCCATCGGAATCTGCTTGAAGAAAAACTGGCATTAGCCTATATAAAAGAAGAAGAATTCATGTATCCTAAGGAATGTCTAAGATGATCATACTTACTTCCAGATTATATAGATACCATTCACAATACTGTAAACAGTTTAACACACGCAATTTCTAATTATACCGACAGGCAATTTGTGTTGTTATAATTCTTCTTTCACTCTCACCATTTTTTAAATTATTTTTTTTTTTTTTTTAATTTCCCCTGTTTCTCTGCTTTACTTTTCTGTGTATCCTGTCGACCGTTTTTGGCACATCTCCACATACACCTACGCCTAATGTGAGAGTCGAAACCGCGACCCTCTACGCGGCGGGAAGTCAAAGATACACGCTCCAGCGACCACGGCTACGAGGGTCGAAGCTGAAATCTTGAATGAGACTTTGAAATCTTAACATGACAGCCGGCACTAATTATGGATCTTCGTCCTTCGTGCCGATGTTTTACCCTGAACTTCCATGACAAACGTGAAAAAGGCAAAAGGTACCTGTGTATCAAGTTGCAGACCTGGATGGCCCAAGCCACCTACGTGTAGCTTTTATTTCAGACTTTCCCTGGTCGTTTGGAGGGATATCAAATAACTTTAGGATTCTACATCTCCGATTTCATTTTCATTTCCTTTTCATACTTTCTCTCATTGTACGATATGAACTTCCAAAGCATGCTAAACTTAAAAGATTCTGGTATATTTCATTCACCTGACTTACCATAAACTATTGTCATAAAAGCTTATTCTTCTATGTACTTCTTATTGATAAACATTCACTGCACTTTTACTCAATTCATAGTAGCTTTAAAAAGAAAACAGTGAAGTCAAGCGATAAACAAATCTTTTCAAAGCCCATCAACTTGTTACGACTTTTAAATTCTAATCTCTTTGCATTAATAACATAAGACAACAATGAATAGCGATTTCCAGTTGAGCAGGTGTAAAGTACTTGAAAATTCAAACGAATAACAAAAGTATTCAATATAAGCCTTATTCTTTAATACTTTCTTTGCAGTAAGATTGTTCAAACCAGTCAGGATTCAAAAGCTATTTCCTAAAGATAAACGGATACATTTTATTTGCCATGAAAACATCTAAACAATTTCGTTATTTTAATCAGTATTGAAAAACTTTCTTTCGCATCCTTCGGCGATGCTGAATTGAAGTACAAAGTTTAATGTTTAACCAACTTTTCGCTTCTGAGTTATTCAGCGCACACAACACTTTATTTTTTCAGGTACTTAAACATGTATTTTCAGTGAAACCTCGGCATCAAATGTTTGGGTGAAAAGTAATGTCACAATGAAAAGGTTACACGTGTTACATACCACTTTTATGCAATTTTTGCATTAAAATATGTAAAAATAATTAATAACTTTGCTAACTGAAAAAGTATAATGTGTCAGAGATAACTGATGTATGACGTAATGTCGTTGCTGTGCAGATGTTTCATTTGTTTCAACACATATAGAGGAAAATGGAAGGTTATGATGAAACTATTGCAAATACCTACGGATTCTATTCCACTAGATATTTTCAATGAAGCCAAGAGTGCTGTGAGGTTATTAATTCCAGAAAAATAAAAAAAATATGGATGGAGAAACGAAATATGACTTAGCTTCAGGTTTCCTTACAGGCACACACTAGAGAAATTATGTTTTGGTGGAGATGACCTCATTGCTGCCTTGTCATGGTAATTACGTCATTCATTTTCTCACTAGTGTCAGAAAAGACGGCAATTCTGCATGATTTATCCATCATAATAAGACTTTTAATGTTAGGATTACATAAAATAAATGTTTCTATTTTAAAACTATTTTACGGTGTAAAAATGGAAAAGAAAGAAAGACAGAAAAGAAGATGGAAGGAAGCAAAGACAGAAAGCAGCAGATAACAGGATAACGTATTCATAGTAGTGGGTACTGCAGGATTCTTTTAATAAGAAAAGAAGGATGTTACTGATATTCGTTCCTAAAATACGTTTTCTTTGCACATAATCATGCTGGTCACACTTCCAAAACATAAAAACTGTACTTCGTTATTCTCTGGAGCTTATGCAAAGACATGAACATTTCCAAAATGTAATTGGTCCATTTCTCGCGCCGTTGAGGGGGAGTAGAGATAACTGCTACTTAAGATTCAAGGAGAAACTTGCTATAAAGGAGAGAATCTTGGCACCCTCTGGGTGCAGGACGACATTTTAATGGGAGATAGCATGAGTGCGTCAAGATCAACTAATGCGTCAAAAGGAAGCAGGTTGTTGTGATGTGGCCAAGGGAACACTAGCGCCACGGTGGGGACGCCTAGCGATCAATACGTACCCTAGCGGACTACCGCCTGTCTAACAGACACCCACCCGTTTTTATTTTGTTTCTCTAGTTATCTGCGCACAGACAAAATAATGCAGCGGGATATGATAAAACGCTTTAAATTCATAATAATGGTTTAGGATCTGTTGTTGCAAATTCGTGTTATCATTTAGGTCATAGTTTTGTCTGCATGTTCGTTTAGTACGAGGACAGATATTGCTGAAAGGAGAAATGAGTACCACAGCACTCTATACATTTAGCAAACTGAAACAATGTATTACATATAATGAATTTGCTACAAGGTGTAGACAATTTTATGTGTTTAGATCACAGCCAAGTGCGACTGAAGTTATTACGCTCCTTCTTTATTAACTTTCTCTTTATAATATCCTCTTATTGACCTTCTCTACTACGTATAGTAAGTAGGGGAATTATTCTATTCGACCCAAAAATTCAATGTGATTTCACCGGAAACATATGTTTTGAGGCCCCCTGAATAAAAAGAAAAAAAGCATTTTTAGAAAAAGGTCCGTGTGTATGTGTCTATGAACAGCATAACTCAAAAACGAAAAGTCAGTTAAAAACCAAATTTTGTATTTAACTTTAACATCTTTCAAAGATATGACACAAAGATTTTGAAGAAAATTCCTTCATACTAAACTACTCTTTACATGGAAAAGGTAAGAAAATTTTAATTTTCTCCAAAATGACTAACGATTTTAATTAAATGCAGTTATGTTCAAGATATTTTCATGAGGAATGAAATGTATATTTTGAATTTCCTGGCTATAACCCATGTTTAGTCGTGATGGCTTTTGCATAGTATGTAAGCCGCAAGAGCTAGAGCAAATTTTACTATACAACAAATAGATCCCATTAAAACATACAGACAAGATAGGGGAATAAGAGTTTGTAAGAATGTTAGTAACAGAGTACAGAAAGTGTTGAGTTGTAACCAGTGGCGGCTCGCAGTCAAAATTTTAGGGTAGGCAAAGTGTAACAGAAACAACAACAACAACAACAACAATAACAACAACAACAAAAACAACAACAACAACAACAACAACAACAATAACAATAACAATAACAATAACAATAACAATAATAATAATAATAATAATAATAATAATAATAATAATAATAATAATAATAATAATAATAATAATAATAATAATAATAACAATAACAATAAACCCCGTTTGTCCGAAATATAGGGGGCGAAGTCATTGCGGATAACGCAAACAATATATTGTTTGGTTGTTTAATAAGTGCAGAGTGAATGAGTGTGACTTACGGACGAATTACCGCCAAAACTAAAATCACGAGTGTCGGCAGACTTTTTTCCAGGGGGGGGGGGCCACATGTTGGAAATTTGCCATCATATAATATTAAATCAAAATTTATAGTATTTGTTGCAGATAACCGTATTAATTTGTGCTAAACAAAAATTGTTCTTTACCTCAAAATTAAAATAATATTTTAATAGTCAGTAACTGAGTGCACATTAAGTTCACCAACTTCCAAGGGGGCCGTGGCCCCCCTTGCCCCCCGTTTCTCGACGCCCATGACTAAAATAGATTAAGAAATTGAAAATTTGTCTGACTACAGCTTTGTGTTAAATAGCTAAAACACGCCTCTTTTCATTGACAGTGCGCCGCGAAAGCGAAATTTGTAATAGTTCATTAATTAAGTCGGTCATACTGGCATTACACAGAGATAACGATACGATTCAGATCCCTGCGATCTTCGTTCGTGGAGTATGGCTGTTCGGAAAATGTCGCATAAATTCGGATTTGGGCAGGCAAGTGTTCGGACTGCTGGCAGACGCGTCTACGCATGCTCGGAGTGCACATACAGACCGAATGTTTCCTTATCCCTGTTCAAGGGCCTCGTACTGAGGAAATGGGGCCGGGCAGGCAGAGGTTAAGCTAGCCTGCTCTCCACTACCCAGGTTCCATGCGTATCATTTCTGCCGCGCGTTTCAAACACGCAGCGCAGTTTTGATGAATCGGAATTGAGATTAAAGGATTTGACCATGCGCTGGTCATTATAACCGAGAAAACTTTTCTTGAACTGCAATTTAGGGGAAAATGGCGGTTCAAATGATAAAATGCAGAATCATAGTTAAAGATTATTTCTTGATGTATTACGATAGGGTAGGCAATGCCTACCCTGCCTACCCTGAGGAGCCGCGCCTGGTTGTAACGTATTATAAATAAAAACGGGGTAGCATCTACATGATTTGTTTCAACCGAGCTGGATGAGCGGTGAGCCTGAATAACTCTTTTCGTCCACTATTCGTATCTCGGGCGCGGTACGGGTCAAAGAATAATTAAATTAATTACTTCTATAGATCCACATTCAAGTGTTTGTTTTTATTTGAATCTATAAGCACACAAATTTAATGTATACACACAAAATTACACAACCTCGTGGCTTGACGTCCTTTTGAATCACGCTACGGGGTCTACAATCTACAAACACGAATTATAAATTTGCATAAGTTCCTATTCCTCTCTCTATTTCGTGCCACTTCGTAGAGTATACACTTATTCGGTACGTCGTTATTTTGCATTCTTCCACCACCATAAATGTTCGTCTTTATACAGACAAATTACTAAATTTCTGCGGACATTGTCTTTTTCAATGTGACGCCTACCCAAGCCATGGAAAGAAGACAATTGAATTTTTACTTTACCAATTATATTTACAATTCTCTAGTTAAGGAGACCTTTCTGCTGCCTCTATAATTTTATATTGGACTATTTTAGACCGCTTACATAGAAGTATCACCTCAGAGTGCATTTCTATAAGATACCATTATTAGGACAGTAGTAAATACCTTCACTTTGCGTTTGGCTTATTCACACTGGAAGAAGACAAGATACCGCAGTATATGGAGATAGGATACATTAGGTAGGTTTGAAGAACCAACCGTAAAACGTCAGAAAGGACTGGTACTATCTAAATCTAAGTGATCATTTCGCGTCCAGAAGTTCTCACACCTAAGAAATGTGCTGTCTTGAATGAGGCAAATAGTTCAACAGAACGGTGCCTCAGCTCATATTTCAGGCTAAGTTCGTGTGTATATACTCAAAATGTCTCCTCAGATTGGCTGTAAAAAATCACATTGCCTTAGGCAATCGGGCATGTACTAAATAAATTTGTATTTTAACTAAAAATGATAAAATCATTATATCATCTAAATAACTTTATAAAATGTGTTAAACACATCAAGGAGAAGACCAAATAAATTATATGTGTATTGTAAAACTCGGATAATTCGAACGTTTATAATTCGAAATTATCATTTAATTGAAGATTTGCTTTGGTACCTTGATATTTGTATTTAGGTAATGTAAAAAATCACATGTAAGCCCAATTTATTTTCCTTAATTCAAGTCTTTGTTCAGAAATGTTGGTCGAAAATTAATCTAAACGCAACGCCAAACATAAATACAAGTTCTTCCACCTATTTCTGCAAAAGAGGTCATAGCTCCGGAGCTGTCTTGTCGGAATACAGGGGGCTGGCGTAGAATAGGTTTACTAGCTGCCGGGCTTGAGCTTCTATATGTGTTACCACATGCCGTTGTTTAAAACAAGTGTGCCATTAGTTGTCGCTTGAGCTCCCTACTGTTTAGTGTGTTCCAAATCAATGTCTGTATGTCTCGTAGTAAACCACGTGTCCAGTATAAGATCTTAACTTTTAAGGAAAAAGCCGCTTTCATATTTTGTGAAGTTCAAAAGGGTTTGAAGAAAAATATGAAGTCGCGAAAGACTGCGAGACATCACCGAACACTGTCAGCTTATCTGAAGAATAACAAAAAAGTTTAAGCAGTGCCTCAAGAGAAAATAGAAAGAGTCGAGAAAGAGTGAGACAGCTGGAAAATCCTGATGGAGAAATGCGCCTATATTACTAAAATTATTTTAGACTAACTTTTCTAATTTGAGTTTTTGGATATTTCGAGTTTTTTCTTCTCCCTTCAGCTTCGAATGATATAAGTTCCACTGTAATCCCGAATAAGTGGTAAAGAAGTAAATATAGAACAAAGAAGTAGTAAATTCCACTTTTCGACATGGATAGTGCAAAGACGTCTGCGAAATATTGCAACAGAAAGTTGCTGAACTCTTTTGGAGGTAAAACTTTTAGAAAGGAGAAATAACAGGAATTCAGGCATTTGCATTTGAAGAAACAACCAGTAATCTTGAATTGAGATGAATTGAGTACTTGGACAGGCAACGAATGACTGCAGCGAGAAGCGAATAATCGAGTAGTGTAATTAGTCTGATAAGGTGCCGTCATTTGATGAAATGCTGCAGAAGTGAGGCAGTGTTCTGTTTAGTCCCAGTCAGTAAAGCATGAGAAGAAGAGATTATCGGGCTATTGGGTGTTAGGAAACGAGAAATAACCAAACAAAAATAGTAATCATGCCCATAAAACTACTATTCTGACTTCTTTCCGAAATGTTAATACCGTCAGAAGTATTTATTTAAAACGTGCCTTTGTGAAGTTTTTTATTGGTATACTAAAATAGCAGTGTTTGAAGGGAAACGCATTGTTTAAGTGATGGACATTGATGGTACGCGAAATGAAATAAAATCATAATTGAGAAAGAAATTTTGCGAAGGAAAGAGTCCAAGTCTAACTTTAGGGTACCTCCCGGCATTTGCCACTTCTGAGTACTGTGGAAAACTTTGTGGGGGGGGGGGGGATTCTCACTCAGGAAGGGAGGTCCTGGCGGAATTTGAACCATAGGCCTACCTTAACGACCTCGGCCACTCGTCCGGAACACAGCATTTTTATATAGCTGTCGTTGTCAATGCAAATATAGAGAGAAATATGCAGAAATCATTTTCAAATCTTGCTGTTTTAAACTTTACAAGTTGCAAAAAGGAACGTGGTTGTATTTAATTTAAAGTATCTTAATGGCAGCGTAACAGGACTATGAGAAATTATTGCATGTAGCACATGAATTATCTCGATCCGCTTATATTTGGTACAAAACAGTTCTACTTCCTCCTCTGCTAGAGAAAGTGTATGAATGTGTGTGTCTGTATTTGTCTTAAACTATCCAGGATAACTCAAAACCAAAATATTGAAAACGAACCACTATGTATACCTATGTTTGACCTATATCTGCAGGAACAATTTCGTTGCATTATATTTATATTTCTACTTTGTCACTAATGTATTCAATATTCTTTTGCGCGATGGAGTAGAGGAGAAGGATCTTTACTCTTTGAAAATGAATGAATGAATTAATTAATTCATCTATATTAGAAATGGATGTGCGTATATGCATGTAATCGCTAATCTCCAAAACCGCTAAACCAATCACCTCCAAATTCGGCAGGTATATGTATTTATTCATGGAGAAGGTTTTTCTGCAATGCATTTTACTTTGCAACGTATTGCATTCACATTATTTTCCCAATTCACATTTCTTTTACGTAACACATACACACTTCTTCTCTACTCGCCCTTCAGCACACGATCCATATAATTTTATATGATTGAAACAGAAATGCAGCGATTTACGTTCACAGGATTTTCTCTATTCACTTTTCTTTTATGAAACAGTTACTCTTTTTACTTCCTCTACTGGTAAGTAGGGGAAGTATTATATTCCACCCAAAAATTCGATGTCGAAATTTCACCGGAAATATATGTTTTGAGATCCCCTGAATTAAAAAAAAAAAAAAAAGCATTTTTAGAAAAATGACCGTGTATGTGTCTGTCTGTGTGTCTCTGGACAGCATAACTGAAAAACGAAAAGTCGGTTAAAAACCGAAGTTGGCATTTAAGTTTAATGTCTTTCAAGGATGCGTCACGAAGATTTTGAATAAAATAGCCCCACCCTAAACTACTCTTTATATATACAATTTTTCGAAAATGTTGATCTTGAAAATGGCTCTAATGATTTTGATTAAAATGCCATATGTTTTAGATATTTTTACCACAAATGAAATGTATATCTTGAATTTTCTGGCTGTAGCCCCTGTAGTCGTATTTACTGTGGATGACTTTTGCCTAATTGGTAAACCATTAGAGATAGACCAAATCATACTGTACAAAAAATGTAGATCTTGCTAAAATACACAATTTATATTCAAATAAATTTTCTTCTAGGGTGAACCATTTCGGAGATATTCCTTGTTATGTGTGTGAGTTTCGGAAAACAAAACTTTCGTAAAATGGAACATCGTTGTTCATTTGTTTTGCATATTAAGTATGTAAAGAGAACGGAATCTCAAAGCTTTAAAAGATTTGATATCGCTCAAAGGCTACTGTATTGTAATGCTCCCCT
The DNA here is from genome assembly GCA_030765045.1 of Tenodera sinensis. NCBI lineage: Eukaryota > Metazoa > Arthropoda > Insecta > Mantodea > Mantidae > Tenodera > Tenodera sinensis. Next base: position 119,292,350 of record CM060963.1, on the reverse strand, counting down.
TGCACCAACAAAGAAATAAGCAATAAAAGAATTTGTAAAAATGTTTATCTTAATGCGAAGAACACAGAGGAATAAGAGACTGTAAGAATGGTTTTTTTTTTTTTTTTTTTTTTTTTTTTTAAATTAACGTCCTCCAACATTGTGTCGTATCGGACGAATGAATGACATGAAATGGGTGAAATGATGCTCAAATGAGCCCGAGGTCCATGGAGTAAGTAAGAATGGTTAGTACAAGAGTAGAGAAAGTCATGTGAGTGGAACACATCAGATTTTTTTATTTACAAACAAGTCACAAAATTTTGTGTGTTTTAAACTGAAATGCAACGCATTGCATTCACAGGGATCTTTCTACTTACTTTTCATGCTGTAGTATTAGGGGTTGTTCAACAGTGCTTTTGCATAGTATCTTCCTGGTGTTTTTATTTATTTATTTATTTTGCTTATTTTGTGTCCTTTATAGTATCGCAAGAGTTTTAAGTAACCTTTGCTTAAACGTATTAATATTTTTTTAAATGTCACCAACCAAACAAGGGCAGCCTAAGTCTAAAAGTGCTAGAGATAAAGTGTTCAAACCATGGCCAAGGTCAGGTATTTCAGCTGGTGCATAAATAAATACATGCCGCATAAGAAAAGCCTTGTATTCATAGTTATTTGAAAAGACTTAATTTATAAAGTTAGGATACTGTGTTTTGGAAATGTGTTTAAAAGCGATGTTAACATCGATGTAGGCAAGTATCTGCCTGCCGTAGCCCAAGTCCCTCCAAGCTCTCGCGTGCATGTTTGTCTGATATTGATGTTTTTTCTGGGAAGTATGTCAGTATTGCGACGAAGCTGCATCAACCCCTTAGCAAAAACTGGAGCAGGTGAGATACAAAGAGAAGTAATGAAGCGATGGAAGCAATATGCCAGGCAGGAAGAGTGGAAGGGGGTATAACAATAAGGTTCGCGGGGATGTTCTGAGAAATGAAACTCGTCAGCTGCACGCTTCACCGGATCTCAATAGTACGTGTATTAATATTCCGGAATCTCAGCTGCTGTTCTCAACTTTTGATTTTTCTTTTGGGTAGAGCTTCCTGGAGTAAATAAGAAACTCCCATCTCTCTCTTTCTCTCTCATCAGCGAGTAGATGTGCCTCTTGAGATCCGCAAATATGTCGTCTTTATTACAAACTCTCACACGTAATTTTGGTACGACGTGTTCTCCTAATTTTAATCAGCTTGTTAAATTGAGTTCGTGCACTGACTTGTAAGACCTTCAACAAAAAAGGGAAAGGAGCAGGAGGAGCAACTGCAAACACAATATCTCACAATAAAGAAGGAAATAATATCTGCGGTGCAGGAAGTAAGGAAAAAGTTGCACTGCATTTAGAAGATATACCCTGCAGCTGAGAACACTTGACTAGAGCAATGGTTAACGAGTGCAGAACCATTCTAACATACGAGAGTAAAGTTTATAAAATCTCTTATACACACCAAGGAGAAAACTCTCCTGGCCTATGTTATTATTCCTCTTTGAGTGTAGCCCTGGCCTAGCGCCGTTGGACCCCTCACCTCTGCCCACTACAGGCGTTATAAACGAGGTGTTGAGCGTCATGCCCATGACCCAAAACGTGCACTTATCTTTGAACATTTTCAGTGCCTCCGTGGATTGAGCAAGAAGGTCCTACGCTGACGTTAGAAGAGTACCATATATTGCACTTTTGATATAACCCTACAAAAAAATAGTCGGGAGGTGTCAGATCTGGCGACCGTGCTGGGCCATGAAACTGGTCCACCTCTACCAGTCCATCGATTTGGGTATGCGACGTTGAGGTGATTCCGCACATTTACATCAAAGTGTGCTGGAGCTCAAGTCGGCCATTTCAGCAGCTGTGCACTGATCCTACGTGTCGCATTGCTGTTAAAACGTTATATTCTGCAGCGAAGAAGCACACTCTATTAGGGTGATGGTTAACAAATACTGCTGTTTGCGCCATGATAAGCCAGCCACATAGTGATTATAGCTAAAAAAATGAAACAGCAGGTTATTATGTCTATGTTTGACTCCGGAAAATTGTCTTGCTTTGGCAGGATTATTTAAAATATAACACTCACATAGGTGATATTTTTGTGTGCAGTAATATTTTTATCAATTTATCCATGTTTGCTGCTTTCCATTGATCTTTATTGTATGGTACCAAGCACTTTAGGTTTCTAATTAACCAAGTATGAATCCTTTCAGACCCTAGTATTCCACATGGGAACATTCATATTTCTATGTTAACAGTTATATATATAAGATGCTTTCCATTGTACAATATATTTTTACAATTTTCATTGTAGTGTTTTTTTTTAATAGAAAGGAGCAAAATTAACCCAGCCACAATCAAATGATAGCCCGTCATCATCCACGCGTGCCACTACACAGTACCATTATTTTACGTGGCCCCTCCGACATCCTTTACCACAGGTACATTTGACTGCGGTTGCAGTATATATATGAAGACATTCGGAAATGATTTACAATAATAGTTTTATATACGGTATTTATTAATAAAAATGATTCAGTGTACATAGGGTGTCTCAATATACTCCCCACCAATGTCAATACACCACTGCCACCTCCCTGGTAACTTCATTACTCCGTCACGGAACCATTGTTTGGGGGTACTACGCACCCACTCGTCCACAGGTGCATGCAATTCCTTATTGATGCCGAAATTTTACCTTACAGCGCGTCCTTCATGTTGTCTAACAAATGTTTCCTTTTTAGCTGTATGGTAGTGATTGGTAATCAGGTTCTTAAAAAATGTTTTATCTTCTTTCTCCATTTTCAATAGTCTACCACAGACTTCAGCTCTGCTTTCCTTCTGCCTGTGTCAAGTCCCGTAGTATGCACACACATTTTTTACTCCTTCCTTCCATAAAACCCATGCAGTCCATGCTTGATCATGATAGTCACATTCCATCATGTTCGTGGCTTGCTCTACTTAACAACACACAGGCACTGGTGTACTAGCATCAGTCCTTTGAGACGACGTGCCCGTAGTTGAAGCGATATTTTTTAAACAATGCAATTATAAATCAATTCCGAACGCCCCTGGTACATGCCAATACAATATAAAAGGTTAAGAGTTGTTCGTACTTGGAGCTTAAATTTATGTTATAGCCATTAAAATTAATATTATCATAATAATTATAAAAGCTATATTATTTCCACTCAGCGATCAACAGAGAGCAGAACAGGTTCCACGGCTCCTAGTTAGCCGGTGGTGAGACGTGAGGTTAACTGTTGCAAACGTGGCACGTACTTCTTAGTGGAAGCAATACAACGGGTATTAAGTAAAATGACTCTATTTTAGTACCGGTATTCCGCTTCCCAAAACGTATTCGCTTATGATTCCTAAGTACCTATATTTATAAGATTATTTCTAGAAATGCTCAATTTCCAAGTCGAACTACGATTCGTTTATTAGTAAGTAAATTATGTGAAACCGGGGGTGTTTTTTATAAGGAAGTTAAGAAACCACGTACAGTACTGAAGAACAAACTCCAGATAACATTGGCCACGCTCTGGAAATGTCTCCTAGAAAATCACTTCGGCGTCTATCCCAGCAAATGGAAATGTCCTTTGGCTCTCTTCAAACGGCTATAAAGTTACTCAAGTTGAATTCCTATAAAACTACTGTGGTGCAAGAACTTAAACCAAATTAACTGCTTTAAGATGCCATTTTATCAAGGGGTTTTGAATCGGGTACATGAAGGTCAAGTGGATCATAATCTAATTTTCTTTTCGGGTGAACCATGGTTCCAGCTGGGTAGGTACAGTAATACTCAAAAGTTCGTTATTGGAGAGATGAAAATCCGAACCCTTCACGAGGAACCCTGCATGGTCAAAAATTTCAGTGTGGTGCACTATTAGTGGCAAGAGAATAATAGCCCCTATGTTTTGATGTGGGGAGGATACAATTAATAGAGGGGGATAAATAAGTGCAACGTATTTTGCGGTCATTTGGTTGCAAATTAACTGAAAGGCAAAGAAGTTACGCGACTTTCCAACAGGACTCTGCGACGGCACATACAGCTAAATGTTTACAGGAAATCCTTGAAGTGCTTGAAGACAAGAGTTATCAACTTATCACTAACAACATATGCCCCTACGATCCCTCAGTTTAACCTCCTCTGACTTTTGTCTCTGCAGGGGATTAGAACAAAAAGTTTACAAAACAAATCCAGACGCTTTAGAGGAACTTAAAGACAGCGTTCTACAAGAGTTTGCTGCCATTTCTCAGAAGAAACTGCAGCGTGTAATGCCCTCAAGCAGGTGCCAGAAATGCTGTAACCTAAAAGAATTCTTTCGTTAGACAAAATTTTAAATAGACACATATCATTTGGAACTCTATAAACAAAAAATGTTTAAAGATACACATCTCTTAAAACATTAGAGTATTACGCAAGACCTTTAAATTAAAATTTCAGAAGATAGATTATAGGATTAATATCTCTGTACAAAGCTTTATATTCGATTTTCTATTATATCTTTATTAGAGAAAATGTATTTTAGGCATCGAATAGGGTAAGTAGACTTAAAAAGATGTTTTTTTCACTTGACTCTGGCAACTTGTGGAGAGGGACTTGGCACCTCAAAAGGCGATCTTTTGTGCCTATGGCCTGTATGAGGCGAATGGATCCTAAGGGCGGGCGGAATGTTGCCACAACACAGCAGGTGGTTGGGTCTCTACTTTTAGCACTTTGAAGCACCCTGGCGGAGGTTGGATTGGTTCTCCTCCGCGTCCCCCTTGAGCTTGTACCATCCCATTGGGGAGGGGGGCGGAATCCAGTAGACTCGCCTTCCAATCCGGGGGAAGAGACTTCATGAGTGCATCTTTCCCCCTGCCGTGCTGCTACCGCGACGCTCGCCGGCGCTTCCAGCCCTGAAAGAAAGCTAACGGGTTGAAAGATGAAACGAAATAATTTATGTAACGAAATTAAGGATATGTATATCGTTCGGAGCATTCGCCTGGCGACTCGGGGAAAGCTCCAAAAAGTCCGTGGATCAGGAATATCGGCCACATGGATCGAACTTGCGACCTCCCGAATGCGGGCCTGGCCATCCCGGTCGGTTCTTCATTTACAAAATGAGTATTGAATCACTGAACAACTGTAGCCATTGATTGTATACATAGTAGAATCTACTACTTCGACGTTGGCATACTCGGCATGTATGAATCCCGGTTTAACAATGCAGTTGTTAGTAATGATTTATCAGCAAACATAAAGTAACATAGTGTGAATAGTAACGATTATATCATTGAAGCCTTGCCATGTTATTTATTTTCCTTGCATGTGATGATCTTTACTCATGTTTCCTTGTTTTTAAAAATCTGTCGTGTATTTAACCGCCTGTGACAGTATTGTCTAATGAACGTCGGACCTCGTTAATAAACAATTTGAAGTCACTGAGAATATAAGGAACTAATCAAAGGAAATTACTCCTTTGATTCCAGTGAGAGGAGGGATCTATATCATGCTAACTATTGGTACAAACTATATTCTCTGCCACGGTGGAAGCGTCTCTCAAGAGTTTTATTAATCTAGTTTTAGTTTTCGGTCTCCGCCATTAAAAGGATAGTTTTAGAAAGTTAGATACTGCACAAGCGTTTTTCCGCTGTATCCGCTCAACTGTTGAGGAGGAAGAAACTTGGAGCGGAGGGCTACAGTTGTTGATACAAGCTAATCCTGTTTCCCGTGTCCCGGGATTATTAAAATGCTCTCCACCCTTACCTTAGCAGGAAAATTTAACAGCAGGTTGCGGACGGATGAAATAGCTAATATCACTACTGCTGCCGCCGCCGCCGCCGCCGCCGCCTCTTACCTCAAACCGCACAGTTATTAAATTTTATGACGGAGCATTTTTCATTCTTGCTGGGTAAGAGATTTTATTTTTTACCTCTTTCCTCCCTCCCTCCCTCCCTCCCTCCCTCCCTCCCTCTGAATTAGTATCTCTCCCTTTCTTCGCCAACGCCGTCGTTCTGCTTTTCACTCGTTTCATTCACTCATTTCTTTCTTTATTTATGTCTTTAATATTCATTCACGCATTCTCTTTGTTTATTCGCAATTCCCCCTGGTGTTTCCATTTAATCCACATTTCTTTGTTATTTTATGTTATCCCCTGCCTTTCGGTCGTTATTTTTCATTTGTGCCGGCGAGGAACAAGCGATCTGAAAGAATGATTCTGAAAGTTCATTTTCGTTTTCTGGTTACTCTCAAACAGTAATGTATAATTGGTAATTCCTATCTGTCGATACACTGTCCTTTGTAATAAACCACGAGTATTTAATGCTTATACTCGTATATCTTGGTTTTATCCTTCAGCCTGAGCAGAAACCACCGAACATTAAAAATCCACATTTCTAAAAGCACTGAGTGAAAAAGCAATTATTTTAGATAAGGAAATTAGGTTTGTTTAAGTATATGCAAATTACAGCAAATGTCACACAAGAAGATCCTAGTATATCAAGAGTTCAATAATGTTAAAATCTTATGTATAATTTTTACCCTTTCTATGACTAGGCATTTAAAGCACAAATAGTATCACATTGGACTAAAAACACTGGACATAATAGTTTCATCGGAAATTTGCATTTGAGATCCCTTCAAGCGACTGCTGATAAATAAAAATATAGTAAAAAGGATATTACAAATAGACATTCATGAAATTGCTGCCTTCATGAAATTAATTATAATACTTATTTGTGTATATATGATAAATGGATTTAACCTAAAATCTAAGATAATGGTCTCACGAAGATTCACTAAGGGTCATTGTATCCAAAAAATAAATCGTTTCAAAACTGCAATTTCTCGCTTTTAAAGCGGATAATCAACATTTTATACTTACCCACTCTAAACCGGTGTAACAAATGAAATGAACTTTTCGATTCGCGGTTGATTAAGCCTTTTAATATAGAATGTCTCACATGATATATTTAAATGAATGCCTACTACATTAAATAACGTAGGTATAAAAGTCAATCTAATTTTGAAAATGCGCCAGTAGGAATAAGTGTTTTTCGTGCGTTAGTCTGATATTTAATTAAAATAAGTGGCATGAACAGTAGTAACATCTAAAATCATTTTGCATAATTATAAGGAAATAATAAAATTACACAATCTTTGATTTATTCGTAAAGAAAACATTGAGTGAATTCCATTTTTAATTTCATGTGTAATTTTTTCAATTGTTAATATACAACATTTTAGCATAATCGTAGTGGATTTAGTCCGAGTAGGGAAAATAACAACGGATTGCAACATCCCTAATTTTAACCGTTACGCTTATTATACAAAAATAAGGATTTCTCGCGCTCTGATGAGGAATATCGAGAGCTACTGTCAACGAAAACGTATTAAAAAGAGAATAGAAAATAAATTGTATTTTCAAAAGAGCTCTTATAATATGCCAAAGCCTTCATATAACGTTTTACAATTCATTTTGAAATTGCAAGTGTAACTGAAGACAGAGAAGGGAAGCGCTGTTTCATATATTAGGCTGAGGGATCACAAGCTGACATACGAACATATCGCGTTATGGTTCGATGGACATGTTTGTTTTTTGCAGGCGTGTCCGAGAGTTAAAAGCATTCCCCAAAGAGGACCTGTACTATTTCAGCTTATCAGAACGTCGGGTAGGTATCTTTCTCCTCCTTGCATTTCCGTTTGTAAAGAGCTCGTCTGCGTACCCGTGATAAAAAGCTAATATCCTCTCCCATTATTAGCGAAAATATTTTCTGCAGCAAGAAGCTTTGCATATAGAAGACTTACTTGGAAAATGCTCTCTCTATGTATATAGGCAAGTCTTCATTTCCAGCGAAGAGCATGTTGCCTTATTTAATAGTCTCTTAACTCGGCGATACGTTTGTCTGCTTCGCATCAGAGGGGAACGACACAAATAGTATATTTAATAGCTTTTTGCTTACAAAGTTAAAAGTTCAGAAGAGTTGTGAAAGTAAATCAGATGTGAAAATGTCAGTGCTGTGCTTGTTCAGCTTTTCTTGCCGACACATTATATATGTACGTGTACCCAAAGACGCTTTATCTCATATTATAGCAATGAAACGTACATTTTTAATTTTCTGACTATCATCTATTATTATTGCTTATTATTGATGACTTTTACTAACTGGTAACTAATAAAGAATAGACCAAATCTTACTATATAAAAATGTAGATCTCATAAAAACACAATTTATATCCAAATTAATCCTTATTGTAGAATGAACCATTACGGAGATATTCCGTGTTATTTGTGTAACGTTTACGATACTTAAACTTTCCTCAAATTGAAGGGCGTTATTCAAATTTTTATATCTTAGCCGTACAACGAGAACGGAATGTCAAAGCCTTTATTTAGCGACCAGCTTTAAAAGATTTGAGTATCACTCAAAGCCTACTTTATTTCCATGTTCCCTTTGTACCTACAAGCAAATTAGCAATAAGATAAGTTCTACAAATGTTTATCTCGATTAGCATGAAGATGGAAGAATAAGTGTTTGTAAGAATAGTTAGTACAATAATAGAGAAAGTCACGTGCGTGCAATACATCAGACTTTTTAAAAGCAGTATTTAAAGCCCATTCTTATAGCATATGGCAGCACAGGCGGTAAACACAGGTGACACAATGAAATATAGTTCAGGAAGGAAATGCTCCAGGTCTAAATTTAGAGTAACTCGGAATTTGTCAGAAGACAGAAAAAAGTAGGAAAAAACTTGAAGAGAACTGTTCTGGTGGGATATGAACTGTGGACCTCCCTTCATGAGCCCGTGGCTTAATAACCTCTTTATGTATGTCCTCAGTCATATCTCGATGACCCTCGGCGTAATCTCATTTACTCCAAGAAACAGTATCTTAAAGGTTGTTTACAATGCTGCAAGCATTCTAAATAATAAGCATGTAATTAACCAATCATGCCGTTAATTTATAGCCTTGATTACTGCTCTAATCCTCACCTACACAAGGCCACTGGAAAAGAAATATTGTCTCGTATTTAAGGGTTGTACAATATATGTTTTACAAGACTTACAGAACTCCTTTTAGCATTACAAGTTAGCATATTACAGTGGAAATTGGATAATTCGAGCTGAAGGGACAAGAATTCGACATATCCAAAGATTTTAATGACTAAATTTACGTTATAAAATATACATTTTGGCAATACAGATACATATATCCTTTCCTAATTAAGGCAATAAAGTAAAGAAACTGTATATTTCAACGAAATTCTATTTATTTGTACATATAGAATAATGCAGTAAAATAGTACTATTTGAAATAATACCTATATTGTAGGCTTACACTGATTGCACATTTTACAACTATACTCTACACTGTAGTAAATGACTCTAATGCAGGCCTGATTACAATTATGCAAATCAGCTTGAAATATGTCATTGTTTTAGCAGAACTTAGTCTGTTAAGGTTTGCAAACCCTTCAAATACCTTTAGTGACCAAAAACAACTCCGCTTCTCCGTGGTCCTCTTTTGTGGTCAGAGCTTTTCTTCAAACCATTTTCAACTTCATGAATAATGGCGCTTTTTTTCGCAAAATTTAAAGTGTTGTATTGTACACATAGAGACATATGGCACTGATTTGGAACACACTGAAAAGTAGGAAGCTCAAGCGACAACTACAGGAGCACATGTTTTAAATAAGGGGATATGGAAGCAGGTAGAGAAGCTCAAGGCCGGCAGCTAAGAAAGCTATTCCAACCCCAAACTGCATTCCGACGATACAAACAACCCCGGAGCGATATATATTTTAATTAATAATGTAAAAAAATGACAAAATCAATCTAATTTCTTTTCTCACTTTATTTTTCTTCTACACTTTTGCAAAGGACACAGCTCTAGTTCTCTTCTACTGCTGTTAACACTTTCTACAGTCTTTTGTAACATTACAACTCCCAACTGTTTTCTTCTCGTAGCCTTCACTCAGTCCTTTCACCGTCTTTCTCTGCCTCTGATACACTAACTCCGACGTTGCAATCATTCGACGCCCTATAGAAATTTTTCACTTCGACGCAACGTACCTTTTACAACACGCACACACAGCTGTCTCAAAGTCACTGACACACTGACCGACTCATGTCTGTAACTGTCACCTCTTCTGTTTTCTCGCCTCCTTATATAGCAAGGATATCGTAACATGGACCTTTTTTGACTTCCACAAACACGCCGGTCGCCAGATGTCCCTTGAAGGTTGCAGCAATCATTTGTTATGCACCGCGCTCATTGTTGTTACCCACGTATACACAGTCACGCGAAACAAGCTGGCCTTGAGCGCCTTTGTTTGTTCACCTGCTTAGTAAGTGGTGTAAAAGCTTTGCCCCAAACTTTTTCTATTGTGTGCCACGCCCGGCATCATAATATTAAAAGATCTCAAACAAATTATATTTCAGTCAAACCATAAATAAAAACTAAGTAAGATATTTGCATGTTAAACATTTTCTTGAGGTCTTACAACGTAAACTGCTGTTTGGTAATTTTGTGTTGTTTCCTGGAAATATAGTGTGTATAAATATGAAGTTTTATACTTATCTGACCTTTCGTTTTTGAGTTATAGTAATTTCACGTGTGCGTGTTCATACAAATCTTTATTGACAGTCCTTTATTTAGTCAGCGAACTTCAGGACGTATATTCTGTTAAAGCTTCAATAAGCAGTCTTTGTGTGAAAGAAAATACTTTCCTCTAGCTCCCATAGAAAGTAATCAGTAAAGTAAGAAAGAAAAAAAAAGGAAAGAAACTGTAGTGGCAAGGTTCATTAATTATATGAAGAGGACTGGAACATCAAAATTATTATCATGAAAATTATTTAACCATATATTAGTAACATAATTTCTTGCACCCTTGATAGAAAGAGACTTACAAAAGAGGTTATCACATATGCTGCCAAATTACAATACAAAAATATACCGTACTCTATTTACTTTGGCGAAAGAAGTGCTTTTCTGGTAGTTTGGCATAATAATACGCATGATCCTGATGAAGTAACCAATAGAATACCGCAACTAACAAGTTTTTTGCGTGTGTTAGCCACAGTTTCTATTCATAAACCTGGAAAAAGGATTGCCCTAGAGTAAAGAGAAATAACAGGCTCATTTTTATTCATATGATGGTGAAGCGTCCACAGCCTTTTGGGCAACCATTGTTCTTCAGGCGTATTTGCACAAATATGGAGCAAACAACCCTTTGCACGGTAGCTATCGCTGATTGTATTACCATTCCACAATTTTAATATCGAATGATGGCCTTAAGCTCTGCGTATATTAATTCAGAAATTCAGATAAAAAGCATTTCCACTGTAACCCCCTAGCGACTGAGTCGATTACATACATACATACATACAGACCAGGTGTGCCACACTTGCCAATTTTTATGTGCTTTTATATTTTAGTAAATACTGCATTAAGGGTGATAGGTCTGCGAAGGTGTTTTTTATAAAACTGAAGCGGAAAGCAAACAGCAAAAATTATGCAGTGGCATAAATGTTGAACTAAATACAAGACGAATGTAGAATTCATCAACTACACCGCCCGCCTCGGTAGCGTGATGGTTAGCGTGTCTGCCTCAAGTTCAAGAGGTCGCGAGTTCGAATCTCGCTTAGGGTGAGTTATCCGAGGTTTTCCCTTCCCTGAGAAGACGAATGTCGGATAACTTGAAGCTCCAGGGACCTCGGGCTCATTTGAGCATCATTTCATCCCTTTCATACACTCGCCGTCCGATATGACATTACGTTGGAGGATGTTAACACCCCCTCCCCCCCCCAAAAAAAAAACGATAAAACCTTTATTAGAAGCTTAATCAAAGGAAATAATATGCAAGAAAAAATTCAGATTGGAAAGAAGAATTTGCATAGCATAGGTCCTCTTGCTCAATTCATTTGAACATTTTGAAAGCCTGCTGGTTGATGTTTATCTTTTACATGTGCGCTTTTGTTTAATCTTACTCATTAAGTCATTGCATAAATGAATGTGTGCTACAGCAAGATTTGGTAGTAAAGGAGATCTGCGCTTCCACAAAATAGCAATGAATACCGCTATTGGTTCCATTAAACTGGTGCTTAAATATTAGTAACGCAGATCTGTTAATTTATTTGTTGCCAAAGTTAAGTATATCTATATCACAAAAATGTTATAAAATATTCATACTTTGTATTCATTTGTTCCCTGTCAAAAATATACACGTATTTAGCTTAATCTTCACCCTTCTGTTCCGATATATGCCGGGCGAATTAACTAAATAAAGATATGACTATGACAAGTTGCGGAGGGGATTTAACACCTTGACCGAAAGTGATCTTTTGTACCTATGCCCCTAACGGGAGGATGGATGAGGGGAATGGTTCCGAAGGGCGACCGGAACGTTGCCATGATAGAGCAGGTGGAAAATCCCTAAATTTCCCTAATTACAAGTACCCCGACAAGTGTCTGTTCCGCCTTCAAAGTCCTCCAGCCATCGTTTCCTGGGTCTGCCCACCGATCTCCTACCATTAGGATGATAATGCATTACCTGTTTAGAAGTCTGAGCTCTGGCACTCTTTGATCATGTTCCTTCCACTATTGTTTGTAATCTTTTAACCTGTCATTCATATTAAAAATTCCTAACTCTTCTCTTATACTTTCATTTGTCTCTTTTCGTACATTCCGTCACTCTTCTTAAGAATTTGATTTCTGAAGTTTGCATTTTACTCTGTTGCTTCTTAGTGCCCAAGTCTCACTTCCGTATACTACTACAGGTGCAGCCATAACTCTGTAAAACTTTAATTTTGTTTCTTTACGTATTTTGTTTCTAAATGTCCTATTTATTATTCCACACACTCTTTGAAAGTTGGATACTTTATTGTGCACATCATATTCCTTGTCATAACTGACATCAGTTCCCAAGTAATTAAAATGGCTCACCTGTTCTATACAACGGTTATTTACAACTTTGTTGTAAATGGATTCTTTCCCAATGAATGCCATTACCTTGGTTTTTAGAAAAGAAATGTTGATATATTGTTTACAAAGTTGTACAATTGTACAATTCGTAAGCCGTAATAGTGGCGGCGCCGTGGCCGAACAGTTAGAGCGTTCACCTATCATCCAGGCGGCTCGGGTTCGATCCCTGGGACCTACATGTGGTGGACGTGGTGGACGAAGCAGCTTCAGGGTGGGTTATCTCCGGGTTCTCCGGTTTCCCCGCCACTCATTCCACGAATTGCTCCATTATCAATTTTCTGATTATCGATTTCGCCTGCATTTCATATCATCCTCTTCCTCACTATCATACCTGGTGTTTGGCTGACCACCCGCTTCCAGGTCTCCACTCTGTCCGGTCCATAGTTTCCTGTGCTTCCCGACAGGCGTCTGAGCCTAGACACTGACTTATAAGTCCTAGGGGGTGTAAGTCCTGCATAAGGGGAGAGTAATTAGGTAAAGAATATGTAATCTGTAATATATAGACAAAGTCTTGGAATATCTATACCTGTTTAAAGCATACAAATTATCCAATAGACATTCTCTGAAGATGCCCAAGGCAGTCTTGAGCGAAACGTCAGGACATTCATCGATTGTACCACGACCTACAAGACCGAAATCTACCATCTATTGGGTTAACGCCGGCCGTGAAAGCTTCAGCATGTATATCATACAGATCATGTCAATTGAATTGTGTGTGTCGTTAACTATTTCCAAGATATTCTTTGTTAAGGGTTCAATTCACAAATGTGTAATTTCTGTGCTGTAAATCGCTATTCTTGTCTCCTTCCCTTACCTATCGTATTAAAATCCATCACATAGCGAGTGACTGGATATCCCTTTAGGGTATTGAATTTTTACTTCCTCTATGTACTACGCGTAGTAGGTAGGAAAAGTATTGTACTCGAACTAAAAATTCGATGTAGGATTTCACCGGAAATATTTGTTTTGAGGTCACCTGAATCCGAAAAAAAGATTTTAGAAAAAGTTCCGGGTGTGAGTGTCGTATGTGTGTGTATGGTGTGTGGTGTGTGTGTGGTGTGTGTGTGGTGTGTGTGTGGTGTGTGTGTGTCTAACTCAAACAGTCGTATAAAAACCAAATTTGATATTTAAGTTTAATATCTTTCAACGATGCGTATGAAAATTCTTCCACCTTAAAGTGAGTTTTACTTGGGAAACGTTTCGAAAATCTTGAGTTCCTCAAAAATGGCTCTAACGATTTTGACTAAAATGCCATATGTTGAAGATATCTCTATGGCAAATGAAATGCATATTTTTAATTTTCTGACTACAGCCGATGTAGTCCTGCTTACTCTTCATGACTTTTGGATAACCGTAAGAGATGGACCAAATATTACTATACAAAAAATGAAGATCTCGTTGAAACGCACAATTTATGACTAAATGCTTGTTTTTTCCGTTTTTTTTTTCCGGGGTGAACTATGTCGAAGATATTCTTTGCTAATTGTGTGTGTTTTGCAATTCTTTCAAATGCAAGGTCGTTATTCACTTTTTATCTCTTGGCCGTGTAAAGAGAATGAAATTTCAAAGCCTTGAATATCGACCAGCTTTAAAAGATTTTGACAATCGCTCAAAGTCTACTGTATTCCCATGTTCCCCTTGTACTTGCATGAAACTTACGAATAAGATAATATCTACAAATATGTATCTCGACGAACACAAAGAAAACAGAGGAATGAGAATTGTAAGAATAGTTAGTAGAGGAGCAGAGAAAGTCATGTGAATGCAACACATCACATTTTTTGTAATCGCGGTTGCAACAAGCATTAACTTCCTTGAGAAAATACGATCACATGCTAATGTAGATAGAGAACCTCAAAGAGAGAGAGAAGAGAGAGAGAGAGACAGACAGAGACAATCCATTTTATAGGAGAGCCAGCCATCCTTTGGTCCCTTGTTGCTTCTGTTGTTGGAACAGTGTTGGATAACATAAACATCTGTGCTGTGCTTTTGAAGGTCCCTGTTCTGACAGGAAGGGTTGGGGTGAATGTGTTGCCATTGTCTACAACCTGACTCCCTGAGGAGGCAATTTGGTTAGAGAGGCAGCAGAAGGGAAACTAATCGAGACATCTGCACTTTAAAAAGAATGAATTTCCCAAAACAAATCCTCCACATTGTACACATCTCCCTCTGTCACCATTGTTGGAAACTTCCCCGGTATTCGGCTCTATTGGTTTTTCGCCTTCTCTTCTAAAGCACGTACTGCTATCAGCAACATGTTGAGCGCGGTTTGGTGGACTATCGATTCTACTGCACGAGGTTAAATGAATATTTAATAACTCTAGTATCGAAACATGCCAGCGAGAATATTTTTCCTTTATCGCTTTGAGCCTTTCTCCCAATCATAGCGACTGTTGCTGTATTTCACATTTGCCAAGTGTTTCAATGTGGTTCGATATTCAGCAAGCAATATCTAATGGAGGTGTTACATAAAATACTCAAAATATGGCGCCACTGGTCGCACCTGTTAGCGTCCTATTGGTCGTGCGGTAATGTCGCTGGCGGCTTTGGATCTGTTGTACTTATTTAACGCAAGAAAAGCTATTTCCTGAAATTTCTAGACTGCAGTTATAATTATCTTTCAATCTGGGAGATTTTAAATACGTTTGAAAATGCAATGGTGAAATTTCGCAATATATTACAAAACTTCCAGTATTTCGTTTCTTTATTTGTTTTATTTTATATAATACTTTTCTTACAATAAAGGGAATTGATCTGGCACCGTAACTCAGTCGGTAGAGCTCCTGCCTGCTGTGCGAGGGAATCTCCAGTTCTATTCTCGGCTGCGAGGAGGGTAGCATTTATTTTAAAAAGTTACTTATTTTTTCCTTTCTTTACTTTTTTATTTTTCCAATGTTCCCCATGATCTGGGAGCGTGAGTGAATGTGTATGAGTGTGTGGGAGAATGAATATGAGTGAGAGAATACATGTGTGATCTAATATTCAAAATCGTTATCTGATTATCCTCCCCGTATATAGGACTTACAAGCTTGTGTCTAGGGTCAGATGTCTGTCCGGGAGCAGACGAATCTATGGACCGGAAAGAGTGAAGACCTGGAAGCGGGTGGTCAGCCCAGTGCCAGGTATGATAGGAAACGGATCAAATGATATGCTAGCAAAATGGATGACTGGAAAGGTGATGATGGAGCAGTTGGTGGAATGAGTGGTTGGGAAAACCGGAGAACCCATTAGGAATACCACATGCAGATTCCTGGGATCGAACCCGGGCCGCCTCGGTAATAACTGAAGGGTCTAACCGCTCGGCTACGGCGTCACCCATATACAAAATCAAAATACCCAAAAACCCACTGTATACGAGATAAAACCATGGCCACACAGTTTATATAAATTAACTGGGTTCTCCGGTTTTCCCAGCCACTCATTCCACCAACTTCTGCATCATCGCCTTTCCAGTCTTTGTTGTTCAGGAGTATGAAGTAAACTTTTCTTAATTTATAGGTATTTAAAATTCAACTGTCCGCTTCAAGTTGACTAAAAATGTCAATATTTTGGTATTCTCCCTCTTCACATAAGGATGAAACTTCGCAGAAAGAGATAACTATGCGTATATTAATAATACAACAATTACTTTATTCTGTTCTATAAGCTATGTCTATAAGGTTGTCTCATAAATTCGTACGTTTCTCGTTGCGTTTCAATCACTAAGAAAACGCCAAAAAACAGACTTACCCACAGCACAGCTTCGACAGAGTAGTTGTGAAACCTGTGTTAGGGAGAAATTCCCAGCTCGAAATCTACTAAATTACTTTGACATGCTCGATTCGTTACTGCATCATCCCCTAGACAGCACAAGTTTTTTGTCTGAATTGGGGGGGCGCTTTTGCTCTTACGATAGTGAACAGTTTAAGATGTCGGAAATGTTTCTTTTTGCTTTCCTTAGTTTGTAAACACAAGTTCACGCTGTTGCATCCAACGTCAGTCACAAACACACACTGATCTCTAAGTCGTAGAGGTGGTTGGGCAACTATGATAACTTGAGACTACAGAGGGTTCAGGATTTTCAGACGCTATAGATAGAATTTGCGAGCAAACCGAACAACCTTATGAGACAACCGTATATTACCTTCATATACATTCATGAACTGAGGTTCCTTCCGTTTTCAGATAAAATAACAGTTCATGCTTCCCTTACAGATTGTTCGGGTGTCTCGTCAGTACAATTCAGCGGCAGATATTCGGTATGGGAAACTTTGTGGTTTGAGTTCCGGCCTTGATAGTGAATTATTACGTTCTGTTTGGAAATACAGAAAGTAATATTACACTACAAATTTTCCATATTCAGGTTCCATCGGAAATACATGTTATGAGATTCCTTAACCCAACCTCACAAAATAAAACATTTTTAGAAAAAGGTTGGTTCTCGATATGTGTGTGAATAGCATCACCGAAGAACGAAAACCGGATAAACACGAAACATATCTTGCCAAGATTTTAAAGAAAGTGTTAGATGTAAAGTGTTTCTCTGTTTTTTATTCTCTCATTTCGATTAATATACCTTATAATTAAGACATTTGCATTGCGAATAAAAGACATTTTTAATTTTCTGTGGATAACTGTGAAGTCCTCTTCATTCCGAAATACGTTTCGTTATTTTCTTTTAACTAGTAAACGTAAAGAAACAATAGAGGTATGAGTGGCAAACCACTCCGTCCCTGGCAACCCAGGGACAAGGTGGAGTTGTCCGTAACGGATGGTGACTATTTTATACCTCCCCCTTGGGCTCAAATGACCTTGTGTTCGACGAGCCGTTAAAGCCCACTCACTCACTACATCTCTCTCATTAGGACTTCAATGGATACGCCACTTATGAGCATCAACCTATTAGGAAAGACTACCGAAACCTCAGTGGGACCGACGGTACCTAACAATCGGCTACTAGACCTCCAGATTAGTGTCAGAAAACGTTTAGGCCTCTCACAAACTCGCCTGAGTATCCGCATATATACCCAATCCCCCTGGATATCGGGAACCACCACCACGCCGAGTCCAACCCAATACGAATAACGCTCACCCGGCAGGGACTCGAATATTTGGTCCGAAATACTTCTAGTAACGCCAAATGTAGTATGGATGTTAAGCGTCCGCATCCCTCACACCGCGGCAACTGAAGGGATCGGAACCCACCCCCTAATGGGGAGTAAACCTTGAGAGAGACTTTTTATTTTTGCACGGAAGAGCCGAAATACGGTAAAACGAGTTATTTATATTAAATTGCCTTTTGGGCAGCATTAGTCGCTATCGAAATAGTTGTTATATGTTAATTTCCAGGTAGAACCTTTCTACTCTATCTGCAAAACATCTTACGGATTCTTTTTTATACTTTCTCTTCTACGTATAGTAAAGTGGAGGAAGTATTGTGTTCCTCCCAAAACTTCGATGTCGAGATTTCACCGGAAATATATGTTTTGAGGCCCCCTGACTCCAAAAAAGGCATTTTTAGAAAAAGGTCGGCGTGTCTGTGTGTCAGTCTGTGGACAGTACAACTCAAAAACAAAACATAGGTTAAAAACGAAACTTGGTATTTAAGTTTAATGTCTTTTAAGGATGCAACAGAAAGATTTTGTAGTATCTGTCCAATACCTAACCTCTCCACAACAATTACAACACTAACCCGGCGAGACCAGGTGCTAATAACCCGATTATGCATTGGCCACACTGCGCTTACTCACTCCTACATTCTGTCCCGTGAACTTCCTCCTAAATGTACTCTGTGTGATTCTACTCTTACCGTTCACCATCTGCTCACTGTTTGCCCAAGATACACTCACCAGCGACTTCAGTATGGAGTTCCTGAGAACCTTCAGAGCTTTGGGTGATCAACAATATCACAAGAAAATAATCAAGTTCATCAAAGCATGCAAAGTTAATATTTAAACTCATTGTAAACTTCATGATATGTTTCCTCCTTTTTTTCCTCAATGTTTATTCGCGATATGACTTTTATGTTTAAGCGACTTCAAATAATAAATAAATTAAAAAAAAAAAAAAAAAGATTTTGAAAAAATTTCCTCCACTCTAAAGTACCCTTTACATGGAAAAGTTTTCGAAAATTTTAATTTTCTTGAAAATGGCTCTAACGATTAAAATGTCGTATGTTTGAGATATTTTTATGACAAATGAAATGTATATCTTGAATTTTCTGGCTATAGCCCCTGTAGTCCTATTTACCCTGGATGACTTTTGCATAACTGGTAAACCGTAACAGATAGACCAAATCAAACTATACAACAATGTAGATCTTGGTAAAACACACAATGTACGTCCAAAGAATTTTTTTTTGTAGAGTGAACCATTTCGGAGATATTCCTTGTTATTTGTGTGAGTTTTGGAGAACTTAGACTCCTGTTAAATGGAACATTATTCACTCTATATATCTTAACAGTTCAAAGAGAACGGAACTTCAAAGCTTTAAAAGATTTTACTATTGCTCAAAGTCTACCATATTCCCATATTCCCCTTGTATCTACAATAAAATAAGCAACAAGATAATTTGTACAAATGTTTATCGCAACTAACACGAAGAAGATATAGGAATAAGAGTTTGTAACAATGGTTATTACAAGAGTAGAGAAAGTCATGTGAGTGCAACACATCAGATTTTCTATAATTAGTTTTCGATTCTAAAGATCTCATCACAAGGTAGAAGATGCACTTCTTGGTATTTTGTAAATCATAACTTTTACTCCTGTTTATGAGGAGCGATAACATACTACTTGCAATGACAAAGCAATATTGCAAACTAACGAGGAAAAAACTGTCACTAATATGTAATGAGAGTAGGCGCGCAGTTTGGTTGACCTCTGCGACACATTACTGCCGATTAGTTGTTCTTGGAGGTTGTCGCTCCACCAAACAGTCGGGTAAGGTGCAGTATGTCCTAGTCAGGTACTTGCGTAGGTGTGTTCGTTCGAAAACTATAACGTTTAAACAGACGTGGGGGGTCTTTCAGGTCCTTAGCTACCAACGGAGCGTTAAAAAGCTGTCTGATATCTGAATAGTACTGTCTTGTTCTTTGTGCCATATATGTAATCCAGTATACAATTGTCACATCAGATTTTTATTTGCCTGTTTTATATTTTACCTATACTAAATCCTAACACAGTCAGCGCATTATAAAGTAAACGTGGGGTAAAAAAGTTAGCTTGACTAGCAAGAGTTTCTTTGAGGAAACCAGAGACCTGTTGTGATACTTTACAAAGAGGCCTTAACTCCTCCCATTCGTGCTTAAGCCTTTGGGCGTGCCATGTTCCTCCCATTCGCCTTTCCTTTTCCAAATGAAGAGCACGTCTCTGAAGAACTTTTACTTCCCGTGTTTCCAATCCTTGTCCCTCTTACTTCTCTTATTTACCGCCGCGTTTCTATCTCACTGTAACTCTGATGCTCCAATCACTGTTTCTGTTTGATGCCAGGTTCTCAATAAGGTAGCCTTACAAATAAGTAACGTCCTCATTTTAGAGATAATATTACAAAGTAGTTTATTCTATCGAGTACATAAGAATAATACATAAGCTGCGCATATGTTTTTAACATCAATACCAAAATAGCAGGTTACAGTGAGCCAAAGTTGTCATAGGATGTCATGGCGGGTGACGTATACGTGACGTCACTGTGACGTCATCGCGATCTTGTAACAGCTTGTCTGTAGCTATTGCATAAGGTGAGGTCACCTGATGATGACATGTACTGGATGTCGAAACGTACGTTGTGGAAAATATTGAGTGTAACTCAATTTATTATAGTGAAGTGTGAGTCTCTAATTACTTGTTTTGTTTGTGAAAATAAATGCCTGGAACAGCTCTCGAATTTTAAATATTTACGTTGTGAAGTAAGCTGCAGTTAGACAAGGATGTAGAAAACAAGATAAATAAGTGACAGCAGATATGCGCAACTATAACAAGAACTCTGAACAATAAAACAAGGAAAGAAACGAAATTCAAATTTTATAAAACCATGATAGTTCCCGTGTTTATGTATGGAAGCGAGTCATGGGAAATAGATAAAAGCAATACAAGCTGCAGAAATAAGATTTTAGGAAGAATTAGAGAATGTATGTACCACATGAGATTTAATAGGAAATGAAACAATTCTAGAAGAATTAGGGATATATAAATACAAGATAAAATAGCAGAAAATATGAATAGAATAAGTGAAGAAAGAATACTCGTTTTAATAAGAAGATACAGTCCTTTAGAAGAAGACATATGGGACGTCCTAGAAGAAGATGGGAATAAATTGTTGGATTGCGAAGATGGGACTAGCAATAAAGGCAAACTTCTGGAGTAAAGAGGAAGAAGATTACGAATAGAGTTTCAACACAAGACTGTAGCTGTTTTAGGACACATACCAACGCTCTTGTGCTAGCAATGCTCGAATACTAACTTTGTACGATTGCGTTGTTAACACAAGAGCGTTGGTATGTTATGTTCTGAAAGACCTAAGCCTTGTTATGTTCAAACTCTAACCGAAATATTTCTCAGAAAACGCTGGAGTTGTTGATGTAAAACACATTCCTTGCACCCATATTCACGCGGGAAGAAAACACAGATGATGTAGATGGTAGATCTATTTATGACACCATCGTCAGCGGCCACGTACTATTTCCCCCCCTTTCCGCTCCATAGAACAAAACACCCCTTCGACTGCAGTTGCTGACACTGTATTGGTGACGGCTTTTAATATTTTATTGTTTTAGTTTTAGACCTGCTGGTTTAGTTTTTACCTTTTTATGCTTTTAGTGTTACTTGGACGCTAATGACCACAGCAGTTGAGCGCCCTAAAGCCATACTACTACACTACACCCCTCAGACGTGCTGACGTCAGAGGGCTTAGTAGTAGAAGCTTCTTTCCCCCGCCGCCAGCGAACTATCTCGACCAGCGAGCGTGCTCACGACAAAGAGTGGAATACTTAGCGAGTAACTCGGTGCTCTGGGTATGAGTAATGTACAGTGAGTGCCGCGTCTACTGCTATTACTCACTTATTTTACATTTTCATCTAGTGCAAACAAAAAACTTGTTAATATCAACTTACATCGAATCACACAATAAATAATTTCAATGTAAACGACAATGTACATACATTATGGCTGACCTCGTATCTATGAATCTTCCACAATATTTATTTTATTCCTTGTCATTTTTTGTCTAAGTAAGCCATATTTTTCCACATATTCCCTAAAAATATGAAGAATTTGATATTTAAATTTTCTCTCGTATATTGCAGTCAAGGTAATTAAATGTAAAGAGTTTTTGCTTTACTTTCCACTATGAGTTCCATGACCTTTGAACCGCTTCTCAGATTCTTTGAAAATCACTTAATCCCACGTGACTTCTGCATGTATTTCATGTTTCTGCATGTTGGAAGAAAGAAATAATAGTAATAAGTAAATGTCAAAAGCAGAGAGGAAACCTGGCAAATTTGAGGAAACTGGTTCACTTATGGACAGAAAGTGATCAGGTAGACCAATATTAATGTAAAACGTGGTGTGTGCTACCATAGTTTTACGAGAAATTACGGAAATTGGTGAAAATTCAGAAAATAATGTTTGTAGTGCTAATAAAGTTGCAAAGCATTTGTACATAACTTATGCAATAGTGTGGTGACAGCTTCGGTTCTATCCTTACAAAATGAAATGCCTTTTGAATCCAAAGAACAAAGATAAGCCGATTCGTAGTACTTTCGCATTGCAAATGAACTTTGAGTGTTTAGACTATCTTGTGGACGGGTTAGGCGCATTTTGAATTAAACGTTTTAACACCTTATTTGTTTTAACACTCACAATTGCAGGATATAGGCAGAACATAATCCAAACACATTACACACCGAGGCTCAGGCGGTAACATCTGTGACCCGCATTCGGGCGGTCACAGGTTCGATCCCCATGGCCGCGCACTTGACATGAGTGTTTCCGTGGTTTCCCCATGTCACTTAGGCGAATGCCGGGGTGCATTATTTCATACCACGGTTTCCTTTCCCTTTCACTTCCCTCCCTTGTCATATTTCAGGTTTGGTTGCTGGTGCGGTTCGTTCCGACGAATGCGGATAGATGGCATAGTTACTTGCGTACTGGAACCTTTTCTGTGGTCCTCCCTGGAAGTTGATGCCCGGGTCGCAAGGGTCACCTCGTCGCCCTCTCCCTGGGTAGAGGGAAGGCTTCCGTTGTGCGCAAGGTGTCAATATTTGTAACTGTTAGGGACTTCTGTGCGTCTCTGGACTTCGTTGGCTCCACTCTCTGACAAGCCTACGGTCTCACTTCCCTTCTCTTGGAGCCCGATCGTTGTCGGGGTCACAGTGGGTGGAGATGTGCCCCTCCGTTACACACACACAAACACACACACACACACACACACACACACACACACACACACACACACACAGAGAGAGAGTTACACAGGAAGGAAGTACATGATATCTAGGTTACTGTCTGGTCTGGTTTTACGTAACACTACATTATAGGACCATATTTCTATCAAGAAATTGAAAATTTATAAACAAAAACTGTGAGGGTGTACGGGCTGTGGTATTTTAAAGACTGCAAGATTTTGTAATACTAGAGAATCATAAAATCTAAAATATTGTTTTCAGACAAGACCTTTCCACATACACAATATTGTAAAATCACTATTACCCAACACGACACTTTTCGTGGAGTTGGGCTCCCAGGTTCCCGGGCATAAATTCAGCTGACTGCAGGTTATGGGATTATCTGAAAGACAAGGTATTCCTTACTGGACCCACTTACACGTGAAGAACTGAAGCAGTCGGATGCCATTGAAAATATCCCTAATATGCCTGCTATGTCGTGGATAGCATAGAAGAAAGACTATTGCTTACTGAACAACAACATAATTTTATCTTGTTTAATAAACTCCCATTTTTTATGAACGAATTGGTGTTTTTATGCTGTTAAAATTTTAAAATTTGACAAATTTGTTACCCTCTTAAACAAGGAACTTACTTTAAAATAACCCTATACTCAAGGCAGAGGCAATGGAATCAAGGCTGTGTGAACTGAAATGTAAAGTCACGTAAACTAATTTACACAAAGTAAAGATAGTACGGAAGAAATGTGAAAGAGGTACTAGCAATAACAATTATAAATGTAAATGACACTTAAACCTCTGATGTCTAACAACTTGCTTATCCATTATGCAAACAGTTTCCTTATCAAAGGTGAAGCTGCTCTTTTAAGCTTCCCGAAAATTTTAAAAATGCAGGATCTTTTAACTGAAGATAGAGTGATTCAAAAATACAGAATGAAAGAAAGTTATGTGAGATAGCTTAGGTTTTCAACTTACAACTGATAACTTTCAAATTTTCTCACATAAGTAACCTTTTGTGTAAATTAAGCGCTTCCTCAAGTGAATGTATATTAGATTATGTCACAAGCAGAGCTCCATTGTTCTTGTGTGCAACATGCAATATTCTCCCCTAAGAGCTTTCAATGAGGAATCTTTATAAACTTCCTTCTTGCCTGTTAGATAATGCATACCGAACACTTCGCGTCTCAGGGAACTTGCAGTTAACTTGCTTAAGTTCCTGTAAAACTAGGCTACATAGATGTCTACGTCAATGTAACGCAACTTAAAAGACTGACTTCAAACATAAGGGACATGCACAGGAATTCCAATTTTTATATTTACGCAGTTTTGCTTATAGACATCAAAATTGTAATTTCTAATTTGTATAACTATGATAACATTTTGTAACTTATGCCACATACTAAACATTCAAAAAGTTCACAAATACAGACATTCATAGTAATATCTCCAAGCGTTTTAAATGATTGTTTAAATATTCAGTAATTATATTCATCCTAAAATGCTAATAATTATATATTAATTTATTTGGCAACTTTAACATTTATTTTGATGCAGATGATTACTGGATAAAGGTTGTAAAACGTTCTGTTACTCTTATAATAATTAATAAAATGTGTATTTTATGTGTGGGCTTAAGGGCACTTAGCTACTTGGTCATCAGCGCCGTTATAAAACGGACTATGGCAAAAGCCAAAGATAAAGGTCAATATAAAATTAAATATTAGTAAACAAAGCAAATATACATAAGTGTACCAAACAGTCGGTAACGTCTCTGTCCCACATTCAGAGGGCCGCGGGTTCGATCCCCGTGGCCGACCTTCCTGACCCATGGCTCTTTATCGTAGATTTCCGCAGCTCGCCAGGCGAATGGTGGGAAGCATTTTCATATCTTTCGAATTTCCTTTCCTCCGTTTCGTTATATTAATCATTTCATTTCACCCTTCATCCCGTTAGGTTTCTTTCAGGGTTGGAAGCGTCGGCGAGCGTCGCGGCAGCAGCCCGGCAGGAGGAAGAAATGCACTCGGAAATCTCGTTCCCCGGATTCGAAGGCGAGCCTACTGGTATCTGGGCTCCCCATGAGATGGTATAAGCCGAAAGGGGGGTGGGGAGCCGGTTTCTGAATCCGGCGCCCTCCTTGAGAGTATGAGCCGCAGGGGTAGGAAAGGAGCCGGGTTGAGTCAACCTTCGCCGGCGTGCTTCTAACTGGGAAAATGTGGAGACCCTGCCCTCTGTCGTGTTGTATCAACGTTCCGACCGCCCTTCGGAGGCATTCGTGCTTCACCCGTGAGGGTCATATGCACAAAAGATGGCGTTTCGGTTGAGGTGCTAAGTCTCCCTCACCATGCCATGCTTAGTAAATATATGTAGAAAAATAAGATTTAATATGAATAATGTACTTTTAGAATTTTAAAGTGTGATTGAAGTGTGTTTCCTAATATAATATATTGTGGAAAATGCTTAGACGTGGAGATAAGGGAAATTCTACCTTTCCCTTGCTGAGCATCATCATCAAGTGCTACTTTTAGGCGATGCAAGTATGTAATATGCAAATGCGACATGCTTGTAGTGGCTATAGCGGGCTGTATTGCTGGAATGTTCCAGTTGCGGTCACTGTGCGTATGATAATCTTTAAATTGAATGCCATTCAATGCCATGTTGTGCGGGTCGATAAATTCCTTTTATGGGTGTACCCAGGTTATATTATTTAGCACAGCGTATGTGGAGTAATTTATACGCAGATGATGGATGCTGCAGTTTATTTTCTAGCCGCACATTTTAGCGTAATAATTTGCTCATATCGCTGCACTGCTCTTCATGAAAAACGTCCAAATCAACATTTTCTGTAGGCAGACGCCCTTTCCCCTGGAAGAGCTTGATTGCCATCGTTTCACATTTACTGCACGTTTTGCTGACAAAGTTGAACTCGGTGAATTTCTCGCTGGTGACTGCTCGCCAAGCATTTTGCGGAACAAATGCCCGCCCATCTTCGCATTGCTTCGTGCATTTTTCATACGCGGGATGTTCTCGCATTCCGAGTGTTGGAACAGAGATGAGATGAAGGGTTCTCACTAGCTCGTAACATTTAGCTTAACCTCTTTCCAGCACTTCTCTGTTTTCAACAATGAAAATTAGCTCGTTTTAGGCAGGCAAGCGTTGATTACGGTGTAAATCAGGGATCAACACAATATTTATTGCCTTATTTCTGGAATTAAAGCCTGAAGTTTCTAGCACGTAATATAAAAAACTGGTGTGTACGTTCACACTTTTTCAACGCATTCTCCAACAAACTGTTCTTATAAAAGATTTTCTATCTGCTCGATGTTGGTTAATGTACGAGTAATATTTGCATAAATGGCTTTATTATACAATTCCTTGAAGGTTCATAGGGTATAAGAGACTACAGTACACTTAAATGATGCTCGTATCTTGTAAGAACGGTCCCTATGTGATGAATTGAAATTCAGTTCTGTTTACATGATCACCAGAAAAAACTAATTGTATTAAGCAATGATAACATAATTGTTATTATATTCCAGTTTTATTCACTCATTTGTGCTCGACCACGTGTCTAAGTTTAAAATATTTATAAAATGTTTTAATATCGTATTCTACGCTGAATGTTACTGTCACTGGTGTCCGACATTTTAACTATTTGTTACTCGGTTCGATTGTTCATGCGAGAATCGATAGTACTTTTGTTATGTTGGTCTTGACACAATGGTACTGAGAATATACTCGTATATGCTATAACCTTTAAAAGAGTATACTTTCAAAACGAGAAGAAAAATTGAATTTATTACATTGTTATTTACAATATTACTACTGATTATTATTATTATTATTATTATTATTATTATTATTATTATTATTATTATTATTATTATTATTATTATTATTATTATTATTATTATTATTATTATTATTATTATTATTATTATTATTATTATTATTATTATTATTATTATTATTATTATTATTATTATTATTATTATTAGTATTAGTATTATTATTATTAGTATTATTATTATTAAATAATCAGAGTAGCTTTATACCGTATACGGTTTCAACTGAATGGGAATGTGCGCAAACACCCAATTATTCATCGCTACATGCAGATCTTTGATTGGCGGCTAGCAGTGTTGTGATGAAAAGGTGCACATTTGATTGGTGTTTAGCAGTTTTTTTTTAATGAAGAGATGGATATAATGTGGTTCATTACACTGGCGTATAAGCACTACATTATGGCATAGTTGAGCATAAAGTAATAATGATTTTTCACCTAAAGAGTACTAGGTATTTGACAACTCTAATCAATAATAAAGGCATCTCGGAAATGGTTAGCGCCACAAAATGTTTGCCATAAGTTGTGTGATTTAACAAGACTAAAGCGTTATGCAGTAAGCTTTCCTATATTTCTTTCGGATTACGTGTTACAAACATTTCATTCAGAGTGAGAGCATAATAGGGCACTCCCAGAAAATTCAAGTTATACATTTAATTTCTCATACAAATTTCTTAAGCACGTATTTGAATAGAGTTTTTGGAGAATCAAAATATTTTGATCCTTCCATATGCCTAAATGATAGTTTCACGTGGGAGGGATTTTCATGAAAGTCTTCGCGTCACATATTTGGAAGCTGCTTACCTTAATACCAATTTAGTATTAATCGAATATTTCATTTTGGGCCTTTCTGTTTACAGACATAAATACATACAGAGTGCAATTGAGTTTTTATTTATGGACACTCTTTAACTGCTATGTGTGTCCTACTGTATATTAGGTGTGAAATAACACTTAATTTTGCTCAGAGACCTTTTTTTCAAGATTGAAGTTCTTTTACGTGCCGTAAATCTGTACGACATGGGATCACCGGCTTCACTTCCCTTCCGAAAGAAGCCATCGCCGTCCGCCAGGTTTGAACACGTGACCTCGGAAGCTAGAGGCTAGCCTGTCACCCTCTTTGCGACAGAAGACGACATACATACCTATACATATGTATATAACCGAGCGGGATGGGTCAGGTGGTAATGTCTGTGGCCCGCATTACGGTGGTTGCGGGTTCGATTCCCGTGGCCGACCTTCTTGACCCTCGGATTTCTTCGGAGGTCTCACCAGGCGAATGCTGGGAAGAATTTCCATGTCCTCCGATTATCCTGTCCCTCCATTTCGTTACATTAATAATATCATTTCACCCTTCATCCCATTATATTTCTTTCAGGATTGGAAGCGCTGATGAGCGCCGCGGCAGAAGCACGGCAGGAGGAAACTCCTCCCCGGATTGGAAGGTGAGCCTACTGGTTTCCGCCCCCCACCGCTTCATGGGATGGTGCAGGCTCGAGGGGAGAGGAGAGCAAGTTTCCAAGTCCCTCGAACCCGAAGGGGTGGGAGAGAAACCAGGCCGACCTGACCTCCGCCGGGTACTTCTAACTAGGAAAATGAGGAGATCCTGCCCTCTGCTCTGTCGTGGCAACGTTCCGGCCGCCCTTAGGATCCATTCGCCTCATTCATCCTACCGGGGCTGCCCCGTCATTGACATAGGCAAAAAAGATCGCCTTTCGGTCGACACACAGAAATGCGTCGGTTCTGCATAACAGTGCAATTTGTTCGCGACTTAGTTAAATTACTTCAGAGCGCTGGTTATAAATACATGTGCAACACAAATGAACATTGAACATTATTGAACGTATATTACACACAATTGCAATGGAGAAACATTTTAAGCTTAAAAAATGACTAATGGGAACGTCAGAATTGTGAATATTAAGTAGAAGGGAATACTGTAAACTGGCAGGGATAAATACATTTTTGTGTGATTGTGGTAAAGAACTCGTGGGTAATTACTTCAGAAGCCAACAGCTCTAAATCATCCACAAAATAAAGAGTCGTAGCCGAGGTTAATTACACAAAGGTAATTAATTGAATCACAGTGAACCCAATAAAAATCTCCGCACTCTGTTTATCTCCACTACAAAATTTGGAGTGGAAACAAAGGAAAGCTACACTACAGGAGATTGCAATATATTAGTACCGAAGTATGTTGGAGCCCAGAAGCGTTGTGTTTTCTACACTGCGAAATCACTTCACCCACAGCAGTAAGTCTAACAGCATCCACCGGATTACCAACTCACAGGTCCTCAGCGTTAACCTGACTGATGAGGATACCACAGCTATATACAAGAAACTGCAGCCAAGTGAAATGGAGGATGTTACTTTAACCCCAAAAGATAGAAGAATCAGAAATATCCTGTATAACTGATCATCTTCCTTGGGATTGATCAGAGTGGGGAGGATATTGTGGAATAGAATATTTTATAACTCTATGTTTTGTATAATCTGTTTTTCCTTTGGTTTTACTGCCTTCAAATGTTATATTAGTGTTGTTTACACGACAGAATAAATAAACAGGGCGAAGAGAAAAGGCTTTACACTAGTTTCTTTATACGTAGCAATACTCCATTAATGACGGAACACACTGTGCGATGCAGAGATGATCTTTTATATTGTTTATACGCTTCAACCCTTATCGCTCCTTTTCCTGTTAGCAGTAGCCCTTTGTTACATCTCCTTGGAAACATATTTATCACGCTTTGATTCCTTCCTCCAAATACCCAATTAGAGTATAATCTCTCTCTCCTGCATTATTTGCCTTGCTTCTCTCAACTCTTCTGTTCATTGCTGCTGTTATATCTGATAGCTAATTGGTCCTTGACCTCAGTCCCCTCCTAGAAGCTAAAGGCTTTGTACTTCACCAGCTAAAAGAAACATTGCAGCGAAATGCGTGCGTAATGGACTACAGACTAGCAGAATGAAATGAATACAATCTTTTACTCGTTTTATTACGTTGCGATTCCTGTAACAGGTATTGACGTTTTGAGAGAGCTCATTAACACCGCATTTGAGGAAATATGAAGTACTCCAGGAATTTGCAACAAATTAGGCGATAGCATGGAACGCAGGCTTAGGGCATCCGTCAAAGCAGCAGAAAGCCCTTTCCAGAAATTGTTTGCAATTTTCAGTTTCGTAATGTAACTTAGCAATAAATGATTTTCAGATCATGTTCGTATAAGCTAATTTTTACTGTTCTAATGCTGAGGGGCCGTCGAAATATTTGACAGCAATCAAGATACATCCTGTATGTAAGTTTATAGACCCTTGAGTGCATAGAGCTCCGTAATCGCCTTAATTTCAATCAAATTTGCTGGACGTCAATGCGTAAATTTCCGAACATGTTATTATTAGTAAGTAAGGATCTGAAAGGGGGTTTTCAGCAGACGGCTTGTAATTTCCTCCGTGTACCTAGTGTTGCTCAAATCGATCAAACACTTTGCATGTAA
Source organism: Tenodera sinensis (assembly GCA_030765045.1). NCBI lineage: Eukaryota > Metazoa > Arthropoda > Insecta > Mantodea > Mantidae > Tenodera > Tenodera sinensis. Next base: position 119,261,657 of record CM060963.1, on the reverse strand, counting down.
GTAATTTGAAATAAAGATAAAGGATCAAAATTTCACGACCATGAAGCATAAGTTATTAAGGTGAGTAATTTGTATTCATAACGACAAACACGACATGTGGTACGACAGATGCTTCCCAAATACAAGATTACTTTTCGTGACCTACAGATCGCTACCTATCGTAGCCCCTCACGAGCACCGGTCCTATACATAGGCCTAAAAACCCACACCTCATTGTCGTCTCAAACTCACACGTATTCCGTGTTGTATAAAAACGCAGGCGACAGTGTGTAAAAAGTGTATCACATTGTCCAGATTTGTACATAAGAGGTAATAATAGTAATTTCTAAGGATAATTTGAAAATATTCAGGTGCCTAAGGTTGGAAATAAGCTGTTATCAGCTTCTGTAATACAGGTGTAGAATGTTTTGATCACAAAGTTAAAGCGGTACAGATTTATACACAAAGCACTGAAGCTATGGCAGGAATAAGTTTTGAATTCGTAAGGGAGCCTACAATTTTCGTTGCGTTATAAATATTCATTAAGATAGGTAAACGTGTTGATTTCTAAGTAGACTGTAGAACATAAGAAAAGTAGAAGCTGTTGAACTCCTTATTTTTGCGTGGTTCTAAAATAAAGTAATAAAAAGCCATCCGTACACAGTTTTGTCAGAGAAATCCTATCAAATTTTGAACACACAACAATATTGAATGAATTAAGAGGAAATATATGTGATTAAGAACAAAAGGGACCAAACGTACGCTCTGATATTTAGATTTGCAGCAAACTGACGATAGTAATTTGAAAACTTCTCTAATCCCGCATTTTAAATATTTTATGTGCTCACTTTGTATGGAGAGTATGAAGTTGTATATTTAACTATTTAGTGCAGTGAAAAGGGGGGAAAATTTTATTAAAAGTGATACTGTTAATAAAGAAAAAGTAAATAAATATATTCTAAAAATAGTAACTATAAATAGTATATTGTAATTTATAAATTATGCACAAGTAGTAGGAGTTTATTATATATATTTAAATAAAACTAGTTATAAATAATATACTCAAGTTATGTTATAAGCAAGTTGTGGGGGTTAATTAATGTAAATATTGAATAAATTTTAAGGAAACTATAAGATTAAATTAAAACATATAGTGAATATTTAGAAATAATGGGTTACAAAATAAATAAAATGTGAATAAAAACTTAAAGATAAAAACTGTTTTAAATTAACTGTGTTGTAAGTATAAATAGGGATAACAAACACAGTACATAAGTAATAATTTACAAGATAACATAAAAATGTTAATATTAACTGAATAATTAATATATTATTAAGGAAATGAATAAAAAGGTAAAAATTAAGAAGATATATGCATAAAGACTTATAGTGATAGAAGTTGCATGTGCTGGGTACCAGCGAATAGATATAGTTGTAGCCTGTAGATATAAAGAAGTCAGCTGACAGTTACCTTGGTTGCTAGTTTCCAGCAATAGCACTAAAGTAGAAATGTAATTTATATGGTTTTTGATCCACCTTTACAGCTATATTTCTAATCCTCATCTAACGTCTAATTTTTATAGCTTTTATTTTATTAGCTACTTATTGTAGTACTTGTAATTTTTATCTGCAAAGTTAAATGTAAATTAAATATGAATGTTTTTGTTGTGAAGCCCAAATTGTGAACGCCATAATTATGGATATAATAGTGCATCACATGGCAGAATTAAGTAATCAAGAAGTGTTAAAAATCGTTGCGTGTATAAAGGTACAAGATCTGGGAGGACTAGTTACGGTTAAAATTGTCAAAAGGCATGGAATGTTACAGACAAGTCATTAGGGGCAAGCGTCAGGTAGTCAGGCGAGGCCTGGTAATTCCAGTTTTCCTGGAAATCGCTTAGTGCAGGTGTTGCACAGGAAAACAAGGGATAGTCGTGGAGACTTCTTCGAACCCCGTTGCTGTCGTGAGGGGTAATTAAGAGGGTGAAAGGCATAGGTAGCATCATGACGCACAGACACTTGCCTTCCAGAACCCGGAGAGAGAGGTTCGGTGAGACACTTGCCTTCCAGATCGCGAGCGAGTAAGTCAGTTAGACTTACCTTCCGGACCTCGAGTGTGAGGACACACGACAGTTTCGAGTAACAATCTTCGGTCTTAGTAAAGACACAATAAAAGCGTAACAAAATTCTAATAGCGATCGGCAAATCTAAAACGTTACTTTGGTCGTAAATAAAAGGTTTTAAGGAGAGTTCCGGTTTTTATTGCAAATACTCGCACATACCCTGAGGTTAAGATCCATGTCGAGCAGTCCGGAGCAGAAATCAACTGAGAGCAGAATTCCGCTTAGGATAGCGAAATTGAGGAGCGAATAATCCCCGCATCAGTTGTTATGAAATAAATGTCAAACTCTGAATATATGTTTTGTTGTAGTAATCTAGAAACTGGAATAAAATATTGAGATTTCATTTATTTGTTTGTTTATTGTTCTCACTTTGTAAGATTAAGATAGTTTTAATGAACACACTGAAACACTTCTGGAACACACAGAAAAGATGACATAGTAATAATTGTAGACAGCTGTTCTTAAGTCAGCTCAGAGCATGAATCAATTTCTGAATCTAAATCAATCTGATAATAGGATACTTTCCCTATAACAATATTCTCTTTGACATTCCTAATTTTAAATAAGATATAAGTTAGTAAATAAAATAAGTATTATAAGCAAGATTCTGCAGTAGAGAGATTCAAACTTTAATTTAATACTTTTTAATAAGGACATTACTGTGAAAGCAATGTGATTTCTTTGGCGGATGTGACTCTTGGTCTGCAGCAAATAGAGCGACAAAGATCTCCAATACCTGCTCGTTATCCCTGACATGACAACTGTGTGGAGAAGTTCAATTGTTGAAAACCCTCCTGCTGGTTGACTGCTGACAGTCTTTCAAAGGGTTGTTCGATCTATCAATGATCTAGTTGCTTTCTCTACCTCCAACCTTTCAGTTTCCAGACCCGCATTCAATCTCAATGTCAGTCACGTATCTTGTTCTCTAACGGAACTAACTCCAAGACCATTTTTGTAGGTGGCTCTTATTTCTTCCCCTTTGACTCTTCTTCTTTCTTCGCACCTTCTTACCTGTGGCTTTTCTTTTCTTACATAATATGCTCTTTTCGTTTACGTCTTGATATTTTATACTTACGCTTATGTTCGCATATTTATGCGCTGCAACTTTCGAGTCACTAGCTTGACGTCGGAAGTAATAAAGAAAGTAGTGCAGAAGTAAATTAAACACCCCCGAGGAGAGCTGTGAAATCTATGACATTGTGTTTGCACAACTAAGGGGTTCAGCGTGACAGTTCTATACGTAAAACAGATCCTTATATAACGATTGAAACAAACAAACCTAAAGGAGTTCTTAAAGTGAATACGTTTTTAGTTTTATTAGACCAAACTGTCGTTTGCTTGGACCATATATATGCGATTTCTATCCCATAGAAGGGTCAAAGTAAAATGAGTAGTTAATGAAATGCAACAGGCGACTTATCCTTATAGGAACTAGACATAGTCCTCGAGGATATATAACTGAGACGAAACAAACTGACAGGGTTTTTGAAAAATATAGAAAATGATTAGTGGGAGATAGACAGAGTAGTTGAAAGCATCCTTTACGTTTTATAACCTAAGTATACTTCATGAACTGAAAACAAGATTTAAGTTTCGCTGTTTTGAGCCAGTTCTTTGCTTTAATCTAGCGTGAAAACACATTCCAAGGTTGGCACTATTGTCGTAAGCGACTATTATCGATCTTCGGAATGCGAGCCACAGATGTTGCCGCCTAAGCCATACCGCTCGATTTCGAAGACTTTCATCAATATTAATTTAACAATTGATGATGCAGAGCCATAATAACCGAGAATCTGCCACGCTATTGTGCTGTTACAAGTTAGATTTAGAAAACTATTCCATTTTTGTTCTGGAAAATATAACAGTAACTTTACATCTGATGAAAAGGTTGGTTTGTTTTTGCAAAGTCTACATTTCAAACAGTAGAACATCTCCGTATTTCTCGTCATGGTTTGGAAACTTGCTGGTTTATGTTAATAGATGTTTAGCATATGCCTTAGTTAATGGATTTAACTTCACCCTAGTGTTGGTTGGTTTATTTAAACCACATATTTCAGTTATTTGTCATTTTGTATTGTGCGGAATCACGCAAGGTTTGAGTCCCTAAGGTCCCTGATTCCACCTCGTACTCATATGACGTCACGCACGCAGTTGAGCGTTTTTATAACTTCATTTAAAATGCCAATTGAATAGAAGTTAGTCATATCTGTTATTGTAATTGAACATTCTCTGAGGACTAAGTCCACCCCTTGTTTTCCTCGGTGATTTAGGGTAACATGCTAGCTTTTGGTTCCCTAAGCCGCGAGTTCAAACCCGAGGGAGGTTGATGGACTTTTTACGGACGTAAAAATCCTTAGCAAGGGAAGTAAAGCTAGTGTTCCCAAGTCATAGATTTATGGTACGTAAAATAACCTCAAGCCTAATAAAGAGGCATCTAACAAAACTAAGCAGGACCTCAGAGATCTCAACACATATTTATTCTTGTGAAACTTCGACAACAAATTTTTGAATACTATACTTTCCCTACTTACAGTCTGTGTTCACCAGCTCATGGTCCCTGGCAGGAACACAACGATTCAGTACATCAGTAAGTAATCTAAGTACACAGAACGTAATCTATGACTATTGCAACCAGAAAGGTCAGCATAATTCAGCAATGATTACAAACTGTTTGATGAGGTCGCAGTTTTACACCGCAATAACCGAGATTACAGTATACTCGTAAAAGAGGCGACTGAATTTAAATTAGAGCCAAATAATTTTAATAGGAACAACCGCCTACGACTGAGCACAGCTTGGACAGGAATACTTAAAGGAAGGCCATGATTTTGAGATGGCCGTTTACTTCTTATGCAGTTCCCATGAAGGCCATGAGTTTGAATTGGTCTTTTATTTGTTAATTATCATTTCCTGATGATGGCCATAGAACTTGGTATGGCCAAAAGTTCGAAACTCGAGAACTCGAGAATTGCTAACTAATAATTATCTCCGTGAAAGCTTCAAATCTTATACACGAAAAGAAAGTAGAATGAAAGGAAGGTGAAATTATTGTGATAAACGAGACATCGTCCTAGCATTTGGCTAGCAACCAGGGAAAACTCAGAAAGTGGTGGGTAGTCGACGGGAATCCATTCCCGGACCTTCTGACTACGAAGCTAGCAGGTTGCCGTTAAGCCAGCTGGCTCGGTGGTCTGTTTTGTCGTATATGGTATTTGTTTATTCCTCTCTTCCGATGTAATAGATTTTAAAGCATCTGTTATACACGATCTAAGTTGTGCTAATGATAAATGTGGCTTCTTGGAGTGAAAAAAAGATATGGGAATTGTAATTATTTGTAAGGTTATACGTTTTTAGAAGTGAAATAGACGTAGTCAGCTGGGACCTGTACAAGACTATATATTACATAACATGAACACTAGAGACAGCCAAAGAGCCAGAAGCCCGTTTTATTTCCTGGCACGTCCGGAGCAACAGTTTTATCTGTTTTAAATAATTCTGTTCGTTCTATACCTGAGCCCATAAAGTGACACGAGAATTGCAGATGACGGGTGTTTTCAACCAGCAAGGGGCAGTACTCCCCTGGGAAAGTTGTGCTTCTACATGCTCTCGAGGGTAACATATTTTTCAATAGCAAAAGTGCTGCGTTTGCTTGCAAGAGTCAAAAGAACATGCAACGTGTGTGGGTTGTAAACTTTCTCTGTAACTACCTGTGTTTGAGTGAGTGTACTGCCTGCTACTGACTAAAATCTCTGACATTTTTATTGTGCACGTAGCAGCATGGGCAGTGTAGAGCTGGGGTGGGGTAGGGGTAATGGCGTTACTCCTTCCACCATGGCGAATCAACAACACATTTTGTGATAGTGCAATGATGGAGACTGTTTTTGTCTCTGAATGGTTATAAATTTGGGTAGAAAATTACTATAATACAGAGCTGAAAAAAGTGGAGAAATACGAGTAATACTTTAGTAGGTTAAAACATTTATCAGCTGTGAACAGAAAAAAAAGAAGGAAAATCATCGGTGAACGCCAAATTTGTCCAAGTCCTACATGGCACATAGCTTTGATTAGGCATGTGGCTTAGTAATATTAAGATTTGGAATTCGTGAAAACTTATTGCTACCGCTGCACAACTGTATTGCGGATGGTGTAAACAAAGCGCTGGGCCGTGTAAGCCGTAGACGAATTTCGCGTTCCAAAATTACCCAATTTTTTCCTTTTTCTTTTCCTTTTTTCCCTAAGGGTGTACACCATTCAATTGTTTTGGCAGACACAAATATCTGACCAGTATTATTCTCTTTCCTATTGTACAAACACATTTTGTGGGTGCAAATTATATTTACATCACCGGCTTTACAACGTGATTTCACAGCGTGTTTAACTATACAACATCGAAAGCGTGACAAGCCTATGATTGTATTTGTCTTGAACCACCCGCCATTAAATTTTGTATCAGCCATAATTAAATATACTCATAATAAAAATGTAAACAAGAGATTCTGGCAATTTTGTATTTTATATAAATGATTAATATTATGGCTATCCTGAAGCCAAAAGCATCATATTAAAATTGTTTGTTACTCTTTAACTCGAAAGCCACTAAACTGAATGTTATGAAAGCTGGTTTTGATGAGCATGAAGTCAAGTATTTAGATAAGTAGCTTACATGTCGTTGAGCGGGGTTATTGGCTAAATAATGATAACTGTTTTTGTATCTGAATGATTATACATTTTGGTAGCATACATTACTGTAATACAGAACTCAAAAGAAGTACTTCAGTAAGTTAAAGTAGTCATGAACATGATTGGTGTACAAGTCCAAAAGGGTTGAAATTAAAATGTTAATTAAAAATGCTCATAATAAAATGTTAAGTAACAGATTCTGGTAATTATACATTTTATAATTTAACTGATTTATATTGTGACGTTAGCATTGGCAACATGTTAGAGACGCTCAAGGTCAAGCTACTTCACACCATTGCGCAGCTTGAAAATAAATGGCGACAACAATGAAGGCAAGCATTTCCAAGCTGTTCGCGAACTTTCTATTGCCGGCTAGTTTATGAGAGTTTCGAGAAGAGGTGCATTTCGAGAAAAATCCATACTTTTCTGACGCAGTCACGAGTATTGAACGAGACACCTGACAGCTGTTAGCAGTGTGTGTGTCTGTGTGTATGTGTATGTGCGTATGTGTGTGTGTGTGTGTTTGTGTGTAGTCATCGTTGAGAGAAATATGAGTGCGTGTCGTAAGAGGTAATTTTGGGATATGTAATCGTCGCGTCGGAGTTATATGAAGCAGTTAGGTGAGTGTGGTCGTCGAAGTCATTTATTATACATAGAGAACTAAAAGACGACAGTGTGTATCAAAGTTACGAGAGGACTGAACAGCTGTAAATTGTTCGATCACGAAGAACTGTAGACCATTTTAACGATAAAATAGAATTGCGTTTCGTGCTTTATTGTCAGACAAGAAATGAAGTGACAGAAAGTAGTTGGACTTCATTTGTCACAATATCATGGCTATTTTGAAGCAAAAAGGTCGTGTTAGAATGGTTTATTACTCTTTACACTAAATGATGTGAAACATGCTTTGAGCACGAAGTCAAATTGTTTTAGCTCACGTGTTGCTGAGGGTGGTGAAAAATATTCCATTATGGGCTTTATTAGGTAAATATGTATTTCCTTAAGGTTATGTTATTCGCATATCAATGCTATAACTATTAGAGAGTTAAAGTAGGATTTACCTTCTCTAGAAGGAAGAGGTAGACCCTAGTCTCATAATTTGATATAGAAATTTCACCAAGAATATAGAATAGTAAAAGCACTTTTAGAAATAGACCGTTTTATATTCTGAACGGCAGAACTCAAAAACGAAAAGTGGGTTACATATATGCCCAGCCAGCGTCGTTAAACAACAAAATAATTTAATTTAATTTCAGCTTTGTACTTAATCCAAAATTACCCAAGTCGGTCTTTGTGGTTTGGTTGGTTAGACGCTGGCCTACTGATTCCAAGCTCACGCGTTCAAATTTGCCCCAGGCCGATGGTTTTAAGTGTATTTACAAACGACAGCTCCATGTCGGTAGTATTGGCATGTATACAAACTCCTGCGGGACAAAAATTCCGGTACACCGGTGACGCTGATGTAATCCTGGTAATTAGAGTCGTTAAGCATTTTTTTTTCAAAATTATCCAAGAATGTGACATACAGAGTTTCAAGAAAGTCCCCCACCCCTAAATTACCCATTACATGGAAACGTTTTCGTTATTTTTTACTTTCTCAAAAATGACTCAAATGATGTGTTTTAAATAGCTTAGAGATATTTGTGTGAGGAATAAAATGTATATATTGAATTTATACGTGCAGCCTGAAAGAATTTTCAATATTATAAAAAATGGTATACCTTAAGAGGCTTAAGAGATAAACAAAAACTTAATATGGAGAACTCTTTAAACCACACAACTTATTTGAAAGATCTTCTTACCATCAGCCATCTCCGAAATAGCAGTTATTGACTTCAATGTTTCAGTTTTTTATCATGTTTTGAAGTGCTGTAATTGTTCAGTTGTTTCTTATAATGCCAAATAGAAAATAGGCCAGATTATAGCGACCGTCTTTTAAAGATTTCACTATCGCTTCACCTTCCCCTTGTACCGAAAACACAAAATGTGTAATGAAATAATATTGGCATACGGTTCTCGTAATTTTAGTCGTGTGTTGTATGTCACGGAGGGGATTCCGATGGCTTGTTGTGCGTCTTACCCTGGGAGGAAGGATGATATGGAAATACCCTACAAGTGGCCAAAACGCATCACAGGCAAAAATACAATGGTGGGTCCCTAAAAGGTGCACGCAGTTCTTCAGCCCGAGAAAGTTCCAGGTGGCCACAGAAAGCGCACCACTATCCACACCCCATCGCGGGCAGCCAGCCGATCATAGCGCCTCCCATCAACCGAGCACAGTATTTCCAGAGCGCAAACTCTACCACAGTACATCCTATCCTTACAACCTGCAAAGACCGAACAGAGAGAGAACGAGGGGAGTGGTTCGGGGAATGTAAGGTAAACATTCTTCCCAGCATTCATCTGAGTATCCCGAAAAAAACGGAAAAAAAAAAAGAAAAGAAAAACATGGGTCCAGAAGGATGGCCACGGAAATCGAAGCCGCGACCTCGCGAATGTGACCCGTAGACGTTACCGCCTTCGGTGTCGAGATTTCACCAGTAATGTATGTTTTGAGGCCCCCTGAATAAAAAAAGAAGCATTTTTAGAACAAGGTACGCGCGCGTGTGTTGTGTGTGTGGGTGGTTGTGGATGTGTGTGTGGGTGGTTGTGGATGTGTGTGTGGGTGGTTGTGGATGTGCGTGTGTGTGTGTGTGGTGTGTGTGTGTGTCTGTGTCTGTGTCTGTGTCTGTGAACAGCATAACTTAAAAAAGAAAATCGGTTAAAAGGTAAAGTTGGCATTTAAGTTTAATATCTTCCGAGGATACATAGAGATTTTGAAGAAAATTCTTCCATTCCATTACATGGAAAATTTTTCGAAAATGTTGATTTTATTGAAATTTGCTCTAACGATTTTGATTAAGGTACCAAATGTTTAATATATTTTATGGTAAATGAAATATATATTTTGAATTTTTTGGCTATAGCCTTTCTAGTCCTGTTTACTTTTTATTACTTAGCTTTGCTTTGCTTACTGGTAAACAGTAAGAGTTAGACCAAATCTTACTATAGAGAAAATGTGGATCAAATTAACAATTTATGTGCAAATGCATTTTTGTGGAGTAAACCATTTCGGAGATATTATTTGCTATCCCTTGGCCGAGCAAGAAGTTTTAAAGTCCTCACATAGCAACCAGCTTTAAAAGATTTGACTATCACTCAAAGGCTACTGTATTCCCATATTCCCCTTGCACCTACAAGAAAATTAGCAATAGCATAATTTCTGCAAATATTTATCTCGACTAACATGAACAAGATAGAGGTATGAGAGTTTGTAAGAATAGGTGGTACAAAAGTAGAGAAAGTCAGGTGAGTGCAACACATCAGGACTATTTTTTGCTTTATTTATTTTAGTTACACTATACGCATCTGTCTAAACCACTTAAGAGTTCGTGTAGTACTTCAGTAATGGAAACATTCCTTTTGAAGGCCGGAGAATTTGTCACCAACCTGTCAAATACAAATGAAGGTTCTGTCTGTCAAAATAATGTTCTGTGCCTACGAGGGCAATAACTGTCTAACGTCCACATTCCGCGCGTTTTCCACTTTCAGAAGAATGAGAGCTTTGCTGATACCTTGTTTCCATACGTCCTCCATTCGGTACGTGCAAACGAATTACTTTAAACCACCACAGGGAATAGTGCTGCAAATAATAGTTATTTATTTAACTAGCGTATAATTTGTCAGATTCTAAAACGGCTACATGTTTAGCGCGTGAGTGAAAGCGAATGTTATATTTTCACAATGAAACGTTTATACGAGGCGTGTTCGGAAAGTAAGTACCGTTTCATTCTAGCGCCGCTGCAGTGCTGCGGTCGGTGTTTTGCACATGTGCACTAGTTTTCCTTGTTCACTGGCTCTCAACTGCCGCCATTTTGGGTGCTCTACGTTGTAATTTCTGCTTGTAGTGCACATTCAAAATGTGTAAGACAATTACTGATCCCGCCGACTGTGATATTCACGCTGTTATTCAATGTTTGAACGCAAGGAATGTGAAACCAGCCGAAATGTATCGCCAAGCTAAAGATTCTTATGGTGAAGACACGAGAAGCGATGGACTGGTGAAAAAGTGGGTGTGAATGTTTAATGGAGGTGGAACAAATGTCCGCGATGAGGCTTGGAGTGATCGGCCTTCTGTTGTCAACGATGATTTGGTAAGGCAAGTTGATGGAAAAAATCCACGAGAACAGAAGTTTCTCAATGAGAACGCTTTAAGATGAATTTCCACATATTTAACGAACTGTTGTGGATTCGTGGCTATCATCATCACTGGCGGGAAGTTTCTATGCAGCAGTATAGAAAAGCTGATCACCCGCTACGACAAATGTTGAACATTGGCGGAAATAATGTAAAACAATAGCTTTAAAGAGAGGCTAAAAAGATGCTATATTACACAAATCTTGTAATCATATTGTATTTGTATTACATTGACATCAAATTACATTGTATTGTATTGACTGCGCTGCCACCGGACCATGCCCTAAGAATGCCCACATCTGGCATTCTTTCAACATGTTCTTTTCACTTTCGTTTGCAATCTTTTGACCTTTCATTTATACTGTAAAAGTTCCTAACTCTTCTCCTATACATTAATTTGTTAGGTCTCTCTCCGCATTTCTAATCTATTATCTAACTATATTATATTTTCATATGCACCTTTCATTTTAGTAGTCATTAGACTAGAAATACATTTCAGATTTTAAAAATTAAGACGTCTCGAGGTCTTATTACAATCTCCTCACCGTTTTTATCTTAAAAAAAAAGGAAAAATGGTCACGTGCATGAAATCTCCTATACAATATAAATATCTTCATATGAATATTTCATTAACTGGGTGGCCTAGAATTGGTACTTTGGTAATAATATTTTCTGGCTTTATTTCACTGATGACAATGGCTATCCTATTACTTTCTCTACTGGTAAGTAGGGGAAGTATTGTATTCCACCCAAAAATTCGATGTCGAGATTTCGCCAGAAATCTATGTTTTGAGGCCCCCTGAATCCAAAAAAAGCATTTTTAGAAAAAGGTCCGTGTGTCAGTCTGTCAGTCTGTGGAAAGCATAACTCAAAAACGAAAAGTCGGTTAAAAACCAAAGGTGGTATTTAAGTTTAATGTCCTTCAAGGATGCGACACGAAGATTTTGAAGAAAATAGCCCCACCCTAAACTACCCTTTACATGGAACATTTTTCGAAAATTTTGATTTTCTTGAAAATGGCTCTAACGATTTCGATTAAAATGTCATATGTTTGAGATATTTTTATGACAAATGAAATGTATATCTTGAATTTGCTGGCTACAGCCCCTGTAGTCGTATTTACTCTGGACGACTTTTGCATAACTGGTAAACCGTTAGAGATAGACCAAATTATACTATACAAAAATGTAGATCTTGCTAAAATACACAATTTATGTGTCAATAAATTTTCTTGTAGGATGAACCATTTCGGAGTTATTCCTTGTTATGTGTGTGAGTTTCGGAAAACGAGAACTTTCGTGAAATGGGTTATCACTGTTCATTTTTTTATATGTTAAGTGCGCAAAGACAACAGAATCTCAAACATTTGACTATCGCACAAAGCCTACTGTATTCTAACATTCCCCTTGCACCTACAAGGAAATAAGCAATAATATAATTTGTACAAATGCTTGTCTCAGCTAACAAGAAAGAAGATATAGGAATAAGAGTTTGTAAGAATGGTTAGTACAAGAGTAGAGAAAGTCAACACATCAGATTTTTTTAAAATTATTCTACGTGTGAGCGTGTATGTGTGTGTGCGCACAAAAGCTTCTTCTATCTACTTTTTTCATTAAGACAATTTTTCATTACACATTAACAGATTTCATTATAGGTATAAGGTAAAGATCTGGGTAATTCAATGTCAGTTTTAAAATGCGCGTTACTATGTGATGGCTTTGACATTCCATGCTTCCTGCATGAAAACTGGGGAAAAATGTATTTGAGAAAAGTATAATTATTTGAAAAATCAAACCACTAAAAAAAACAAAAAATTCCGGAGATACTTAATGCCAAATGGGCTGATTTGACAAATTATGTGCTTTAATAAGATTTTGTCTATATTTTAGCTATTAACAGGTTATTCAGAATAAAGTCTTCACAGGCTATTCTTAGAAAATTCAGGATATACATTTCATTTGCCATATAGATATCTAAAATAGATGATATTTTAATCAAAATGAACTGTTTTGAGAAAATCAAACAATAACAAACATTTTTCAATGTAAAGAGTAGTTTGCGATGTGGAAATTGTCTTGAAATTTTTTTTGTCATATCCTTGAAAGATTTCGAAATTAAATACCAAGTTTTGATATTTAAGGAAATTTTCATTGTTGAGTTATGATACTCACAGACACAAACGCACAACACACAGACGTTTTTCTAAGATGCCATATTTGGAGTTATGGATCTCGAAATGTATACTTCCGGTGTCATCTGTGAATCTTTGGGTAGAATGCAATACTTTGTTTGTTTATTTTAAATAAACAATAGAGAAAATAAAAACGCAGAAAGAGCACAAATGGTATACATGGTACCACAAAGTGCTGCTTCAAGGTAATCGAAATTAATGCACATTTTTATGTTTACTTATTTTTCTGAGGCTCTGTGAAACGTGTTTTTCTAACAAGAGAGTAATGCTAGCGCTGATATGTTGTTTCAAAGACGTTTGTAATCTTAGGTGACTATCCGCAGTCTGTATACGTTATAGAAAGAAACTTGAGGATCATCACTCTAGATGTGGACTCTTTTATCAGTGTGTTGGCATTTTCTACATAATGGAACAAAACAACAAAATCCACCCGGTTACTTTTCTATCACTTTATTATCTTCTAAAATGTTACTATAATTACACCTTTCTTCTCATCCTTAACAGAGTATACAGTCTTTCAGGCCGTCACAACTAACAATTTTTACTTCTCATAGCCTTGCTCAGTCCTTTTAGTGCCTTTGTTCACTTCCTCTGTCACACTTTAATTACGACGCTCATTCAAACTTACGGCGAGCGATGTATCTATCACGATGACACACACGCATAGCTGTCTCGCACTGACAGAGTCATGTCCATAACTCAACTTTGAAACTCCTCTATTCTTCTCTGGCCTCCTTGTATACTGGGGATGACGTCACATGGACCTTTCTCGATTACACACACACACACACACACACACACACACACACACACACACACACACACACACACACACACACACACACACCGGAAATGACTCAGCTAGAAGTTTCGAGAACGTTCCCAAAAACTTTTTGTTTCTGCCGCTTCAATTGTTTACAGCAGTCGTGCGAGGCAGCCCGGCCTTGAACGTCTTTACCCGTTCGCTGGCACGGCATGCGATATGAAGTAGCTTGAACCCGTCCGTCCATTGTTCTACGTCGAACCCGATGTTACAAAATTATTGACTTCCGTTCTATTTTAAGAGTCTAACGTGGCAAACTAATGGCATGTGAGGCCGATTTTGTAAATATTTAAACGTTCAGTATATTTGCTGATTTAGTTTTAAACGCTTTTCTGAAGTTGTGTATATTTTTCTGAGGTTAAGGCATCTCTCATTGTTCAAGCTAATTTTGCAGGCTTTATTCATGAGAATTAATGTGTATCGCAATTTTTATACAGTTGCTCTTACTGTTTTGGTGTGCTCAGAAAGACAGTTGCTCCTAATGTTACCGATTTAAAGTACAAAACTCAAGCAGAGGGATAATAAATTGTATTTATACTGACTTCCTCACACCATGTTGGTGTATATCTGAACACCTAGCGTGTTTTCTTAATCAGGTTAATTTGTAATCTGCGTTTGTACTATGAGCGCATTATACCGGGTGATTAGTGCGACGCTCATAGATGGCATCATAGGGAAGGAATTGTGACATATAGACATTGACATGGTCAATAAAGTGACCTCTTTTCAAGATATGAGGTTATTTTACTTACAAATAAAGTTACATGGGACCACCAGCTTTACTTCTCTTCCAAAGGAAGTCGTGTTAAGGATGTTTACGTCCTAAAAAATCTACCACCCTCCGTCGGGTTTGAACCCATGAGCTTGAGCATTAGATCTTAGTCTGGTAACCACTGCACTGGAAGGAGACGAATGATTAAACCCTGCCCGTTAATATGTCTCTCAGGTAGTACCCATTGTGCAGTGGCGTAGTCTATCAGACTGGGGTATGTAATGCATCGAATATGGTAAACTTCGTTAAAATATGATCCAACCTAAACAGAATTGCCCTTCGGAGTTTTCATATTTTATCATTGTCTCAAAAATGTTCGATAATACTATGATTCATAAGGGAATCTGCTTTGCTGTCAGAACTTAGATCTGTAAATCAAATAAACCTCTATTCAACATTTCCCTCAACATTTATGTAACGAACGCTACGGAGTTGTTATGCACTATTAATGGCAGGAGTTGCATTTCATTAATTAAACAAAGAGAACATCAGACATTTCTTTCCTAATTGTGTCATATATTGCTAAGTCATTTAAATGTTCAATATAATTGCCTATGTTTGAAGATTCTTCATTGTCATTGTGGCCATGAAAAGTAAGTGCCTGTTTTCCTAGGAAACATACATCCCGTCTATAAATGGAAAGGTAAAGCTCTGTTTTTTTTTTCCACTTAATTGTTATGCTATTCAAATGAGAGCTTATGTTGATTATTCAATGAAAATTATATTCTTGGGGTTATCCCGAACATTTTTAGTTGTTTTTTCGCACATTATGTGATTACAGGAACAGGTGTTGTGTTTTATGGATGCCTTACAAATGTTATTTAAATCTTCAGAATCCCTGGAATTCCAAACTCACTTTTCTTTCCAAAAAGATCTGAACATTTTTTAAAGGTATTACGGCACAGCCAGGACTCACTTTCACAAACGTTGATGCTGGAATACCTTATACATTTTTTAAGTTCGCACGTAAGTCCGAGTGTGGGCTTTGGAGGATCTGCTTTTATTACATATTGCCTTTTAGAGATATTTTAATGTATTGAAGGTTTTTACGCTGAATTTGTCGATCACACAACAGTTTATTTTGATTTTCGTTGCAAAAACAGCACGGAAACGCAGTTTTGTTTACTGCTCTAGCTATCATTTTGTGACCTTTCGGATCTAACTGCCTTTGTACATACCTTCGTTCTAGAATCCGCGCGGTTATTAACCTAGATTTGACTTTAACAGTAAGTAACCAAGTGTCCAAATCATGCTCAAATGTCCACACATACAAAAACAAAAGAAACACGAATTATTCTCTATTCACGACTATAAATGCAATAATGTAGTTGGATTCTTAACGTGAGATGTACGATAATACATTACATCCGTGTATCACGTGCACAACACCAGTTTCTTGCACCGACGACAGATGCCGTTGACCCAAGCTTTGTTTCGGAATGTACTGCTGCAGACTGGCGCGAATTTAAATCACAATGTTTAAAGCTTGATTTTTAATGACATTAAAAGGATTATGTGTTACAAAACTATAATGGACACCAATTTTGCAGTCGTTTGGGGGAAATTACAGGGTAACATCCATTGACGCTACACCCGTACCACTGTGCAATTCTTTTTTAAAAAGAAATTTTATAAAATGATTGCTAGTGATTTAAAGTTACTGTGGAGTTCCGAAGCGGTGTGATATGCATAAATTCGCATTCAGAACAAGTAAAGCCTTAGTTATAAGCAGTTTGGTACGATACTTCATTTATACCAATATCCCCCAGGAGCTTAGGGTATCACTGATGGCGTGTTGCTGTGAAATCTGCGTCATATTTGTGACTACTGAAACATGTTCGTAATCTTTCTCGAAATAAAAAAGTGCCCTTTTGTTTCGTTCATGACAATGTTTCACATAGAAAGGAAAGCGAATTTCAGTTTGACACTGAGCCGCCCGCCGACCTTGTGACGTTGTTCCCAAGAGCGAGTAGAGAGAGGGATTACGCATGACATTTGGCGAGCAGAGGCTGGCTGGCATATGAAATATTTTCATGCTTGAAAACGTCACTCTAGGGAGGCTTTCGCTTAGCCGTCGTCACTGCTGTGAGTGGGTCCTCGAAAATATCAGACCTCCCCAAAACGTTTTTCGCTCCAGTGCACTAACAAAGGGAAAGCGCTACTTTGTGGACGTTTTTGAGCGAAAGAGGAAACGAGCGAGCACACAGAACACTGCAAACAGTATCTAGTCTTTCCACGTTCCTAATCGATTTCACAAATCAAAGAGCGCAATCAGAGTGCTTTAATCCCAAACCTTGTTTCTACTTACTTTTTTGTGAACCATTTTGATTAGAATTGGAGCTATAATACATTACCTCGTCAGTTGCCTCTGTCATAGCAGAAACACATACCTACCATACTGCAATTTTCGTTTCCAATCCTATTAGGAAATAATAAAATGCTTTATAAAGCCAAGCGGGATGGTTCAGGCGATGTGACCCGCATTTGGGAGGTCCAGGTCTTGATCCCCATGGCCAGCCTTCCTGATTCCTGATTTCCCCGGGTTGCCAGGCGAATGCAAGGAAGGATTTCCATATCCTCTGAATCTCCTGCCCCTCCATTTTATAATAATCATTTCATTTCACTCGTCATCCCCTAAGCTCTATTTCAGGGTTGGAAGTGTCAAAGAGCGTCGTGGCAGCAGCGGGGAAGCAGAAACAAATGCACTTCGTCCCCCGAAATGAAAGGTGAACTACAAGTTTTCGGCCATCTCCCCCATTCCCATGAGCTAGCACAAGCCCGAGGGGGAGAGGGGAGCCGAGCCAGCCTCCGCCGGAGGCCTCTAACTCGGAACATGCAGGGACCCTGCCCTCTACTCTGTCGTGGCAATGGCCCGCCAGCCCTTAGCCTCATCATTCCTCCTGGGGTGCCCCGTCATTGCCATAGGCACAAAAGATCGCCTTTAGGTCGAGGTACTAGTCCCCCTCCTCAAATTGTATTGGGTCATTGTGTCAAACTTTATAAAACCACTAATATAATATGAACAAATATAACTTGCATACGTAAAATGATACAAATGCAACGGAATTAACGGTAAATATGTTATATACAATATTAGGTAAATGAAAGTTCCATACTTAGAAATTAAACTTTAAATTATATATGGGACGAAAACTAGGAAGACAAATACGTACAACTTTAGAAGTCTCTGACTGTTTCTTTATTATACGGCTGTTTCTTGAGCTCTCTTCTTGTTCGTCTTCTTTACCTGAGTACCCTCCCCTTATGTAGGACTTACATCTCCTAGGACTTACAAGCCACTGTAGACGCCTGTCCGGAAGCACAGGAGCCGGACAGGACAGAGTGAAGACTTGGAAGCGGGTGGTCAGCCAAGCAACGGGTATGATAGTGAGGCAGTGGATGATATGGACGATTGGAAAGGTGATGATGGAGCAATTGGTGGAATGAGTGGCGGGGGAAACAGGAGAAAACAGAGAAAACTCGCCCAGACCACGATCCCATGCGGGACCCTGGGATCAAATCCGGGCCGCCTAGGTGATAGGCGAACGAGGTGTAACCGCTCGGCCACGGCGCCGCTGGGCTCTATTCAAAAGACATTAATACCGAGTTCCTCTTGAATTCAGCAACTAGCAGACCGGCGCTCCCAAGGAGTGCTATATCAAATTCCTTCGTACATCAGCGGGGAACCAGCCCGCCATTTATGTCTTATATAGCGCTATGCGAAACCAAATGAAAGTGTTGTGCATTCCATTCCCTTTGTGTCTTTATAAGCCTGCAACCTTTGGGCACATTATTCAACAATCGACGAATTTCAGTTGCTATAAATCGTATATAAATTTTAACTGGTGCATTTTCCAAATATTATTATTATTATTATTATTATTATTATTATTATTATTATTATTATTATTATTATTATTATTATTATTATTATTATTATTATTATTATTATTATTATTATTATTATTATTATTATTATTATTATTATTATTATTATTATTATTATTATTATTATTATTATTATTATTGTTGTTGTTGTTGTTGTTGTTGTTGTTGTTATTGTTGTTATTGTTATTATTGTTGTTGTTATTGTTATTATTATTGTTGTTATCGTAATCATTATTATCATTATCATCAGCAGCAGAATGTAAATTTAGATCTGAAATCGACTAATGTGTCACCTTCTAGTGAAGCAGAGCTTCTGTTGTACGTACTTTCTTTGAATGCGTACCCATACGTACCGTCTAGTTCGCTTAAATTTATCTTAACCTGAAGTGGGTTTATTAGCAACCATTAGAGACTTTCTCTATAAATTTAAGCTGATATTCCGCATGCGACGCGGTTCAAACAAAACTTACCACAATGCATTCCAGATATATATTACGGTATGTGGCAGATAAGCAAGCCACCAATTACCTAACATTTCCAGTCATAGAGTGAGTGAGTGAGTGTGTCGGGTTTAAGGGCCCGTCGACAACTTGGTCATTAGGGCCCTCCAGTCATAGATAACCCAGTACGTTATATACCCACAATGTTACAATTGCAAAGCTCAAGGAACATTTTCTTATACGCCATTAGTAGTAACACAATGAAACTGTTACAGCACATAATATGGCTTGTTTAAAATTTTACAGGAGAAATCATGCTTTTAAATAGTTGTAATTTTTGCTACTATTCAAAGTATAAACAGTAATTTAATCTACCAATATCATCAATAATAAGCTCATTCAACCTTTTGGAATATAACATAAGATATGCTATACAACATAACTTAGGAGCATACGTGCAGATAGTTTGATAACTGGCACCTTAACATGTATGCTCTTCAGTTGTCAGTTGTTTTTACGGTTCGTCTAACAATTTCTCCACAAACCAGTCACAAAGTTTACTATCTGATGTTTTTTTGCATTGTCATAACTGCGCCACGACATAAACAATGACTGAATGCCTTATACTTATTAACCAATCTGAAAATATACTTACGTTTACACGCCTTTTAAATACTCTATTACAGGAACGAGGCATGATTGTAATAAAGTCAACCCAACCCACTCTACACACTAGCACAATTTGAACTAAACGTTCTTCCACATCCTGGAGAAGTACTGGTTCCTTTTTGTTTACAAAACAACTGAGAATGTCATGCTGAATCAGTGCTACCAGTAACGGTGCGGACCCTTCATAAATAACCTAAGAAAACTTCCTGTACGAAAATGTGTGGAAATCTTTTGAGAACAAGAAGTTTTCATCTTTAGAAGGAACTGTCAAACCCCAATTGCACTCCTACAAACAACATTTTAGCAATGTAGTTATAAAACTGTTAGGATTAAGTTAAAAACATAAAACCTGCAGCATTTTCAAGAGTACGCTTTCTACTGTTTTAATAAGCGAAAAATGAAAAAAATGAAAAAATGATAAAATGATTTTTCATCAGTTTTTAACTGCTGGATATCCCTCACCGATTCTCAGAGCACTAATGCAAATATCTGTGCGCGTACGTACGTGCGCGCGTGTGTGTGACCAATGCTCAGGAACTGACAATGAAGTCATTCTCCTTCTAGCTTCCCAGTATTGGTGACAATGTCAGGATACATCTTCAAAGTTTGGCATGATTCTACATGTTCTATATTCATAATTTCTCTCTATTACACAGCAGGCAGTTTGATGAGGTCGAAAGGTCAGTCCTATAGAGATGGTTATTCAGTCATGCCCAGTTATGTGACGGAAGGAGCAACTGCTGATTTTCTTGGTAATTTTGGAATCATTTTAGGATTTTGTGCAATTTCAAGCCACTTGGAATTTTTATTTTCTTGTATTATTTTATTTACATAGCTTTGATGTGTTTTTCTTTTTACAATGTGTTTGATTGATTCATAAGAAAATTTTATAATACTTTTTGTTTAATTTGACTTCCTTTCTTTGCCAAAAACGTCTGCTTTTTCATTACCATCCACTCCAAAATGAGATGGCATCTGTTGTAATACAATTTTCCCTCAGTTTATCAATTTTTTAAATCATCTTTTGGATTTCTTTATTTCTTTATTTTTTTCCATTTTAGATACTGTTAGCTACCTGTGAGTCTGAAACAATAACTATATTTTTGCATTGAGGCAACCAAGTTAATATCCATAATTATCTATAAAGACATGTTTTTAAAAAATCTTATCTTTACTAGTAACCGTCAGATGTGATCGCTCAGATATGGTTTTTGCTAGTTTTGTTATTTATCTGACCAGCCATTTCAAGATTACAGCTATATTTGTGGTCTTGAAGCTGCTATTGCCATATCATTTTATCACCAAAATAGAATTAATATTAATGTGTTTCAACTTTCTAGTTGCGGTCAGCAATGGTTATAAACATAATAATATTGAAAACCATGACTTGGACAATGTAGACCGCAAATGGCAATGTTGCCACAACTTCAACACTCTGCGAGATTGGTCGTGTTATTTATAACTGTCGTTAGTGGTTTTCTGATTATGGATCCATGAAAATGGCTTCTGTGCACTAATGCGTTACTCATATAATGACAATAAACGCGCACTCACTGTTTTGATAGGAAGCTGCATGTTTCAGTACCCATAAGAGAGAATATAGCAAACGTCACTACGCTAGTTTTGATATTATCAGAATATACAGATAAAACCCAAGTGCAACCGCTTGCAATTACTGCGTTGAGAGGACTTCTATAGATGGCTACTTAGTAGGCCCACTAAATGTGTTTTCTTTTCACTAGTCCACTCACACTTTGCAATGGCCTTCCCACTTCACTTGGTTCCCCCTGTTGCAGTAAGGGTAGTATTGTTATAAGCCAGTGTCAAGACACGAAAAAGTGAATAAATAGAATTAATATGGGTGTAAAAATTGTTTGTTAGAGAATTATGAAGGGATCCTTCCTTGATACGAAATGATTAATGGACACAAAACGAATTTAGTAAAGTGTACTGTTCGGGAGCATCTCTCTGTTTCTTATCGTCTAACGGGGCCTCTCAAGGGGTGACGTATAACTACTGACCGATGACTATCGACAGTTGCAACACGGGGCTAGAGGTGTGGCGCTGTACTAAGGATAAGGAAACATGGGGTAGATATACCGGGCCTCGTAGGAAAGCCACATTTTAATTTTCTTTAGACTTGTCTCCAAATTTTTTATGCCTGTTATAGTAAAGATTGTAAATGTTGTTTAAAATAAGCAGCATTTATAGGGTTAAAGGATTCTCTGTTATAAGAAAAGCTTTAACTTTGTTCTTAGAAGCACAAAAACGTGTAAAGCTTTATAGTAAACATAATGCAATATTATATTGAAAAATGTGAAAACGTTTAATCCTTCTAGAAATTCTCCTTATGTACATACTGGAATTAAAATTCATATCGAAATATCCCTAAACATGTTTGTCTATTATTTTATATTATAATACAGTTTCTGCCTTCAAATAACAGGTTCTCTTCTAATACCTAGGCAGTTTATGCCTTTCTTGGTTGATATTAAAATTTAATTACATGTCTGTGAATTTGCACCGTTTCTGAAATTTGTCGAACTGTGTTACCAGTTTGACACAAACCAAACCCTAGCCACGTGTACTTTATGTATACGACATGGTAAGGATATCAGTGAACCTTCAGAAATAATCAATACTTCCCTCTCATGCCAACGTGCCATTGGCTATAACTACATGTGGCCAATAGCACGAATACTACTCAGTCATTGGAGAAGGGTAAAGAGAGGGAAAGAGGGGAAAATTACGAAGACTTCGTTAAATAATCATGATACCCTTCCATTTTACTAAATTCCCTTTCTGTACCTGATTGAATTATTATCCATTACCTTATTGTTTACAGTTTGGTTGTTTGTTGTAGAGAAGAAGAAAATGTATTTTGTAAGTATGCACTACATATATGGGTCGATTGCAAATGGAAACGCATCACGAGCGCACGAGCTTTATGCAGAAAGGTGCCATACTAAGAAATTACACTGATCACAACCTTCTCACAAATTCAGCAAACCTTAGGGAAAGGATTTATTTGAGAAGTGTTTTGAATATTGGGAGCACAAGAGAGTTACGAAGCATTGACCGTGAAGAACGAGTTTGTGATGTAAACACAAACCCATTATATAGCACAAGGCGCACTGCAGTAACGAAAGCCATTATTCCCATGACTATTTGGAGAATTCTGCATGAAAATCTTTTGTTTCCGTATGACTTTCACCGGTTGCAAGGATTAAATGTAGTGTACTTTGTGTCAAAAAGAACATTATCCGATAGTTGTGCTATGCTCATGAATTTCTAGCGTGCACCTTGTTCACTGAGGAGCCTGGATTTACTCGCGACGTCATCTTCAATTTTGGTAATACCCATTACTGTGCTTATGACCCTAGCTTCGCCATCGATAGAGGTTCTGTTAGAGTTTTGTAATGAACCATTCATGATCACCTTATTGGTCCCTGTTTCCTGCCTCCACAATTGGTTACAAAGAGTAGATACAGTGTCTCAGAAATACGTTGCATTATTTAATTGATAATTACGACTGAAAAATGATCGAAAAATTATCAAATTGAAGATATTTCGATTTACGAATATAAATATTCCTCAAAGCTTCAGTAGTGAAATTTTCTAGATTCCACCGTTTTTAAAGGTCTAGTGTAGGTTTTAAATGTCATGTGCGCCACATTTGAACGCCCTTTTTCTTCTTAAAGTTGGCAGTGTTTGAACAAGACATGCTCCTTAAAGGGCTCAAAAGCAAGGGCTCAAATAAATTAAATACACAAAAAAGTTTAAAAAATATTTTCAATACCCATCAAAGCAAAGAATTTAATTACTTTAATGGTTAATTATTTTTTACTCCTGCCAGAAGTTGATGGTGTTTGCTGGGCAACTACAGTTTATAAAATTATAAAACTGTTGTAATATTTTAGTTTTTGATGCGCATGAAGTATTTTAAATAATAAGCAATTATCACGTTGTGAATAAATTGAATAATTAACTCTTTCAAAACTATAAAGGACATTGAGGTTGTACTTTGTGTGGTAGTTTATAACATTAACACCCTTAAGTGTGGAAATGATTGAATTTATACGTATAAAGGACATAGAAAATTCAAACTTCAGTCCTAGGGTCCCTTAATGAAGTGCCTCTGGGTGTCATCCAACAAATATGGTTTTCACAGGATGATGCGTCATCTCCTTTTAGTCGGCCATGAGGAGGTTGGTTTGACTCGTTTAAGAATAGGCCACAGCAATTTTTCGCATGGTTACCTATTTAAAAGGGACCTTGCCCCACTATGTCCGCTGTGTGGCAACCTATTGTCAGTCCGTCACGTGCTGCTGGAGTGTTCCTCTCTAGCGCAGCTTCAAGATTCTCTGCAGCTGCCTGTCAGACTTGCAGAGGTCTTGGCGGATGACAAAACAGCGGTTGATAAAGCTTTTAAGTATTTAGCAGAGTGCAATATCAATTTGAGGACATAAAACTTTAGATATTTCTTTTTATGCTATTTGACATATTTATCAGCTTGTTTTATGTCTAGCTATTGCCACTGTTTTTACGTTTATGTGTATATTTTCTTTGTTACTAGTAATTTTATTTTTGATTCAAATTTATATCTGGAAATTGCTATGAATTTTTTTAAGGGTGCTGATGACCTAAAAGTTGAGCTTCGTTAAACCCACAAACCAACCATCCTTTTAGTCAGATAGTATGTAATCTCTTGAATGATAAATTTCCTCATACATGAATTCGCAAAGTGTTAGTCATTGCATAACCTACCTTGTATATCTCCTGATTTGAATACAAAATTTAATAAGTTATAAAATGCAACAGATTTGTTCGTCTGAAGACATGAAGTCCATGATTTGGTGACTCCGTATCACATACTGCCACTGTGAGAGAGCTTATCCGCAGTGTATTGGACCAGATACGAAACGTTCCAGGAAATTGCAACAGAATACGCGATATCATGGAACTTGGGCGTACACCGAGGCAGGAAGAGGTCACTTCCAGCAATATTTGCAACCTTCAATTTTGTCACCAGTAAATGATTTTCAAAGCCATATTCATGTTAGCCTTTTTTACTGCCTTGATGTTGGCAGCGTGTCCACGAAGTTTTGACACCAACAAAAATACACCTGTATAGTTAAGAAATAACAAAATATACCGAATATTTCTGGTCAGTTGCTGTACTTTTCAGGATTAAAACTGGAATCACCACTCTTCCACTGTGTTTACAGTTACAACCCAACGCATTACACTTGGTTAGAGCATTTTCTTATTTGTTTACTATAGTGTTTTCATTTTCACCAGTCCACTCAATACCCCCCTCCCACCCCCCCCCCCCCAAGGCTTTTCAGCCGTCTTATCATTCCACTCGTTCTCTCCTCTTCTAAAGGGGGTTAGCATTGTTGAAAACCTGGTGTGAAGGCATGAAAAAGACAGGGGACTGGCTAATTCCACCAATACTAAACTAGGTTCAGTCTTAGGTTTGTCCGCGTCAAAACAAACCCATGTGACCAGTGCACCGTGGTACAACAGGGTAGCAACGCGTGCAGGGAAGTAGTCCCATCCTAGTAATCTGAGTTTTAGAATGAATTTATCGTTAAATGGTGTAATATTCTACACAAATAACTGAGAGGTTAATTAACACTGATGTATACTGATAAACAGAGCTACAAGTTCCAACATGCAACTCGTGGAATTACCTGAAATTTGAGTATTGTTTACAGCCAGCAGTTTCTATTTAGAATCATGGCGGACGGCCGCGGTGAATTTGCTCTTGCGTCTTTGTCGACTTATGCAAAGCATAACGCGGGAAAACCATTGACTAGTGGTGAAAAAACAATAGTGTTTAACGTGTATTATAAGTTGTGTGAGAAATATCCAACTGTTCCCGTCAAAGAAGCAGCGAAATTAACTTCTGAGTTCACCGGTTTTTCGAGTACCAGTATAAATAGTGCTCGTGAAGAAAAGCAATAATTATGACATGTGCATCGTTTATTTTGTTGTGACTATCAATCTTATCGTCTCTAGTTACATGTTAGTCACTCTTTAAATTGACGGAATAAGAGATCGTTTCCTTTCTGTTACGTACCGCATGCACTCACCACATGGTTGTGACAGTATTTCTGGCGCGAATGGCGGAAGGATACATTATAACTGTGAACTGGCCACCTGGGTTCAGTTTCGCGCGGATCAACCTTAGAATGAATAGATAGTAGTATCTGCAGGAAAGGGAAATGGAGTGGGAAGTCGGCTGCAAAGCGGGGAAAAATGGCATTGAGTGGACTAGTAAAAGTGAAAAAACTATAACTTCATAGCGAAGGCTGTAAACAATATATCATCTTTTTTATTTTTAATGTTTCTTTATTGTCGATCAGCGTTGCAGCGCTATACAGATAAGTGAGAATTATAGAGAAATAAAATTAAGTACCAAAAACATACAAATAATAACAAGGATTCTGTAACAGGTATGATAACCTCTACAGGTCCCTCCGGAACAAGCATCTAGTGAGAATGTTGCAGGAGATCTCAATCCTCTTCTGCTGTGTTCGATAGGTTGTCAGTTAGTAGCAACGGATCTTGTGGCAGACGACTGCGGATGCAGTTTGGAGGCTGCGACCTATAGCCCAAGGAGAAGAAACCCGCACCTGGGACCTGGTGAAGACGACTAAAGAACCGATGAGCTTGATGATGAATGAAGTCCGTCATGAGGGAATTCCAAATTCACGGTGTAGCTGAGTGTTGCGAACAAACTAGGGAGCATGAAGAGCTAGTCGTAAAAGTTAATTCTGAAAGGACAGAACAGCAGCGATGACGTCATGCTGGAGCAAGACTCGGGAACACAAAAAACGGAAGCAGTAGAAGAATACTGTTGGCAGTTGCTCACTGAAGGATGTTGAAGTGAGGGAAGAGATAACATTGATGTGGATAATTGCTTGGTGTCATAATTATGGAAGAGTTCCATCTGGCTCTAGTTCCATGTGGAAAGAATAAACGGCTAACAGAGCACTGTAAATACAGCAAACAGCTAACGCACCTGCAGGTGAAATAACGGCGTACAATCACTAGTCACAACACTTAAACACGCGCAGAGTGAGAGCCACTACACGTCCGTCTCTAACGACAGCTGCGAGCAAACTGATCCAAAATTAAAGAAGTTGTAGGCTGGGTGAGTAAATAAGTGAGTGAATGAGTGGGTGGGTGGGTGGGTGGGTGGGTGGGTGGGTGGATGGGTGAGTGAGTGAGTGAGTGAGTGAGTGAGTGAGTGAGTGAGTGAGTGAGTGAGTGAGTGAGTGAGTGAGTGAGTGAGTGAGTGAGTGAGTGAGTGAGTGAGTGAGTGAGTGAGTGAGTGAGTGAGTGAGTGAGTGAGTGAGTGAGTGAGTGAGTGAGTGAGTGAGTGAGTGAGTGAGTGAGTGAGTGAGTGAGTGAGTGAGTGAGTGAGTGAGTGAGTAGGATTTAAGGCCCGCCGACAGCCAGGCTATTATCACCGATCATTGTGGTTGAAATTCAAAAATAATGTTAAAAATTGAGGTTAAATGCAGACAAAACAACAATAATAGCGTCGCAGTAGTTCCTGCACACGTTCAACATACTGTGGCTTTTTCACCATCTTTCAGCATAACAAAAGTACAGTTAAGGGTAAGTATGTCCATTTGCTTCTCTTCAGCTGCCTTACACTGAAGATTTCTCTGCTAGTAACACATCAATTGCACGCTCTGGGTGGAAATGATGTGTTTAG
This sequence comes from Tenodera sinensis, assembly GCA_030765045.1. Classification (NCBI taxonomy): domain Eukaryota; kingdom Metazoa; phylum Arthropoda; class Insecta; order Mantodea; family Mantidae; genus Tenodera; species Tenodera sinensis. The sequence continues at coordinate 119,234,124 of CM060963.1, read as the reverse complement.
AAGAACTAATTAACGGTGAAAAATATTCTTCATCTTAACTAGAAACTGTGGCTTGCTCATTGTGTCTTGTAGCTTTGTTTTCAAGCTATTTCGCTCTTGGTTACCATTAAAAAGAGACGGAATGTAGAGTTAAAGGAAATGAGATTTTATCTCTCTTTCCTTTATTTGCAGTACAACAAAGGACGCAGAGAAATATCGCAGCAAGAGAACTGCTGTGGTAAAGAAAATCCAAAAAGGATGAGGAAACCAACAACAGATGCGCTGAAACTGCCAAGATAAAATCTTTGCTTTCGCATATTTCCCTAACACCGCATTTTCTCAAAGCAGTTTCGCCTTTGTAACAAAATCGCCTTTAAGACATGAGTAAATTAATTTGTTAGCATACTCAAACTATTATTGCTGCTAATTTTATTGTTGTGCTTTTGATTTGTGTTGGATGTTTGAATTAAGACTGCTTTATTGTGACGTCATACCGCAGAAGGAAAAGACTTATTTAAACAATTCCATTTGTTTTTGCATAAGTGCATCATAAGAAAGGAAAAATGTACCCACTATAGCCCCACGTCCCTATTAAAAGCTCTGATGTGTCGCACTTAAGTTATTTTTCTAATCTTGTACTATCTATTCCTACGAACTCTTACACCTCTATATTCTTTAAGTTAGTCGAGATAAACCATTGCAGAAATTAATCAAGGCTTCGCGGGTGCTCAGGCGTGTCAGGTTTATGAAGGTCGAGCTTTCGGTCATTCTGTACTCCTTGACCTTTATCAGGATCTGATTTGCCTCGTATACCCGCGAAGCCTTGATTAATAACGCTCGCTTTGAAAGTTTCAAATCTTACAATTGCAGAAATTACCGTGTTGCCAATTTTCATGTAGCTGCAAGGGGAATATGGGAATACAGTAGGCTTTGAGCGATAGTCAAATCTTTTAAAGCTGGTCTCCATACGAAAGCTTTGAAATTCAGTTCTCTTTGCACGGCCTAGACATTAACAAGAGTACAACGATCTTCCATTTGAGGAAAGTGTACATATTGGAAGACTCGCATAAATTACAAGGAATACCTTCGAAATGGTTCACTCCACAAAAAATGCATTTGGACATAAATTGTGTGTTAAGAACTCTAACATTCTAAAAATGTAAATATAGTAAGATTTGTTCTATTTCTTACGGTATACCGCTTACGGAAGAGTAAATAGGATTACATGGGCTATAGCTATAAAATTGAAAACATACATTTCATTTGCCATAAAATTATGTTAAACGAATGGAATTTTAATCAAACTCGTCAGAAAATCAAAGTTTTCGAAACATTTTTCTTTTAAAGGATAGTCTAGGGTAGAGGAATTTTCTTAAATCTTGGTGTTACATACTTAAAAATATTACAGTTAAATAGCCATTTTGGTTTTTAACCAACTTTTCGTTTTTGAGTCATGCTGTTCACAGACAGTCACACGGGCCTTTTTATAACTTTTTACCTTCTCTACTGGTAAGTAGAAGGAAGAATTGTATTCCACCCAAAAATTCGATGTCGAGATTTGATTTGACTGTCGTTCAAAGCATACTGTATTCCCATATTTCCCTTACACATATAAGGAAATAAGCTATAACAAATTTCTGTAAATGTTTATCTGAACTAACACGAAGATACAGAAATAAAACTTTGTAAGAATGTTTAGTACAAGAGTAGAGAAAGTCATGTGAGTGCAACACATCAGATTTTTAAACTGAGTTTCATCAGACCTCTGCCTAATGTTTCGTCAATATCAAAATTCAAATATTTGGTAATACAGTTGCTTTGTTAAGCTGCTGATAATAAAAAAGTGATAATATGCAGATAATAATCAGCTACCTCTTTCAGTAGACCCCTTTAGTAGAGTTAAAGGAATTCCATGGAAAAATGTCGCGACCAGCTCAGTATCTAAAACATTAAAACTTTCATCGAGGGAAAATAAATATGAATATTTTCCGTAATTCTTTCGATTACCGTTCTACATATCTAGAGATGTCCAGAAGTATCCAGAAGGTTTATTTGTATGTGTTATTCACCTTAGCTATTAAACTCTAACCCTGCGATGCAAGAGCCCTTTCCGGGGCAAGGTCTACCACCCGGGCGCTGACCACAATAAGCGTCATGAGTGGGGTGCAGTAGCGGAAGGTGAGACATGGTCAGCGCCCCGGTCCTTCAAAACCAGCGGCCGCTTGTTCTCAATCAAGTAGCTCGAATTGGACCCTCAGGGACCTAACAAGGCTGTGTGTCGAGAATGCAACCCGGATTTTCCGCTTAATGAGCAGCAGCACTACTGAATATTAATTATCTGGCTTAACAATTTAATTACTTGAGTTTCATTGAAGGATGGACATGCCTTTAGCAGTTTGAACGACATCTCACATTGCCATTAACCTTATACTTCATTGCTATTGTTGGGTAGTTACTCCTGCCTGGAAAACGTAATGGAAGAGAATAAAACCAAAATCACGGTTTATTATTGGAACATATGTCATCATCACATTCAAGGTTTGGACTCGTGGATCCCTTCCGTCCCCATTAATCAATATCATGTCTCCATCTCTTCCTCGGTCTTCTTATGTTTCTTTTACCGACTGGAACGTAGTCAGTCACTGTTCTAGGGAGTATGTCCTTGCTCATCCTCCGCACATGCCTTCTCCAGTTTTCTTTATTCTGTTTAATCCTTTGCATTAAGTTAAATAACTTCAATTCTTCTCTTATTTCTTCATTTGTTTTATAATCTAGTAGAAAGTATCCAGCTACTGATCTTGAAAATCTCATTTCTGCTTATTCAATTTTTTTTCTGTACTCTGTTTAATGCCCATGTTTCACTTGAATACAGTAGTACAAAGACTGCCATTGTCTTATAAGATTTAATTTGTGTTTGTCTTCTAGTTTTTCTTCTAAGGGTTCTCTTTAATGTGCCGCACATCAGACTGTATTTATTTAATCTCTTATAAGCGTTTTCCTCTTATAACACAGCGGTTAATTCTGATCTTAGTGATTAAATGTTGCCAATTGTTTCAGTTGTTTCGCTATATGATTCTTAATTTAAACATCCGCACTTGTTCCAGAAAGCATTTATTAATTTTAGTCGTCTCCCCCCTTAATATATCTTTGCCTACAAAAATATGGGTTATAGAATAAAGGGGGGATACTTCCTGCGGTGGGATCTACAGTCTCTGGAGAAAGGGATAAAGTGAAGCTATCACAGGAGGCTAAGGCACACAGGCTATAGAGAAACACGGAAGTCATTAGCAGTTCCCTCCTCGAAGACCCTTTCCACGGCTGAAGTTGCCCATGGAGGACAGTGAACCACCTGACGTTGAAACACTACACATAAACATGTGGGTTCGTTCCCAGGTGGAGGAGGAAGCTGCATTTTAGAATTAATTTATACCTCCCTGAGTGTATGAGTAAAAACGGGAATGTGTGTGCGAGAGGGAACGAGATAGCGAGAGAGACTACTTAAAACCAGCAGAAATAAAGTCCAATAATTAAAATCAACGGTAAAGCTAGTGAAAGTCATTGCTGATGGAATGACTGTTTCCAAAAGCAGCTTTAGTGTTAAGGCAGCATTAAATGGAACCAAAACATAAATGTAGCGCTGGCTATTGCAAGCAGATGGCAATTACAGTAATGCACTTCTAAACTAGGCTTTTTTATGACTGGTAGTTTGGTTGCCTAATAAACACTTCACAAATCTACCACTTTCCACAAACGACGACATAGCTTTCTCCATGCATGGAAATTCCAGAATGGAAGATACTTTCAGTAGTTACCTTTGGGAGGTAAAATTTGACAGTTTGAGTCATCGAGCAGTATTGCCATTTATCTTGCACAAAGACCGTCAGATAGTTGTTTAGTGCAAACAGAAGTTGATCGCTTACTTCGACCTGTCCTTGAAACGGTGTGTGCGGAGGGGTGAGGGAATAGGCATTAGGTAATGAGAGTACCTACTGACCAATAAGTCTACAAAGTGACGAATACAGGATAATGTAACAAGTGACAGTTTGAAAAATCCCACTCCTGACACCAGTGTGACAAAAAATGATGAAAGTGCAGTCCACTTACTTTATTCTCTTTCAAAACTGAATGCACAACAAAACAGTTCTCTTTTATTGACGTAAATACAGGCTATCTGTTTCGTGATATTACAACCCGCAACTGTTTCCTTCTCGTAATCTTGACTCACTCCTTTCCGTCTTTCTTGACTTTCTTTGTCTCTTAAACAGCTGACTTTGACGATACGATTATTCAACATTCATTAATTAGTTCGCTATCTTCCTTTCAACACGCCGGTTCTCTCACGACGCCCGTACACACACAGCTGACACACACGCACTACAAGCTGAATGTTGCGACGACTTATGCTGTAACTTCTACTGACTACTGCTCTCGTCGCCTCGCCTCCTTATACAACGAGGATGACATAACACGGACCTCTCTCGGACTTCACCTTTCCTAGAACCCCTACAAATGCGCCGGTCACCGAATGCCTCTCAAGTAATCTCGAAAACCCTCTCACATGCCGCGCTCATTGTCACGTGTTCACGAACAGTCGCTCGAGGTAAGCTGATCTTGACAGTCTTTGATACACGTCTGGTGAGAGGTAGCTTGACCCCGACTGTCCTTTGTTGTGCGCCGGTTGTTTAAAGACAGTGAACATTGGAATTTGATACTGGATTCATAAACCAATACATACACTTCTTATTATAATAGATTCAATTGGATTATTGCAGTCTTACTTTCTTGATAAGCTTACTGTTGCAGGTAGACAATGGATTGTATTACAACCTACATTTAAAAATTTGTATATCGAGAATGCAACGGAGTTATATGTTTTGAGGTCCTTTCATTTAAAACAGTATAATGGCTTGCGTGCCATAAATATGGACATGTGTGTGAAGATATAACTTGAAAGCTTTAAGTCGGATAAACACAACACTTGGTATTCAAGTTCACATGTATTCCACATGTGATACGAAGACGTTCAAGTGCTTGGCTATAGTTTTTGTTGTTATCATGCACATATACCTAACGATTTGATTCTTTTAAATACAAATTTCGCTTTACCCTCCTATTCTTCCCTTCACTAAGACATGTATACATATTGAAACCATTTTACGAAACGTCTGCCTCGATTAACATGACAAAACAAAATTTTGTTTGATTAGTTTGTAGACATACCTACACAAAAATGAACGACAGTGGTTAGTGAAGTTCGTGTAAATGTAACACAGAAGATATTTATACCAGTTGGAAGGTACTACTTCGGCCATATGTTAACCAGGGATTGTACATGATGAGTGTAACAAATATCTCCATTACAATTAGAGTTAATAAAGAATCGTTTCGCCCAAAAAGAAATCGAGCCATCTAGTTTCTTGAATATAAATTGTTTATTATTTTACTAGCTGTCGCGTAAACATTGTGTGAACAATTGTGTAAGGCATTTCTACCGTAATGCAAACGAATTCAGCCACAATTTAACGTTAAAATGTCATGCAAGTTTAATTTCTACGAGAGATTTGACATCGTCACGTTAACACTAAATTGTGATTAAATTCATTCCAATTGAAATAAAAAGACAGTACGGGCTTGTTCCCACAATGTTTACGCGACAGCTAGTGAAATAACAAACCATTTATATCTATTGTAAAGAAGCTAGATGGCTCCATATATACCAAATATTTGACACAAAATATTTTTTTCTGCGAAATGGTTCATTATTGACAATAATTGTATTTGACATACTATTTGTTGCACTCATCATGCAAAATCCCGTTAACGTATGGCCGTTAACACCTTCCACCCAGTATAAGACATATTTTCAGATATATCTAAGCGCATGGTAATAGTCCCCATTATAACACTACGTGTTCAAACTCCAGCACATGAGGGCAACAAAGTTCTGTCTCTGGTTATAAAAAGTTAAAATGCCTACTGAGGCTTAATAATTCTGCAAAATATGTATTGGGATTGAAGGGATGCGTGACTTTAGTAATACCGTGTTTAATTTAAGGTATGACATATATATGTGTTGAGGAATTAAATGGTGTTAGGCATGCAGAAACAGCGGTGGAAAGGATTTAGCTTGATAATCTTTGATGACGGATTGTCCATTGGATAGTACAACAATATGTGCATACCAGCACTGGGATTTCACACGTGCAATCTGCAAGTTAAGCAGGAGCATGAATTAGTGAGTGGTTGAGAGAGCTTAGGGGCATGTACAACGAAAGTGGTGGTTTACCTGTCAGTCAAGGTCGTTGTCAAGGGAAGATGGGTCTGTTAGTGCTCGTTAGTAGGATTGTGCGATGCAGAGACAGTTTGTAGATGCTAACCCTTATTTCCAACGTTCCAGTACTTGGATTTAAATATCTAGCTGGCAGTTTGTTACTAAATTTACCACAGAATTCATGCACAGATTCTTAGATACTGATGATTTGGCATTACTATCAAATAATGAAAATTATTTTCAATACTTCTCATCATCTAAAAATCATATGGATGAATTAATGAAATTAATGAAGATAAATCCAAAATAATGGCGTTTTGTGGGTAACATCCCAATCCCAGTAAAATTTGTATTGATAATAAATTGTTAGAAAGAGTGAATGCATTTAACTGTCTTGGCTACAAACTACCTTTCCTTGAAGATAGACATTCCGGAAAAGCTATTAAGTTTAACAGAACTATGAGTATCATTAACAAAGTCCTGAAACCGTCTCTAGTACATTGGCATACCAGAACACGCCTTTATTAGTCTGACACGGCCCACTCTTTGCTATAGAAGTGAGGCATGGACACTCAGAGAAACAGATGAATGTCGAATAACAACTATACCCTATCCGGCCTTAAAGTGGGTACGGATGTCACCATTACACAGCACAATTTTTAGCGCGAGTGAAATGGTGAAGCGCGATTGGAAATAGTTCCTTACTACATTGTGTATGTTATCGCTTATTTAATACTTTCAAGTAATGAACGGGGTGAATAATTACCGTAGTTCAATTACAAAACACTTAAACATGAGTATAAATATTTTATTCCATTTATTATCACGTGGTACTTGGTACTTCTCTGATTGCGTTGTTACTGTAGTGAAGTGATGCTCTGACACTTGTATTACTAGTAATGCACGTGCAGTCAGTGTGACGGAGTGTTCAGTTCCTCAGAGTTGTTAAGGAAACATAAAAGCGGAAAGCCTCTAAGAAGTGGTATTTCTGTGTACACTGTTTCAAATGTGAGAACTGAAATATACTAAACAGGAACTGTTGAAGTCCCTAAAAAGAAAAGGGAAGGACCATTGAGTGTTTTAGGCAAAGTGGATGACTGTTAAAAGTGTTGTTCACTTTGAAATGCATAGTTTCTTTTTAAATAACGGGTCTCCTATAACAAATAATGAACAGTGAGTCAGATTTTCCAAATGTTAGGTAAATCACGTTCCATACTTTGTTGAAAGACATTGGGTTTCAGTTTACAAAAAGAAAGACAATGTGATATTTGATCGGGAAGCTATGGTACTGTAGAGACGTTACCTGAGATCTGAGGGTGCCGGGCATCAATCTGACGACTCAGGTTAACGTAAGGTTTTACTCACAAAATTACATTTCATAATTTTTCTTACCCAATTTATTTAATTAGTTAATGTAGTTTATTTAATAAATATGAGCCGAGTGCAATTCTAACCTCACACTGCTGTAGTGAAAGAATTGACGGTTGCGATAGCAATTAAAAAATAAAATTAAAAAAATTAGATATGTTACTTTCACATGAATCTGTCTGTCCGTGACAAATTCATGTATATCCGATATTCTGCTTATTGAGGTCGTGCGTTCAAAAATTGATGCGGGATTACCACCTCCTCCTTTCCACTATCCTAAGTGGAATGCTGCTCTCAGGTGATTTCTGCTCCGGATTGCTCGGCATGGATCTTAATATCCGGGTATGCGTGAGTATTTTCAATAAAAGTCGGAACGCTCCTTAAAACGCCCTTATTTACGATCAAGTAACGTTTTAGATTTGCCGATCGCTATTATAATTTTGTTACATCTTTACTGTGTCTTTACTAAGACCGAGGATTGTTACTGGAAAGTGCAGTGTGTCCTCGCACTCGAGGTCCGGAAGGTAAGTGTAACCGACCCACTCGCTCGCGATCTGGACTAAACCGCTCGCTCCGGGTTCTGCACGTCGAGTGTTACTGACCCGCTCGCTCCGGGTTCTGGAAGGCAAGTGTCTGCTCTGTGCACTCCCGGCAAGATCACCCGCGCTAACTGTGCGTCATGACGCTATCTATGCTTTTCATCCCTTAATTACCCCTACGCCGGCAGCGGGTTTCGACGAAGTCTACGCGACCATCCCTCATTTTCCTGTGCAACACCTGCACTAAGCGATTTCCAGGAAAACTGGAATTGCCAGGCCTCACCTGACGCTTGCCCCTAATGACTTGTCTGTAACATTCTGCAACATTTCTGACAATTTTAAACGTAACCAATCTTCCCAGGCTTGTACCTTTTATACACGCAACGATTTTAACATTTCCTGATTTTTTAATTCTGCCATGTGATGCACTATTTTGTCCATATTTATGGCCTTCACAATTTCGGCTTCAAAATGATGACATTTTGTTTGTTTCGGATGTAAACATCCTTAGCACGGCTTCCTTCGGAAAGCAAGTGAAGTCGGTGGACCCCGTTGTAGATTTATATCAGTAAAAGAACCTTAAGTTTACTCAAGAACTCTCTGAGCAACACCAAGCTGTTTTGACGCCCAAAAGAGAATGGACTCTCTTTAACATCTGAGAAGTATAGCAGCTAAAGACAGTCCATAAATAAAATCTTACTTTAATGTATATCCTTTATGAAAGTTATTCTTTTACATACATTGCGTTATTTTTACACTACAGTTCTTATCTTACATTAACATCTATCCATCCATCCAATGCCTAATTGGCTCTTGGCTTCCCTAGTTCTTCCAATCACTTCCATTCCACAAGCCTCCAGTTCCGACACTGGAGAAGGTCCACAGCATCTTCTTTTGCACCACATACCCATCTTTTTTTTTTCGGTTTTCCCGTTCGTCTACTTCCTATAAATCTTGCATCGAGTACCTTTTCTGATATTCAAACTATTATTTACAATATTTAAAGTACTCAGTGAACTCTTTTGTATTAAAAACATCTTGACCTTCTTCCTGATTCGGATAAATGTCAGTTATAACATTTTTGATCCAGTGTTACATGGAAATCCCAGTACACAATATGCAGTTTATCTTCACAGTTGTAGTGAATTTTCTTATTAGCTCTAGTACTGTGTTTGTGAACTTGAAATAACACTTGTAGCTTAAATTATTTTACAGCAGTTAACCTACGTAAAAACTGCATAAAATTTGTATTTTCGCCAACTCTGAGGTTTTTCTGTAGTAATGTTTTGTGCTTTACAGTTATACAGGTATACGAGTATTCTAAATTTTAATTCAAATCATTAAAACCGTTTTGCTTTCGAGAATATAAATAACAAATTTATCGATACAAAGCATAGTTTGGGGTGGCGAAATTGGTTGAAAATGTTAGTGTCTCACTGTTGAAAACTGTTGGATTTAAATACTAGGCTGACTATTTATCTGATATCTCGTTTTATAGATATGCTATTTTCATACCATACTCATGCAAATATTTTATGCTCCTTTTCGGTTCATAGGCCCTCAATATATGCATTTATGATGACATCTTGAGTCCTGCTTATCTTGGATACCGTGTCTGGATACTCGACCATATACCACTATTAGTGGGTCGTTTGGTAGAAAATACAGCAGTCGTGAGGTACATATTATCCCTCGGGCACAAATGTAACAAATTTTAGTTAACTTAATCATAATATAATGTACTTTTTAAAATAGGATCTGTAGTATTTACTTACGAACTCTATTCCCGTTTTAAATAATTTGTTATAATAGAAGAATCTTTGCCCTGCGTTTGGAAAGTGTTGTTTTGAGGCCCTAGATGAAAATAGTTGGACCACACCATTTTATAGAACTTCCAAAGAATCTGGGCTATGACTTCTCCTTCATCTCTTTTTTATCCTTTATCACCCCGCATATTGTGTCACTGTGCATGCTGCCTGCTTCGTAATATTTGTTCCGATATTAAATTCCTTCTAAATAATGGAGTTGTGGGCAAGTGCTTCCTTCTGAAATGGGCGAGGCTGATAAAGAGGGCAGAGGGAGTAATGGCCGTCTCGTTGTCTAGCATCATTTCATTTTCTGTTCTGTTTTCCCCGGAGAATGCCACTCATTTCAAATAATAGCGAGTATTGACTTACTTCATTATTTCTAGTTTTAATTTACCTACCTGTCTTACTCAGTACACTATTCAGTATATAATTTGTATCGTCTGTGCCGGCAGTTGTTGAATTACTCGCCGAGCAGACGATGCTGATCACTTGCTGAATCTAAAGGTGTAATAAATTCCCTTTGTTTTCTCTGGACTAGTGACAGTCTCATTGATATTCCAATCTATACTTGCTTTTCAACTGGCGCTATTGTTATTTGTAATGCATTAATAATATTGATAGTTTCTTAAACATTAATATTCACAGCTGTTCGTTATATGTTAAAGGCATAGCAACAAAACAAAATGTTTTTTGTGTAGGTATAGTCATTCTGAATAATAAGTGAACAGCAGAATTTTTCCACCACATACCAATTTTGGGGGTTCGATTAAAAAAATGTAACTACGAGTATTATAATGCTAATGCTAATTGGATTGCTCATCCAGCTCTCAGCACTCACTAATAGGACTAGAAGCAACGACTATACAAGTGAAAGTAGGCAACCACCACGGAGCATATTTCTAAGTCATCCTTTAAGGGGATAGAAGGGGGTTGAAATTTAATAACTTTTCGAAAATGGACAGATTCAGAACAGTTAGATTGAGCACGGGGGATCTTCATCAAAATCACAAGAAAAGGCCAAAAGTATATTATATATTATAATTAAAGATAGAAAAATAAGCTACGGACATTTTTCTTTACACCATTATGATTAAAGATGTAAGGAAGGGTAGCGAATTAGTTTCCACATCACCACACTCCCGTTAGGCCAGGTAACTACCACCCATTGCAGCCCTCCGTGTTTGCACATTGTTACGATTATGTGACTTCAATTGTGAAAATAACTTTACTAAGAAACAATAAGATACATTTTAGTATTCTTTTGCGGTCATATAACCTATAAAATACCAGAAAATTAATCTAAAAAGATGCACTCCGTAATATATGTTTTTAATGCTAAAATCAATATTTATTGCGATAATGTTGCCCTTTAAAACTGTAGTTGATGAAGATATTTCATTGACAGTTTTGGATTGGAGGTATACAATAATCATCCATTATTTCATGAGAATCAAAAATGTTAAGAAGCGTTCAATCCCTTATTGCTTTAATAGACAATGATTATCACCTCTCGTTTTGCGGCTTTAAATTATTTGAAGTCCTTCATGCTTATGTGGTTTAGCAACGCCTTAAAACTATTATATTATTATTATTTGGAAATAACCATACATTTTTTTCCCTGCTTTCCATCAACATTAGATCATTACAAAAATGTTTGCAAAGTATCAAGAAAAATGCTACGAATAAAGCAAACATAGTATTACACCGTTTTTCATCGCATTGTTTTTATTTCTCTGACATTTAAACATTGCACGTACCTCTCTACGAAAATGTTCAATCTCATGACTTTCGTCGCTAGTTTTCAGCTATAATATCTATTAAAAGAATCTTCTGGGTAATAACTTCATTAACTAGGAAAATATGTGAAAGTGTACACACGTTGTCTTTCTATACAATGTGTGTATTATAATATCAACACAGAGTTATTCTTCTACCCAGCTTACCTTATTCATGATATATTATCAGTCATGTTCATAATAATTCTTCTTGATAATTTTATAATTTTGACTTTCTGACATGATGAGTAGTAAGGAGTATGTAATAACACAATAACATACATTAAAAGCGTGTATTGTGGGTTTCATGATTTCAGTAATGGCATCTCATAACTCTCTGGTTTTACTAGGTTTTCTTCAAAACGTCTATCACAGAGTTTTAACTCAAATCATAAAAGCGCTGTATTTGCCATTCAATTGAGCTTAGTACTATTCTATACAGACAGATCCGTGAGGTTTGGAGATGTTCCACGAAGCACATAGAGTTTGATAACAATAACTGTTCATTCTTAGGCATCTGACGTGCTACCAGGAAGCCGTTTTGTAACCTGGTTTTTAATTGGCATGGTTTTACACTACCAGCTGCAAGTTTCCCCCTCCACAGCTGCACTGGTATGACTGGTATGTTGTTGGCAAGCCTGCTTATTCAGATTCCATGTCAATGAAACCACAGAAATTGCTTGTCAGTTAACCAACAACACGAGAACAAATTATAGGTCAACCGATTTTCTTTTGGTGCTACATAAAGATATACTTGAAAGAATGTATAACCTTATTCGATGTTACTCAGTTAACTTTTTAAGTTCGAATAATGGTTTCATTAATTTCATTTACCTCAGCTTGTTCTTTGTGAAATTAGTGTACAATCACTCAGAATAATGGATGATACTCATGTGAAACATCGTTAAACGTAGGACTTCCTTAACCTAGAGAGCCTTTGTTTGGTGATTATTATAAGTATTCTTTGGTGATTTGAAACAATCATTGGTCGGAATGGTCGAGTAATATTTTAGTTAACTACAGTAAATGGAGACTATTTGTTCCCATAGTTATTTCATAACATAAAAGCAACATCGCCGTCATATAATGCTATCAAGTTAAGTGCTTTGGCAATCATACATAGCCCGCCTCTATCGAGATAAATAACACTTTCAGTCGTTAATATGAATCACTTATGTTGGTATTTTTCTCTCTTTATACAACTATTTAGTATACTTTGGTAGCAAACTTGATTAAAATACACACGGAAAAAAGGAGATAAAACAAAGCTTTCTTATGTTAAGTTATTGGGTTTTGGCATCTAGAAACTTGAGTTATTACATCTGCAGAATTACATAAATGTTACTCATAGGTTTGGCTACACATTTGATGTATATAATAAATGATAATTAACAAATAGTTAATACAATTTAATGCAACTTTGTAATAATGAAATCTATTTATTTCCGAGAGGATGTTGTTAGAGAAAGAGTAATGTGGGCTTTGGAAAAAAAAAAAAAAAAAAAAAAAAGACACCATACGTTAACAAAGATTGTTATATTCTGCAATTTTGGATGTTAGTTTCATGAGCTTAAAGTAAAAATCTGATGTGTTGCACTCACATGACTTTCTCTACTCTTGTACTAACCATTCTTACAAACTCTTATTCCTATATCGTCTTCGTGTTAGTTAAAATAAATATTTGTACACATTATTTTGTTGCTTATTTCCTTGTAGGTGGAAGGGGAATATTAGAATACTGTAGACTTTGTGCGATAGTCAAATCTTTTAAAGCTTTGAGATTCTGTTCTCTTTGCACACTTAACATATACAAAATGAACAACGATGTTCCATTTCACGAAAGTTTTAAGTTTTCAGAAACTCATACACATAGCAAGGAATATCTCCGAAATGGTTCACCCTACAAGGAAATTTATTGACACATAAATTGTGTATTTTAGCAAGATCTACATTTTTCTGTAGTATGATTTGATCTATCTCTAAGGATTTATCAGTTATCCAAAACTCATCCAGAGTAAATACGACTACAGGGGCTATAGCCAGAAAATTCAAGATATACATTTAATTTCTCGTCAAAATATCTCAAACATATGACATTTTAATAAAAATCGTTAGCGCTATTTTCAAGAAAATCAAAAATTTCGAAAAATATTCCATGTAAAGGGTAGTTTAGGGTGGAGCCACTTCTTCAAAATCTTCGTGTTGCATCCTTGAAAGACATTAAACTTAAATACCAACTTTGGTTTTTAACCGACCTTTCGTTTTTGAGTTATGCTGTACACAGACTGACACACACACACACACACACACACACACACACACACACACACACACACACACACACACACACACACACACACACACACACACACACACACACACTTTACTGCAGTTCTGTGTATTTAAAGAAAACACTACAGTGAAAATTTAAAACTATAATATTTTGCAACTGAAAGCATCTCAAATGCATATGTTTAAACTGTTAAAGTAAATATAACAAGAATTTTATTACAGCTTCACGGGTGATCAGCCGTGACGAAGGCCATAGAGTTTACAATGGCCGAAAGCTCAATGTTTTTAAACCTCACACGGCTGATCACCCGTGAAGCTGTAATAAATAACGTGCGCCGTGAAAGTTTTAAATCTTATAACAAGAATATAACAGAAAAAGAAGATTAAAATATTTTGAAATGTTCACAACACACGAATGGTTCCATATGGTCTGAAAGAATTAAGTTAACTGTGGAGAATTTTTATTCCAGTGTTTTTATAGAAAGAAGTAAATAGTCCTGCCGTTTATCATACCATGGCCCTGTAAAGTGTATTTTCTGTGATTTTACCACCGAGATTAGCACCTAGTACATGCTAACTCTTAAAGCTAACTATAACAAGAGCTACAGTTTTCCATCTGAATCCATGTTTACTGTATATTTATGACTAATCTTGATTATTTTACCAATAATACTTAAAATCGAAACTTCGGGTTGTGACTAAGTGGGAAACTGACCGACATACAATATTTTCTTAGCGTTCCTTCAGGGTACGGATTTAATTCCAAGTTAATTTTGTTATCATTTCATTGTATACATTCGTGCGCGAGGTAAGTGCGTTATAATGAGGATTTATAAGATGAATGCGAGGAACTTGGCCTAATCAATATGAATGATTGATGTAATACTACCTACCCGAGAGGCAGGTGTTTTGCCTGTGATCCACGCACGGTAAAACAGATCTTCAGGGAACGTTCCGTGTCTCAGTGCAGTATCTCATTCAGGGACAATGGACCTTGGGACAAATGAGGTGCTTTCTAGATTGAGCTTAGGCTGGGCATCCATTTAATGTCCTTAATTCCATTCCAGGGCGTTGGTTGGTTCCTACTCTCCTCAGACTTGGGGACACGATACAGCTAACTAGAGTGTAACATGAACAAATGTGGAGTAAGCCATGTTATATAATTATTAGCTTTGCTGTTTGTTTTATACCATAATAAGAAGCGTCTTATTAAGTCTTGTGCAGTCGATGACAATCCGAGTGGGTCTAGTTGCATGATTTACTCTGAACTCAATCCCTGTTTGACTTAGGTCATATCAGTGTTTCTCTGTAAACTCTCAATAAAACTATAATTTAGTATAATGGAAAACCAACACTATTTGGTACAAATGTAAACCTTTTCTTCTTTTTTTTTACCGAAAGCCTAACAATGCACATCTGTTATATTTAAGTGTTTAGGCTAATTTGATTCATGTGTCGTTAACTCCTCACTCTGCTTTGCGCTCTCTCTCTCTCTCTCTCTCTCTCTCTCTCTCTCTCTCTCTCTCTCTCTCTCTCTCTCTCTCTCTCTCTCCGGTCGGTCTGGGTGGCTCAGTTGGTTAGACGCTGGCCTACGGTTCCCAAGGTCGCGGGTTCAAACCCGGCCCAGGCCGATGGTTTTTAAGTGTGCTTAAAAACGACAGCTCCATGTCAGTAGATTTACTGGCATGTAAAAGAACTCCTGCGGGACAAAATTCCGGCACACCGGCGATGCTGATATGATCCTGGCAATTGACAGCGTCGTTAAACAAGAAAATAATAATATACGTAATTCTCTCTCTCGACTCTCTGTACTTGTATTACCTCCTATATCTTGGAATGTTCTAAACGTTTCCAAGGGAGGGAACCTAATTAGATGGAACTACAATTCCCCCTTATTCTGGTTGTGGCAGATAAACAGTATCGCCTCAGCCTTAAAAGTGTGATCAAATGGAAACGTAGAAAGGAGGATATAGAGAGGTACAGGGGTATTTTTAAACGTGGCGAATGATCCTGCTATGATCTGCGCGAATGACGTCATGCAAACTTGATGGTGGGAGTAATGTCTCTGTTTCCTTCCTTGAAATAAGCAAGACACTGCTGATAATGCGAGCGGGCACTGCACCTAATCATGCACTGTTCCAAATGTTTACTACATGAAAGTCAGAGATATGCGAACCTGATACTCCTATATGTTATAAATGCAAAAGTGAACTCGTCCATAAACCATTGTGCATCTAACGGCCATTCGCCATATCTAAAAACACCTCTGTAGGTTTTTCTAATACACTTTCAGGTTACATGAGAGACTACATAGCTAGATACAAATGAATACAAGATGTACGTATATCCTGTTACTAAGATCTAAGAGCACGATTGAACAAGAGTAGAAATAAGTGGCTCATTTAACTTGATAAAATACATTTTAAAAGAATTACAGAAGAATTACAAGAACGCTAAGTGAATGGACTGAAAGATAATCTTAAATACTATAACAACTCATAAGACAAAGAAATGAAACTAGACGTATTCAATTTGTTAATGCTGTACACCATTCTTCATCATGCTGAATCCTGAAGTGATGCAAGTGCAAAAGCAATCAGTGCGGCTTTGCTGCTTTATTCTTGGCTTTGTGTTGTGTTGTGTCATCCTAATGAAAACATATTTATATAATGCTTGTTAGTCACCTTCTGTCTTGCATCTCCTTTGTACTTATCATGGTTTCCAAAATCAGTGAAATACTCTGCTTCGAAACTTAAAGCAAAAGCCTCGAACTTGCATAGGAAACTCCCGTTGCCAGATACCTCAAAGTTATTGCAGGTCTGGGTTAGAAGAGATAGCGTTCCTAATAACGATATCCATTTTCGATATAAGAGGCCTGAACTTCCTCGGTAGTACACTGAAGTCTCAAACCATGTCCCAAGAAAATTCTTCAAAAGGATATCTGAATTCTATAGCGACTCTTCCATAATAGGTAGTTGCTTTCTTATTTTTTCGTTCATATGACTAAATTTTCGTCAGTTTTCTCTGGTTTTTTGATTAAGTTGTGGGCAAACAAACCGTTCGGATCAACACGCGAATGATATCCTGACTAAAACGATGCGGTATGCACACAGTTAAATATAGTTCAGTCTTAGGTTTGTCCGCATCAAAACAAACCCACGTGATCAGTGCACCGTGGTACAACACGGTAGCAATGCGTGCAGGGAAGTAGTCCCATTCTAGTAATCTGAGTTTTAGAATGAATTTATCGTTAAATGATATAACATTCTACACAAATACCTGAGAGGTTAATTAACGCTGATGTATACTGATAAACAGAGCTACAAGTCCCAACATGCAACTCGTGTGAGCACCTGATATCCGAGTATTGTTTACAGTCAGTAGTTTCTATTTAGAATCATGGCGGATGGTCGCCGTGAATTTGTTCTTGCGTCTTCGTCGACTTATGTAAAACATAAGGCGGGAAAACCATTGACTAGTGGTGAAAAACCAATAGTGTTGAACGTGTATTATAAGTTGTGTGAGAAATATCCAACTGTTCCCATCAAAGAAGTAGTGAAATTAACTTCTGAGTTCACCGGTGTTTCAAGTACCAGTATAAACAGTGCTCGTAAAGGAAAAGCTGAAACAGGAAAAGTGGTTACACCCGGGAAAAAACGAAAGCCTGTGAAATACGCCATGCAAGAATGTGACGAGTTTGTTAGAAACGCAATTCGTGTTACATGTTAGGCACTCTTTAAATTGACGGAATAAGGGATCATTTCGTTTCTATTACGTACCGCATGCAGTCACCACGTGGTTGTGTTGTGACTATTTCTGGCGCGAATGGCGGAAGGATACATTATAACTGTGCACTGGTCACCTGGGTTCAATTTCGCGCGGATCAACCTTAGAGTGAATAGATAGTAATTTGTTTGTGAGCTTTGTCCCCTAAGCGATTTTCAACCACTATATGCACCTTCTTCCAAAAATGGCGCAAAGTTGAAGTGATGTTAGTGTAAATGTTTCACCTATTAAACTGAAAATTGATCTTTCAACCTGTTAAGTTAATCTTGCCCCTTAGCTGCTCATTTAATATGTTCTAAACTTACAGTTCTTTGCTAATGTAAATAAATTTAATAATTATATCCTTAAAGAAAGAAATTGTTGCAGAATATATGCTGACTAATATTTAATATCTTCTCTTTTACAGGTAAATGAAGAAAACTTCATCTATGTCACTGAGCATCGATAAAGGCTGGTAAATAGTATAGTTATATTCTATAGATACAAAAGTGTTAATATTACTTAGTGCAGAAGTATCCTGGTTTAGGTGGGTAACCAGAGTATGCACTTCGATACAAAAAGATAGTCCTTATAGGGACGGAATTATATAAGTTTGTATTACAATATTTAGCTCCGTCCTCCACATCGTCTATCTCCCCTCTATCATAATTCCACTCAACTGATTGGAAAGTTGCTTACGTCACACCAAAATATGGGTGGAGGTGATATAAGCTTATTCAACGACGGCTTTGGGTACGAGAGTAATATTAATGTCATGCATTACTACTACTTCTACTACTACCACTGTTACTATTAACAATAATTAATAATAATAATAATAATAATAATAATAATAATAATAATAATAATAATAATAATAATAATAATAATAATAATAATAATAATAATAATAATAATAATAATAATAATAATAATAATAATAATAATAATAATAATAATAATAATAATAATAATAATAATAATAATAATAATAATAATAATAATAATAATAATAATAATAATAATAATAATAATAATAACAGTAATAAAGGTCGTGATAAGACCGTGCTGTCAAAACGACCTTAAATAAACATTTACAAAAAAAAAGTAATAAACATTTCAGGATTTGGGCTCTTTCGCCTGCTCAATCTTCCCTCGATCTTCCTGCGTTTCTTAGGTTTATACATACACATATTTAAAAACCTTGTTTTCGGTATTCCTTTGTACTCCATTCTTTCTAACTGTTCCTTCTGTACTGTGTTTTAAAATCTTTGTGCTTATTAGGTTAGGTAAATTGCCATGTGGAACAGTCGATAAGGTTAACTTCCTAACAAGTAAATATTCCCTTTAACATGCAACTGTTAATATATTACAGAAAGTAACAAATAGAATAATTAGTAAAGTCGATTACAATCGAGATCGCTAATCGAAATAAAGTTTTGCAGAGGTCGTTACATTACAGATACAATCGGAATGCAGGAGGCAGGATAGTCAAATCTTTACAAAGCGGGTTGCTATTTGCTGCGCAATACCTTTGTATGACATCACCACAAATAACGGAATGATGACTAAGCAGTTCAAACAATACAAGTACTTCAAATTTCAAACCAGAAGCAACGAACTTGTCTGAAATGGCTAACGCCACAACAAAGTGATTTTATATAAATTATGTTTTAATGAGATATGCATTTGATAAGCATTTTTCTATATCTTATGGTAGGCATTGACAACATTTTTAGAAAAAGGCCCCTGTGTGTGGGGGTGGGGAGTCGCGGGGGGGGGGGGGGGTGTACATAAACTTAAAAACGTAAAGTTGGTTAAAAACCAACACTGGTATTTAAACTTAATGTCTTTCAAGGATGTGATACGAAGATTTTGAAGAAAAAAATTCCTCCACCCTAAACTACTCTTAGCATGGAAAATGTTTTGAAAATTTTGGTTTTCTAGAAAATGGCTCCAATGAGTTTGATTAAAATTCCATAATATCATTAAAGATACTTTTAAACAAATCAAATGTGTTTTGAATATTCTGACTATAGCCCATGTAGTGCCGTTTACTCGATGACTTTTGCATATTAGTAAACCGTAAAAGTTAGACTAAATCTTAATGCAAAAACTGTAGTGAATCATTTCTGTAATATGCCTTGTTATCTGTGTGAGTTTTGTGATACTTAAACATTTCTCAAATGGAAGGCCGTTATTTACCATTTTGTCTCTTGGCTGCAAAGAGAACGGAATTTGAAAGCCTTCATATAACGACAAACTTTAAAAAATTTGACTATCGCTCAAGACCATACTCCTCTTTCACCTACAAGGAAATTAACAATAAGATAATTTCTGCAAATGTTTATTTAGACTAATATGAAGAAGATATAGCTATAAGAGCTTGTAAGAATGGTTAGTACAAGAGTAGAGAAGGTCAAGTGAGTGCTACACATCAGATTTTTTTTCTGAACATGTGTATTTTGGGGTCCAGTGAATCTCAAATAGTAAACTTCCGTTGAAATCTGGGTAGCGAATCTCTGTGTGGAATGCAGTATTTTCTCAGCTACTACTCGTATTTAATCAGTCAGTTTAGGATAGTGTCCCGGACAGTCGGCGATGCAGCGTGTGGGGGTGATGTCGGAAGGAACGACCTACTTAATCTACGTCGACGGGCTAAGACCACGTCGTCAGGCACTTAGTGTCACCCACCAATTCGAAATTGTCTTCAACTAAGCCGCATACATCAGTCTTTGCTGTTACTATCCCTGAAACAATGGTCGCGTCATTCTGTTTATCCTCTATTCCTTTTATGGTTTTCCTTCTTTACCGTTTGCACAAGATAAACAGGATGACGTTGTTACCAGTTTATGTACTCTTTGTTCTTTATTAATTAGTCTTATTGTTTACTTGCTTTAATGAGATGTAATCCATATAGGATTGTTTTACAGGCATTTTCGTCTGTTTTTTTTTTTTTTTTTTAAACAGTAGTTATATAGGTAAAACCTCGTTTACCCGGAATAACTGGGGCCAAAAGCAATCCGGAAAATCGAAAACCTGGATAATCCGGGTTATATGCGTAATAATCAAAACAAAATTCTTAAATACTCAAATAAGCAGATTTGCCGTTTATGACGATAAAAACTTGTCTTCTAACAAAATTATGTACAGTACAAAGCATGTATTGTTTATACGTTAAAAATATAAAAATTTTAATGATATGAAATCATATCATTTGTTAACAAAGACTTGATACACAGAGTTCTGTTTTAAATACGTGTGGCGTTGGAACGAAGTTTGAATTGCACTTAAACCTTTGATAATAAACAGAAACAGTCAGGATAAACTTAAAAATACATGCCGTTCGAAAACAGTAGGAAAACTGAAGAGATTTAGGAGGTGTAGTGACGGGTAGGGATCAGGTTCAACGCTTTCTTCCGGCGCTATTTATAGCTGGTGAGACATACCGCGCCAGCACCGTGTGACACACTACTAAATCTTTCTGAAACTCAACAGGCGACATTTTACAGTATAATACCATACGTATTACCATAATTTATTGCACAATTTCGCAGGAGCCGTACATTGAGTCAAATTAAAAAGCGAGTATTTGGCATACTCGTTATTTTCTTGCTGTCGCAGTTAAATTTATCATCTAATGCGAACATTAAGTGTTATAAAGAATCTGCAAATCTAATCGGGATAAACGAGATTTTGCTCTTTGTGTGTACACATGTATTAATAATTTTTATGTTCTGTATTAAGAATACGCCATTTTAAAATCTTTATCTTGGTAGTGTTGGGTTTTGAGAATCTTCAATTACCTTTTTCGCCTCTATGTCATAGAATATCTCTAGCAACAATTTACTATGTGAAAATAGAGGGCTATCAAAGAGAATGTACAGACGTTAAACGTTTTACCTTTTATGATTCACTTAGCACTAATCGATTATTTCGATAGATATTTTACTGCTAAAGAAATGTTGAGGCTATACGGGAGGAAGGTATTGCTTCAGCCATACGTTAACCAATAAAAAGGCAACAAATTGTGGGTTATTTTATACTCAATTTACACAAAAATCGTTGAATCTAATGAAATACGCCAATAGAAAAATGTGTTACTTATTCAATTTTCTATGAATATAGAACCTTCAATCAATAATGATTCAGCCAGGTGATGATAAATTTTTTTATAAAAATATTTTTTCTGGAAAACTATAAACTGTTCAACATTTTGGTATTAGAGATACTTGTTATTCACAACATGAGAAACTCGCTGTTAAAGTCTGGCGGATTATTTTACTTCCACTCTGTATAAACTAATAGTTATCTTTATGTTCGACATACAATAGTGAAGCGCTTACACACCTCTGTAATGGACCCCATTATATCCATCTCTTCATGACAGTGCTAATCGAACAAACTGTAGCGATCAGTACTTAAGTGTCCGACCATATTTCCGGAACAAAGTCCCTCTGTTTATTTAACAATTATGTACGTAAATAACACTGTAGTAAATTCATTTTGTCTTCTGGTTTTTGAAAGTGTACTTGTTAAACGTTATAGCATATATACTCTCTGTATCATCGTGTCAAGACCAACATAATGAAAGATGAAGGTGCTACAATCGATTCTCGTATGTACAATCCAACCGAATAATAAATAGTTAATATGTTGAACACCAGTGACAAAAACATGCAGCATAGAATATTAAAAACATTTTATAAATGTTTGGAACTTAGACACACTCGCTACAGTTCGTTTCATAAAATACACTCGCATCTTAATTGCTGCCAGTATGCTTTCGTTGCATAATATACTATTGTGAAATTAAGTAATAGAACAGTTCAGCTCGCTCTCAAACAGGAAGCACAGCTTCAGAAAACTAAAAATAAAACGTCTTCACAGTAACAATGATGAAATTCACAGTAATCCTTTAAAAGATGTAGTTATTGAGAACAAAATCTAACCTTAAAAACAGAGCAACTGCCAATCATTATAGCTTGATCTTCCTCTGACAAAACAAATACTAGAGGAGAGATAATCCCAAAACGATAAGTTGGTAGTGATAAGGGATCACAGCGGTTGATATTTAACATTCATTTTCGTTTTATTGGGCCCTAAAGGAATTCCGAGCAAAATCACAGAATTTAATATCTAATAGAGATGGTTTTGTGTCTTAACTGTGTACTCTGTCATTGTAAAATGTACAAAGGATTCATATAATCCATGAAGCATGTTATTATGACTGTGACAGTAAATACGAGTGAGTGTGTTGGATTCTGCAACAATTAAGCACGGTCGTTCTGCTTGAATTGAAGCCCAAACCTTTAGTAAATGTCACAAACAGTTTCCGCCAGGCGCTCGCTCGTTCAGAGTTGAATAGCTGTGAGCCCTCCGTCTTATCCTTCTAGAAAAGTGAAGGTAGAGCTCAAACTTTTCCATAAGCTGAAGAAAGAAAGAAAGCAAGAAGGAGAGGAATGAGAGAATGGCTAATTATGGAGCCTTACCAAGGGAAGTTATTTTGCCGAGAAACCGAAGAATGAGAGCTTAGCGCTTTAACTTCCTAGGCAGAGGGAGAGTGAGTCAGTCACTCACTCACTCATTTTCCATGCAAAACCTGCAACTTCAAGCCGGTAGAAAAGAAGTTGCAAAGTAACGTTAGGTGAAACTCCCCGCTTCCAAAATGAAACGTCATACAGACAGTGTTGAAGGAAGCACAAGACCAAGAAATACTAATCATATACTTGACAAGAGATTCCGACAGAGAGACTATAACATAATGAAGTTAATTAAAATACATCAATTTTTTTGAATAACTGCATATGTAAGCGTAATCTTTCTCACCTGATCCTTTGTAATCTATTTATTCTATTATGTTTAGCAACCATAAAATGTTGAACCTTTTCGGAGATATTCCTTGTTATTTGTGTTTTCCAATACTTATAATTTTCTCAAATGGAAGGTCGTTATTCACTTCTCCATCTCTTGGCCCTGCGAAGAGAAACTAACTTAGCTTTAAAAGGTTTGACTATCTCTCCAAGCCTAGTGTATTCCCATATTCCTCTTGCACGTACAAGAAAATTAGCAACAATTTCTGCGAAGGTTTATCTCCAGTAACATGGAGTAGATAGAGGTATACGAGTTTGTAAGAATAATTAGTACAAGAATTGAGAAAGTTATGTGAGTGCAACACGTCAGACTTTTAAAAATTGCGTTGTATCCACCAATTTTATATGTGAATTGTGCATCCATTCGCAGAAAAAGGTGTATCTCCTATTCACTTTGGAGCGGATAAGTAAATTCTAATCCATCTTTTAAGCGAGTTTGATGAACAAATTGATACTCTGTTAAGTGTGGCAGCCACTCAAAGCTCAAGGTTTCTTTCTTCTCAAATGTGCGCACATGTTTTCACTTTTTTTAAAGAGATTTTTCGGTGAATTTCATTTTTTGGTAGAAATTATCCTCTTTTTCAGAAACTATTTAAGATAGCTGAATTATAATTGAGGACCATAAAAACAGCCTATGGGTCAATCCACGTCAAATCGAACACCCGTAAAACACGGCTTTTTCGTAGGAGGTTCAAAATTTTTTATGAATAATAGGCATCAAATAAGGAGACCCGTATTTTTTTATTTCCGTATTTTTAAATTACTTGCTTAGTTATGGCTATTAGAAACTAAGCAATTTCTGCGCGCACCGTGATATAAAATCACTTGTTACTCTAAGTTCATATAGAGTTGAGAGTTGGGGTTTGGGGCACTGGAAAGGTTAAATATAACACTTTTAACAACTTTCGATCAATCATTATTACACATAAATTTTGGACTGTTTTTTATGGTATATTTTGTAAAACCAAAAATAGAATTTAAATCGATGTGTTAAAAATCTAAAAAAAAAAAAAAAAATACACACGTATTCCCTGACATTTTATCCATAAAATAAGGTGTTCAAAACTATGGAGCTTGCATTAGTGCATTTGCTACATTTTTTTTTCTGGAGGCGTGCAAGCGCACACGGACGAGTAACAAGCAAGGGGACTTTTATATAAAACGAAGAAACACGGGTCAAATATATTTTGTTCTAAAACACCAAAAAAAAAAAATTCAAGAAAATCTGAGAGATCAAGGTCATTTTTTGCCATATTTTGTTCGATTTGACGTGGAATGACTCCTATACATACTACTGTAGATAGTCTTTCATGTGAATTAGATGATTTATTATTTTTCAAATAATTTCCTTAAGCCTTTTATTAATGTAAAGGTTTCCGACTAACAACCTTAAATTTTAACTTCACACACTGTACTTTCCAAAGTCATTCTAATTAGTCGCATTAGTTTAAATGGAGTGCCAAAATCTTTCAATGTTTTGCATAGACTCTATTAACTTAATCAATGACTCCCATATTACATATTATCGTTTTATACATTTCATCTACTACTTTATTCTCTCCCTGATACGATCTTCTCCTGCTGCTTTATTGTTTTTAAGTCGATTAATTGTATCAAAAACTTCTTCTTCTTCTTTTGTTGGTAGACTCATATCTAGCTCTATATCTCCAGTTTAGGTCATCCGTTTTGTTGAGTGGGTTATCCTCAATAATTCTTCAAAGTACTCCTTCCATCTGTTCATTATTTGCTCTGCATTTCCCAAGAGGTCATCTTGCTTATCTCTAATCATAAATACCATATGTTTAACCTATTTTAAGGACGAAGTAAAATGTACAGCTTCAGTTGTCTAAGAATAACCTTTGAAGTACTCTTTATTCTGAAGGACATTTAAATAACTAGTAAAGCGTAAGATATCAACAAGGTCTTTCCACACAAACATACGGATTTGTTTAACCGCATAATTTGTGCCAAATAACCATATATGAAGTGTAACCATTTCTGAGGTATTCTTTGTTATTGGCTTGAAATGTCAGATACGTTTTACTGTTCTCAACTACATATAACTATTCGTTTTCTTTGTTTCTTTTTCTTTTTTGATGTAAAGAGCAAAAGCTTTTAAACCATCATTTAATGGCCGGCTTTCGAAACATTTTACTATCACTGTATTCTTCTTATATTTACAACGAAATTTGTAAATGGGTACTGGAGTTTGTCTGCATTAACAAGAAGCAAATAAAACAAGTTTTTTGTGAACACTTTGTAGAACACTGTGCAGAGAAAACCATGTAAACTTCTTTTGTTGTGATAGATAGATAATTATTACGATAAAATATTCCTTGTGACATTTCCTTCTGTTCTCGGCTGTTTTAAAACGAGAATACAAAATTCCACAATGACGTGTTGGGGTACTAAGGGCAGCCGAAATGCCCTGTATCTCCAGTGTTAACAGATGACCTATTATACCTAGAATACTGTTTAGGATAATTAGATGAATTTTAAGACATGTTTAGTGGCATTTTTACAGTTGACTGATGAAACAAAAACACATTTTTTGCATCAGAAGCAAAGTTATGATTTTTGCGAGTAACACATAGACTAGATCTTTATTGAAGTATAAGGGGTTTAAAATTAAAAAAAAAACGGAGCTAACTAGCACATCCGATACATAAAGCCCTTTTCATTAAAATAAAGCTTATTTATTAGCAAATGAGTCATAAAAGCTTCAGCTCATTATACCAATAACTTTCAGGGATATATGTAGGAAATTATTAGTTCTTCAGATATTACAGACAAAACCTATGTGCACCTTTATTTTAAATAATGATTTTAATGTATTTACTATAAATGTACCTCTACAAAACTTCTACCAAAATGAGCGCAATATCTGAAATATTCGTAGGGAAGTAAAACCTGAATTTGGAAAAAAAGTCTGAAAATTCACCTTTACAACTCCTCTTAAAGCATGTCCCCTTAACTGTGTAGCAGGAAAACCATTTTTACAAACTCTTATTCTTATATCTTCTTCGTATTAGTTAAGATAAACATTCGTACAAATTATCTTATTGCTTATTTCCTGGTTAAGTGCAAGGGGAATGTTACAATACAGTAGGCTTTGCGCGATTGTCGAATCTTTTAAAGCTTTGAGATTCCGTTCTCTTTGCACACTTAACATAAAAAATGAACAACGATATTTCATTTCACGAAAGTTTTCCAAAACTCACACACATAACAAGGAATATCTTCGAAATGGTTCACCCTACAAGAACATTTATTCAGGCAGAAATTGTGTATTTTAGCAACATCTACATTTGTTGTATAGCATGATTTGGTCTATCTCGAACGGTTTACCAGTTATGCAAAAGTCGTCCAGAGTAAATACGACTACAGGGGCTATAGCCAGAAAATTCAAGATATACATTTCATTTGTCATAAAAATATCTCAAACATTTTAATCAAAGTCGTTAGAGCCATTTCCAAGAAAATTAAAATTTTAGAAAAATGTTCCATGTAAAGGTGGGGCTATTTTCTTCGTAATCTTCGTATCGCATTCTTTAAAGACAAACTTAAATACCAACTTTGGTTTTTAACCTACTTTTCGTTTTTGAGTTATGCTCCACAGACTGACACACACACACACACACACACACACACACACACACACACACACACTCGCAGGCGCGCGCGTGGATGTTTTTCTAATTTTTTTTATTCTGGTGAAATCTCGACATCGAATTTTGGGGTGGAATATAATACTTGCCCTACTTACTGCTAGAGAAAGTAAAAAGCAAAACTAAGGAAATCCTCTGATACTGGTGTTCCTTTTTATACCATATTAATATAACGTTACATTCATAAATACTCAAAAGGTTGCTAAGTTCTGAACAGCTTCACAATTTTAATAAGAAAAAACAATTTAATTTTACTGTGATATCTAGTCAGCTGGCTCTTATATGAGAAAGTTGTTTTGGCCTACTTTGCATGTATGTTTACAAATGACATTTTTAAGCAGCTGGGTGCAGGATAGTTTGCTATAGGACATTATCTGTAGTGGTGTTCCCATAAATTTCCCAGAGTATTATATCGTGTCCCCTAGTAGATCAAACGCGCCAGGTGGTATTATTGCAAGGGAACTGCTTGTGCCAGGCTCTCTATTGTGTTACGATCTACAACTCAATTAACTCTGCCGCAGGTACCGGAAGAACGTGCTAGCTGGCGTTCCTTCTAAATGGATAAGGGTTATCACCTTCTCTGTCTCTCTCTCTAGTCTGTGGCCATATTGTACGTACATCATCTCCCTTAAGGTGCTAGCTAGCATTTCTAATATGCACACTTTATTCTCTCAAGTCTCCAGGTACAAGTTAAAACGAAGGTAATATCCGAAACGTTGTTACACACAATGCACTACCTTATTTATTAGTATTCCCAGACACGCTATGTTTATGTATCTCGTTTATATTTGTTGTAAAAATCAGTACATATGTACCAACTATTCTTAAAGACACTTATTTCTCTATCAACTTTGTCTTAAATGAGAAAAAACATTTGCAGAAATTATCTTATTGCTAACTTTCTTGTAAGTGCAAGGGCAATATGGGAATACAGTAGGCTTTAAGCGATAGTCAAATGTTTTAAAGTTGGTCACTATGTGATGACTTTGAAATTCCGTTTCCTCTGCACGCCCGAGAGAGAGAGAAAATAATTAACGATTTACCTCAGAAGCTATTTCCAGAAAATAAAGACACTATTTTCTATTTTCGTAAAAACATTGCAAACATACGGTGTTGTAGTCAAAATTGTTAGAGCCGCTTTTCAGAAAAAAATTTGTTTCTTTTTTCATGTACAGGACAATTTGGTGTGGAAGGAGATCCTTGAAAATCTTCGTGTGAAGTTTCTGACTATGGTACTTAACGAAGTTTCCGTGATTAAGTTACCCTTTTTGCGTGTGGCTAATATATATGGGATACGCGCGGACCTCTTTATAAAAATACTCTTGTATTGAGGGTGCTTCAAAGCTTCATTGTCACTGAAATTTCGTTATTGAGTTTTTGTGTGAAACGCAACACTTTATCTACCTTCCACGTCTGTGAAGAGAAAGAGAAGTATAGGTATTTTAATAGTAAAATCACAACAAGGCATATCTCACTAGTGGTTAACTACGTAACAAGGACACAATAGACACAACTTAACACTCATGGCGCCTGTGATGGGCAGAGATGTGATACGCAGCGGCCGGGCGGTAGACCTTGACCCGGAAAGGGGTATGAATTGCGGGACTCGTTAGACATAAATTTTCTGCTTTAACTTCATTTTTGTAGGTAAGACTTTGTCTATGTCTCCCGTTTTATCATTTATGCAAATGTTATTCAGAATTAGGCACACACACACACACACACACACACACACACACACACACACACACACACACACGCGCGCGCGCGCGCGCACGCACACGAACACACACACGCACATTTTTGAGAAGAATGCTTTCCATATAAAGGTTAGTGACGGGGGATTTTCTTTAAAATCTTTTTGGCGGTATTCTTGGGCAAAGCATAATTTAAATACCAAGTTTGATATTTAACAGACTTTTCGTTCTTGAGTTATGCTGCCCAAGTTACAAACACACACTGACAAAAGACACACATACACGGACCTACATTTTTATAAAGATATTTTGTTTTGGATTCGAATAGTTCATAACATGTATTTCCAGCTTCATATAGAACTTTTGGGTGTGACGCAATATGTTCTCTTTGTGTACTATAATAGAAAGTAAAAATCGACGGTCATGACAAAACATCAGAATATTGCAATATAAAGGAAACAAAAGTTAGTGTCCCACAGGGAATTTGTCAAATTATCGAGGATCAAAGCAAAATAAACACTTAATTAAATTCAGTAAAGTATTTAAACTACGAGCAGATTCATACTGAAAAATATAATTATCAGATTGAAAGTTTAAAATCTGATGTGTTGCACTCGTATGACTTTCTCTATTCTTGTACTAACCATTGTTACAAACTCTTATTCCCATATCTTCTTCGCGTTAGTTGAGATAAACATTTGCAGAAATTATCTTATTGCTTATTTCGTTGTAGGTGCAAGTGGAACAATGGAAATACAGTAGCCTTTGAGCGATAGTCAAACATTTTAAAGCTTTCAAATACCATTCTCTATGCACAGTTAACATATAAAAAAAATGAAAAATTAGTTCCATTTGCATAAGTTCTCCAAACCTCGCACAAATAACAAGGCATATCTCCGAAATGGTTCACATTCCAAAAAAAGAAAGAAAAGATTATTTAGCCATAAATTCTGTATTTTAGGAAAATCTACATTTTTTGTATAGTAAGATTTGGTGTACCTCTTACGGTTTACCAGTTATGTAAAGGTCATTCAGAATAAATAGGACTACATGGGTCATAGCCAGGAAATTCAAGATATACATTTTATCTGTCATAAAAATATCTAAAGATGGCATTTTTATCAAAATCGATAGAGCTATTTTTAAGAAAATGAAAACTTTTTTAAAATTTTCCATGTCAGGGTAGTTTAGCATGAAGCAGCTTTCTTAAAACTCTTCGTGTCACATCCTTGAAGGACAGTAAACTTAAATACCTACATTTACTTTTCGTTTTTGGGTTATTATGTCCACAGACAGAGAGACACACACGGACCTTTTTCTAAACCCTTTTTTATTGAAAGGACCTCAAAACATATACTTCCGGTGAAATCTCGATATGGAATTTTTGGGGCGAATACAATAGTTCCCCTACTTACTATTGTATGTAGTAGAGAAGGAAATAGAAGTAAGTTAATTTTATGAAAGACGTTTGATCGGTGCTGAGTATGTGTACATACACCAAAACAAGTTTCGAGCTAAGTTGAAAGCTGGTTCCTTTGTATCGACATTAGCTCTTAGCCCTGGAAGGTGTTAGAAGAAGATTGGCAGGAGGTTGAATGAAGCTATCAGCTGGTAATAGCACCTCTCGAGAAGGGAGGGAGTTTTTGAAATACTTTTGCCTCTTCACTTTAACACCTTTTGGCTTACTTTGAGGACCGAATCGATCACCTCTCGCACATTCTCTCTGTTCTCATCCGCAGGAGACAACTTTTTGATTGCCCCACCCCCTTTCCTGTAGTTCACTATATGTGATATCGATACAATCAAAGTCTTGTAACGTGTAAATGCTTCTCGCGGTAGCTCATGTCAATAGCCATCTACACCGACATATACGTGTCGTTTGCAACAAATAATATAGGTATCTGAAGACACTATGCTCTTACTTTCTCTACTACGTACATAGTAGTCTGTCTCTGTCTGTCTGTCCGCCTATCTGTCTGTCTGTCTGCCTGTCTATGAACAGCATAACTCAAAAACAAAAAGTCGCTATTTAAGTTGGCATTTAAGTTTAATATCTTTCAAGGATGCGACACGAATCGTACTGTATTCTAATATTCCCCTTGCACCTACAAGGAAATAAGCAATAAGATAGTTTGCACAAATGTTTATCTCAACTAACACGAAGAAGATAGAAATAAGAGTTAGTAAGAATAGTTAGTGCAAGAGTAGAAAAAGTCATGTGAATGCAACACATCAAATTTGTTTATGAGTACGATAGATATGTAAATTTCAGTATGTTCGTGGTACCATCAAACATGAACCAAATACATAACATGGAAAGAAGCAATCTTCCAATTTTTATACGCCAATGGCATCACCATTTGGCTACGGACAAAATACAGTACGATCTCGATAACTCGAGCTTTTGTACTTTTTATCGTTAAACTTGACTAATAATATCTATTATTTACTATGCGGTATGACTAATGTATACTTTTAATTAGTGTATGTATGCAACTTACCACCCTCACAGTAACAAAAGGGCTGACCATGTGATTGATATTCGATATCTAGTCAGAAGATAAGCAGCCGGCAGAACATAGTCACGAAACCAAAAGCTTGTCGCTAATAATGTGGATACACATCACAAACATTCCTTATTTGGAAGGTTTGTAGGATTATTGCTTTGCCCAGTACAAAGGTATTGTTTAGATGCGACAAACTGCGCTGATCGAGTTTACCCTTGCACTTATAAGAACATAGAGGTATCAGGTTACCTTTCTCACTTCTATATAGTACATAAATATTGCGTACTGTGCGTGAATGAGTAAATTGCCATCTAGCATTATCAGCAGTGTCTTGTTTATTCCAAGGAATGAAACAGATAACGTTACCCGCATCATCAACATGCACTCATCCTACAAGGTCATTCGCCACGCCTAAAATTGCTCCTGTACGTGGTAAACTAAACTTTCAGTTACATATTTCTGGTTACAGTGCACCTTCCAAAATTTGAGACTTACTGTTAGTGTTGTGTTGAGTTGTTTGTGCCAGTGAAAATGTCGAACGAGAAGAAAGCATCACAACTTAACATGACAATGAAAATTAAATTGAATATGTTACAGAAACCGCAAGAGGAGAACATATTAATATGTAATACATTTTATACTTTTGTTTCGTGTACTGTGTTAGAATATGTGTTTATGTAATTTGCAGTATTATGTTACGAGTTGTGAATAAAAGACCCCATATTCCGTAAAACTCGACACTTCGGTAACTCGACAGCCTCTCAATCCAGTTGACGTATCGGGATTGCACTGTAATAACAACATTGGAAAACAACATGGATAACATGTAATATCTGAAATACGCAGCTGTTATGCCACTAAGGACCACATTAGGTATTATATAATTAAAAGATAAAAAGATCTGATGTGTTGCAATCATGTGACTTTCTCTACTCCTGTGCTAACTATTCTTACAAACTCTAATCCCTCCATCTTATTAATGTTAGCCGAGATAAACATTTCCAGAAATTATCCAACTATAGATTTACTTGCAGATGCAACAGGAATATGGGAATACAGTAGGCTTTGACCGATAGTCCAATCTTTTAAAGTTGGTGGCTATATTAAGGCTTTGAAGTGTCTTTCTCTTTGCACGGCCAAGAGATAAAAAGTGAATAACGACCTTCCTTTTGAGAAAAATATAAGTATTACAAAATTTACAAAAAAGAACAAGGAATATCTCTGAAATGCTTCACTCCACAAAAAACGCATTTGTATGTAACCTGTGTGTTTTAACGAGATATATATCTTTATAATAAATGTTGGCCTATTTCTTACGCTTTACCAGTTATGCCAAAGTCATCAAAGATAAACAGGACTACATAGGATGTAAACAGAAAATTCAAAATATATGTTTGCTACAAAAATTTCTTAAACATATAACGTATAATCAAAATCGTTAGTGCCAATTTTGAAGAAATCAACATTTTCGAAAAATGTTCCTGTAAAGAGTACTTTAGGACGAAGAAAGTTCTTTAAACCGTTTGTGTCGCATTCGTGAAAGATATTAAACTTCGATACCAAGTTTGGTTTGTAACCGACTTTTCGTTTTTTATGCTGTAGAAAGACACACACACACACACACACACACACATACACACACACACACACACACACACACAAACACACACACACACACACACAAACCTTTTTCTAAAAATGCTTTTCTTTATTCAGGGGGCGTCAAAATATATATATTTCCGGCCAAATCTCGACAAAGAAATTTTAGGTCAAATATAATAGTTTCCCTACTTAGAGAAAGGAATAAAATACGACAGAATTAACAAATATGCGGTCTCTGGATTATTAAACAAAAGTAAACCAATGTATAGCCCCACTGAAAATACGATTTCTGAAATAAGAAAAAGGAACTACTAATTATGGTAAGAAACCCTAAAATTTATGTAACTATGGAAGTAGATTTTAAGAATCAAACAGAAATAATGACATTTTAATTAAAATCGCTAATTTATTCTGTTGTGTTGAAGGCTACTCCAGAATTGAACCATAATAATTCCTTAACTGTTAATAAATATCCACAGATTATTCGCGAAAAAATAAAAGAACGCCAACTAAGATGAAACTGGCAAAATAGAAGGTATCCTAGCGATAAAAATTTATTTAACAGATCTTCACAAGAGCTAAAACGACTGATACAGGATTTTAAAAATCAGAATATCCAGGAATACTTGAGAAATTTAACTCCTACAGAAGCTACAGATTATTCGCTCTGGAAGGCCACAAAAAAGCTGAAACAACCAACGGAGCCGAAACCCCAACTTCAAAAAAATGATGGCGCTTGGGCAAGAAGTAGTCAAGAAAAGGCGGACCTATTTGCCGAACACCTTTCTTCAGTATTTCAATCCTTTCCTTCGTGCATCCAGAAAAAAGACGAAGATGAGATTAAGGAATATCTCTATACTCCATTTCAAATGGCACTTCCAATTCAGCCTATATTATATATAGAGAGAAGAACAGTTATAAGCCAGTTAAATGCAAAAAAGACCCCAGGATATGATCTCATCACTGGACGAATGCTTCAGGAGCTACTATTTAAAGCAGTCATATTCATAAATTGTATTTTTAATGCTATATTAAGGACTGGTTACTTCCCTGGAGCTTGGAAAAATAGCACAGATCATAGTCATTCTAAAGCCAGGAAGACCTCCACATGAAGTAAAATCTTACCGACCAACTAGTTTGCTCCTAGTGCTTTCTAAATTATTTGAGAAGTTACTTCTCATTAAACTGAAACCTTACTTGTCTTCACTGATTCCCAGCTTCCAGTTTGGATTCCAACCCCGACACTCCACAATTGAACAAATACATCGAATAACTGAAGTGATTAACCACGCATTTGAACGACGACAGTACTGCTCAGGAGTATTTCTTGTCACCACGTAACATTTACACTGCGTAAACGCTCATGTCCACCTGTTACTCTTAACAATCAGATTATTCCAGAAGCACAAGACGTGAAATATCTAGGGATGTACATTGACAGACGACTCACCTGGAAAAAACACATATGCACCAAACGCAAACAGCTAAATTTAAAATATTCCAACATGCGCTGGCTTCTTGGACCTAAATCACAACTCTCAGTGACAAGCAAACTAATCATCTACAAAACTATACTGAAACCAATTTGGACATATGGAATTCAACTATGGGGTACAGCAAGCAACTCAAACATCGAAATACTAGAACGTTTTCAAGCCAAAACTCTTCGAACCATTGGTAAGATCCCCTCGTACATCGGTAATAAGTACATCTACCATGATTTTAAACTCCCAACAATCACACAGGAAATCGCACCATACAGCCTGTCCTACCAAAAGCGCCTCAATAATCATTCCAATACACTGGCAATAAATCTGCTTGACAACAGCAGCAACACAACAAGCCGACTACAGAGAAACCAAGTGTTGGAATTGCAGTACAGATTTGAACCCAAATTATAAGCAAATTTATGGCCAATAGGCCATAGTTTGTAAAAGTAATATTTTATCATTGTTACTTATTTTTCAACTATTGAACAGATTGTAATTTTGCAAGTGTATAAATAAAAAAAATAATAAAAATAAAAAAAAAATAAAAAAAAACAATTTAATAAAAATAACACTTCCTATATTTATGGCTCGCTGAAGTCAATTTCGTCTTCCTTCTCTCTCACACACTGTCTCCCAATTTCTCTCTCTCTCCCCCTCCTTCTCTCTATCTCTTTCTCCTCACACACACACACACACACACACACACACACACACACACACACACACACACTAGTACAGGAAGAGCAGCACCCGAAACTTGCAGAACAAAGAATACAAATGCGATGCTTTTTTCCTGCCCTACCTCGACATTTGCACTCTGTTGTAACGTTACTACAGACAGATAGGCATAGTATTAAGCTCCTGCAATTCTCGCTACCTGCCGCACACTGAAGCCCGAGGGGCAGTCTAACAGCCGTATAAAGTAGGAGAATACGCTCGCATGGAAGCTGAACACTAGGGGAGATAAGGACCTTTATTCTCCCACCTCAGCAGAGTCTGCATGGCAAAGTCCAATGTTACACTAATTCTTCTCTTCTCTTCCTTCCTGAGCAAATTTTGGCTAAAAATGTGTATCCTCTTGAATTCTTAAAATATGAATTAATAATATCAAAAATTACTTTTAAGGAACTCAAATGTGTTAGAATTTGGCGCACGTGTGTGTGTGTGTGTGTGTGTGTGTGTGCGCGCGCGCGCGCGTGTCTTTGTCTCACAAGCACTCTGACGATACGACCAGTCAACACTGATTGAAGGTGTTTCACTGTCTTCCTTCACGATATTACAATACTCTGACGATATCCGTACACACGCAGCTAACACAAACACAAACACAAACACACACTCTAAAACAAAAAAAACCGCAAGTCCTTAGGCAAGCTTTTATGACGTACTCGAACTTCGCCTTTTCTGGCTCTTGCCTGCAGTCAGAAGATTCACGAACAATCTACTACACTCCTTTTGGTTCTGCCGATCTGTTATGTGCTTGCTCGCGTGAGTGGTGTGAGGTAGCTTGACTTTGAACGCCTTTGATACGCGTCGCCCTTGGTATGAGGTGAGAGGTAACTTGATCCCGAATGTCTTTGTTGTGCGTTGTAACCGGCGTCACAATTAGTTACAGGTATTGTAGCAATTTTTCATCCATATTCTTAAGAAAATGCAGACAATTAAGCATGAAAGTGAGTTCAAAAGTTCATTTCCTACTGTTTTCTAGCTCTATTTTGATATAATTACTTGAAACCTCTTTCAAGTATGTATATTTGTTATACAGCGCAGAAGACAATTATTCTTGAGAAAGAGGAACACCAGTCCGTCGAGGCAGGTGTACTTTTGGAAAACATTAATGATATTTTTAGAATGTGTTGGACATTTTCTTCACGTGGCTTTTGTTACTTAAAGTTAATGAAGTATTTGTTTAAAATGTTCACCTTTCTTGGGAAAACAATTGCCATAGATTCTCGTAGTTTCATACCCGTTTGCTGTTTCCAAACATATCCAAAAGAAAACACTTCAAATATGACATGACATTATTTGAGATGAACTCAACAAATGCCGCTGCAGAATATCTAGTTCTCAACAAGATGAATTGTAACGATAGCTCTGTTGTGCTGTTCGATGCCATCGAGGAAGATAAGGACTGAGCCAAAGTACTCCCTCTGAAAGCCACTTTCGCCACACCCACTGCGTGGCAATCTAAATACGTGAAAGTGCGACTATACCAAGGTTTGTCGTGGGCAACTAATGGGCACAATCTAATTACTTAAAATCGTTGTGTGCATTTTAAAACTGATAAATACATTACAATTTGCAGTGATTTGTGTCTATTATAGTGACCGATATTAGATTTCTTCTCCAGAATGGAGAATTCTTCTCTAATAGATAAAATAGGGGAAGTATCGTATTCGATCAAAAATTGGGTGTAAAAATTTCACCGGAATATGTCTCTTGAGGCCCCTGAAAAATATAAAGCAGTTTTAGAAAAAGGTCGTTGTTAATATCTGTGTATCTGGCTTTGAGTAGCATAACTCAAAAACGAAAAGACGTTTAAAAACCAAACCTGGTAGTTTAGTTTAATATATTTCAAGGAAGGTTTTTAAAAATTCCTCCACCCTAAACTATCCTTTTCATTTTCTCAAAAATGGTTCTAACGATTTTGATTAAATGGGCACATGTTTAAGATATTTTATGGCAAATGAAGCCTATGACCCATGTAGTCTTTTTTACTCTTGATGACTTTTGCATAACTGGTATATCGTAAGAGAAAAACCAAATCTTAGTATAATAAAAATGCACATCTCGTTAAAACACAATTTATATCAAATTATCTTTTTGGTGAAGTGAACCACTTCGGAGATGTTCCTTATTATATGTCAGAATTTTGCAATACTTACAGACCGTTTTCAAATGTGAGGTCGTTGTTCATTTTTTTATCTCTTGGTCATGCTCAGAGAGAGGAATTTCAAAGTTAACATATAGCGACCACTCTTAAAATATTTCAATATCGCTTAAATCGTGCTGTATTCCCCTTGCACCGGCAAGAAAATGAGCAATAAGATAGCCTGTACAAATGTTTATCTTGATCAACATGAAGTAGATAGAGGAATAAGTGTTTGTAATAATAGTTTGT
The DNA here is from genome assembly GCA_030765045.1 of Tenodera sinensis. Taxonomy (NCBI): domain Eukaryota; kingdom Metazoa; phylum Arthropoda; class Insecta; order Mantodea; family Mantidae; genus Tenodera; species Tenodera sinensis. The sequence continues at coordinate 119,196,369 of CM060963.1, read as the reverse complement.
GCAAGAGTAGAGAAAGTTATATGAGTTCAATCATCAGATTTTTAAAATTATTTCTCTTTCATAACCTCTCTCTGCTTTCTCGATAGAACCATGGAGAAAGTCGTAGGCGGAGGTGCAGTTAGTCTTACTGGTGCACAAAATCCTGATGAATATTTGACAGTTTTGTTTGAAAAAAAAACGAATTTCCGGGTAGTTATTCATTTTAATCGTGACATTCTCTTACTAACTTGCTAATGAACGAGATAGCTGGGGAGGAAAGAATAAATCTTCTTTCGCGCTACCCCAGAGAATATTTTCTGTAATTTATAGTTATTGCATTCACAATTCCTCGCAGAAGATAGCCGGTTATGATTAATGAGTAGAATGCGCTAACGAGTAATGAACTACGTGACATAAAATACGGAATGCGGAATGTGTGTACGGTTTCATCCCAACAATGAAAATAGCGGCATTGACTGAACTTCGGATTGATTACTTCTCTCTTCCTCAGTCGAAGACGAGAACATTGCTAGGTTTTCCAACACAGTTATATTGTATCTACTATGAAGTAAATCCAATCCTTGGTCATGTAATGTCTCATGTTATTGTCAGAGGACAACACCGAAAAGAGCAACAGACTTTCTGTATGATGATGTATAGGATTAAGGGTGCTCAACTATTCGGTCATCAGCACCCTTATAAAACCAATCATGGCAAAAGCTAAACATAAATTTCAATATAAAACAAAAATAAAAATAGTAGTAAAAAACCAAATATACACAAATACACTAAACAAGGAGGCAAACTTCAGAATTAAAACATTTATAAAAATCGAGAAATATTAAATTTCGATACCTAAAGTATTAAATCCTCAGGTTCATCTTTACCTTTGCTAAAAACTCAAAACTCTTTCGATCGCTTCTTTATCGTCCGCAAGGACCTCTGAAAGTCTGACAGGAAGTTGCAGGATTTCAAAGATGCGCTAGGGAAATGTACTCTAGCAGCACCGACAAAACGTTGTCGCACCACTATGAGCTACCATGGTAAACATGCCGACACGACTCTAAATTCCGCAAATCACTCGCATTTTTTCCGGTAACTCACACTAGTTATATGCGTTGTCAAGGGAGTCTTAATCCTCTATCTTTATGTTAGTCGAGATAAACGTATGCAAAAATTATGTTATTGTTAATTTTCTTGTATGTGCAAGTGGAGTGTGGGAATACAGTAGGCTTTGATAGTAAAATCTTTTAAAGCTGGTCGCTATTTGAAGGTTTTAAAATTCCGTTCTCTTTGCACGGCCAACAAATAAAAAAAGTTAACAATGACCTTTCCATTTAAGAAAAGCTTAAGTACTCCAAAACTCACATAACTAACAAGGAATATCTCCGAAATGCTTTACTAAACAAAAAATGAATTTGGACATCAATTGTTTGTATTAACGAAGTCCACATTTTTTGTGTAGTAAAACGGTTTACCAGTTATGCAAAAGTCATCGAGTAAACAGGACTATTTGGGGTATAGCAAGAAAACTCAAAATATATGTATTTCATTGGTCACAAAAATATCTTTTAACCTCTTTTAATCAAAATCGTTAGTCATTTTTGAAAAATTGAAAATTTTCGAACAATTTTCCATGTAAAGAGTAGTTTAGGGTGCAGGAATTTTCTTCCAAATCTTCGTGTTGCGTCCCACAAAGCATTAAAGTTAAATACCAACTTTCATTGTTAACCAACTTCTCTATTTTTGAGTTCTGCTGTACACACACACACACACACACACACACACACACACACACACACACACACACACAGAGAGAGAGAGAGAGAGAGAGAGAGAGAGAGAGAGGCATGGACCTTTTTCTAAGCTTGTTTTTATCTTTATTTCTGGTGATATCTCGACATCGAACTTTTGGGTGGAATACAATACGTCTCCCACTTATACGCAGTAGAGAAATAAAGGATTGTAGTTAGAAAAAGTCATGTAAATGTAACACATCAGATTTGTTCAAGTATTTTAAACCCTTGGCAGATATTAAAACATAAACATGGAATGTATATAAAAACACAGCATTTTTGTTTAAATGTGGTCGTAATCAGGTCATTGTATACACTCTCTTGCTTTATGGTGCACAAAGAAAATAGAGCAACATTTGAGTATGTACGATAGTAGTTAATTTGGCCACCATGGATGTGTAGTGCAAAAGAAAAGAGCTGCTAGTGTGTGCTGCAACATAACGAGAGTCCTTAACGACCACTGCAGTTGAGCGCAGAGCCGCTGCTACTAAAACATATAGCCAACATTTACGGCGTGCTACTTTGTAACAATGCATTTGGCGTCACCCTCCACATCTCCAGCGGCAGGAGCATCGATTGACACAAGACCGGGAATAACGAGAAATAAATGATGGAGTGGAGCGTAAGTGTGATACAGGAACATGCTTTTAGGGTTGCTGCTGAGAGAGAAAATTACTAGCTTTTACCATGTGACACGTATCACGTAAAAATGTAATCAAGGCTTCCGCTAAACCAAACTGCGACAAACCATCAAATATAGAACAAAATAATTTAAACATAGCCTACTGTTATCAGCAACAGAAGCCATCGCTCTGCTCTCATTTCTTTCTTTGATGAGATACTCCTCCATCGTCATCATAACTGTTCATATAATTTTTCAAAGGTAACTTTTAGGGGGCAATAGTATAGAATATTCCGTACCAAAAACTGTAAGTGATACTTATCAGGTCGAGAATGCATTTTAGGAATACGAAACCCGCAGGGCGAGTTTTCCCAAGCATTTGAGACCTGATAAGTAACATACTGTTCATGGTTAGTCAATTACTTTTTGCAAACCCGTAAAAACCAATAATAAATCAAAATTGCTTTTCCATATTTTATTTAGTATTAAGATAAATGGATTCTCTATGTGAACAAATGAAAAGCTACATTTAAATAATTTTGAGCAAAGCCTTCTTATCCACTCTATTGTTAATGAATTTCGAAATAAATCCTTCACTCGAAGTAGCACATGTCTTGGCTTCTAGGTTATTTATGTAGCGGAATTAAATCTTTCGACTTTTGATGGTTATTGCCAAGCAGTAAAATGTTATAAAAATGAGCGACATTGCTACTGAAGAAACTGCGGATCTAGCATGTGCATCACTTTTACCAGCGAAGTCGAAACAAAGATAATTTGAAGCTTACAACGCTTTCCAAAAGTGGTGCTTTAATAAAAACGTTAACAGTTACACCAGTGAGACAATTATTTTAGTGGTATATTTTGCTAAGGATTCCTTAATAACTTTTTTTAGGTTAGCATGCTGTTAGGTGTGACGTCATTTCCTGCTGGTACCGTATACCATAAGTACTAAAGACCAGTTTTAGCCTTGCTGCCTTGGTAATTGATAAATGAATTGCAAATTTAGCTTACACCACCAAATGTGTTCGGAATGATTAACTTACCTATCAAGTATTGCAAAAAACTATTTTTGCTTTCTCTACTACGTATAGAATTGGGGGAAGTACATATATGTAGTATACTACCCAAAACTTCGCTATCGAGATTTCGCCGAAAATATGTTTTGAGGCCTCTTTAATCCAAAAAAGCATTTTTAAAAAATGTCTATATGTATGCGCGCGCGCGTGCGTATGTGTCTCTCAGCGTAACTCAAAACCGAAAAGTCAGTTACAAAGCAAAGTTGGTATTTTAGCTTAATATATTTCAAGGTTGCGGTACGAAGACTTTAAAGAAAATTCTTCCACACTAAACTACCTTTTATGTAGAAAATGTTGATTTTTCTCGAAAATAGCTCTAACCATTTTGATTAAATGCCACATTTTTTTGGCAAATGAAATGAATATTTTAAATTTTGTGGCTAGAGCTCATTTAGTTCTCTTGGCGACTTTTGCATAACTGATAAACCGTAAGAGGTAGATAAAATCTTACTATGCAATATATATATAAATGCGGTGTGAACGATTTCTAAGATATTCCTTATTATTTCTCACAATTTTGCAATACTTTTAGACGTTCTGAAATGGGAGGTCGTTATTCGTTTTGCATCTCTTGGTCATGCAAATTGGTCGAATTTAAGAGTCTTCATGTAGCGACCAGTCTCAAAAGATCTGACTATCACTTAAGGCTTTGTACCTTCAGAAAATGAGCAATAAGATAATTTCTACAAATATTTATCTCGAATAACATAAAGTAAATAGAGGAGTAAATGTTTGTAAGAATAATTTGTGCAAGAATAGAGAAAGCCATGTGAGTGCAACACACCAGATCTTTTATTTATAACTCGGATGTTTTCTATGCCATAGAAACAATCACTATATAAAGCATTTTAAGCACCTATTTAAATAACTAACCACGAATTTCTTAAGTATTCATGCTTCATGTGCAAATAACAAAATTTAGTAGAATCATGATGCTGATAAACCGTTAGCTATTAAAGGTTATTATAGAATTAAATAATAAGTGAGATATTTTGATTTTTTCTGTATTTTAGTTATTTTGTGCTATATGTAGCGCATACTACAAATAAAAATTTAAAATATGCTGAATAGCTGATTATTGTATGGTTGTTGCAACTCATTTGTTTAAATTCGAAAGTTACAGAAAAGCTTCTGCAATATTTTCATTAGCACTCCATTATCAATTGATATGACATCTAAGGTTCAACTGAAGAAATATAATCTTAAACAACGAATTTCTGTTTAGTAATTGCTATTAAAGAAATAAAATTACGCTGGATTTAGAAATAAATGAAAATATATTAAATACTACAATAAATAAACTTAAAATGCTACGTGAACACATAACATTATTTTGTTGTTTAACGACGCTGTCAATTGCCAGGATCACATCAGCGTCGCCGGTGTGCCAGAATTTTGTCCCGCAGGAGTTCTTTTACATGCTAGCAAATCTACTGACATGAAGCTGTCGTTTTTAAGCACACTTAAAAACCATCGGCTTGGGCTGGGTTTGAACCCGCGACCTTGGGATCAGTAGGCCAGCGTCTAACCAACTGAGCCACCCAGACCGACATGAACACAAAGATTTGTCGTGGCAGTTTTAGATTGTCAGCACTTACTTCGAGAGTATTGCATTCTATGCAAAAAAAAGTTCGGTTTGCTATATAACGTGAGGGAGGGAGAGGAAGGAAGAGCACACATATATTAAAAGCTAAATATAAATGAATACTTAAGTTTAATATGCGACCAAGTTGAGCATCTTCCATCGCCTTGTTGGCGTATTCCTAAAGGAACGTCTTCTACAAGTTCTGCCAAAGTATGTTGTATATGTGGCTTGTCAAACGTGGAGGTAGTAGGTAGGTAGGAAGGAACCTATGAGTGTGTCACTCACAATACAAGTCCAAATGTTCACTGCATGAAGTATGTAGATCTCCTTGAAGTATGCGAGTTCGTCAGACAATTTTTCCTGGAACATTAGCCCTTTTCCAAATACTCGTTATATATTTAAGTTTTTCCAAACTGGCCTGTGCCTACGCGAATGATCCGCTGGGACCAGTTTTAGAGATTTTCTCCAAGGTGTCCTCGGTTCTCATAATTAGCAATGGCCGGTAATGCCCAAACTTGGACCTGGAACCTTTCCCAAATGTCCAATCCTAATTATTATTTACCCCCCTGTGGTACCATCCAATACAAGAATGGGCATTGCACACTATGTGTGTTCCCACATTTATCTATATGCCGCCTTTAACATCTAAGGTTATACAGGTGATTTAGCCTTTGGTGTACGAAGAGTGGTCAGCTCTCCGCAGTAATGAGCTTAGAGAAGTGGAGGAACTTCCGATAAACTGGGTAACTTCCTCTCGCGTATCTCGTCACGAGATGATGATTTTGGTTCGGTTACGCCTTGGCAATTGTTGCCTTTTAAGCGGGACCCTGCTCCTCTTTGTTCGCTGTGCGACAACCTTTTGTCGGTCCGTCACGTGCTGATAGTGTTCCCCAGCACACGTTTAAGACACTGCTTCGCCCTGTCAGACTTGCAGAAGTCCTGGTGGACGATAAACAAGTGTCCAACAAGTTTTGAAGTTTTTAGCAATGGGAAACATGAACCTCGGAATTTAGAAGCTTAGATATCGAAATTTCATACTTTTTCGACCCTTTCTTTATAATTTGGTTTTAATTCTGGCTTTGCCGCTATGTTTGATGTATTTATGTCTGCTTGGTTTTTATACTAGTATTTTTATTTTATATTGAAACTTATCTTTGACTTTTGCCATGCGTCGTTCTGTAAGGGCGCTGATGAAGAAGTGGTTGAGTGCCCATCATCGTCATCATCATCATCATCATCATCATAGTCATCATCATCACCATCATAATCATATTTTAGCCTTTTGAACAATTGCTCATTGGCAACGATATATATGTTTACTTTCGTGTTCATCGTTATGCTTCTTACTCTGGGTTTTCTATTTAAACATTAAATTCACACACAAATTTAGACACACACTCATACTTCCAAACTCTTGGAAGCGCATGTAATCACAGGTACCGCGTTTGATTCCGTCTCATCGATCTTGGACTTTCCCATGTTCCCTTATTTGTACAGGTTGTTCTCTGGCATAAATGCAGGCAGCCGGTACGTCAGTAAACAATTCCAAGTACACAGCGATATCTGAAGCTGGAGTCGTGATTCTAGTCGCGCTTACGTTAGTGATGCTAAGCTTGGAATGTGCGTTCACGCTAGATTAAAGCAAAGAATTCGCTCAAAAATAGAGGAACTTAAATGTTATTTTCAATTCATTATAACACGTAAACTATGTTTTCAACTAATCCGTCTTTTTCCCACTGCCCATTTTCTGCCTTACATATTTTTTTCAAAAACCCTGCCAATCTGTTTCAGTCTCAAGTGATACATACTCGAGAGTTGTGTCGTGCAAGTCCTGTAAGAATAAGTCACCTGTTACATTTCTATAGATGTGCATTCTAGTTCTATGGGTTTGAGATCACACATGTGTGGGGCCAAGTAAATGGCAATGTGACCCAATAATAAAACCAAGAGTGTGTCCACTTTAAACACCATCTCTTTAGGTTTGTTTGTTTCAATCATTCTATAAAGATCTGTTTTATGCATAGAACTGCTACTCCGAACACCTTTGTTCTGCAATTACAATACCATAGCAGGTTTTACAGCGCTCCTAGGTAGATGTTTATCTGCTCCCATACTACTTTTTTCATTACTTCCGACATAAAACTAGTGACTTGTACTATTTTACAACTGAAATTAGGAGGAATTAGCTTGTAAACATAGTGCGAATAACATTGGAGGTAAGTTGGCAACGTAACCAGCAAAACAACGTCTGCGCTGAAGCTTAAACTACGTGGAATGTCCCTCCTCTATCCTTTATTTGCCTAGGAACATGAGCTGGTGAACAAACAAGAGGTAAATGTTGGGGTGGCTAATACAACGCTGCAAATTTTCCTGTCCCCATTTACTCTCGCTTCATTTCCTTATGTTGCACGACCAGTGAAAGCACGCGATGCGTGTGGAGTTTGATTTTATGGAATTGTCTGCCCACGCATTTGATATATGATAAGAGTCCTAGAGTACATACGTGTGGGACTGTCCACTGGCATCAGAATCTGAAGGGTTTAGTGACCCTGCCACACTAAAGAGCACGTTTCCAGACTGTTCACGAGCTTGTTTATGAGAAGTCAGAAAAGATTTGAATGTACAGAAAAATCCATGCTAGGTCATTCTCGTCTATATTAGTGAGTCGAGACGGTGGTAGCGGCAGTTTTTATAATGAAGCTGTTAGCAGTTAATTTTAAATGTGTGTACAGTTAGAGTTGAGAGAACGTATGTATTGTCAGAGACATTGTAGACGTTGAGTCGTCGCGTCGGAGTTGTTTGATGTGTGAATCAGTTTTAGCGAGTATGATGTCAAAGCCAGCTGTTAGAGGGAACTGAAAGACAGAAAAGTGTGTTCTTAGGTTACGAGAGGACAGAACAGCTGTGACCTTAAATTCATGAAGCACTGTAGATCACCTTAACGACAGTAAAATAACTGTATCCTGTGCCTCAGTTTAGAAGAGAAATAATGTGACAAAAAAGGTAATTGGACCTGTCATTTGTCACACTGGTGCAGGAGGGGATTTGTCAAATTGTCATTTGCCGATATCTTTAGCCTGAGTATATTTTAGAAGGATTTGCTGGTATTGATAAAAAAAAAAAAAAAAAAAAAAAAAACAAAGAGAATACCACCAAAACTCACCAGATGACTTTTGGTGAATTCTAATAGCTTGCGTACTTGTGTACTCTGCATTGCGTGCTGCCTAACCATTTGGGTTACAGTTGCCATATCTCTTATATTATACTCGTTTATTCCGATTTTTAGGACTCTGCATTTCCAACAAATAGTTAATTAGCTTCCGTGGTGTCAAACACATTTGTTGGTTTACTCCTTTTAATCATCTTGTTAGAAACATTGAGTTTATATTCAAATTATGTGCTGCCAATGAATTCGCTTAAACAGAACGTAACAACGTTTGCAGTTGGGTATTTTAAAATATTTTTTTAATGAAATGAATTATTCAAATAACATTGATTAATGTGTACGTAATGAAACAAGCGTATCACTGCTCAGTGTGCGAGATGATAAAGTTGAACAAAACATAATCAGTTAGGGTTGCAGTTAGGCGTTGTGCCAGGAGTAGTTTATCGCACACATTTATTAAGTTCAGATTAACTTGATTGCTCACCTAGATTATGCTTAATGTGAACTGCCATTTGCTGCTCTATAAACAGGCTTCTCTGGCAGGATTACATTATGTACATATTGAATGTTAGCCTATTAACTAACGTTTTTGTTGAAGGTCATATTTAAGAGTTTGTCTTTAAATAGATATAATAAAGCAAACTGATTTTTTATTTTACACATTTTGAAACTTCTGGAATAAATTCCATACGTTCATTTAATTTGGCATATGTTTTGTATTTTTTCAAGTTTCTCATACATATTTCCAATTTAGCATAATTCTTTGACTGGGGGAGAACTTTACGAAAAATATGGTCAAGGAATCTATAACTTATGGAATACGTATTATACTTCAGTTCTGGATTTCCTCTTATTGTTCTAAGATGGTTAAGAGAAGTAGTTTCACTAGGTTATCTGCCAGATAGTTGGCAAGTTTAAGGATCTCTGTATCAGGGGAAGTCTGGAAATATGCCCACATTGGCTTATTGGTGGAGTAAAGGATGTACTGTTAGTTGTAGTACAATAACTGCAGTCTGAGCTATTCACATACAGAACGTCATATATGACGACTAAAAATATATTTCCAGCCTGTATAACATACTTTATCCATGACGCAAAGAACTTGGTAGTTTAAAATTTAAAATTCATCTGCGGCCTCACATACCAAAATACTAGTTGCAGTAAAACCAACCGTTAGCAAGTTAAATAGGCAAATAACTGACATTTTCAGGTTTACCACACTGATATGAGGATATCGTTTCTTCTTCTAATGCGAATAGCCTGACTATGAATTTTGTTGGATGAAGTATACTGCCTGGGTAATGTATTTTACAGCCCTTTTCCTTATTATGGCAAGAAAATATCGAGTACCTCTTATATCGGCTGACCGCCCGCCAAGGGGACTGATCAGCCGGACTTAGCTGGTAATGCTCTGTGTGACGACGTGGAGCTCTGTCGGGCTCAAGAACTGCCTGCACCTGTTAGAGGCCCACCACAGTAGTTCCGCCTGTGATGCGTTCTGGCCGTCTGTAGTGTACTGTCATATCATCCTTCCTCCCAGGATCTGACACACAATAAGATACCGGTTGAAGTGCTGGAATCCCCTCCGTGACAGACAAGACAAAGACTCATTTCTTTGTACGTGCAAGGGAGGGTTACAGAGTTCTAACATGATAATTAGATGCCTTAAAAAACTGATGTGTTGCACTCACATGAGCTTCTCTACTCTTGTATTAACTATTCTTACAAACGTATTCCTCTACCTTCTTCACGTTAGTCGCAATAAACATTTTCAGAAATTATGTTGTTGGTAATTGTCTTGTTAGTGCAAAGGGAATAAGGGAATACGATAGGTTTTGAGTGATAGTGAAATCTTTTAAAGCCTGGCATAAAGGCTTTGAAATTCCTTTCTCTTTACGGCCAAGAGCTGAAAAGCTGAACAATGACCTTTCAGTTCAGAAAAGTATAAGTATTGCAAAACTCACACAAATAACAAGCAATATCTCCGGAATGGTTCGCTCCACAAAAAAATGATTTAAATACAAATTGTGCTTTAAGAGATCTACTCGTACGTTTTTGCAAAGTAAGGCTTGGTCTACCTCTTAAGGTTTACCAGAATTGTGAAAATCATCAGCGACAAACAGGACTAAAGGGTACAGGCACGGAGGGGAACACCTCGCTCACGTCGACCTACATAGGTCTATTGTGGCTAACAGCCCACAGGAGGCAGGGATGAATGAGGGAACCGAAGGGGTGCTATCAGGCCCGCAGCTAGACAGGCTCAACAGAGACGCGTGGAAGTCCCTAACCAGTGCTGAGATGTCTTCATCCCGGCGCTAGGCCGCGCCAAGCAGCCAGCATCACACCGCGCGTCCGGGTCGGTATCGCACGAAGGGTCCCTCCCCCCTCGATGGAAGACAAGGGCCACCAGACGCCACCCAGCGCCGAGAACAGCGTTACTATGCGCAATCATCCACGCCATCTGCTCGACCCTGCCCACACTACACGCCTCACCTGAAAGATGATAAGATAACGGAATGAAAGGAAATTATGTAAAGGAAACCGTGGTATGAAATAATGCACCCCAGCATTCGCCTAAGTGACATGGGGAAACCACGGAAAAACCCATATAAGGGTGCGCGGCCACGGGAATCGAACCCATGACCTCCCGATTGCGGGCTACAGACGTTACCGCCTGAACCATCCCGTTCGATAAACAGGACTATATGTGCTATAGTCAGAAAAGTCAAAACATACTCGTACCTTTCATTTGCCACAAAAATATCTTAAGCGTATGGTATTTTAATCAAAATCGTTTGAGCCAGTTTTGAGAAAATCAAAATCTTCGAAAAATGTTACATGTAAAGGGTAGTTTAGGCTAACGGTATTTTCTTCAAACTCTTCGTGTCGCACCCGTGAAAGATATTAAACTTAAATACCAAGTTTGGTTTTTTAAAGAAATTTTTCGTTTTTGAGTTATGTTGTTCATAGGCTCACAGACACACACGTACACTTACACATACACACAGATTTTTTTCGAAAAATGATTTTTATTTATTCAGGGGCCCTCAAAACATATATTTCTGATGAAATTTCCACACCGAATTTTTGGGTCGAACACAACACTTCCCCCACTTACTATACGTAGTAGAAAAAGTGAAAACCATATTAAAGCTGCTTAAGATGGGGAGTATTTTCTTGAAAATCTTCGGATTATGCTGAACTTAAATACCAAATTTGTTATTTATCCAACATTTCATTTTCGATTAGTTGTTCTGTCTCTGTTACACACAAACGGGTATTTTTCTGCAAATGCTGTTTATATTCCGGGGAGCTCAAAAAGTTTATCACCGGTGAAAAATACGAAACTTTTTATGAGTTGTAGTACTCTACCTACCTACCTACCTACCTACCTACCTACCTACCTACCTACCTACCTATCTTAGGAAGTAAAACAGAATATTATGAATTACAATACATTTGCAATAGTCAAAAATTGCTTCCGAGTCATTAAGTTATATTACAATTTTATCTTCGTTTTTTGCTTCTATTAACTCGTACTATGTTTATATCCATAGAAACTAGGACATTTTGATAGGTACTAAATTTATCAAGGTCAAGAAAGGTGACTACGTAACTGAGGCCACCTCAATGCAAGGTACTCATATAAAGAGTACAGGAAAGTGACTGCAATTATAACGACTGGTCTTGTGTGTACCAAAGGATCTGCAGAAATGCCATTTCGCAATACAACCTCGAAATTAAATAAAAGTTTTTTCAATTTTGAACGAATATTAAAGTACTTTAGTGAGCGCGGAGCGATTGTTCCGCTCTCATCGTTAAGATTCCAAGCCTTACATAAAATACAATAAGTTTCTTCGGTCTAGCAATGGGAATTTTTTTCCCAACCACTTCAGATACCCTTGACCTCTTTTCTCTTCCTTCGAATTTAAATCTTAAGAATGGAATACGCAGGCAGTTGTAGTAATTTTTGTGGTCTTTCTTTCCCCGCATAACCGAGATAACCTTCTTGTTCAACAGATCGTTTGTTACACTTTAGTGTTCCCAGATGGACAGTAAACCCCGCCGTATGCTATTATACACGGAACAACCATTCCCTCTGTCCCTTAGAATTAACATTTGAAAACAAACCACTAAAACCGCCTCGTTGATTCTAGATTCACTGTGCATGGATACTGCTTTAGAAAATATTTACAGAATCTCCTACTAATAAAACGACACTTCTGTTATTTTATTTATTCCTCTTTCCCCCCCCCCCCCCCCCCCCCCCATTTGAGTTCGTCGTCCTTTAAATGACTAGGACATTTAGGACAAACTTTTTCGCTCTCTCCTGTATCTTTATCCTCAAAATCTCTCTTTCATCTATTTATGTGTAGCTTAGGCTCGGTATCATAAACGTTGTTTCACTGGAAGATTAGTTAAACCAAAAGTTTAATCCACAGGTGCCGTTTTATGAACTCACAGAACACATAACTAAACCGCAGTGGAGTAATGTTGGTATGCCAGAATGCGGAGAAAAGAAGACAATCGCTCATCTTACACCATAGCTAAATGCTGTTGGTACCAGTTCTAGCTTAGAAAAAAATTGAAATATTCTAGGGTCATGGCTATTCGCGATGAAAATTGAGTGCAACGTTAAATTAAGGTGATAGGCAACAATTCACAATGAAAAGCAGTAGCGTTTTCAGTAACAAATTCGATCGCCAATCTTACACCGCAAGTAAATGCTGTTGGTAACTAAAGCGTAATATTGGTAATGCTGCTGTTGGAATCAATAGGTTTGTAGTTTAGCAAAAGGTTAATGTTATGAAATAATGGAATACTGGGTGAAAAATGAGAGTAAAAGTTTAGTGTCAAAGTAACGTTACTACTCACAGCGAAAAATAAGCTTTGTTATGCAGTAACGAAGCTCGCATCAATTTAGATATGTACATCCAGCGTCTTGCTTCACATTTTATTGGTACTAAACCAAATATGTAGGTACACTTCAAACTACTCATTACGATTTGTTTTTGTATAGAGATATTTATATGTTCTATAAAGTGTTCATTAAAATAGTTTTTTATATTTATTGCAGATCAATCATGGTCGAAATATAACATATTCTCGTACGTGTACGGAAGGAAGTTACGTAGTTTCATGTAAGCTTGTAAAGCCGTATATTTACGTGCTGCATGGATCAATTGCATTACATGATCCTAGCTTTCATGTTTACGCTTGATTTTCTTGTATTGTTATGCCAATAACAATACAACATTAAAATATATTGTGATTTTACGGTTTATACCTTCTCGTTGATTTCTGTATCGGTTTCAAATTTGACGTAATGAGGTTAGGGTTATCTGGTTAGTAAGTCTGAATCTGTTTTAAAGGCGTGGCCATTCTACATGTAAAAGTAATAGCTCTGTCTAAGAAAGTTTTGGAACCCCGAGGTGTTTGAGCTTCATTATAATAGCAATTCCTCAAATACCTCCCCGGTATGCGCATGTGCAGTATAACGTTGAACTGGTGTTAAATGGTAGATGAGCTCCAGTAAAGTTAAACTTAAATTAAACTGAAGATTAGCATTTATAAAACAAAAGACAACCTTAATCTATAGTTTAAACCTAAGTGGGAGTTTAAACCTCCTTTCTCATACCGGTCATTATAAATAATATTACTTTTGAAAGCTATAAATAATAGAAGAGACACGTTAACATGCCAGTAGAGATAATTTGGCAGACCCACATTGGTAAACTATCCTTAAGGAACCGCTCAGTCTGCTAGAAAAAATGTGGTGCCTGTGGGACGAATCACATTTCGAGACGACCATAACAAATACTCTTTAGCTTAAGCTGGAAACAATTCTTGTATAAAATACCGTGCGCGATCACATGTGTGTTTCTGTATGTGAACAATATAATCTAATGAAAAGTCACATGTTATCAAAGCTGAAGTTAGGTTAGATATTGTGACAAAATTACAGAATCAGTCCAGTTACTTTTCTATCACTTCATTGCCTTCTAAATTTTATCACAAACAGTTTTGTTCTTGTCGTCAACATAGTCTACAATCTTTTGGGCTATCACAGTTACGTTTACTTCTGCTAACCTTACTCAGTCCGTTCAGTGTCCTTCTTTACTTTCTATGTCTCTCATACAGTAACTATGACGATGACAATCTAACTATGAGAATCCCTTGACGCCTGTTAGAATCTTCTTTACGAGAGACACACGCACAGCTGTCTTGCACTCAGTAGTTCTTGCCTGTCACTGTAACTCAACTCCTCTGCTGTTCCTCGCGTCCTTATATAGAGAGGACCTATCTCTACTCCTAAACACGCGCCGGCGATCACGTGGCCAGATCTTTCCCGAAAGTTCTATAGAAAGCGCTTTTGCGTAGCCGCTTCCATTGTTGTTAGTCGCGTACACACAACCAGTTGAGCGAGGCGGCCTGACATTAAAGTCCTTTGCCCGCTCGCCGGCCCTGCATGTAGCGTGAAGTAGCTTGGCCGCGCTCGTCCTTTATTGTGCATGTTTTAAACGTACGCCACACCAAACTATACCTTCCAAACCTAACATGGGCAGCTTTTCTGCGTTTTTATTTTCTCAGAAACGGGTCTAACGATGTTATTAAAATATTTATTTAATGTGTTCACATTAAAAATAAAATGTATGTCTTGAATTATTTGTGAATAGCTTGAGAAACCTTGGATTGAATTTCGTGTACTTTTGTATCACTAGAAAATCATAAAATTAGGCAAACATATTAGAAAGAAGTAGAGTACATAAAAAACATTACTTTTCTCCCACGGCTTTAACCATTTTCAAATATTTCATTCAAATGCAATTCCCGCACTTGTTGCTTAATTTTAATTTTAAAAATATATCGTGACATAACCTGATAGAAGAATCGGTTTTATATATGTGTATGAATAAATACATGCATAAATATACACAAATATACACACGACAGAAACATCTGTCATGTGTAGAAAAAGTGATGTAAATATATGACAGTTTTATAAATAATTTGCAGAATATTTATGATGGTAAATAACAGTGAGTAGAGAAAGTCGTGTGACTATAACCTATTGGAATTTTCAAATCCTTGGCTTGTTTATGGACATGGAAGGATCGGTGGGAGCCTATGTGGTTTCAGAAAGAAGTCTGTACGATAGATACGTTACTTCCCTAGGGTTTCAGCCAAGAATGTATATGTATGTACATATTTATAGTAGGTAGGTAGGCACCGTTGTAAGCCTAATGTGCTTACTGCCTGGAGCAGTACATAACCCTAATCTGCAGGCTCTTCATTACGTGCTGTGCATGTATGTGTGTGTTGTGGTTTCCTGAACACAAGACACACCCAAGGCTAAAGGCCACTGGTCCCTTTGGAAGGATAAAACATCCTCCGACAGAAGGGACACCGCACCGCACCGCACCTCACCGCACGACCATGGTAAATATATCAACAAGAGATACTACTCCGATACCGTCCATGCCTCTTTCCAGAGCAGTCAATTTTCTCCATAATGTATGTTGCTGTAGTAATTTATGTATTATTTACTAGAGCTCGGCATTTGCCATTTGCTTTATCTTCTTTCTTTAGAATTGTGGGCTTTAAGTACAGAAATATGTTAGTAATTTTATATACTGACTGTAATTAACTGTGTTTTTATAGGCAATGCCTTTCCATTGTTTAAAGGCTTATGGCTTTCTTTTGTTTCTCTCTCTCTCTCTCTCTCTCTCTCTCTCTCTCTCTCTCTCTCTCTCTCTCTCTCTCTACTTTCTCCATGTATAGTAAATGAGGAACCCAAAATTTGATGTCAGATTCACAAAAAAAGCAGTTTTAGAAAAAAAATCCATCGTTTGTGTATGTACCTGCGAACTGCATAACTCAAAAATGAGAAGTCGGTTACAAACCAAAGTTGGTATTTAAGTTTAATATCTTTCAAAAATACGACGATAAAGAAAATTTCTCCATCCTAAACTACCCTTTAAATTGGACAGTTTTTCGAAAGTTTTTATTTTCTCAAAATGTCTCAAAAATGACTAATGACTGATTAAGATGCCATAAGCTTAAGATATTTTTATGGCAAAAAATGTTCATTTGGAATTGTCTAACTATATCCCACATAGTTCTGTTTAATCTTGACAACTTTTGCATAACTGGTAAGTCGAAAGACATAGATCAAATCTTACTGTACAAAAAATGTAGATCTCGTTAAAATACACAATTTATGTCCAAATACATTTGTTAGCGTAGTGAACCATTTCGGAGGTATTCGTCGTCATTCGTGCCAGTTTCGGAAAACCTAAAACTTTCGTGAAATGGAATATCGTTGTGCATAGGCACAACTTCTTATAGGTCGTGATCCTAAGTCCCCCCTCCCCTCGAACCTTGCCATATAGCCACAACATTACTCGCTTTGTAATTATTGCAATGCGCTGTGCAGAAAGTTCTGCGTCCAGTCGTTGGTATTCGCTGAAGGTTTTCTATGATTCATAGAGTTTGATTATTTATTTAAAAAGACAAATAATAGGTTTCTCGTATTTTAGGTTCCGCGCAGTGGTCTGAGTATTGAAATGAATGGGTTGGACAGGAAACAAGCAGCACCCGCATAATGGCGGCAGTGACCAATTCGGAAATGTTGGCTACACCCCTTTCATACTTGTCCCTTTCTCTTTCGTGCATCTCTCTCTCTCTCTCTCTCTCTCTCTCTCTCTCTCTCTCTCTCTCTCTCTCTCTCTAGTGTCAAAATGATGTATTATAGATCTCGCGTCTCCAAAGTTCAGCAAATAAAACACAATTTATCAGAGCTCCCTTTTTCCACATTTCCATAAAGATTTATGACCGGAAGGGCAGCATTTTGGGTAGCGACACTCTGAGTTTTACATGTGCGGTGCATAATGGGATGGTCGGCATCGCTAATATGAAAAACCTTCATCCAAAACCATGCTATGTTCATGTTCATTTTTATAACAAGCGTACCTACTTCAGCGCTTTTTGTAATTTAGTAAAGCATTCTGTATTAATGATTTGTTGTTGTGGCGCTCTCGTTAATGTGTATTCTATGTATAATCACTGTTGCAACAGTGTAGATGAGCAGCACTGGTTACTGCTACTCTAATCCCACTTCCACTAACTCATTACTAGCCTAATGCGTCCTAAATAAATTAGATTCGTTAATCCCTTTCTGCATTTCACCAAATATAGTCATGTTTAATGCGTCCTTAAACGCGCCATTGGCATTGTGGTGAACTTACTGATTCTACAGCCCTAAATATGCAATCGTGAAGCTTTAAACACACACTTATACATGTAATAACTAAGCTTAGCAGGCGAACTACCAAAATAATGAAGTTGTATACGTTCTGTCTGTACAGCAGACGGACAGAAGCGGTTTCCCACACTGTGCCGTCACATGCACTGCGAATGTCGTTAACTTGATTCATCTTTAATGTGGCTGGACTACTAAGCCTACTACTGCTACCATCACCACCACCACCACCACCGCCACCACCGCCACCACCGCCACCGCCACCACCGCCACCACCACCACCACCACCGCCGGCACCGCCACCACCACCACCGCCACCGCCGCCACCGCCGCCACCGCCGCCACCGCCGCCACCGCCGCCACCGCCACCACCGCCACCACCGCTACCGCCACCACCGCCACCACCGCCACCACCGCCACCACCGCCACCACCGCCACCACCGCCACCGCCACCACCGCCACCACCGCCACCACCGCCACCACCGCTACCGCCACCACCGCCACCACCGCCACCACCGCCACCACCGCCACCACCGCCACCACCGCCACCACCGCCACCACCGCTACCGCCACCACCGCCACCACCGCCACCACCGCCACCACCGCCACCACCGCTACCGCCACCACCGCCACCACCGCCACCACCGCCACCACCGCCACCACCGCCACCACCGCTACCGCCACCACCGCCACCACCGCCACCACCGCCACCACCGCCACCACCGCCACCACCGCCACCACCGCTACCGCCACCACCGCCACCACCGCCACCACCGCCACCACCGCCACCACCGCCACCACCGCCACCACCGCCACCGCCACCACCGCCACCGCCACCACCGCCACCGCCACCACCGCCACCGCCGCCACCGCCGCCACCGCCACCGCCACCACCGCCACCACCACCACCACCACCGCCACCACCACCACCACCGCCACCACCGCCACCGCCACCGCCACCACCACCGGCACTGCCACCACCGCCACCACCACCGCCACCACCACCACCACCACCACCGCCACCGCCACCACCACCGCCGGCACCGCCACCACCACCACCGCCACCACCGCCACCGCCACCACCGCCACCGCCACCACCACCACCGCCGCCACCACCACCACCGCCGCCACCACCACCACCGCCGCCACCACCACCGCCGCCACCACCACCGCCCTCACCACCGCCACTACCGCCGCCACCGCCACCACCACCGCCACCACCGCCACCACCGCCACCGCCACCACCGCCACCGGCACCACCACCACCGCCACCACCGCCACCACCACCGCCACCACTGCCACCACCGCCACCACCGCCACCACCACCGCCACCACCACCACCGCCACCACCGCCTCCGCCACCAGCACCACCACCGCCACCACCGCCACCACCACCACCACCACCGCCACCGCCACCACCGCCACCACCACCACCACCACCACCGCCACCGCCACCGCCACCACCACCACCACCGCCACCGCCACCGCCACCACCACCACCATCGCCACCACCGCCACCACCACCAATAATAATAATAATAATAATAATAATAATAATAATAATAATAATAATAATAATAATAATAATAATAATAATAATAATAATAATAATAATAATAAATAAAGGTATAAAATATATAAAACAGTTTATATATAATTTAAATGAAAAAATGAAAATAAAAATAATTGGTATCGACAGATAATAAGGATGAAAGAGATACGAATACCAAAAATCTGTTAACTGATAAACCTAGAAGATATTACGAAGTAGAAAGACTCAGTAAATGAAATGGATTGAAATGTCGAGGACGGAAGAATATATATAGCAGTAGATGGAAAGGAACGTGATGTTATGGATATTTTCATTATTATCCATATATATGTACCTTTACCGCTGGTATGGATTTTGGATCTAACCTCCGCCACATAGTAACCTGCCGCACTGTTTGGAGCTTTGGCTAGCGCAGGGCACATAATCGGCCTGAATTTTTGAATGCATGGGTTTAGTGACCGTGAAGCAAATGACCACGATCCATTCCCTTGGTTTAGTGACCACGGAAAACATTACACGTGGGAGAAGCGACCAAGCTGTTCCTACTTTCCCCCCACACTTTGTCCCTGGACGGGTCCTCCGCGCCAGAGGCAAGCGCGCTACCAACTGCGCTACCGAGGCGGTCATGAAGTGTACATGGGCAAGTGTAAAAACTGAGGGAGATTTTCATCGTTAGTTGTACTTTTGTTTTTAACGGTGAATTAATGAAATGGGTGAAATGATGCTCAAGTGAGCCCGAGGTCCATAGAGCTTTAAGTTACCCAACATTCATCTTCTCAGGATAGGGGAAACCTGGGGAGGGGGGGGGACCTTATCCGGAAAAGTCGTCCTAAGCGAGATTCGAACTCGCGACCTCTTGGACGATTGGCGGTTGTAAAATGGCGAGATTTCATGATAGCCGTACACGTCATTGGGGAAGTAAGTGCACATATTTGCAGTGGTAATTGATGACAGTATAATGAATATTATTGCATCACTATTTGTTTCACTTACATAAGAGCAGTGCGTTTTCAGGTTCGTTAGTAGATGTGCCACAGAAGGCGTGTCGCAGAGGGGGCAGAACGAATGCTGTAGCGCTTCAACGAATGTAGCTTCGGAACTGAGATTGAATGACTTCTTCAAATACAATGATCTCAACCTAAAGTGAAGCCAAATGGAGAGATCTTGCTCATTAAGTTCACGGCGCAATTACGACTGTGCGAAAAAAAATCAGGTTATAAACTATGTGATTGGTTTATAGTAAAACAGAGGAAAAGAAAAATTAAGTAACACAATAAAGTAGATAATATAAGGTAGCAATTATTATCAAATCCTGCACTTAAATTCCTGCATAAACGAAGCGTTACAAGACCTAACACCGCGTAATAAAAAACGCACTGTAATTACGTTATTGAATTCCTCTCTTGCTGACAATTCTGTTCAGGACATTTGATTGAGCTTTCAATCGTATACTTGTTGTCATTAGTTAATTATTTCGAGACCCAAGATTGGGGAATAATTATCATGAGAACAAGCAAACATTAACCTCAATTAAATTACTGAAAAATTAGCAGCATTCATGTATTACTGAAGACAGTTGTACAATTGAGTTTTCTATGTATTTCTTCGTTAACGCAGTGTTTTTCCCTCCATAAGCATCCGCTGAAATGGGAAATACAACCACATGAGAGCTCTATGGCAAAGAACCCTTTATTTAATTAACTGCAGCCAATATGTTTTAATTAGCTTAGATCTCCAAAGGGAATAACTGTTTTTCAGTGGAGCAAAACAGCGCATGTCTCTTATTTTTGTGATCAAGTTAAAATACACAGGACATACATTGCACCCTTAATTAAAACACACAATATTAACGTAGTGTATATTTTTACTCTCTCTCTCTCTACTACGTATAGTAAAGTAGAGGAAGTATTGTATTCCACACAAAAATTCGATGTCGAGATTTCAGCGGAAATATATGTTTTGTGGCCCCCTGAATAAAAAAAGTCTTTTTAGAAAAAGGTCCGTGTGTGTGTGTGTGTGTGTGTGTGTGTGTGTGTGTGTGTGTGTGTGTGTGTGTTTGATATATTTTTATGACTAATGAAATTTATGTCTTGAATTTTCTGACTATAGCCCCTGTAGTCGTATTTACTCTGGATGACTTTTGCATAACTGGTCAACCGTTAGAGATAGACTAAATCTGAGTATAGAAAAAATGTAGATGTTGCTAAAATACACAATTTATGTTTATATATTTATCCATTCTGGAGATATGCTTTTTTACTTATGTGACCTTTGGAGAACTTATACTTCTGTCAAATATAACATCATTATTCTTTTTTTATATCTTAACCTGCAAAGAGAACAGAATCTCAAAGCTTTAAAAGATTTGACTATCGCTCAAAGCCTACTGTATTCTCATATTCCCCCTACACCTACAAATAAATAAGCAAAGGAAGTAAGCAATGAGATAATTTCTGCAAATGTTTACCTCGACTAACACGAAGAAGATGTAGGAGTTACAGTTTGTAAGAACGGTTAGTACAAAAGTAGAGTCATGTAAATTGAACATCAGATTTTTTGAATTGCGTCCATCAGTCATAGAATGTACACGTCGAATTTTACATAATGCACTTTTGACATTTTGAAGTTCTTACTGGAACATTTGTTAATACTGTCACGTCGAGCCTACAATGGAGGGAAAGGGCCAAGCTACTTCACATCACGTGCCGTGCCGTGCCGAGCGGGTTAAGACATTCAGGGCCGAGCTGCCTCGCGGGACTTCTGTGTGTATGTGACTGTCAGCAATTTAGTGGGCAGGAATAAACGGTATTTTCATAACGTTCGCGACACCTCTGTTGCGCCATTTCCGTTGTGTGTGTGTGTGTTTGTGTATGTGAGTGTGTGGGTGGAACTTCAGAAAGGTTCGTGTGACATCATCCCGAGTATATAAGGAGACCAGAGGAGTGAGTTTTAGAGTTGATTTACGGACATGTGTCAGTGTGTCAGTGAGTGTGAGACAGCTGTGCGTGTGTGTCGTCGTGTTGGTACGTCGTAAGAAGATTCAACAAGCGTCGCCATGATTGTAACGTTATCATTAGGGTATGAGAGACAGAGGAAGAAATAAAGACACAAAAAGGACTGAACAAATAATGAGAAGTAAAAATTGTATGTTGCGGTAGCCCGAAGAAGTGTAGACTGTGTTAACGACGGGAAGAATGTGTATTTATGATAACATTTTAGAAGAAAATAAAGTGGTAGAAAAGTAAACGAACGGAATTTTGTCATTTTGTCACAGTGGTGTCAGAAATGGGATTTGTCGATTTGTCGTTTTGTTACAATGCGTAAGTGTTCAGCTGATCGTAGTCTGCTCGCCTCCATGTTCGACTTAATTAAATTGCTACTGCATTTGGAACACATATGACTATGGCAATCAATTATCTTGTTCACATTATTCCTTCATAACCTCTCGAGACATCCGTATTTTCTCTGCTTGATACAAATCCAATCTTTTGTGTGAGCGAATGAAAACTAATTAATGTTCCTCTACTGGTTGCATTAGAGATAATCTACGAGTATATTTTCTAGTCGTACTAGTTTTATAATCAGCCATAACAGAATATAAGTCTGAAGTAAAACCGAAACGAATGTCAAACTGATTCCTGGTAGCGATAATCAATATTCAGTTGCTAAAGCTATTGGAATGGCCAAGAGCCGTAATAACCACAGCTGTAACACATCCACTGGTCTTTTAGGAGTAAATAAATGGAGACAGATACTAAAATACCATTCTCTGCTGATGCAGTGGTCTATGGGCAATTAAAGCTCATATGTTGGCATTTTAATATGGATTATAAGAAAACTCCATTGCATGGGACATTCGTAAATATAAAAATGTGAAAAATAGTTTTGCAAGAAATAT
This sequence comes from Tenodera sinensis, assembly GCA_030765045.1. Classification (NCBI taxonomy): domain Eukaryota; kingdom Metazoa; phylum Arthropoda; class Insecta; order Mantodea; family Mantidae; genus Tenodera; species Tenodera sinensis. The sequence goes on along the minus strand of CM060963.1, from coordinate 119,173,433 downwards.
CAATTTAGCGACATTTTGAGTACTTAAATCGCGAATATATATGGTAAAATGTGAGGGAGGCAGAAAATATAAACAACTTTTTAGGAGTTTTCTTAATGTATAAGTCATGTAATATGTATTTATTAACAACTTTTAACTATCTTTAATTCAGTTACCAACTTATAATTGCATGTTTTAGAGGTTAATTATATTTTATTTACTTAGATGATTGTGTGATGTCGGGCGCGGCGAAGGACGGCCGGAGCCGAGCTATGTAATTCACACCTCATACCAGGCGCGGCGCGTAACAAAGGTGTTCAAGGTTAAGCTTCCCCACGCCACTCACGCGAGCAAATATGTGTTAACAATCATAGCGGCAGAACCAAAAGGGTTTTTTCCCAAATGATTCTAAAAGTGTCCGGCGGCCAGCTTGTTTGAAGATGTTCGAGAAAGACTGGCTCGTCATCGCCTGTAAAACGAGTGAGAGCAGGCAGTTTTTGAGTCCGTCAGTATGTCAGTTATTGCAAGATATGTCACGTTGAAGTGAAGAAGTTTTAATGAGTGTTGAGTAATTATATCGCCGGAGATAGTATTTGAGAGACAGAGAAAGTGAAGAGTGACAGTGAAAGGACTGAGTCAAGGTTACGAGAAGAAAACAGTTGTTGGTTGTAATATGCATACCAAAAACTGTAGACTGTGTTAATGTCAGTAAAAGAACTTTTGTGAAAAGTTTAGAAGAAAAATAAATAGAGAAAGACAAAGAAATTAGATTGGACTTGTGCCATCCTTGCCACAATTACTCACAATGGTTCAGCTGTTTTATTCGTTACAAATGAAAGAGAAATACTTCATGCTCAAATAATTTGAATTGTAAGGTAAGTTTTAAACCAAGAAACCACATCAGCTCTTGGAAGGCATTGTTAGGTAGAAGGTGCGAAATGGAATGCGTCTCATCTGCTCAATTAACATTTGTGTCGCTCATGAGCAGACTTGAACTCGCTCAACGATCTAGTAGTTAGCAGGAAACTAGAGCCACTCGTCTAATTAATGCACGTGGTGGTTAATGAATGTCGACATTATGCAGACCAAGATGCCACACTATGCCTTCCTCTCACGGACATATGTCACAACCTCAGGTACACTCGAGCGAATATAATAGCATCGTACACACATTCCGACACTGCTAGTGAGTAATTAAAGTTTCACATTCGATAATAACTATTGTTACGCTTAGTGGGAGAAGTATTAAGTACCAAGATGCCGATGTTCATTAGCAAATGTACGATTTATGTTTTTGTTTTAGTGACTAAGTTGAAGAGTAGGTTAGCAGGTTAGGGCTTTGACAGAACTTTTAACAAATATGTACTCTAAAATGTATGTAAAATGTCAAAAAAGAAGAAATTATTTTTCAAAACTGTTCAACTATTTTAAAAATTATTTCAGCTATTATAAGGACATAACATCTACAAAGTGTAAAAATGTCAGCCTTTTAGATGGCATAGTTACTTAGAAATGTTCCTTATATATGACACATTTGAACATTGTAAAGACAGGGCATTGGGTATCTCCTTAAGCGCCTGTGTATAAGAGTACAAAATTTCAACCTCCTACATGCAGCGGTTGGCGAGTTGTTTCATTCATGTATACGGACTGTCATACGATGCTCTTAGGTACGCCGTTATAAGTAATGCACCTAAAGACTAATAAGAGCCAGAAAGTGAGGGTCATTCGTAGAACACTGGAAGCATTTATTGACGCTGTTTCTGAATTAGGTTCATTTTTAAGATATGCGCTTAAGGAGACCAACCTGTGGAATCTTAAATGCTATGTTCCTTAACCGATAAATTTCATATTTTATCACATACCACTAAATTTACGCACAACAATTTCCCAAATTTCCTATAAAATACATGAAGCAATTTCAGAATTACATTCCAAGAGTACCAGTTTGTAAAATTTATCACAAGAGATTCATATAAACATAAAATAAGTATTATTGTACAAAATAAATATTAAGTACATTTTTCATTGTTTCTATTACATTTTGAGGTTGCAACAATGTTGTCAATATATTGTTATTATGGTGTTAAGGATCTAATGTACAAAAGTCAAAATTTAGTTCTTGTTTATGAATACTTGTGGATTTCGTATTTACTTTGAAAACATAGTTCAGGTTTTTTTAATGAAATAAGCCTTTGCAATTAGAAATGTGTTGTAGTGTTCAATGCTGTTAGCTGAAATACCGTTGTCCATAGTTCGACGATTTATCCCTAAAACATTCAGACTTAGGTTGCACTTGTCCAGTAGCCTTGAGTTTCTTTACGGACATTTAAAAAAAATATTATTCAACACGCTTAAGCAAATATTTAATTGAAACTCTTAGGATACTGTAAGGAATCAAAATAAACTAAACAAATAGCAACATCGGGAAAACACTATGCAAAAGCACAACGATAAATACCACTGGAAGAATAGCCAGTAGAGAAAACCGCGCAAATGTAATTCCTTGCGTTTATATTTCCATTACATAGAAAATTGTATGAATTGTTTGTAGAAAGTGAGAAGAGAAATACTTGTGAATAAATTACACAAAACCACAGTGAATTAAAACATCCTTGTGATGTAATCCGTTGCATTCGTGTTTGAATCATATGGAAAACTATGTGAACTATCAAATGAAGAGCAAGTAGAGAAGAACATGTGAATGTGTTACATGAAAGAAAAGTCCAGATAACTGTGTGAATGTAATACATTGCATTTCTGTTTCAAATATATAGAAAATTATATATATTGTTTGTACAAGTGAGAGTAGAGAAAGAAATGTGGTTGTGTATCGTAAAAGAAAGGTGAGTGGAGAAAAACTTGTGAATGTAATATGTTACGTTCCTATTTCAATAATAGAAAATTATATGAATGGTAGTTAAAGGGCAAATAGAGAAGAATATGTGAATGTGTTACGTAAAAGAAAAGCTAGTAGAGAAAACCATGTGCATGTAATTAGATATGGCAGTTAGTATGAATGAAACAGATGAGCCCATAAGGGATAAACAAATATTCACGTAGGTATATCTACATATACGAGCAGATAGATATAGCAGGACACTGATGCTGCTACGTGAAATCAAGTTGTCATTGGGACGGGAAGTTTGCAAAGGAATCGTTCCAGATCTAAGTTAAGGGTATCCCCCGAGATTTTCCAGCTATGAGGTTTGAGGAAAACCTAACAACTGTCAGGGGGACGGTCCTAGTGGGATTTGAACTGCGTATCTCCAGTTCCTAAGCCCGCATTTGAAGGACTTTGGCCACTGGATTCGATTTTGCAATACCAAGTTATATTGTCATGTGCGTAATAAATTTTTCGTTTATCTGCAAAAATGAAGTATAATTATTTTAAACAGGCGCTGTCACTGGATGTCTGTCATTCAGCTGTCAACGGAGATTTAATATTGGACAACACGTGTTCACTGATGATGACACAATGAAGACGAAGGATCACACACAGAGATACCAGTGGGAATCGATCGCAGAATCGAGCTGAACTTACTTTACTCTTAGAGAATGCTCCTCTTTCTTCTGTTTTCTGTTTCTCTTTTATTTTTGATTGACTTTTAGTGTTTAAATATAAAGCAGAAGCTTTGTATGTATTATGTGTTTTGTGTGTGTTGCATATATGTATTGTGTTGTGTGCGTTATGTATGTGTTGTGTACATGTTGTGTGTGCGTCTTCTATGTGTTGTGTTGTGTATGTCTGTGTTGTGTGTGCGCCTGATGTGTTGTGTATGTGTGTGTTGTGTATGTTTGAGTAGCTAATTATTGGTAAGGTGTGTAAAAGCACAAATTACGTAAAGAGATCAGGTTTCGTAACATCCATGCAATTCAGAAGCTGGAAGAACTTTATCGTATTGAAAATTATATACCAATTAATGATTTTACGGAGGAAAAAGCGTTATTTAACTCTCCATGCAACCTTTTCATAGGAACGACCCAAGTGCGGTATTATAAGTAAAGTTTTCCCTCTAATCCTTCCCAAATACGGAAAGCAGTCCACCATTTCTCGGCGAGGCGAGGCGAGGCGATCGATCTGAAAATGGGAGGTCGTTTTCCTTTATGTTGTTCTGTGCTTAGTCCCCAACCCCTTGGAGAGCCGAGTTAAGAACTTGGCGATTTGCCCTCCTCATCTTCCTCTCGGGGAATCGACTCGCCCGGTGGCGCTGCTGATGGCGTAGTTTACATTATGGCACGTCCTTTTCCTTCGGGATCCTCACCACCACTTGCATAAACACTCACATATTCATATGCTTGCAAGGAAATTGGTTTCAGTGCACCTGATCCTCTTGAAGAAGTTCAAACATTCAAAAGTTTCAGACCATTCCATAAACTGGAAAATGTATAGAAGTTGTTTTATTCTGTAAGCCAGTAGATAGAATAGTTCTCATTTTATATGAAGCTTTATTACATGGGCACTGGAATTTTAAGTGTGATTCATAAGACTTCAAACTGCATCTAAGGAGTCCGGGGGATGCAGCATGCTGACCTTAAGCAACTCCATTACACTCTACAATTGATAACTATGTTGTGTTGTGTACAGGTCATGGATTGATGCCATTTTTACCATCAGGTTTTGGAAAAGATAAGTGAATATAACTTAGGTTATCTCCTGTTTTTAGAATATATTAAGGCGTAGAAGGGAGAAGGACAGACGTGGAGGAGGACTTCGGTACTTTGACCTCAGATATCTTTTATTCCCGTGCCCCGAAGGTACGCCCCAGGGAGGGAGGGGTGAGGTGGGAGGAGACAGAGGGCGGCCAGATCACAGGAGAGCAGGCACAGCAAAGGGCAGGATCGCTACATTTTCCCAGTTATAAACTCCCTGGCATCTGCCACTACACCACCTTGTCGGTCTGGGTGGCTCAGTTGGTTAGACGCTGGCCTACTGTTCCCAAGGTCGCGGGTTCAAACCCGGCCCAGGCCGATGGTTTTTAAGTGTGCTTAAAAACGACAGCTCCATGTCAGTAGATTTACTGGCATGTAAAAGAACTCCTGTGGGACAAAATTCCGGCACACCGGCGACGCTGATGTGATCCTGGCAATTGACAGCGTCGTTAAACAACAAAATAAAATAAATGCCACTACACCGGTCACGCAGACCGCCGCCTGCAGGGGCCACTCCGTGGCTCAAGGTCCTCGTTGTGGACATGATCCGGAGCCCGGCTGCCGTGACAGGGGACGGAGCATTTCGTCCCACCATGCTGCACCCGAAAGTCCGCTGACACTTTCTACCCCGAAATAGACCAAACGGATGAAAGATTAGTGAAGTGAAATGGAGGGATAGGAAATTCGGGGGATGAAAGTAAGTTGCCCAGCATTCGCCCGGTGACCCGGGAAAACCCCCGAAAAAATCCATGGTTCAGTTAGGTCAGTCGCGGGAATCAAACCCACGACCTCCCGAATGCGAGCCTCACACTTCACCACGGAGCCATCTCGCTCGGTTATTAAGCCGTATGATAGAGTACAAAGGGTTAAGTTATGGAAAACAACGGAGGAAGAGTATATATTTAATTAATGCCATTAAGCCCCTATATACTAAAACAGTTATAACCTTCAAGGATAAAGGTACAGAGGTTAGTATAGGATTAAAACGGGGATATGGACTATCACCTATTTTGTTTTATATATATATATATATGTAAATCCCGCGCGACAGCCCACGAAGGGCCAAGGCCTACCGCCCAGCCGCTGCGTCCCTCACCTCTACCCACTACAGGCATCATCGGTGAGGTGCAGTACTGGAGGGTGGGACGTGGTCAGCGCCCCGAGTCAGTTATTCGGATTTCTAGACCTGGGGCCGCTACTTCTTCATCAACTAGCTCCTCAATTGGTCCCCGGGACCTAACGAGGCTGAGTGCACCCCGTGCCAGACCTCCCAGAGGGGATAAAATCCCCCTGCTGGTACCGGGGATCGAACCCGGGTCCTCCGCGCCAGAGGCAAGCGCGCTACCAACTGCGCTACGGAGATGTATCCGCTGTATATATAAGTGTTTAAAAAGTGTCCGATATTGCAACAGGAGCTTGCATTTTTCAAAACTAGAATAAATGTTCCTATAGACGTACATATGTATGTCCGGACACATACCTACCTGTTGAGTTGCGTTTGATGAGCAGTCATGTAGTTGAGGCATCAGAATCGCTTTAGTTTGAATGTGTGGGCATGTACATTTTACCTACAGAACGATAAACAGGTCCTGTGAATTATCGATTCCTGTGCATTGAGTTACCGGTGCTTCTGAGTGACATTGTGCGTGTAAAAAGACACCGCATGACGGTGCACCACTCTATTTTGTACGTATCGTGCGACAACACTTAAACCAAACACTTAATGGATGATGGCTTGGTAGAGGAGATCCAGTAAGATGGCCTCCCTTGCGCCGGAGGTCAGTCCATTGGATTTCTTGCTATGGGGACATTTAAAGAATTGATGGATGCCAAAACCATCGACAATGCGTGTGACCAATGCATGTGCCCAAATCGGAGAGGGGGTACCTGTGTTCAAAGGAGTTCGGGATTCTTAGAGTGAGTGAGTGACGTTTAAGGGCCCGTCGACAGCTAGGTCATTTGGACCCCAAGGGATTCTTAGAGAAGAAGAGCTGAATCACGTGTAAGACTGCATGGTAATCACATGGAGGAACTCTTTAGTAATATCGACATAACATGCAGATGTTAAAAAATTGCAGATACAATCCGAACTCCTGTTTGGCGTTATGGATGTTTACCGACAATTATTCTGTTAAGCGTTTGTGAGAGCTCACTTGTTAGATGAAGCCCATTGTCTGATGTAAATACTCAACACAAGTACAATGGCTAATATATCAACACGAATTTGTTTATAGGAACATTTATTCTAGTTTTGACCAATTCCAACTCCTGTTACAATATCGGACACCTTTTAAACGCCCTGTGTGTATAAGACCGCCTCCGAAGCGTAATGGCAGCGCACCTCCCTCTAGCGCGGAGGACCCGGTTTCGATTCCCTGTACTGGCGTGGGGATTTTTTCCTCCGCTGGAAGGTCTGGCACGGGCTGCACTCAGCCTCATTAGGTACCGGAGGGGCCAATTAAGGAGCTACTAGATGGAGAAGTAGGGGCCCCAGATCGTAAAGGCTGCATACCTGGCCGGGAGGGCTCGGGGCGCAGACCATATCCCACCCTCCAATACTGCACCCCACTCATGGCGTCTATAGTGGGCAGAGGTGCGGACAGCAGCCGGGCGTGACGCCCGGCCTTTGTGTCCCCAACCTTGGCCCTTTATGGGCTACTGCGCTGGGGCTTAGTTATATATAGTAATAGGAGAATGAAGAGATATATTTAAACCAAAAGGAGATAAGAATGTTGATATACTTTTCACAGGTGATCCTACTAGGAGAAAGTGAGGTGGAATTGCAAAGATCAGTTAATAAATTAAATGAGATAGGAAAATATTATATGAAGTACAGATGTACCAAAAACGCTGGAAGGAACATGTCTACGTACAGTGGTATTTTTTAGAGGTGGCGCGTGACCTTGTCACTCGCGCATATCCGAGCATCACGCAAAGCGATGGTGGGGGTAAGTTTCCACCAGCAGCCTGCTGGCTAGTGGGCTGGAAGTCGAAGAGATACTAACCAGACACCCCTTTTATCTTGCAATAGACAAGTGGACTCGACCATGAACTACTGCGCAACATTACAACACACGCCACCTCTAAAAATACCTCTGTATGTCCTCTTCAAGATGTCCACCGTAAGCTTTAGTTCATAAACTTTCAGAAAGAAGAAGTGTTAGACAACGGAAGAGGTGGAGAGACCAGTTATCTTCGGAACATATTTGTAAGCCTAAACCTTATGAGGAATAATAATAATAATAATAATAATAATAATAATAATAATAATAATAATAATAATAATAATAATAACCACAACCATAATAACCACAACCATAATAACAATAACCGTCATCATCATATGATGACGATGGTGATGATGATGGTGTTGATGATGATGATGATGATGATGATGATGATGATGATGGTGATGGTGATGGCTGTGTTGGGCGCGATTAAATCGCTAGGAAATTACTAGAATTCTAGCAATGATGTAATACTGAAAAATACTAGCTATTTAGTACAATGCTTTGAAATCCTCTTTCTAATCACATATCAAAAAAATTCAAAATTCCAGCAAATACTAAGTACTTAAAATCTTTTGAAGAGCAAATCTGATATTAAAGCTGCTCCATTATCTTCTTAAAGGCTGCGGTAAAGTCATGAATACGCACTGTATATTAACAAACTCTTGAGGAAGTAAAACGGTGTGCTATACGCTCTTTCCTTGTTACTTAATAAACGCACGCACGCACGCACAAGCCAAATCCTATAATATTAACGAAACGAGCGTTGTGCTCAGCGAGAGCTGGCTCTGTTGCCATGCCGACCAATCCAGGGGAGTCGGGAAAACTATCTCCTAAAGGTCTTCCCGAAGAATCGTTGTCAGGGGCAACGAAAGAAACAAGCATGTCTGCCATCCCCTCCGTTTTGTTCCAAGGTTTTATTACGCACGAGGGCTGCACAGAAGCTAGCAATACTGAACAATAGGGGACCCAGGAGTAGAATTCCCTGATTGCTATTTATTGAAGTTCAAGCAAGAATTTAGAGCAGACTAAGATTCCTCAGTCTTTAAGTAAACATAGGAGACGTGCAGAAAAGCAACCAAAGGAAGAGCTTTAAATACGACTTGAGAGAAAATGAAATCTCCTTTCAACAATCAAAGGTCATGGAAGAGCGTACATTTGTGTGATGTAACTTCAAGCGCTCCATTATTTCTGCTGGAAAAAAAGATCGTCAAGCTAACCCCTAACTGATCCATTTCACCGCAGTGTACACTAATTTATTAATGAATCATTATTTATGCTGCCACTGAAAGTTCCAAATAACGAATTCGTACCGTTATCTATTATTTGAATCCATTGATTACTGATGTCCTTTAAAACACCCCTTTTAGAAACAAAATCAAACACTAGGCCAATGGTTTGCACTCGGATGTTTTACTCTACTCTGGCACAAACTATTCTTACACACACTTTTTCCTCTATCTACTTCTTGTTAGTTGAGACAAAATAAACTGCGTTTTTTAACGAGATCTACATTTTTATAGTAAGATTTGGTCTATCTCTTACCGTTTACCACTTATGCAAAATTCATCGAGAGTAAGCAGGACTACACAGGCCGTAACCAGAAAATTCAAAATATGCATTTGATTTACCATAAAATATCTTAAACATATGACATTTTAATCAAAATCATTAGTAATTTTTGAGAGAATCAGAATTTGTGAAAAAGTTTCCATGTAAAGGGCAGTTTAGGGTGGAGGAAGTTCCGTCAATATCTTCGTGTCACATCCTTGAAGGATATTAAATACCAACTTTTGTTTTTAACCGAATTTTCTTTTTTTGAGTTTTGTGTTCAGACACACACATCGACACACATATTGACACACACATCGACACACACACACACACACACACACACACACACACACACACACACACACACACACACACACACACACACACACACAAACACATGCGCGCGCAAGTGCGAACCATTTTGCAAAAATGCTCTTTTTTTGGATTCAGGGACCCCCAAAACGCATATTTCCGGTGAAATCTCGACATCGAATTTTTGGGTGGAATACTTACTGGTAGAGAAAGTAATATCTATGCCATCCTCTGTTGAGCGTTATAAATCAGAATTTGCTGTTTAAGAAAATTAACTGTCGTGATAACTGTCGTAAACCAATGCAGCTATTTCTTTCCATTAAAACAATTTCACGGTCATGAATTTTGCTAAAGGTGAGCTGCGTAACCATTAATGTAATTTGTTGTTGCCCTGTATGTTTAAGGACAGAAGAAGCGATGAAATGAAAAACAAACGAACCGCAGAAAAGTAAAAACCGATCATCATGTGATTGCTCTCGAGGAGACCTGATTGCAAAACACTGGATGCGGTCGTGCTTGGAGGTTTTGTCGTCGGGTCTCTATAGAGTTTCATCGGTTTTCTAACGCAGCAACTCCTATACGTAGCTAAGGCCGTAATGGAATTTCAGGTTTCACGTCAACTACAATCGGACTTGTAATTTGCCAAAGAAACTGCGAACTGGGCTTTCCTATATCTGCGCTCGACAATCCCGGCCTTCAAATTCAGGTCACGTCCGATCCTTACTGCTTAATTTACTCTCTCTCTCTCTCTCTCTCTCTCTCTCTCTCTCTCTCTCTCTCTCTCTCTCTCTCTCTCTCTCTCTGAAGAAACGAGGAAGTAACTCAATAAATCGATAGACCATTTCTGTAGCGTAATGGTTAGCATTGCTAGTAAAAAGGTTTTGTGTCCCATATTCCATTGCTTTCCCGAGAGAGCAATTTATTTAAGTTTATGATCACCATCATCAATCATTAGGTTAGTTCACCCTAGTCTCAGAAGTGGAAAACCAGATAACTATATCATCATACGGTAATAATGTCATTGAAGGAAATTAGTGGCTTAGGCAACCAGCACAAAACACCAGTAATTAAACAAAAATCTGATATGCTGCACTCCATGATTTTCTTGTACTAAACATTCTTACAAACTTGTATTTCTCTAATTTTGCTAACTTTCTTATAGGTGCAAGGAGAATATGGGACTACAGTAGGCTTTGAACGACAGTCAAACCTCTCAAAGCTTTAAACTTCCCTTCTCTTTGCGCAGTCAAGAGATAAGAAAAGTGAATAATGACCCTTAATTTGAGACAAGTGTAAGTATTGCAAAACTCATACAAATAACAAGGTATATATCTCTTAAATGGTTCACTTCACAAAAAATGCATTTAGACATGACATGTGAAAATATGCTTAAAATATACATCACTTATAACGAAGACGATAAACCGTGTTCCCTGATAAATTATGTTTTTCGTCAATAGAAATAATAGAGGTGATATTTACGAGCGTTCTTAGTATGATCTAACTGCGTCCTTAGGTTTCTGAACAATGAACTAAACGTTTCCATATCCCTGACCATTGTGTTATACTAAATCGATTATTAAACACCAAAGCTGGAGTTTGAATTTACTACTACTGCCATTCTTCGTGATATAGGGTTAACAGAATCCAACCTTCTCTCTTTTGAGAACCTTACGCAGTGAGCGGCAATAGCCCACTCCTATCCTCAGTCGGAGGAACAGTCAGTATCCAGTGATGGAAAGAAATAGGCGATTCCATGGAAGTTGCTAATTCATACCTTGCATTTTCTGAGAATGTTCTCAATGTACTTAAAATGCCACATGTTTAAGATATATGTTCATGGAAAATGAAATACATATTTTGAATTTTCTATCCACAGCCCATATAGTCCGTCTTAATGACTTTTGAATAACTGGTAAACCGTAAGAGATCGACCAAACCTTACTATACAAAATGCAGATCTGTTAAAACACACAAGCTATGTCTAAATGTATTTTTTGTGAAGTTAACCATTTCGGAGATTCTTATTATTTGTGTGAGTTATGCAATACTTAAATTCTTCTCAAATGGGAGGTCGTTATTCACTTCTTTATGTCTTGACCATGCAAAGATAACGGAATTTCATAGCCTTCATATATCGAACAGCTTTAAAAAATTTGACTATTGCTCAAAACCTACTCTTTGCCCATATTCCGCTTGCACCTACAAGAAAATTACCAATAAGATAATTTCTCTAAATATTTGTCTCAACTAATGTAAAGAAGATAGATAAATTAGGTTTTGGAAGAATAGTTATTACAAGAGTAGAGAAAGTTTTAAATTTAGTCTTGAAAGGCTAATTCAAGCGCGTCCTCCTGTGCAAAATACCAGACATTAGAGTTTTCAATCTAGCTAAATGCAAGAAATAAAGCAATGGAGAAACCTATGTACTTGGTTAAAATGTATTGATTTTAATGCTATCGGGTAGGTATATATTCAGAAAGTACAAAGACAGTTATGCAACTGATGTACTTAACCTTTCGAACAAGTTGTTATGATTATTATTAGTACTACTAATAGTATTAGTATTAACCAAGACAGTGTGTAGTTGATGTGTTAATAGGGTCAGCTATGCATCAGTCTTGTGCACAAATATGACAACAAAAATTGCAGCTGGAGAAAATTGAGGTTGCTCAAGAAACTTTTATTCCTAATTCTGCAGCGTATTTCACCATTTTATATATATAAAAACTTATTATGGTGGTAGAGGTGGTGGTGGCGGCGGTGCAGTGGGGATGGCGATGTTCGTATCGTGTCCTGTATGGTAGGATTGGAGAATGTTCAATGGCTGTTGAACTTGGACCTAAAGAAGTGTAGTGCTCCCGCTATCTCCTACTAGAAGTTAAGTGAAATGAAGACCACAGTATATCGCAATATAAGGTTTTTATTGGAGCGAGAAAAAGTTTGAGAAGACGTGGCGCAGTCTCTACTTCTGAGAATGTGTAAAAACACTTAACACACGTATATCACATGCCATTTTTTGGGAGATAGTTCTTTAATACGGCGTATGTATGAAATGAGAAATACTAACCTTGAAACATAACATTCATTTCTCCATGGTGTCTTGATGGTTGAACATAATTAGCATATGTTAACTATAGCATCTTTCATATCTCTCTTTAGATTTTCAGGTATGAGAGAAGTATAGTATTTTCTAATTTTCTTCGATGTCAGTATCAGTACACTCGTTCAAGTTAGACGCCATGATTACTTTAGATAATTATTGATTTGAGCATGGCCTACTCTGTTTATCTCCCGGATTGTGTATTAAGATTGAGTGACTCTGCATATCTTCGATTGTCATTACAACGAAAGTTGGACAGATTCTCGTGCTTATTCTTTTAAATTGTAACATAAATAAGTAAAAGAACAGTTATTGGGGTAGTAAAAATGAACAAATGGGTTACGTTATATTTTATATTTAAGGGTGTGAAAATGCTAGTGGCCTAGGACTTTCAAATATAAAATATAGGAGGGTAGGTTAAGTTGATAGATGTGAATACGGGATAATTCATTTATCTGGAATGTCAACATAACCGGAAAGACCATGAAATCTCCCAGAAAGAGTATACGGGCTTAAAGGCCCCATACCTATGGGTGAGATCGAACCTGGGAACATGACGTGGCCGGGAATCGTATCTCCTAAGTTCTAGCCCACAACATCATGGCAGGGACCGCCATAGCCGTAGGGACATCAGCCTCCAGATCAGCTGGCTTGTTATTTTTCGTCTATGTGTATTTGCTTCAATTTCCTTTATCTGTTGACAAGTAATAATGTGTTTAAGATTTTAAATCAACTTGTTAACTTGCTGAAAGGGATACTCTCCTCCTTGACTATCGAGAGGAAACCAAACCTTGGATCATAGCAGAACCAGGAAGGGTGATCAGCCCAATGCATGGTAAGGTGGTGAGCAAGAAGAAAATGAAATATAGTGATGTAGGCTTAGCACAAAGGAAACCCGCGGGAACAGCTTCGGTCAAGTTAGTTGACCTGGGGGTTTGAACCCGAATGCGAGTCACACACATTACGTGGCGCCACCTCGCTTGGTCAGCTTCAAATTATAATGAACATAGCCAAGCGTACTTGTGCTTCACTTATTAGTATGAATTTCACTATTATTGAATGCTTATCTTCAGTGCAAGGTTTCCATGAAACGTATAAAATGTCAGTTATACACAGCTAAATAACTGCTTAACAACCAGGTTTGTTTTCTCAACACATAAAAAACTTGAAACTACCTGACGGCAACAGAACTATTCTTTCCCCTCTCTCCTTCTTTCTCTTTTCCTTCAAAGTTTTGTAGACACATGCACTTTAAGTCTCCTTTATTTCCTCAGTTATTTGAAGTGCCGTACAACACCATGGCTTTTAACCTTAGAACACTACTTCCTTGGGCCATTTTGGAAAACGGCTTTTGTTGTTCTTTTATAATACTCTTTAGCTCTTTATTCAGATTTGAGTTTGTCTCGTTGGATGAGCCAGGAATTGCAAGTTGTTTATCCAATGAACATGAAGTTCATTCTTGTCAACGGAGTTGTGCTTCCAGCACAAGTGAGAATGCCAAAGTTTTTCAACGCTGTTTTCCTCTTCTTCATCTAATTTACCCATTCTGGACTCCTCTAACGCGAATTCATTGAAAATCTGAAGTATTCTTTCCTGTTCATCATTGGTTGGGACCATCTCCATTACTCTAAAAATACGGTAACACTTAGGCCGCTATTGCTCATTATCATTACATTTTACATTTTACGCCGCATTCCTGCAGCAAACATTTAAACTGAAATATTGTTTTTCAAACTTATTTAGTGCAACTAAATTTTAAAACACCCAAGTAAAGCACATAATTCCTAACACCTGTTGACACTAAAGATACGTAGAGAGATTTTCTACAAACACTAACCATACCTCAAATTGGCAAGGTGAATTTACCTTTAAAGTGTTTTGCCACGACCGTTCCCACTGGATTCTAATTCTTTAATGAATGCTTTAAGCACTTAGTGCGGCCGAGACATAAGCTGTGGAGGGTTATGGAATTATAACTATAACGTAAGTACCAGTATACGTAAATACTACGTACAGTTAGTGTTCTAGAAGTATGCATGAATTGTATAACTTTAAAGAGCTTTTGCCGTTGATTTTTCTTATAAACGTTCAATATTACATCAAGTATAACGTCTATCTGATATAAAATACTGTCAAGTAGTTTACAGTTTACTCTGAAATTATATATTCAGGCTATTATCTATTATTTTTAAATTATTTTACATATCGGTTTCGGTGTTCAGGTTTTAACGTGCCTTGATTGAAATTAAGAGGCAATATTACTGTGCTGATGTATGTATCGTAACCCTTGCAGTGTGTGCCTACTTGACATTTGCAGGTTTCCTCAAGGCGGCAACAAGCTGGGCATTAAAGGCTACCAGAAAGCGGTGTTTCACCACAGGTGGCTGAGTCTTTATTTTTGCATGCAGTGATAGCAAGGGTGGAGTTTAGTAACCGCAGTATCGACATTACATTTCAGCGCTCTCGCTCTCGCTCTCGAACCAGGCAGGCAGGCAGGCGTGAGAAGCTCCAGATGCCGTTTTCTTCCGCACCACTATCGATTAGTCGCGAGCGGCCGTCTCGCCTCGCTAGTTATGCAACCCGCGGGGCCGCTAAGTCGGAAAAGTTGTCCAACAGACCTTGTTCACGTCATGCTCTTCGTTTATTGAAACGTTGCGCTCTCCAACATTTTGCATCATCGACTTTTCTGCCTCGCCGAAGCTTGTGGTGGAATATAGCGTTCCTTCAAACGACAGCCTTACATTTCAACGTGAACTTCTTTATACAACATCACAGTCTAAAAGTTAAAATAAATTACTTTTTATTCACTGTCAATTAATTTACGCATTTGAAATACCGTATTGTATTTTAGATGTTGTAGTAAATCTGGGCTCGGATTTTTAGGTGCTAAAACCTTTAGAAATACATATCTTTTATGTGCTGAAAATGTAAAAAATACGTGTCAAAACAAATAGAGTATTTTTAAGATCTTAATAACTGTGCTAATATAAATGTGCGGGATACTCACCAGACGTTATTCATAGAAAGGATCACTGCAGAGTTACAGTATACGCTTCTTTCTTAAATTTATTACTCCGACTGTCACGAACAATTCACATTTCCTTGATGCAATTTTTGTGTAAATTTATATGAATATACAAAAATATATATTTGCATAAAAATAAAAAACATGTTTTAAGTCCAATAAAACTAGAAACGTTTGCTCTGGTATGAATATTCTAAATATTAAACTCAGCTTCTAGTTCCAAGTTAGAACGTAAACTAAATATGTATCTACATAAACATCCGAGCCGTATTTAGTACCCTTTAGGGATATAACACTCTTTTCTTACTTTAACTTTTCAATGTATTCCCTTTACTATTCAGTTATTGATTTATTTGGCGAATGGTAAATTTTACAGCTAAGTTAACTTCAATGCACTTCACTCATTTTTTGATACGGAGCTTCATGCAATACCTACTTAATTTTAAAACTTACTCTTTTCGTGTTACGTTTCTACTATGACTGTTCACTTTAATGTCTCTCAAAATTAATGTTCACTTGCAAAACAGAAAGCAAAGACTGCAACAAAGGACAAAATGAGTTATTTAACATTTTAAAATTTATATTGCTCAGTGGATATAATCCATCATCATTAACAATGAAAAATCTTATTTTTGTGCATTTATTATTAAATGTCTTTTTCTGTTCATGGAGGTTTATTACACGTTCTTTCTAAATCAGTTCGTGCAAGACTTTAAACATAGAGTATGTATACGTAATTCAATATATGTATGGGTCTACATTCCTAAATCTTTAATATCCCTAATATGCATAACTATCTGAGCAGTTTGTATCGCGTTATTGCGCTCTCTTTACATTTTCGTTTCGTTTTAATGTTATTTTGGGTATTCTGTATTAAATCATATTTAAATGATACATCCATTCTTATTTCTGTCTTTTATTTTCTTCCCCTTTTTAAGCCGTAGCCGTCTTGCGTCTGTGCTTCTTAATATGTAATTTTGTAGTTTTTTTATTGGTAGCAAAAATCTCATTCCAGCACGCTGCCGAAAAGAGATTGTTTTTCTTGTTTTGTTTATTTCTTCTTTCTCACGTCATAAAACAAATCTATACTGCTAGTGCTTCACAAAATATTCATAGTGTTTCTTCCTTCCTTTTTCTTTTTCTAAGTTTCTACTTTTGGTTTGGTAAACGTTAATAACATTTATTTTAATATCTGCGTTGTTAAACCCCTCTTTGAAATAATAAAATAATACCTATATGATTAACATGATTTACTTTATTGATGCACAAAGCTTCTCTTCATTTATTTCCCCCCCCTCCACTTTTTGCCATTATTTCATTTACCTATACGTTAAAAGTTTTGGGGAACAGGTTGTGTTCCCTCTTAATCGTTTTTTTGTGACTTCTCGTCACTTTATATCCTAAATATAGCATAATATGAGTGGCCTCGTACGCACTTTTACTGATGAATCGTACTAAACAATACAAACACTCCCTCGCACACACAGGCACACACACGCACACACACGCGCACACACACGCACACAGGCACGCACACACAAGATGTAGTTCTCATTAAAACCAGCTTTTTATTAAATGTTTATTAAACACAGATTTCGTCAAACATTTTTTAGATATTCGTGACTATTAGTTTTATTTTGCCTCTTACACTGAGGTGCCTGGTGACTTCACTTTTCTTATGATGTAATATTGAGTATTTAGAATTTTAAATAAAAAATGTAGTAACACACTTTTTAAAGGTGTCATTGTTGATATAAACTCCCTTTGCACCTACGAAATGTGTAATGAAACCACATCACTACATTCTTATTTAGTTATAACAATGCAAATACAAAACATTATAAGGATGGTTTGTATAAGTTGACTAAAATATAGAACCTTAGGTAGAGAAAGTTATGCGAATGTAATGTAGCCTCTTTCTAAAGTATTTTCTTTAAATGAGTACAATGAAAGAATAGTGTCCATGGAATTAGGTGATATCATTCGTACGTTACCTGTTCACGTGAACATCAAACAAAGACATTTGAAATTCTTAATGTGAATGAATATATTGCAATATCCTCTCTGTATACACCAACAAAACTATTAAAAACCAAGATATTTTTCCAATAAGAGCCAAATTTAGTGCAGAGGTATATTATTAGAACACTTGTTGGACTAGTGGTAAGAAAAATGTGATGTATTGCACTTACATGACTTTCTCTACTGTTGTACTAACCATTTCTACTAACTCTTATTCCTATAGCTTCTTCGTGTTAGTTGAGATAAACATTTGTACAAATTATCTTATTGTTTATTTCCTTGTAGGTGCAAGGGGAATATTAAAATACAGTAGGTTGTCAGTGATTGTCAAATCTTTTAAAGCTTTGAGATTCCGCTCTCTTTGCAGATTAAGATATAAAAAAATGAACAACGATGTTGCATTTGACCAAAGTTTAAGTTTTCCGAAACTGACACAAATAACAAGGAATATCTCCCAAATGGTTCACTCTACAAAATAAATTTATTTGGACATAGACTGTGTGCTTTAGCGAGATCTTACATTTCTGTATATGTAGTAAGAATTGGTCTATCTCTTACAGTTTACGAGTCATTCACTGTAAACAGGACTACATAGGCTATAGCGAGAAAATTAAAAATATACGTTTCATTTGTCATAAAATATATTAAACATATGTCACGCTAATCAAAATCGTTAGACATTTTCAGGAAAATAAACATTTTGGAAAAATTTTCATATAAAGGAGAGTTTAGGGTGGAGAAATGTTTTTCACTATCTTCGTAGCGCATCCTTGAAAGACATTAAACTTAAATACCAATTTTGGTTTTTAACCGCCTTTTTGTCTTTTACTTATGCTGTCCACAGACTGACACACAAACACACGCGCGCGCGCGGACGTTTTTCAGAGTTGTTTTGTTTTTATTATTATTTTTATTTTTGTTCGGGGGTCCTCAATATGTATATCCGGTGAAATCTTGACAGCAAATCTTTGGGTGTAATAAAATACTTTCTCTACTTATATGTAGAGAGAAAGTAAACATAAAGCTGGTTGTCCAGACGTTTTAACCGAATGCTTTACCATAGGCTAAGTTTCAGCCATTTTATTCCTTAAGACAATTTATTAGATAGGTCCTGCAAGTTCGAAAACATATTTACATTTATTAGCACCGCTGATTAAATTGTTTTCTTCGACTTTGGCACAAGAGACATAACACTTCTGAACTCCGAGTTAAAGCAGAAAGCTTTCAGATGTGTCATGTTGTCACAAGGATTTGTGCCATTGGGACTACATTAACTAGGTTAAAATTCAGATCTGAGAGAGTGTCACAGAATGGCAAGTTTCCCACTGGCAAACAAACTGCAGGGAAATCATTGGAGCGTAAGGAAATAGTCCAAGGGGAAATTAGAGGCGCCCTGAAAATTTGATTTTCCAGGCAGAAGTGTGCAATACAGAGAAACCATTAACTTCCAAATGAAATTTGCAGTTGTGATTGGAAAGCAACTAAACGCTCAAGTATACTTGGTGAAAAATTATCTATTGGAAAGAGTTTTGTCGTAGTTTCCAAAGGGACGTGAACCTTTACGTCACCTTTGAAGTGTTTCATTTAGTGGCTATCTCGGGGTTTAAATTTCTGTTAGGATCGAACTGTTCTGTATATGTTTAGCCCACAGAAATCTGATTGTTACACGCACCTCCAATTTGGAATGAATATCCAGTTGGCATGTCATTGAGCCTGGCCTGCTCTGCTCACACAACACGACGGAATACCACACCACCCTATCTATCGTATGTGTGAGCAATTACTGTAGCTTGCTACACCTTGGCCACCATCAGCGTGCTCTTGTGGCGAGCAAGTGCAACTTACTTTTTGATTCACCCTCGTACTGCTCGCATAAATATTGCATTCAATCCATAAAGTTCTGTGCTGTGACACTATCAGAAATACACATACTCTGCTAAATGAAATAGTAGGTAATAAGTGCTTCGAGCCATAACGTAACGTTAGTCTAAATTGAGACACTTAGATTAATGATTCTTTCTCAGCCTTATGCAACACCCATTTGATAACACCCATTTAAGTAAACCTGGTAACTATTGAGACAG
This sequence comes from Tenodera sinensis, assembly GCA_030765045.1. Taxonomy (NCBI): domain Eukaryota; kingdom Metazoa; phylum Arthropoda; class Insecta; order Mantodea; family Mantidae; genus Tenodera; species Tenodera sinensis. The sequence goes on along the minus strand of CM060963.1, from coordinate 119,153,693 downwards.
ATTCATTATTTATAATTTCCATTAAGTAATTACCAAACAATAATATCCCATTCTGAACGTTGAAAATTTAAATTCTATTTCAATTTTAGAGCTTGTTAAAAATTCATTAACGTATATTTAACGTTACTACCATTTCTTGTTTACACATAACAGTTATGTGATAGTATTCCACCAAAAACAATCTAATAAGTTATCTTATGTCGTATCATATGCGTTAAAATCATTCGCAACATCTTATTAACGTACAGATGCGCAAATCACACGTCATTAAGTAACCATCTGATACAAGCCAAAATAACAATAGATAGGAAAATTATGCGTAGTAATACAATAAGGGGGTTTCACATGACAATAATTGTGCGAGCGCGAGAAAAATTATCCTAAATATCAAAAAAAGCTTGAGCGGTATTTGTTTAGAGTATTCTTCGAAATAAGTAATATTTCGTTTGATACTATTTCATAGTAATAGTGATTTAAAAGTAAACAGCTTACAGCTTACAATAACACTCATACATTTTAATTAAGAAAACAGTTGCCATTACAAGTAATTCAGTAGGCTGTGACATCAACAATAACTTCAGCGTTTAATTCAGAGAAATGAGGAACTAGAAATATTATCAGCATAAATAAACAAATTTTGGTTAGTAGGCTATTCATTAAAGACAGGTCTCCTTTATTTGAAATTACATTTCAGTAAAATTATGTTCAGTTGGTGTTTCTGCTGTGACTTGGTAACCTCTTATGCTGCAAAATATCTGAAACTGATTACATACACATGACCTGCTGTTTCCCGTATTTTTTACTTCGCCTCTTCAATTTAAACATGTCAATATGTTCACTAGAATATTCGCCAATTTTTTTCTGCCATTTTGGAATGGCCTGCTAATTAGTTCACTGCGCATGGATACCTCAAGTGTTTAGAAACATAAGAAAATGTTTAGGTTGGCGGAACCGCAAGAAGGAAGTGATACAAACAGACCAAGAAGTGATAATCCGGCATGAATGGAATAGTCGTAGTAAATTAAGTAAAAATACGCGGCAAGCAATACAAATTAATGCCATCAAAAAAGCAAGCCAAACTCATGCTTTTACTATGAAAGGAGGTGTTATTCTAGAAAATAACTCCGAGGTAAAGTTTAATTCATCAACAAGCTGGAGAAATTATTGTAGTTAAATTTCCCTCTATCACGCACTGAAATAACAATCTAAAGCTCCAGCAAATCCACATAAGATATATTTAAAAACGCCGCAATGTTTTGAGATAAAAAATTTGCTATTGTCAAAGCATGTCATATAGGGCTGATTTTTATTTTTATTTTCGCAGTACCTTCTAAACTAGAGGATTGAAGTTTTTAATAAGGGCAGAGAAATTGTACATAAATTGTAAAATACACAGTAGAAGCAAAATATGATATATAAAATGTTGAATTTAGCAATCGTAAGGGAGCTTATTCTGGCCTCTATTTCTTTTTTGGGCTTCCTTTGTCGTAAAGATACTTAAGTTAACTCGGAGTGCTGATACGACTGTTTTTACCGTTACAAGTATGTGGGAAATGTAAAACGGATAATTGTCCAGTTACCTCATAGGGTTATTATGAGGTTATAAGTTTCCAAATTATGCAATATTACCTGGGTCGGCTGATAAGACCCGGACCTCACAATAAAAAGCATTAAACATTTTTTTTTTTATTTCTCAACATAATCTTCAGAAAGGCTAATCAATTTGTCATATCGGTGGTCCAGCTTAATTAAATCATCTCTGTAGTGCGATTTGTCATGGTCCTCAAAACAGCTACTTACCGCATCAATGACCTCCTCGTTGCTGTCATGTCTTCGTTCTCCAAGAAATTGTTTGAGGTTTGGAAACAGGCGGTAATCACTGGGTGCTAGATCTGGTGAATAGGGTAGATGTTCAAGCAATCCGTACATTTTTGCCATTGCAATGACTGAACGATAGGCCAGATCATTGTCGTGAAGATACAATACTTTTTTCTTTGCCAAATGAGGTCTTCTTCTTTTCATCTCATCACTCGAACATTGTAGTAATCACCAGTGATACTTTTACACTTTTCCAAGTAATCAATAAAAGTAATTCATTGTGCATCCCAGAAAACACTCGCCATAACCTTGTTAGCTGAAAAAATTTACTTTGCTTTTTCTGGAGCAAATCCACTGTTTTGACGTGATTTACTTTGTGGAGTATAGTAATGCATCCAAGTTTCATCCATGTTAGTAAACCGTCTCAAACATTCACTGGAATTTTTACGGTAGAGCTCCAAATTCTTAACCGAAACAGTTTTTCTTTGCAACTTTGATCAGGTGTCAAAAAATGCGGCACTCATCTTGAACAGACCTTGTGAAAGCTCAAAACATTACTTGAAATATTACCCGTGCATTCTTTAGCTGTGTTTACAGCCTCTGCTATCTCACAGAACTTTAACCCGCGGTCTTCCAGTACTAAACAATGAATTTGTTCAACTATCTCTGAAGTTGTGACTTCCACAGGGCGTCCAGAGCAAGGCACGTCACTAGTGCTCATATGTCCCATTTTAAACTCTGAAACCCACCGTTTAATCATTGTAAATGAAGGGGCAGAGTCTTTCAATGTACTGTCCATTTCCTCCTTGATTTCTTTAGGCGTTAAGCCTTTCAAATGGAAGTATTTAATCACTGCTCGTTTTTCCTGATCCTCTATTTTCGTGAAACCTCTACACTTGTATACAATCTTTTGGGAGATAATTAGTAGTTTTCCATTGTGTCTTGATGGTTGAACTTAATTAGCATATATTAAGCATAGCATCTTTCATATGTTTCTTTAAATTTGTTAGATATGAGAGAAGTGCAGCCTGTTTTCCAATTTTTTTTTTCTATTTCAGAATCAACACATTCGTTCAAGTTAGCCGCCATGAGTACTATGAGTAATTACTGATTTGAGCACGGCCTGCTCTGTTTATCTCGCGGAACGTATATTAAGATTCAGTGACTCTGCATAATTTCTTCGATCGTCACTACAACGAAAGAGCTTTATTCTTTTAAATTATAATGTTTGCAATATAAATAAGTAAGAGAATAACTATTGAGGTGGTAAAGATCAACAAGTAGTTTCGATTATATTTTATATCTGTATTAATCAAAATATCGATAAGTTTAAGGGTGTGAAAATGCTAGTGGTCTAGGCCTTATAAGCTAACTTAGTAGAGGTGAATACAGGACAACTCATGTACCTGAAATATCAACAAGGCCATGAAACAGTGCTATCTCCCAAAAAGTATTGATTATGTGCAAAATATATCAAATTAGAGTTGTACAGGATGGGCGGGAAGTAACTGTGCATTGAAGCTGACGTATAACTTTTATGTTTGCAGAGACTAACCCTCTCAAGCGATCTGGAATGGAATCCACAGCTTTCTGGAGTAAGTTGTGTGAATGTTGCTAATAACTTCACGAATTCGTGCTTCCAATTCGTCCAATGTGCTGGTTTCGTCCTATATATTTTCTGTTTTGCCTAGCACCATAAGAAAAAGTCACAAGGTGAAGGGTGGATCGAATTCCACATCTCATAGTGGTGTAAAGCAATATGTGTTTGTTCTCTTACTGTAAGGCGATCGGCCGTTTTAGTTATTGTTGATTGTACCGCCTCTTGCGGCATGAAAAAACACTATCCTATTTAATATTCTGTGCCTTTGCGCTATTTTCAATATTATTCCAAAAATATTAAAAACTCAAAAGACAATTAATAATACCTAGTTACTTCCCGTCCAGCCTGTACATGTTGTGTTCACCGTTTAGGATAATTCTGCAATGGGTTGTAACTTTCTCACCTGTATGCAATAATCTTAAAGATGAAATAAAACATGGAGTATGTTGTAGGGAAATATTTTGAGCAAATTAAGGGTGTTTAATCGCCATCGAGAAAGAGAGACGGCATAGCAGAGAGGAAAAGATAGCTCGTTTGCAAGCAAGGCTACTTAGCAGTGCAAAGGGAGAGAGTGAGGGATAAGGCAGGTATCTAAAATATACACAAAGGTCCGTTCTGTGTTCTAAAGGATTCAGGTTGGGCGATGAGAGAGACTGTAAAATGAGTGTAACAGGTCCACTGATAATTCCAGCTTTACTTCTTACTGCGTGCTGTAAATTACCTTTTATATATTCTGTGCATGTTTTGCGGCTTAATTTCCTTTAAGGTTCAAACATTTAAGAGCATCGTAAATTCTGTCTTTATGTTCAGGGTCGTAAAAAGCGCTGAAGGTGCGCACAAGAGAAATAAGCGCGTTTTCCAAGCACCTATTTTAAATTCTCTTATATAAATTTCAAGGTATCTCTGATCGTTAATATGCACAGACTATTAATATTCACTAATACGCCTTCATTATAAAAATAAAACCTCTATTCATATCAAGGATATACTGGCTTAAAATTTGTTTTAAAAATTAAGGAAATCATTAACAAAATAAGTAAGTAACCCCTTACACAACAGCCCTTCGCGGGCCAAGACTTCCACCCGGTCGCTGCGTCTTCCAGCTCTACCCACTACAGGCATCATGACTGGGCTGCAGTACTGGATTTGGGACGTGAGCCCTCGAGGCCATCGCCATCGCTACTTCCTTATCCAGTAGCTCCTCAATTGCTCCTTCAAAGACCTAACGAGGCTGAGTGCACCCCATGCCAGACCTTCCAGCGGAGGAAACATCCCAACGCCGGTACCGGGCACCGAACCCAGAGGCAGGCGCTACAGAGGCGGTCAGGGAAGTCACTAGCTCCCCAAAATTTAAAAAAACAAAGTTAAATATTATTACTGTTTATGTGCTTAGGTCTAATAGTTTTGATATAAAATTGGTCAAAAGTCAGTTATTTATTAATCTTTGACTTCTAACACGAACGTCCGCAAATGTCTCAAGGGGGTAGTTGCGACAATAGGTAGAAGTTAGTCGTTCGACGCTTTAAATAGGAGGTTGAAATAACTGTAATAATTATTTGGGATACGTAATTACTCACAATATAGTTGGTGCTCTATAATAGTTTCCAGTTCTAAAGGGATTGCCTATAGGTGTATGTTACATCTTCCACACTGCGGCTTATGAGAGCTACCCCTCAAGAAGAAGGCATGAAGCGAGGAAAGCAGAGAGGGCCACAGATGCACATCGACAGGGGCGTAGCGTCAGTGGATGTGAAAGATGTATTACATACCCTCTCATTTTCCTCAAACTAATTGCCAAATATCTGTTCATTATAATTTTGTGGTAAATAATTGTTTTAATTTCATTAAAAATTAAACTTTCCTAAACATTATGACTTGGATTCGCGCCAATCTGCAATAACTTAGTGGCAATATGTTTGGAAACGAAGTTTGGGTGAACTGCAGGAAACTGGTGTCGTGTGCTTGACTCAGGGTATGCACCGAGGTAGACTACATCCGGTGTTAAGAATCGCACTAACATTATTACATGTCGTGAATAGAGAGTAGTTTGCGATTTACATTGCTTCTCATATGTGTGGTGCCTAGTTGTGGACATTTGAGCATGATTTGGACACTTGGTTACTTACTATTAAAGCAAATGTATGTTAAGAGCACTTGGAAAAGTCGACTGTTTTTTGTGCAACTTCACCTGATATTCAGAATGACTTAACTTCAAGTGTGCGTGCCGTCATGGCATAATGAAATTAAGAAAGAGATTTCTGATGCCATCTTTGTTTAATTAATATTAAATTAAACTCCTGACATTAATAGTGAACAACAACTCGGTACCATGCATTACACAAATCCTGCCGTAAATGTTGAATAAATGTATTTGATTTACAGATGCAAGTTCTGACAGAAAAGCTAATTCTCTTTGAATCACGCTCTCGGACATTTCTTTCAAACAATAATTAAATACGAAACCTCGAAGGGCAATTCAGTTTAAATGTGGCCATATTTTAACGAATTTTACAGCAGTCGTTGGGCTACATATCCGAGTCTGATAGTCAGGCTACGCCACTGCTCACCGAAGTCAACAGTTCCTGGCTCTAAGCCCCGACCCACTACTGGAGCTGCCCAGAGAGAGAGAGAGAGAGAGAGAGAGAGAGAGAGAGAACGATGAGCGACTTGTCAACCAAGCAACCCTCTAGTCTCCACGAGAATATTCTTTCCCTCGAGCAAGCATCCACGCCAACTTCCGACACCGCCACACACCACTGAACCTAGAAATACATCTGAAACTTGGAAAAGAAATGGAATAAAGGAAAATGATGGAAAGAAAATCGTGATAAAAGATAAATTATGACACTATTCGCCTACCTACCAGGAAAAACCCAAGCTTAGTTTGCGAGTATCTCCCAAATGCGCTCACACAGAGCCATCTCGCTAGGTCTCCCTTGTGGTAGTGAAAGCACAGGTTAGCAGAGTGGGAGGAACAAGGACGAATACTCAACTGTACCCAAATGGCTGGAGCTCCACATGTGTAGCTTCATCAATATCATTTGGAGCTAATTTAATTTTGTGGCAATGATTAGAAACCAAAGCATAACAACATAAACATTAAAAATTAGACATTATAACCTATTACTCGTGCCTTCATACCTTAGTCCAGTGGTACTAATGTAGGAAACACAAGGTTAACACATCTTCGTGTAGCTTCTAGTCCAAGGAGCTTCTATTCTCTTAGAGCTGTATCGCCGTAAAGTCCGACCACCCGCAACACACGGGGAAAGTAGGAAAATGATACTGCGGGTCACAAATTGGCATCCTTGCCCTAAAAGTTTGCTTTTATGGAACAGGGTCGCGACAGTGGCAGCCAGCACAGATTAGTCAGTTAATACGTACATCCCTTTTATTATTTTGAGAAGAAATGCACTTGTCAAAGGAAGCCATAATATGCCTTACCCTTAAAACCGAAATTATATTTAAAAAATTAATTATTTAAAATACTTTTTAATAATAATAATAATAATAATAATAATAATAATAATAATAATAATGATAATAATAATAATAATAATAACAGTAATAATTATCAATAAAAATAAATACGGAAACTGAATATATAACGAACTTAAAAAGGGTTTTGGTAGCGTTACTGCGCGAGGAAACTCATTCCTCGCTGGCAAGTCGACTGGGACTCATCGCTATTTTTCTGAGTGCATGAAACAGAAATCAACGGCAGAAAATTTGAGGACGAGGACCCTAATACCCTAATACCAGAGAATCGGCAGGACCAATTCTGAGAGAAGATTGCCCCCCCCCCTCCTCTTTTCTCTAAGTACAAAACAAGACGTCTAGATAACTGAGTTTAATTAACTAACGGTTACAAAGTTACCACTCTTTGAAAGATAACAGCAAATAATCTTAAGTAATTTAATTAGGGTGTTCTAAATTACAATATATACATATGAGTTTCAATCACATAGGTAGTTCGCATTAGGCACCAAAAATCACACACACACACACACACACACACACACACACACACACACACACACACACACACAAAATAAACCACACAAGTTAAACAATTCAATAATTATTGCAGTCAGATTTAGCATTTCCCAACCAGAACAAGTATCAAAGTATGACGACGTACCAGGTGTTTAAGCTGCTTAAATAACATGCTAACACACATTAATTTAACTACTCCTTTTGTTATTAAAGCTCGGGTCAGACGCATCTACGTGAACAAATACATGGCATGAATAATTTTAAATTACATGCGCGTTCGCCCCACAGGTTAATTTAAGTCAAATGTTCCTCTACCCCATTTGAACCAAAGCAAGAGTTTGAATTTTACCATTTAACCTAGCCTATTTGACAGCCTCATAAATCACGTGCATAATTCATTAAATCCACGGGAACTATCCCCAAAACAGTCAACCTTCCGTACTGAAAGCGCAGCCCAGGTACATTACGATCAGAAAGGCCCCATAACCAAACATAATCTGGAAATTGTAGCCAGTCAGTCACTCACCCAGTTTCCCGCATCCGCATCGTGCCAAGGAAGAACCCTTTCTCTCACAGCCACCAGCATAATTTACGTGTGATCGCCAGCGGCGAAACTAGCGGAAGCACGCCCTGGCGGTGGAATTGGGAAATAGTGAGACAACTGAACGGCTTGAAACGGGACACTTGAAATACGATCAGCAGACAACGTCTCAGTGCAAATAGTGAAAATATTGAAAACATTTATTAAAAGACTTTACCAATATAATTAGCGTCATCGTTTCTAAACAAAAGCCACGCAAACTCAGGGAGAGAAATCGCAGTACCCCATCGGCGGCAATGAACTGAATTAAAGGACTATGGGACATTATTAGGCAGTGTGAGGTATTGTTCATTCAAACTGTCTTACACCGTATAACCTACAAAACACGAATTTAGCTTCAAAAGTGTTGCATCGATGACTGATAAATGTTGCTTGAAATCAAATGATCTTTCCAACGTATGACTGACTATTTATTTCATCCTTTAATGGGGATGTGGCAGCGTCTTTATACTCCTGCAGATATATTTGCAAAATATATTATTGGCTTGCATGTGATTTTAGCTAATATACCTTCAACTTTCAAAATAGTTTTCCTTGTATAACATTAGTATTGTAAACATTTGTTTCAAACGCTAAAACAAGGAAAACAGAAGAAGAAACCACCCTAGATACTTGTACTAACGTCACGGAACACACTTTATTTGACGTGTCTACTTATGTATTTCGAAAATATTTCATGCTAACCTGCCAATACAAGACGTTTAAATCAAAGCGAGTTTTATAGCAAATAGATTCTCCTGAATAGCGTCTCTTAGATCAAATGCTTACATTAACTAGAACGTAACTGGCAGTCAAAATGCCCAAATAGCCGCAGCAGTCTTAATATGACAATAAATAAACGTTCTGTAGCAAGGTTGAAACACACATGGCTACCACAATAGTTTAGGGAATTATGAATTGAGAGCTATGAATTTGCAGACGTTAATGCTATTGATTACTCGATATGCATGCAGACCAATGGATGAGACGATTAAGCGTAGACAGCTTACATTAGCAGTGATAAATCATGCTATTGCAGTCAAAGCAGTATTAAATAAAATAGCTTCTAAAAATTTCCTACTCAGCATCATAAGTAGGTATAACGTGCTTGCGCGAGCGCGTGTGTGTGCAAGTTAATATCAAAAACCACTCAAAAGGATTTCGAAACCATTTTGCCATTGATAATTCCTGTTCTTTCTGACAGGAATGGCCCATAAAATACCTAATTTCAATTTATCAGTTAGTAAAAGATCTTTTTTACAAAGCCTATCCACTAGAATACGAACACATTGGCTTTATACGAGAAGAATGCTGAAATTACCATCGAGTACAAAACAGTTATTCCACAGAAAATACACTAAAATAAAAGCGAAGACGCCGATATTTCATTCCAACTAAACAGAAAATAAAAAATCTGATGTGTTGCACTCACATGACTAGTCTTGTCCAACCATTCTTACAAACTCTTATTACTATATCTTCTTTGTGTTAGTTGAGATAAACATTTGTACATATTACATTATTATTTCCTTGTAGGTGCCAGAGGAATACTAGAATACAGTAGACTTTCTCCGATAGACAAATATTTTAAAGCTTTGAGATTCTGTTCTCTTTGGACACTTAACATATAAAAAAATCTGGTGTGTTGCACTCACATGACTTTCTCTACTCTTGTACTAAGCATTCTTACAAACTCTTATTCCTATATCGTCTTGTTAATTAAATAAACATTCGTACAAATTATGTTATTGCTTATTTCGTTGTAGGGGCAAGGGGAATATGGGGATACAGTAGGCTTTGTGCGATAGTCAAATGTTTTAAAGCTTTGAGATAACGTTCTCTTTCCACACTTAATATGTAAAAAAATGAACAACGATTTCTATTTAACGAAAGTTTTAAGTTTTCCGAAACTCACACACATAACAAGGTATATCTCCGAAATAGTTCACCCTACAAGAAAATTTATTGAGACATAAATTGTGTATTTTAGCAAGATCTACATTTCTTGTAGAGTATAATTTGGTCTGTCTCTAACGGTTTACCAGTTATGCAAAAGTCGTCCAGAGTAAATACGACTACAGGGGCTATAGCCAGAAAATTCAAGATATAAATTTCATTTGTCATAAAAATATGTCAAACATATGACATTTTAATCAAAATCGTTAGAGCCATTTTCAAGAAAATCAAAATTTTCGAAAAATATTCCATGTAAAGGGTAGTTTAGGTTGAAGTTATTTTCTTCAAAATCTTCATGTCACATCCTTGAAAGACATTAAACTAAAATACCAACTTTGGTTTTTAACCGACTTTTCGTTTATTATGCTTCTGTCCACAGACAGACACACACACACACACACACACACACACACACACACACACACACACACACACACACACAGAGCGAGAGACCTTGTTTTAAAACTGCTTTTTTGGATTCAGGGGGGTCTCAAAACATTTCCGTTGAAATCTCGACATGGAATTTTTGGGTGGAATACAATACTTCCCCTACTTACCAGTAGAGAAAGTAAAAATGCACAGTAAAACAAAATAGAATCGATATGTTTATAATACGATAGACAAGTGATTGGATGTACAAAATATAATATAGCGGTATTGTATCTTTCGTGCACAGTTGTGGTAAACATGTATGGTATCTAGATAACACAGAGGGAACATTAACAAGTGGTCGGAGTATCTTTGTTGAACGTATAACCAAGGGTATATTATTAGGCCTCCTACCACGAAGAAAAGGTATAGACTGCCAGTCATCACAACGAGATTCCCAAAACCAGATAAGGGCGGACTAACATTTATTTATCAATATAAACAACTGCGTTTTATATCAAAACGTTTTCAGGCGCTCAAGTGTACTTCTGCTTCAAAATAGCTTGTTTGCTTTAATAATTTTCAGCTTCTGCTGTTTTAATTCCATATATTTCCGGAACCGTAGCTGCATCAAGTTCTGTGTTATTGTTTTTGGTCCTTTTGTATTACACCCCTGACAATCGTAAACAGTGTCGCTCTATTTATGCGTAACTACACTCTTGAGAATGCACGATTCATTTGTTTTTGTTTCTTTTTTCCCCAACTCACTCAAGTGTCACAATCTTCTTTATAGTCGCTGCAGTGTAGTAACTCGAAATTTGTTGATCTAGCTTTACAGATACAATAGTTTCGAAAGTTATGCTTGTGTCTTATCTCGGGGACTATTTATAGTTGCAAGTTGCAAGTATCAAACTGATCCTGTGGAGAGTTTCGGACTGAATCCGCTTCAATTACACACACAAACACACACACACACACACACACACACACACACACACACACACACACACATACACACAGACACAAACACACACACACACAAACACACACACACAAACACACACACACACACAAACTTCCATCATTCATTACAAATTCCTATGCACGCCTTATACAGTATGTAAATAAATGTTCTTGATACTAGGTAAATGGGCACCATGTTGTCATTTACAAAAAAAAAAAAAAAAAAAAAAAAAAAATATGTTTTGCACTCACATGACTTTCTCTACTCTTGTACTAACCATTCTTACAAACTTTTATTGCTATATCTTCTTTGTGTTATTTGATATAAACATTTGTACAAATTATCTAAATGATTATTTCCTTGTAGGTACAAGGGGAATATTAGAATACACTAGGCTTTGAGCGATTCTCAAATGTTTTAAAGCTTTGTGATCCCGTTCTCTGTACACGCTTAACATATAAAATAATGAACAACCATTTCACGAAAGCTTTGTTTTCCGAAACTGACACGAATAACAGGGCAAATATCCGAAATGGTTCACTCTACAAAAAGACTTATTCAGACATAAATTGTGTGTTTTAGCGAGATCTACATTTTTGTATATTAGGATTTTCTCTATCTCTTACGGTTTACGAGTTATTCAAAAGTCACCCAGAGTAAGCACTACTACATAGGCTATAGCCAGAAAATTCAAAATATACATTTAATTTGTCACACATATATCTTAAACGTATGACATTTTAAACAAAATCGTTAGAGCCATATTCAAAAAAAATAAATAAATAAAATAAAATAAAAATTCTCAATTTAAATGGTAGTTTAGGGTGGGGTTATTTTCTTCAAAGTCTTCGTGTCACATCATTGAAAGACATTACACTTAAATACCAACTTTGAATTTTAACCCACTTTTCGTTTTTGAGATATGCTGTCCGCAGACACACACACACACACACACACACACACACACACACACACACACACACACACACGCCGCGGACATATTTCTAAAAATGCCTTTTTTGGGGGATTCAGCTGGTCTCAAAACATATATGTCCGGTGAAATCTCGACATCGAATTTTTGGATGGAATACATACTTCCTTCTACTTGTCAGTAGAGAAAATAAAAAGGATTTGTTTACGTGCTAGGATCTCTGAAATTTGGTGTTGGACGCAGCCAGTACGAATTATAAATATAGGAAAGAAGTAAAAGAGTTTTCTGTAAGTAAATCTACAGCAATTTAATACACAAATGAAAGGGCTCAAAATGGGTGTCGCCTACTTCAGCAAATTTTGTGCAACGTTTCATGTCCAACTCTGAAGAGTTCAAACTCTGGTCAGTGTTGATTAATTTGCCTCCATTGTCCCCTTCCAGTTTCGGAAGATCTAGCGCGCATACGAAGAAGTCTGGCATAGATATATTAATCAATTTGATATATTCCGTTGCACTAATTTATTTGCAGAAAACAATTTTGAATCAAAGAGTCGGAAAATTTTACTATAACTAAACACAAGCATTCGAAAAATGTATCGAAGTAATATCGCTGAAAACACTAAAGTGAAAGTGTTTAAAACTCGTGCTGTCTAAGGGGAAGATGCAGTAATGAATCGAGCATGTCAAAAGCCCTTATTGGACTTCGAGTTGGGAATTTCTCCCTAAAACAGGTTTGACAACTACCTTGTCGTAGCTGTGCTGCGGGTGAGATATTTTCCCTGGCGTTCTTAGTAATTAAAACGGAACGAGAAATGAAGGAACTTATCTAGCAACCTTATACTTGCTTCCCTTCCTTAGTGTTTTCGCGGTGCTTTCATTTATTTATTTTGCTTATTTTGTGTTGTTTATTGTATCCAACCTAAATCTAAAAGCTGCAAGGATAAAATCGTCAAACCACGGGCAACACCGGGTATTTCAGCTAGTACCAGTATAAAAGCATGAATTTGCTCCTGGATTTGAGCTGATTGGCCTGTACTGTAGCCATATTTGCGAAAGAGTGGAGAAGAATGTTGAGCTTGAGGTGTAAGGAGCTGACTCCCGCAAACATGTTCCTAAAAGAGAATCCGTTCTTTTGATTACTCCCCTCACTTGGCTACTCAGCTCAAACTTCCCCTGCCGATGTTACGAACATGCACTGCAGCCTTATTTTTAATAACCAAGACTCTATTGTCGAAAATGTTTTCACGGAGGAGCGTACAACCTGATAACTACGTTAAGCAGATTACAGGAGCCTAATTAATAGTTTAAAACAAAATCGTTGCTGGTTATCGTTTGTTCCCTACCTTAGCATAATGGATTCTAAAATAGATGCTCGGCTTTTCTTCTCTGCTTAATTAAACGAGACTATCTCGATACCAGCCACAACAGGCACTTCTCCTGAATAATAGGCGTTGCCCAGAAACAGTAACTCGACCACTAACTCTAACTTCTGGGGAACATGCAATAATTTAACAATGTTCTGGAAAACAAACATTATCAATAATGGTATAATGAGGTGTTTGTTTTCTTCTTCTCGTACATTTCATGAGCGCATGTATCACTATTTGCTAAGCCTGATTGCTGTTTTATAACAGTATTTTAAAAAATGGACTGGACTATATATGATGAATGAACCTTCAGTTCAAAGAGGTTAAAGTTACTCCACATCCATGTTTTCAAGATAAGACAAAACCCCGGAGAAAAACTTTGTCACTGTAACTCACCCTAACCGAAATTCGAAATCGAAATCTTCAGTGACGCAAACAATTGCTCAGTAATTTAATTTCATATTCAAAAATTCAGTTCTTCAGTTAGCAAATGTTTCAGGTAATTTATGAAAAATCCACCAGAATTACATGTAAATGGCTCCTAAAATTGTCATAACCTTTCTAGCTTTTTTAAATGCTGCACTAAACGAGTAGTAAGTAATACATTAATTATTCTAACGATTCTAATTATACAAACACTCTTAGTTTAATACAATAATAGAATAAAACAAATATAATTAGTTATATGCATAATATACAATTTAGTCCTACCTCATACAGTTGCCTGTTACTTCTCCTTACATGTAATATTTTGTTTTATGTAATAATGAGGAAGTTTATTGTGGTCACTAATTACCTTTACCCCGCATTACCCTTTCCCATTTTGTCTATCAACTCGCACTCCTTTTAATCATTTAACCTCATTTTTCCTAAATATTTTCCTGGTTTCTCTATGTATTTGTCTGATTTTGAGTTTCAATATGTCCTAACTTTAAACTCAAATAGAAAAGCTTTCCATTGGGGGGGGGGGGGAGGGGGTATTAGATTCTGTTTCCCTTTTCCATACTATTACGTTACAATATAGTGCTAATTTTCATACAACTATCCCATTTTCTGATCTCCCCTCCCCTTTCGTCCCTATCATGCCACTTAGATTCGCAACCCCCGTCCTATCCCATGTATACCCCATTCTGGCCTCTTTATCGCATACTTTGACGTATTTTGCTCTCCCCCATTGCATTTTTAAGAATCTATAACCTATTAATGACCTTTTTTGGTTAAAGCTACTTACAATTTCTTGGTTTTCGATATCTTCCGCCATTGTTCTAATTTCCCTGCAGAAACCCTTACTTTTGTTTCCTTGTGCCCATGTTTCCCCCATACCTATACGCTCCAATATTATCCGTATTTTGTGCATCCACGTTTCTTTTTTTCTATTTTCTCCTGCACAAACATACATTGTTTTATTATATCATTTTCCTTCAATTCTGTCTGTGCTACTCCATTTGGTGAGCTCCTTGGTAATCCCAATATTATTTTACAAAGCATTCTGTGTATTATGTCTACATTTTCCCAACCCTTTTCCAGCTCGCATTATTTCTGCTGAATATAACATATTTGCTTTTACCACATATATCCTTTCTAATTAAGTAATTTTCATTTTTGCTATTTATGACACATACTCCAATTAGCTGGATTGATTGTTTCCCCTTTGTCAGTACATTTTTCTTGTGTTCACCCCAATCCGCTACACTGTTGACCCTAACTCCTAGACAGTCAATTTCCCTCCCTACTTCCCACTCTGTTCCCTCCCAATACCATTTCTCAGTCTTGCTTAATTTATATCCTTTCTTGAAGATCATAATTTTTTTATTTCTGTTCATTTATTTGCAACCCCAGTCTTTGGAGTATTTGCCAATAGCGACACATTAAATTCTCCAACTGACTTGCACTGATGAGACCGTAACATCTGTAGTTAAAATTCCGGCTGCGGCATTGAATTTATTGTGAATCTATTGTGAAACAAGAATTAATTGACATACCTAATTCCATAGCTTCTTTTTTACGTCTGTTTAATTAAAGTCAATAACATCATATTATCGTTGCCATTGTACTACATTTATTCTGCGAGCACCAATTTGGCTGCTTATGTCAATCCAATTTTAACAATCATGAGAGAAAATTTCTCGGACAAGGTGCATATTGTTAAAAAAAGTAAGATATGTGTTGCATTAACATGACATTCTTACCCATTCTCCAACTGCTCATTGAAAATATTATTCGACTGTCTACTGCATATGTATCGAAATAAACCAATGAGAATAGGGAACTGATTCATTTGTTGCATTTAAAAATTGTTCATGTGTTTCCAAATACAAAGCTTCATTAATAAAACATGGCGTTACATCTGAACTAATAAGTATGCGTCACGTGTACGTACTTTAAACATTTGTCTTAGTTACTGGAACTGTCGCCCTCTCTGAACTAAAATGTCAGTGTATTGGGAAAACGCTCCTGTTAACACGATTATGTGTGACATCTCTAATGGAGGAAGCTCTTCACCAGCACTAGTCATCAACAGCATTAGCTTTGAGTGTTTACTTGACCATGACTCGCCCAAAAATAACACAAACCGTTGCTCAATTAAAGAATTGCTCATAGTAAGCTCCTGTGCGTATGGGTCAACTGGATGTAAACAAGTAGCGCCTGGAAACGTCTGCGTTTTAACAAATAATAATCACACCTTCATGCGCAGATAGCATTGAAACCTCTGCTTCTTTTTTTATTCAGACAATAAGTTCGATCAGTAACATTTAATATGTTTGTTAAATGTTCGTCGCTATGTTATGGTTAGAGTTGTGACATTGTTGTAGCCTACCACAGTCATACCGCGCTACAAATACGTTAAGTGTGTTGCATATCCATTGGGCGTTACCTCATATCAGTCATGTTAACCATTTACTTTCTCTACTGGTATGTAGGGGAAGTATTGTATTCCACCCAAAAGTTCCATGTCGAGATTTCACTAGAAGTATATGTTTTGAGACCCCTAAAAAAAAAAAAAAAAAAAAATTTGAAAAAGGTCCGTGTGCCTGTCAGTCTGTGGACAGCGTAACTGAAAAACGAAAAGTCGGTTAAAAACCAAAGTTGGCATTTAGGTTTAATGTATTTTGAAGAAAATAGCTCCACCCTAGACTACCATTTACATGGAATATTTTTCGAAAATTTAGATTTTTTTTTAAAATGCCTCTAACGATTTTCATTAAAATGCCACATGTTTAAGATATTTGTATGACAAATGAAATTCATATTTTTAATTTTCTAGCTATAGCCTATGTAATCCTGTTTGAATAACTCCCAAACCGTAAGAGGTAGACAAAATCTTACTAAACAAAAATTCATATTTTTAATTTTCTAGCTATAGCCTATGTAATCCTGTTTGAATAACTCCCAAACCGTAAGAGGTAGACAAAATCTTACTAAACAAAAAATGTATATCTCTTTAAAGCACACAATTTGTGTCTAAACAAATTTTTTGTAGATATTTCTTGTTATTTGTATCAGTTTTGGAAAATTTAAAACTTTCGTGAAATGCAACATCGTTGTTCATTTTTTTATATGTTAACCGTGAAAATAGAATGGGATCTCAAAGCGTTAAAAGATTTCACTATCACACAAAGCTTACTGTATGGTAATATTCCCCTTGCACCTACAAGGAAATAAGCAATAAGATAATTGGTATAAATATTTATCTTAACTAAGACGAAGAAGATATAGGAATAAGAGTTCTTTAAGAATAGTACAAGAGTAGAGAAAGTCATGTGAGTGCAACACATCAGATTTTTTTCATCGTGTTTTACAAGACACTTATAGAATCCGGGAGCGTTGAACTTTGTACTGAGAAACAGCATATAAAGGGCCGCTTAAACTACGGAACATTAGTATCTTCAAAAACATTCGGATACTTCTTAAAGTATACTACAGTTCAGACCGAAGACATGGGTTGTGATCACAAGTACCTAGTTATTTTGAACCAAAAATACAATTTTATTTTCACCACAGGGACGAAATTCGTTATCACAGTTTTTGGTGATCATTCTGTTTGAATTCCTCATTAAATATTTTAATTAATTGTATTTTATATTCTTCCTTTCCCTACCAGTGCTACCAGTACTGCTTACTGGCAATCCTACCATTTATTACGTCATTTCTGTAACTCTAGTTATGATACTTGCATCTTCTCTCGTGCTTTTATTTTCTTTCTTTTGCGTTGAGCTCCAATCATATTCTACCTCAAATGTGGGCAGAATATCATGAATTATGACTCTAGAAGCAGACAATTGATTGATATATTTCTCAATAAACTTTGCGCACTCGAGAATAAAGATTCTGTGATACCTGGCGATACCCAACCTTGGCTATTTTTTGCTAATGAGTCACCTTATTACTATCCTGGCTAACGAGATACACAGGCTACGGCGCGAATGGCAGTTGTGTAGTAATTGTAGTTAGGCATGGCTAACATTGTATAGCATTAGGATGTAACTCTCATTTGTATGAATTTAACGAGAAATGCATTTGTTTGTTTAGAATATGGAAGTATAAAGCAGTGTAATTTTATTTCATTGGGCCACGGCTGGTCTAAATAATCAGCTCATTTCAGTTCGCACCGTAACCGGTATACATGCGGTGTGGATATAGTGGCCATTATGAGAAATATATGTGATAGCTTAGTAGGGAACAATTTGGAAATGATTATACAATAATTGAAAATCACAAACAATAAAACTGCGCAAACAAATGCAAAATAATATCATTTTCGGCAATATAATTCTCCCGCTGGCAGAAAGAAACAACAGAAATAAGGATTTCTGGAAGGAAATTAGAACAAGGTAGGAGGATATCAAACAGCAAGAAATTTTAAGTAGCTTTAATGAAAAAATGTCACTAATAGATTACAGATTTTTAAAAATGTAACGGGGGAGAAAAAAATAATCGAAGTAAAGACGCCAGGATGGAATATGCATGGGCTAGGACACAAATCTAAGTGGCATGATAGGGATGAAAAAGGGGAGAGAGATGCACAAAATGTGGTACAGTGTGTGAAAATTGGCACTATATTTTATAATGTAATGGCAAAGTAAAAAGGAGGGAGCATTTAATACCCAAAACAGATCGATTTTCTATTGAAGTTAAAAGTTAAAAAAAAATGTTAATTTAGAACCAGATGAATATATGGAGGGAGCAGGAAAATATTTAGGAAAATAAGATTAAAATGGTCAAAAGAAGCATAAGTAAATAGAGAAAATAGAAAAGAGTAATGAGAGGTAAAAGTAAATGTGGAGAATAAAATTTCTCATTATATATAAAACAAAGTGTTCAATGTAAGTGAAAATGATAGAAATAAGCAACTCCAAGACGGAGGAATATTGTTAAAATTAATTATTTTTGTTTAATTTAAAAAGTATGGCTATAATTAGTTATATATTTGTTTAATTTTAATTTGTTTAATTTTATTATTGTAGTGATTAAGGGTATGTTTGTATAATTAGAATTGTTAGAATAAATGCTACTAGTTTCTGTATACAGAAATAAGGGGGCATTATGAAGTAGGTTGTTATTTTCGTGACCAATGTGAACGTGGACCGAGTTGTTTCTAGACATTCGAAACTCCCCTATCCCAACTACGTCCCTCTACCCCACACACGACAAAAGACACCAACTTCATTAACTCGACGGAAATATTTTCAGTAAACAGAGGGGGTGGGCCTCTATGTCGGCTTCCCTGTGCCGACCCCTCAGGGGATGTATCTAATTGTTGTCTGTCGTAACTTGTAATTATCTATCCCAAACAATGCATAAATAAGAAGTAACCAGAAACGTTCAACAAAGGAGCTACTGTACATAGTAAAACTCGTTACGTGCTAGTTTCAGTATCGAGAGTGAAAATAGCTGCAAGGGACATTGCTTTGACTGATCTCACAGGACAACTTCCGTTACAGAGAAAGTGCCGCTGAGGTGCTTACATGGTGTACGTGCCGTACTGTTTATCCTGGTCGCTTTATCAACCATTACGTATAAACTTCATAAACTACCGGACATTAACTTCATTACCAAGTGTGAACTTTAAAGTGATTTCGTACTAAAACCTTCCAAGTGAGACATATAGTTGAAAATATAGGGTTCCCCATATAAAGCGGGCCCAAATGACCCAGCTGTCGACGGTCCCTTAAACTCCACACTACACTCCACTCCCATATAAAGCGTTACTAGTAAATATCTCTTAAACGAACAGAAAAAAAAAAAACAAATACCACAAATTCCACATTTTATAGCAAGGGGCTTTCCAAATTGTGATGTGGAAAATTACTTTAAATTACTATAATAAATGCTCAAGTTGCCTCCATTAACATCCAAACATTGGGCAATTCTTTTGGAAATGCTTTCTCTAACTGTTAACAGCATACAGCGGCTAATAGCGCGACAAGCTTCACATATTCGAAATTTCATATTCTGTTTGGTTGTAGGTGCCTTAAACATGTCTTTCTGTTTTATGTATCCCTATAAAACGTAGTTCAAGGTTGGTAGTTGAACGAGGAGACCAGATGATAGGTCCAGCATGTCCAATCCACCTGTCTCATTTAGAAGTTGACGGGTGGATATTCAAAATGTGGTAGTGCACCAACCTGCTGGTACCACATTTCTCTTCTCACATTGAGCGACACGTTTTCCAACAAGGGAGGTAACTAACTACGTAGAATGTTGCATTTCAACAGTTCAGGATGCTTTGAAACCACAGTAACCATGCTCTTTCATTTGATACTTTATTTTCTGACCAAGTTCGTGAGGGAGAGATTTTCAGTCAAAACATCCTATAACAGCTCAATAGTTCATTTTAGAAAAAAAATGTTTTCATAAACGTTGTTTACTTTATTGTGGGGAGTCATAATATACAAAAAATTACCGTAGTTTCATTTAAAATTCTGAGGTTAGATCTCGTGGCCACCACAAGAGGCCCCATGAAATATTTTCCAAATCACAATTTGAAAAGCTCCTTGCTCCTATAATATTTGGAATTCTTGGCATTTGGTTTCTTCTGTTCGAGTCAAGTTTCTAATTTTTAGGGACAAAATGTACACTAATGTGCAAGAAAGTTAGCAGAATAGTTATTTATGAGTGAAGCCACATTATTCTTAGTCACCTTACTGTGTGCATGGGGTTGTTTCGTTCCGTACTAATGGCTGGCCTCTCGATCTGTCAAGGCATTAACTTGTACTCCTACACACCATGCGGTACTAAAAATTGTGGCTTTATTTATGACACAGTGGCTAAAAGGAAGATTTTATTTTGTGAGTAGCTGTGATTTAAAACGAGGCCTGAGGCCGAGTTGATGATACCTACGATCAAAATAAAATCCCTTTAACCAGTGCATCATAGATTATTATTTGGGGACAGTGCTGAACATTTACAGATGTATTGTAGATTTATATAAATGTATGGTATTGTTTTAACTTTTCCGTGGTCATGATTGTCATTGGGTTGTGATGTTCGGTTGTTGCTTTGCTTAGCATCAGTGTTGACAACATGACGACTTTTACAAAACCACAACATGCCACATAAGGGAGGCAGTGGAAATAATAAAATTATTAAAATAATGTAATAAAAATTGATTACAAGTTTTTCTAAACTTACTCATCACTGTATAACTTATATTTATGGCCTTCAATG
Organism: Tenodera sinensis; assembly: GCA_030765045.1. Classification (NCBI taxonomy): domain Eukaryota; kingdom Metazoa; phylum Arthropoda; class Insecta; order Mantodea; family Mantidae; genus Tenodera; species Tenodera sinensis. Next base: position 119,132,444 of record CM060963.1, on the reverse strand, counting down.
AGCTATGGTCACATTCCGTAAGAAACCAAGGTTGGCATTATTATCGGAGTGTTAAAAGACTTTGAACATTGAGTGGAAGAATTTTATACTTTCAACACTGTCTAAACTGCTAAAAGGTCGACCTTCACTATCAACCGTCTAAAATACTGTGATTTTTCTTCTATGCGCTTTCTACAACTAACAATAATTAATTGTTGAATTCAAACACCCCTCCCTCCCTCTAGTTTAAGCAAATTTGAAGAAGTCAAGAAAACAACTAAAGGATAGTTAGCATGTGCATGTACAACATCAGAGAGAGATGGTCACCCAAAAAACCAATTATCTGTTATCTCGGTGAGTGACGTCACCTATTGAAATGCAAGGCACGCGCGAAATACAGGCTACGGCCGGATTGCGTCATCTTGGGAACAGCTGATTGAAGAGAACCGACCGAAGCCGAACGTGAATATGACTTCCCCGTTTGGAGGAACAGCGTAAGGAAGTGATATCCATTGAATTGTCACTCATTATTGAAAATAAAAACACGTAACAAAGATACCTGCACAATATTATAATACGTTACATAAATAATAAATCACATATCAATATAATAAAGATTAACTATCTATCTCAATAGCTGCTGTTATTATCATTAAATTGTAAACACGAGGCACATGATTATTGCCAAACTTAATTCCACTGAAGCTGAATATATACATGTAAATGGAAATATTTCATCCTCAATATTTTGATTTTTAATGGCCCATTGTGACTAACCGATATATTATTATAACTACTCAATCATATTAAACTAATGGTAATATTGATATGTTACCTACCCCGGAGAAGCTGGAAGACTTATTTTTCAATATCACTTGTATAAAGTACTTACCAATGTATCCACTTACCTTATATAATATTTATTAATGATGGAATCTATAAATGTTAACTTATTATCAGCGGGGCATATATAGTTTTCTCAGTTTCAGTTTTGTTGATTGAGAGAAAGTTTGGCCTGGTGCCGGTACAAAGGACTCGGCTTACAGGCTACAATTAATATTAACTTGCAATTATAAATATTTACAAAGTTTACAGTTTTTGGGTTTAACAAAACCCATACGGTGACCATACCAAGAAGCTTTTGGGTGTGAATTTGTCCTTTAGATAGGCATCCCGGAAATTGAAGCAAAATACTATTTAACTCAGTCTGTCAACATTTACCATACTAGTTTGGTAAATTTGCACATAAAATAGCAATTATCAACAATAGGCTAAGCTGTAATATCTGTGTTAATTTGTAAAAGTGGAGAAAGAGTTGAGATATGATGTTATAAAGTTAGGTTAAGGTTGCATATTATTATTGATGGCAGGTGTGGATGCTGCCTCTGATAACACAGGCTAAATTTTGATAACACAGGACTCTGTCGTCCTGTTCATATAGGTACACATTAACCTAGGTGTCGTTGCCTACATAATTCCATCATATGTGAGTAAAGACAGGGGACAAAATTTGACACAAATATAATAGTTTTCCCTTTTTGATGAAGGTGGGAAAATGTAAATCACCTAACTACTGCCTGTTTTCTAAATTTATTGATTAACTTGGTAAATGTTTTGTTAACATTCATTGCATTTAACTGTTGCCAGAATGGTTTAACAAAAACCAACCCATACCATCTATAGTTCAACAGTTTTTGGGTGTAGATTTGCCCTTTCAATGTGTTTCATTTATATATATATACTGTCCTAACTAGTTTTACATCGATACACACTACAACGTCGACCCATATTGTGCAATTCTACACCTAAAACAAAAGTAGAATTACATACCTTTCAATACCGGTATCACCATGTTACAATATAGGTTATGGATTCTTGAATAATTTCACTGAAGAATGAACCATTTCTTAAATCACTTAAAATTACACACTATAAATGAAAATAATCATTTTAGTTTAATAGTTCAGCTATAACAAATAGAACTTACGAAAACCAGGCGAAAAACTGTTCAGTTGCTCAAAAGAAACCGTTAAAAGTGCAGCGAAAAACATCTGTTATAATTCTCGTACTACTACAAGAAAACTACTGAAAAATTAATTTTGATTAATTTACAATATTTACAAATAAACACAATCACTGAAACAGCATATACCGCCATTAATTCACTTTCAATTAAACAAAACTAACACGTGTTGCCCCATAACATTCCACACTGGTAGCCATGTTTGTTAGTATGCCAGGTTCTCGGCTATCAGCTGATCGGCCCGGGCCATAGCCTGAGATTCACGTTAGCATGGTTGAAATGGCACATCCACTAATAAGGTTGCTCTTAAAAATGAAATTTAAACTTGGAATTCAGACAAATTACATAGTACGTAATGTTTGAAATTAGTTTTATATGAAGCTGTTATTGTTCAGAATAGACTATGTGACGGCGAAATTGTGTTCTAATGTTTGATAGTTGAGAAGAACTCAGTCATGTTCGTTTATTTTTCTAGTGAGTTCCGTACACGCAGTGGTTACAGCCGTCAGCTGTACGATGTAATGCAACATGCAAGCACTCGTCCTGTGTCTGGAACACCCGGCAGTTCCCACACAGTGTTGCTGCATATCCACCTCACATGGCAGGGCAGGGAAGGGAAGGATATTGCTCGTTATAAAATACCACTCCTACTTGAAGAATGCTCATATTGAATTCACATTATACTAAGCTCAATGAGCTCGACAAAGACGCCATCTGGGCCATGCTAATGAGTTACGGTCCCCATACGCTAATACTTTCCCAATTTGTTCAGGCAAATGCGCAATAATTTAGATACGCTTGGCCCCTTTGAAAAGTACTTTAAAACTTTAAAACGCTATAAATTTTGTAATATTTGGAGAAAAAATAAAAATCTTTATTTCATTAACCAAACAGCGAGAATTAGTCAGGTAAAATAAATTGCATAGCTTCAAAACTGCGCCAAATCTCATAACAATTCCTCACCTAGGGCTTTAAGATAAAACTAAATTTCAAAGCATAATGAAGTTGAAACATGGTGAGATCAGTTTCATAATACTGGAACTTCACTGAACAGAAATACAACATATGTAGTTCACTGTTTCTGTTTCACTTCACTGCGTAATCCTGCCTTCCCATTTATTCTTGATTGTCGGAAGTGCAAGAGTTGTAGATTATGATACATATTCAATTGCTGGACAATTGCTCGACATTAAGACTTTTGACGTTTACTGTAATAGTTTATACACTCATATTTACTATGAGATTATGTATAAAGGTTTACAATCTTTTATTCTTCCTCTCGTGAACTATAGCTTTGTAATTCACGAAGGACACAAACCCTGCGAGGTAAATTCGGAAACTATGTGCTATTAAACATATACTTAAGATTCAATCCAGAAGCCTTTTGACTTCCCCTACCACAATAATTGGTATTCTCCTATCGGCTAAAATTTGCGCACTACATGGCATCAGTTTTCTATCCACCTGTCCAGTTCCTGTTAAATAGAGGAAAATGTGCAATGGGACAGTATTCTTTACTTTTCCATAAATGTTAAAATACATCGCAATTTTTGTAACTTATTTTCGAGAACTTACGACAAACAATTTCTCCTTAGAATGTATAGTGCAAAATGACACAATTTACAAAATTGTAGCACTTCTGACACTCTTTAAATTTGGGTGGTATTATACGACAGAGAGTAGTAGAGCACTAAAATTCACCATCAGTCATAAAAAGTGCAATATATGCTTGTATTTTCTAATCTATAAGGATGCGGAACACAGAAAATTTAATATCAATACAGAACAATATTGTTTGTCCAACAAATAGGAATTAAAATTGTTTTCTCATTCTTTACAGTGGAATTCAATAATCCTTAGACTAATAAGAACTCCTAAAGAACAAAAGTTTTAAATATAAAAGTTGGAAATGAAGCTGTCATTCCCACAAACAGAACAGTCCAAATGCACCCATCTGCCACAATACTTGATCCAGATTTCCCCAGTTGCTGTATTCACCACAAAAATGCATTCAGGATTCTCTTCTTCACGTGTGTAATCATTAGTTGGAATTACTAAAACTGATAGAGATATCAGTGTCATCTGTTCCCGAAGATTCTGTCTGAACGCGAATCTTTTAAACTTCGCATTCTTTTTGGTTTTCTTTGGACTATTTCTTACATATTTTGAGTAAGATATGATAGCTGGATTTAATCTGAAACTGTAGGAAAATTATTGCTTTTAGAGACACAAATAGAAGGGTTTTGTCCCCCTTTTTGAAAATCCTCTCCTCTTCTGCTTGTCGCGCATTAGCAGCATTTACTTTACAGCACATTACCTTCAATATTTGTCTTACACAATAACTAACTAGATATGTTGTCATAAATGTTTAAAGATACACTTATAGACTTACTAAACGTGCAAAATAAATCGTTTCACTCTGCTTGAATTTAGCGCAATAACACTTGAAATCCTCCTCTGTTAAAACTTTCCATGCCACGAAAAGCAACAATGTCATCTTGCAACCACAGTATACTGACTAGTCACATCACTTACAGGTTTAGATATCGTTCTGGAGCGTTGTAACAGTGTTACCACCAGATAGCGAAATTGAGTCCAGAAAAATTGAGATGTCCCATTTTCCAACCAGGGCTCTAAATGCCACCTTTTCCTCAGTTATCGGGTAAAAACAGAATGTCATGCATTTTATCGTCTGATATTGCATCTTCTAAATTTTATAACCGGTAAAAAAATGGTATGTGCGACAACAATAGTTTTGCTGTAGATCTTGCAAACCTTGCTCTGTTTCTTTAGATAATGTTTCCCTATGAACATTTTTACATCTTACAGACTTTTCAAGCTAAGTTTTGCTTTATGTAGAGCTTCAGAAGCACTACTTTCTTGTAACTATTACTATAATTACGGCAGCTTGAGTCCATGTAATGTTACACAAACACGAACGACATACTAGTTGTTTTGCAATTTCAATAGGTTTCCACATAAGTACCCAAATTTGGGTTAACTAGTTGCTTGCAGGCGCGGCTCCTCAGGGTAGGCAGGGTAGGCATTGCCTACCCTATCGTAATACATCAACAAATAATGTTTAACTATGATTCTGCATTTTATCATTTGAACCGTCATTTTCCCCTAAATTGCAGTTCAAGAAAAGTTTTCACGGTTATAATGACCAGCGCATGGTCAAATCCTTTAATCTCAATTCCGATTCATCAAAACTGCGCTGCGTGTTTGAAACGCGTGGCAGAAATGATACGCATGGAACCTGAGTAGTGGAGAGCAGGCTAGCTTAACCTCTGCCTGCCCGGCCCCATATCCTCAGTACGAGGCCCTTGAACAGGGATAAGGAAACATTCGGTCTGTATATGCACTCCGAGCATGCGTAGACGCGTCTGCCAGCAGTCCGAACAACTGCCTGCCCAAATCCGAATTTATGCGACATTTTCCGAACAGCCATACTCCACGAACGAAGATATCAGAGATCTGAATCTGTCGTTATCTCTGTGTAATACCAGTATGACCGACTTAATTAGTGAACTATTACAAATTTCGCTTTCGCGGCGCACTGACAATGAATAGAGGAGTGTTTTAGCTATGTAACACAAAGCTGCAGTCAGACAATTTTCAATTTCTTAATCTATTTTAGTCATGGGCGTCGCGAAACGGGGGCAAGGGGGTCCACGTCCCCCCCCCCCCCTTGGAAGTTGGTGAACTTAATATGCAGTCAGTTACTGACTTTTAAACTATTATTTTAATTTTGATGTAAAGAACAATTTTTGTTTAGCACAAATTAATATGGTTATCTGCAGGTCACACTCATTCACTCTGCTCTTATTAAACAACCAAACAATATATTGTTTGCGTTATCCGCAATGACTTCGCCCCCTATATTTCGGATAAACGGGGATTATTATTATTATTATTATTATTATTATTATTATTATTATTATTATTATTATTATTATTATTATTATTATTATTATTATTATTATTATTATTATTATTATTATTATTATTATTATTATTATTATTATTATTATTATTATTATTATTATTATTATTATTATTATTATTATAATTATTAATGTTGTTGTTTGTTGTTACTGTTACACTTTGCCTACCCTAAAATTTTGACTGCGAGCCGCCACTGGTTGCTTGTTATTCTTGCTTTCCTTTTTCGTGATTATTTGTAACAGAGGGATTTTGTTATTTGTTCCTATTGTTAAAGAAAATACGCTTTTACTCTGAAAGGAGATACTGCGCGCTCTAATAACTATTCTTACATCTTACAAATCTCATTCCTCTATCTGCTTCCTGTTCATTGAGATAGGTCTTTGATGGAAACGCTTTTAACATTTCACTTTAGGTGCAATGGAGATGCAGTTTGCTGAAGGGATTCTATAAGCATTCAAATGTTAAAAAATACATTCACGTGACTTTTTCTTCTTAATGTTCTAAAAGTTTATTCTTCTATCTACATCGAGTGAAACGTTTTCATAATTAATGTTTCTAAAACACATTACGTAGTAGGTACAAGGAGGACACGGTACCCTGAAGAGATAGTCGCTATGTGAGGACTTTAAAATAGCAACTTAGCGCTAAAGTGCCTGAAAATTGTAACTAATAACCACTAATATCTAGGAAATGATAAAGCAACTTGTATTATTAAGTAGACATTTATTTTTGGGGCCCTATCTATGCATTTAAGCGAGAAACGTCTTCTATGCATATCAGTGGCGCCAAGGATAGAGGGCTCCACAGCATCTCCCTTATCATAATAATTTAGAGAAATCCGATAAAATAAAATTGAAGTTCGTTAAATCAAAATAAAGTTAAACATTTAATGCATAAGAGACGGAGAACTAGCCCATAGTTAAGTATTCAGTAAAATAATAAACGTTTAGCGCTATCCAACTATCTGAAGATGTAAAAGGTCAGGCAATGGGCTACTTAAGGCCGTTTTTTGAAATTCCAAATCTGCCAAATTAGGGTGGAATAAAGCAATTAGAATAAACTGTACCTAATAGAAAATATGCATTGTGTTCTGTTCAGCAATATACGTAGTTAAGACGTTCTACTCCTTCAATACTTTACATAGGTAATTATGGTGCCACAAAGCTTATATTTTCTGTTGAAATAAGAAGTTTTAGATTAAAAGAGAGTTATAATGTTTCTTTTGTGTGTCATACTTATTAGATGGCATTATAACAGGTTTTAAACTATAAAATAAGTGTAGCAAAAATGCACTAATCAAAATTTACATATGTGCAAAATTCTTTTAGTAGAAAATTTTATAAATGATGTATTTAAGAGTTTCAAAAGCGATATATGTGTATATTGAGCTAAAGCTAATAATAGTCTACTAACTGAATTTGTATTTTTTAAATTAACTTTTCTGTCTCTGCCCATGTTAAAATACTGGTTTAAACTGTTAAGTTTTCGCGTTTGTTGTGATGATGACAAGCAACTCTTGTTTTTATATTTGTCTCTTTTGTGTGTCCATCTTATAGTTCCGTTGGAACTAAGACATCGTTCTCTTTTCCTCCTTAAAACAAATTTTATTTATCCATCACTTCCTAAAAGCATACACTTACATAGAGTGCATTTGATAATAATGAGTGAACCACGCAGACGAGATCAGCCACTAGCTGGGAAGGAAAATTATATATGGTTTGTTTGTGACATCGTTACTGTCTATTGAAAGGTTCTGTTTATAGTCTCTATCCTTTGTTTCTATAGCAGATTATTGTCACATTTTTGAGAATACTGATTTGAAGTTCGTGGCATCCTCTGGCCTAGAGTAACAAAAAGCGACAAAAGCGGCTGAAACTTAAACCCTCCATTATACCCCTTCCACCCTTAAACTCTAATTTTCAGTGCATATACATATTATGTGAAACGCTTTGGCACGAAGTTCGTATAGATGTATTCATGGAAGGCTAACATGTGTGCGAAATTGGTTAAGCACTTCTTCATTATTAAGATGTGAAATTATATATATACATAAGGCAACAAGAGACAAAGGTTTTCGGTGACGTAAAAATGTTATGCAAATGTGTAATAAAATTATCAAAAGAAATCAAATTTTCACTCCTGCATCTCTTCTATCTTCTTTAAATACTTTTGAGTTTCTTGAACTGCGAAGAACAAATTTTCCTGCAAATATTGTGCCACATTAAGTAAACTTGTGTTGCTTTAAAGCAGTTTACATATCTTAACAGAGAGATGTTCATAATTTCTCTCTTAGTTTGTTCTTTAAATATAGTTAACTTACTTAGCAGAAGTCTGAGGAACAAGCAAAAGTCAATTGTACAACTGCACATTTATGTGAAAATATAAACGCTACGATTTCCCTGGTTGGGAACAAAATTAGCTCAGTTAAATCGTTTACATAGCAAATTCAATAACGTGCCGAGCGGACTCTAGTAAAAATTAGTTCCGGTTACTTTATTATCAGACCTCAGCGCTACCCCCGTTTAAACTTTCCTTTTCCCTTATTACACACAGAGGGCTGTCGGAGTAAGCCCTAGAGCTTGCTTCGGCGTGGGAGGAAAATGGGGTTGGATGATGTCAGAAAGGGGATGATTGAGTGAATGAACAAGGGAAATACGGGGAAAAGGGGAGGTAGAAAAATTGGAGGGTATTTTCCACCCTCCGTTCCTCAATTCCGCCACCGAAATCAGCAACCTGCGTGTGTAGATTCATCAATAAATTACAGTGCCGTCCATTGGTTGCTGCAGCAACAGAAAAGAAGGGTGGTTTTTGCAGTGGACCAAACCTTTGTGCCTTTTGAAAAGTCTTCCCTTTACTGAAAGAAAATATATCACTAACACAAGGGCTGGAGTAGTTTATTTCATGCCAGCAATAAGAGAGCTAATATTGTGAAGGGTATTTATAGAAATCGAAGCGCTTAGATTGCGAGGACCTATAGAATAGAGCTGGACGCCATTCAACCCAAGCATAGCTATACATTACGTTTGTTCCAAGCCTCACTTCTTGGGCGAGGTAAAGAATGGCATGCAGTTCTCAAAATGTGTTCCAAAGCACCAACTTTTATTTAGCTTTCTAATTGCCTGGGGGAAACCATATGCGAGAGACAAAAATAGTTTGCTGTTAGATGTTTATATCTTCTTAGAAGGGTCATTCCAAACCCCTATAGGAATCTTACAGTGTGATTTAAAATTATAAACGACGAAATCACTATTAAATTTAGCTAAATAAATATATTTCACACATAAAATGTATTATATTTTATTAAGAATAAAATTATTACATACTCTGGTAGTGTATATTGTCTGAAGAGGCTTTAAACACTAATAAAATTTCTGGTGACGCTCCATGACACTCCAAAGAATCGGGATAATGTAGATCTCTCACGAAGAAAGTGTGAGGGGTGTTCTGCTCTCTGGAGGGGAAAGGGGGAACAGTTGCGCATACTACTTCAAGATGATGTCATAAATATACCCATTATTCACTTTGATTACTGTATTCCTCTCACAAGAATGTGAGGATACTGTAAGGAATGTGTTTGATATTGTCACCGCGCCCGCCGCATCTAATTGCCGACAACAGCAGTGTCACCCATCGCATTATTGTCGGCACTACCGCAAAGGAGCCGAAGGAAAGAGACAGAGCATGGCCGCATTGTTGGGGCGCTTGCCGAAAGAGAGAAAAGGATAGACACTTCGAGAATCTTCTCTGCTTTGTATCTCGCCGCAATAACTGAACGTTCCTGAAGCTTCCAGAATAGTGCCTGGGAGATATAAATAGCGGTAAAGTGCGACAGAAGAGTCAGTCAGACGTATGTGAAGGTTGAGTAGTCGTGCCGACGGAGAAGGCAGTTCTTTGTGTTACGAGTTCGGAGCCGTGCTGTTGGAGAATCGAAAAAGACTTTCTTGTTGCTGCAACGAGTGTACAAGTTACTGTTTACGGAAATAAAAGTGTTTCTTTATCTCGACTACATCTGTCTACTTTACTTCACACCCACAACAAAAGTCACAATATAAACAACTCAAGCGTTTTCTGAGAAACATTACGGCTAGAGTTTCAATATATCAACATGACTTAGGCCTCCTTAAAAATATAAGGTCTTGAATCACATTCTTGTGAGAGGAATACAGTACCTATATGTTAGACTCATTTCATTATACAGTATTTCTCTAGGTAAGAGGAGAGCGGAGTAGATTCGTTTGGGATGTTCTGGCCCGTATATTGCTGCATAAATTGCCGTAATGTAGCGTAACTTATTTTTACCAACGGAATATTGCCAGAAACCAACGCCCTACAAAGATCTCTTAAAAAAAACATATTAATTTTGGTTGATTCCCCCGTGTTTTGACTAAGAAGTAATTACATAAGTTATCTTACTTTCCTTTGTACATGCTGTAGTCTTTATTTGTTTTTCGCGACCTATATGCTCCTGCCTATTTGCACTCACTTTAATTTCACACAACTTGCAAAACAGTATTTTTACATCAGTAGAAAACACAGTGTCACCAAACTCAGTCACTAACTTTTGCAAGAAAATTTGTCTCTTTTTTTTACTTTTGGTATTTTTACTTCAGTTGTGCGAGGTAAAATGTTAAATGGATGGTGGATACAGTTGTCACAGTGAGTGCAAGTGTTGTTTTCCTTAACGCAGGGAAGCACCATCATTATCTACTGCTGCTGTGAAGAATCGATTTAATGTTGCAAAGCCTTCTCATACTCATTGTAATAATTCAACACCTAAATAAGGGATAGCAGATAGTAAATTTGTAATAACTATAGCTCCCTAAAAGGATATTTGGATAACGATAATTGCATAAACACGTATCCAATGACTCAATGAGGCGCACTGCAGTGGATAAGCTAACTAGGTCAGATGTATTAGTCCAAAAACTTAACTTTCTGTCCTGGTTTCAAAAAGTACAAGATCTGCAGGTGACTAATGACTACTTAGTGCAGCTAAGCAGTAAAGATAATATAAATCAGGTTTGTGTGCTTTATATTCTAACTTTGGGAATGAACCAAATTACATTATTTATCACGTTTAGTTTTCCCTTGCCTTTACACAGCCAAAGGAGGTCCACATTTCTGATTTCCACTGTAAATTTCATTATTGCCATTGGTGGTAAAACGCTATTTTACAAAAACACTTGGGAGCCTAATATAAACCGCAGTTGTATAAACTGATTGAGCAAGTTTTTACTCACGGTTTTCGTTTTGTCACTAAATGTCACTTTAGGTCTTCACCATGATTTTCAGGTTTTAGAATATATTTAGAATCCAGTACTTTACGTTGTTTTGTCGCTCCGTTTATGTTAAACTGGAGATTATAATTAATCCTAGCAATACCAACGTTGGGGGGGAAGGAGGGTGAGGATACTTTATGCCCACCTTATTTAATTTTTTTTAATTCAGTATTCTAATTGTTTTATTAAAGGCATGTAGCTCATAGTTGTCAATGACTGTTTCTATTACTAAACTGTGTAACTGTTTCAAAGTTTTCATTGTTGGTGTTTTTGAGAAACAATGAAATGTTAAGGTGGTCATGGTATAGTAAGATGCATATAAAAAGTAAAAGAGAACTACCTAAACAATGTTAAATATTGCCTTTATAAACATTACAAGATATAATACCCAATTTTAAAATAAATTTGTTCCAAAAATTGCTCAGACATTTTGTTACTAGTTGTGATCATAAAGTACCCCCTTGTTGGTAGTACAACTTGTACAATAAGGGTTGCCATTGTTAGGGTTAATCTATTACTTGTGTATTTATTTGTCTAAAAACAGCAACGGACCAGCGACCCAGAAATCTCAATTTGACAACTCTTCTGTGTGCCTCCTTCATAATCCTGTACTCACTATTCTGCGTTCATTTATTAATAAGCTTTTTGTGCTAAGATGATGAACATAAAAAAGGAAAAAGAAAATAAATTCTTGTATTTGCTACAGATTGAGTTATATTTACGGAGAGATTAAAAAGAGTTATCAAAACACGTTTGACCATCATGAAGTACAGTAAAGGGTTTTTCTGTTATGCAGTAAACCTTGGTTCGAAAATTTATGAATCTTTCCTTTTGGAGTTTCTCTTAAGTTATTCCTTAAGGTTCATGAGCTCATTGCTCAGTATTCATTTTCATTATAAGTCTTCTGATATGTTTTTTGTGGTCAATAGAAAGTAAATTGAGATAAAAATACCTTGTAAAGTTAAATAATTTCATTGCAATAACATTATTTGCTATTGGACATTGTCAGTCAGGCCAGTAGTAATTTTTTTCCCAGTTTATCCAGATTGTCGGATTATCCGCACAAATAATTTAATCATCTAAAGCTTCTTCTTCTTTCCCTGATTACCCTCCCCTTATGCAGGTGTTACACCCCTAGTACTTACAAGCCAGTGCCTAGAGTCAGACGCCTGTCGGGGAGCACAGGAACCTATGGACCGGACATAGTGAAGACCTGGAAGCGAGTGGTCAGCCAAGCACAAAGTATGATAGTGAGGAAGAGTATGATGTGAAATGCAGGTGAAATGGATGAACAGAAAGCTGATGCAATTGCTGGAATGAGTGGCGGGGAAACCGAGAACCTGGAGAAAACCTGCCCAGACGCCGCTTCGTCCACATGCAGGTCCCTGGGATCGAACACGGGCTGCCTAGGTGGTAGACGAACGGTCTCACCACTCGGCCAGAGTGCCATCTAATCATCTAATACGTACATAAAATAAAAAGAAGCAGCTGTTATGAACAACAAGTTGTTGTTTTACTCTTGTTGATAAAGTAAGCGTAACGGACTATCGACTGCTTCTGGCACTTTGCCTCTTCTAGAACTATAAATCCTTAATGAAGCATTTGTAAACCAGTGTTCGTTTCTTCTCCGTTTGGAACCGTCACTCCTGAAAAAAAAGAACAGAGTATCCTTATCCTTCTTTTCTTTGGTGTCCATAATCCTGTGATCTTCTTGAGTCGAGGGAGATTTCACATTCGCCTCACGGAAAAACTTCTTGGGAGGGTAAATGCGGAAGAGAAGAGAAGAGGAGAGAAGGGCAAAGAAAGGAACTACTCACATTCCTAAAAGGTATCTGTACAGGGATTCTTCAGTACAGAAATGCTGCCTTGCCACAGAAAATTCTGACCTATGCGTGTTCTGGTCCGAAAATAATTTAATGTTTTGTCTACCCAGTTGCATTACCTGTAGGTAACACTGTCTCGACGAATTTCTGTACATACAAACCATCACAATTTTTACAGTTGTACAAGAATCTGGAGGATAGTAGTACTGGTTTGGGACAGAAGAAGAGGCTATAACTATACTACAGGACCAACCTTAACGACCATTTTGGGGAAACGAAAGCTGAGCCATGGATTGTTATCATTAGCACTCAGGAGGCCGAGATCTACTTCTAAACGGTATTCAGTATCAAAAAATGTGATGTGTTACACTTATGACTTTCTCTACTCTTGTACTAACCATTATTACAGCCTCTTATTCCTATACCTTCTTCATGTTGGTTGAGATAAACATTTGCAGATTGCTAATTGTCTTATAGGTACACAGGCTTTGAGCGATAGTCTAATATTTTAAAACTTTGAGATTCCGTTCTCTTTGCACGGTGAAGAGATGAAAAAGTAAATGACGACCTTCCATTTGAGAAAAGTATGAGTATTGCAAAATTCACATAAATAACAAGGAATATCTCCGAAATGGTTCATTCCACAAAAAAATTGCATTTGGATACAGCTTGTGTGTTTTAACGAGATTTACATTTTTTGTGCAGTAAGATATGGTATACCTATCTCTTATTATTTACCAGTTATTGAAAAGTCATCAACAGTACATGGGCTATACCCAGAAAATTCAAAATATACATTTCATTTGCCGAAAGAAATATCTTAAACATATAGCATTTTAATCAAAATTGCTAGAGCCATTTGTGAGAAATTTAAAGTTTTTGAAACATTTTCTACGTAAAGGGTAGTTTAGGGTAGAGGAATTTTATTCAAAACCTTCGTGTCGCATCCTTGAAAAATATTAAACTTGAACACCAACTATGGTTTTTAACGGACCTTTAGTTTTTGAGTTATGCTGTTCACACTAACTGCTACCAATACAAAGGTATTGTCTTCTACTAAAGTTTGTGTTAAAGAGTTATTTTCGCCATACTTGTAGCGCCATTTGACAACGGGTCGCAAGCACCGAGCCTCAGTTGTAGCATAGCATATGTATCATACACCGGAATGAGGTGAGGTCAGTAATTACTGCAGCAGAAACATAGACTGCAGTTGCAGTCACACCCAGAATTTTTGGTACTGCAATATTTAAATGCTGTTGCTACTGCCTAAATCTTTCAATACATTATTATAAGAATACATGACTAAACCATTAAGGTACCTTCATAAAAACACTGAATGCAGCAAATTGGCCAGATTTATCTGTGGGAAACAACAATGACTTCAGGACCTTTATTAATGTATTCCTTGATAGATATTGGGGAGCAAACAGGCAGGCTAGCATAAGGCTAAATTAAAAATCATATCACTGCGTTTCACTTCAAAGCAGATGTCTGAATATGAGAAGACGTGACAGAAATGAGCCTACATATCGGATCATAAGTTTAAATAATAATAATAATAATAATAATAATAATAATAATAATAATAATAATAATAATAATAATAATAATAATAATAATAATAATAATAATAATAATAATAATAATAATAATAATAATAATAATAATAATAATAATAATAATAATAATAATAAACTTAACTATAGTTGTCTACCCCAAGGCAAATAGATTCTCTTAGTTTCTTCCTGTTTTAAGCTTTTCTCTTTAGAAAACACTGCACTGTTTGTCGTTCGCCTCGGCTCTTTGTGTCGATGTACTTATGACATTCTCGTGACATGATCTACCATTGAGAGACGCGCACACCTAGGTACATTATACTCTGTTCATCAAGAGATTAGAGGAGATATAAACAAAACACCGGTTTGTATCACTCCGCGGCCACGTGCTTCCACAATGACGCAACACGGTTACCTACCGCTACGCGTAGGTATAATATGCATTTTACACTACTAAAAGGATATATTTACTTGATCCAAATAACATATAGTACGTGGAAATTAACTGCTACTTACGTCTTCTCTGTCCACAATAACACCTTTTCATTTCCTGCTCACAATCTCGAAACCAATCTCCAGAAGCAGCTTGTGGAGGGAAGTTCGTTTTAAATCTGGAAGATCGGGATCAGAGTTAACTGCCAACAGCACTTTGTTTAAGGTGGATGTTCATTGTTAACAAAGAACTGGTGAAATTTTCGACGGATTGCAGATCTCAAAAATTCGTTGCAAACTACATACACCATTTATCTGGCATGTGGTCGCTTTTTACCGATATCTTCACCAACTCACGATTTTTTGTTGTGTGTACTGTAAATACTTGCAACTGACACACCGGTAAACTCGGATGTTAATTTCATCACGTCTTCGATAGCAAGTTCGGGATATTTCTCGCAGAACTTGTTAAATACGTTCAATATTGTTGTCTTTTAACTACTTCAAAACTGTTTTCCGCGCTTATGTTTTACAACACTCACTTGTTCCGCTATGTTACTTTCATATTGAATAATGCGCGCGCAGAATGAATTAGGCTGGTTACAGGTTCACTTAACTCCGTATTCTTACACTTTAACTATCTTTAGTACACTTATTTTATTCTTTAGCAAACATTAAGTGACATTTCAGACCTTAGTAACAGTATTTCTTCAAGGGACTACTTACATGGCGAAAGCGCAGAGAGGGCGCGCTGAGGTCAAAACGCATGTGTCTTTGTTTACGTCTTCTCTAATCTCTAGATGAACAGAGTATAGACATTTTCATCTGATTGAAATAGCTCGATAAACGTCCAAATCAGCGCCACTTCGTCCCCTGCAAATCCCACATGTGGTTGCGTGGGTTCGAACCCGAGAGGCTTTGGTGAGAAACGAATGGTCTAACCACTCAACTACGGCGCGGCCATTTTAATAGCATTAATGATGCATATTTATAGTATATACGCGACTGCACTATAATTGCATTATACTAATTATGCAATTTGTGTTTCAACTCGCGTTCTTTTCTATCCGAAGTAGCATATCTATCCAAGTCCCTTCCCATTTTGTTGTCCTTTGTACCTGGAAGACGCCGCAGCTTACCTTACGTGGCCTCTTTTCCACCCATAGCCCTTTTTCTCTCTACCACATCTGCATATTTAACCACTAAAAAGGATTTTAAGGTGGAAATTATGGTCAGAAAACGCAGGGCAAAGGATTCTGAAAACGTGCATAAAGGTACAAAAAGGTGTTGATAAAATTATCTTATGTAGGTTTAAACATGAAATTACTTTATCCCATTTACTGGGCTCTATTAATTAATAAACTTGTTACACTGGATAACACAGACATTTTAATGTTTTGACACTAAGTCGCTGGCACTTTAAGCTCAGTAGAAACATGGAGAAACCCTGCTCGAGATCACAGAAATCAATGGAGCATATCTTGTTAGCATTCGTAAAGGGAGTCGAGCCAAAGTTGCAAAGGTTTCCGCATCCGGATTGTTCTTCAAATTTAATTCCAATTTGTCTTTAGGAAACCCTTCAAGGTTCTCCCTAACATCGTCAGCTTCTTCCACTGTTGCTCCTTCTCTATGCCTTCTTCTGCCAAACTCTGAATCACATCACTTTCCGCATCGCTCTGCAAAACGTTCCAACATAGGTCTTTGTTGCTGAGTACTTACTGGACCGCCTTGTGGGCTGCTGCTGCTGCACTTGAGTTTCTCAGATTATTCACACAAAAAAACTGCGGAGTTCATCCATATACCTCAGCTTGTAATTGCATTATTGCAGTGATGTCCAACTTTGTCCCTTTGGAGACGCTATTCCCCACCTCCTCTTTCAGTCGGAAGGTGAATCAACTCAATAATAGTCAGTATCCAGTGATGGACACAAACAGGCGAT
The DNA here is from genome assembly GCA_030765045.1 of Tenodera sinensis. Taxonomy (NCBI): domain Eukaryota; kingdom Metazoa; phylum Arthropoda; class Insecta; order Mantodea; family Mantidae; genus Tenodera; species Tenodera sinensis. The sequence continues at coordinate 119,115,465 of CM060963.1, read as the reverse complement.
TCCACGACATGCTTTCAATTTTCGGGAATGTCCTTAGATGGCCTCTTCATTCCAGATGATTTTTGTATAAATGGTAAACAATAAGAGATAAACTTAGAAGCTTACTAAATAAAATGCGGATCTGGTTAAAACAATTTATGTCAAATACTTCGTTTTTATTTTTAGCGAACCATTTCCGAGATATTATTTATTATTAATGTGAATTTGCCAATACTTACTTTTTTTTTAAATAAGAATATATATATATATATATATATATATATATATATATATATATATATATATATATATATATATATATATATATATTCGCTTTTTACCTCTTGGCCTTGCAAAGAGAATGGGATTTCAAAGGTATCGAATACAGAGCAGATATTAAAACATTTCACTGTCGCTTAAAGCTTACTGTATTTCCATATTCCCCTTGCAGCTACAAGAAACTTAGCAATAAGATAATTTTTGAAAATGCTTTTGTCTATTGAAATGTAGTAGATAGAGAAATAATCATTTGCAAGAATAGTTTGTGCAAGAGTATGGCTCTAAATATACTTCCGAACAGAGTTTCTCCAAATTGAACTATATTAAAAGTGTGTATCGCAATGGGTTACGCGACAGTCACTTGGTGGATCTTCTAAGGCCATGCATTTTAACTCTGTCGCCAAATATTGATACACTTCTCAAATGTAAGCAGTACCAAAGAAGTCGCTAATGAATAAATGTTTATCGCATAAGATTTGAGAGTGCTTTCGTTAATCAAACGCAACGTACATGTAACCAAACCGCCACTGCAACGCAATTGAGAGTTAAAAGCGAGTCACAGTGTGCATAAACTGGAAAGAGGTAAATCCAACTTCCCCTATTTCACAAATGTTGGACATCGCTGCATAATTTGTAGAAATTTGTCTTCTTGACTTGGTACATTTTAAAAATCATAGCGTTTGCTCATTCACAAGATACAAGTAGTGGAAATACCAACACATTCATTCAAACCATATCTTTGAAGCTCATCAGATGTTTACCATCTTCATGTTTTATTTTATTTTATTGAAGACGTTCTTATAAATTCGCTGTATGTAGCTTTTTCTCATACTGCTCTCATCTGGTATTGGCCTTTGCATGTATTTCTGAAGCAATGATTTGAAGAAGGATTATTTGGCTTATGCATTAGGGTTCCTGAATGAATTAATGTCATGGCAAGACCTGCACTGAATGAATTCACTATCAGCTATTTTTCATATCTTGAAGCAAAGGAGTATATTATAATGGTTGGCTTACGCTTGGATTTTACAAATTCAGTGTTCTTTACAAGTTTGTTGTACTGGGAGTGATGGTTTATCTTATCATTGATGCTTGTAATCGATTGCAATTTACTTTGTAGACGCTTATCGAACAAGCCATTAATTTCAATAAATCGCATCTTGAATTCTCCTGGAAATGCATATAATTCCTCCTTTTTAATCTTCGGCATGATTTTGTGGTGAAAAATCGTTCTAGCAAAACATTAGCAGGATCCACAAGACAGTGAACAGTCGATAGCTCAGAACCTTTAAGTTCATGCAATGACTAACTGAGTTTAGTTTCAGCATCACTATTCAAGTTGACTTTATTTCACAGCTGGAGGTTGGCCGTTCTTACTGGGATATGAATTCTGGTGGTTTCCGTAAGTTATATTATGATATTCATTTGCTGTTGTTGGCTTCTTCTGATTAAATATTTAAATTCTATTCAAGAAGAGAGAAAAAATGCAATCTTATCTACTAAACTCGCAGATAAAATTGGGGAAAAAGTGCTCAAGCATGGAATCGAAAGAAAAAGGTGCCAAATGTAGTAACCTCACAAAAGGGTGCGAGAAATTGTGCTTGTTTCGCTTCATTGCATGTCCCCAAATACTGTATTGACTTATATGACTATTGTTGTAATCATATATCTGCACTTAATTAGCCAAATCAATTCTGTCTTCGAATACCAATCCCATGAATGTCTTATACCCTTTACAACTTTTCATCCAATTGACCTAAGGGGGCAGAGTAAAAGGTAAACTATCTTCACAACATGAACAATTATTCTGATTAAAAATAAGTGTTCTTAGGTTCTAATTCGAATCACCAATGGTACACTTTGTATATGTTCACAACGATTGTCATTTTAGACGTTAAATAATTTTGAAATATAACCGTATAATACACTCAAGAATGTAAATAATTCGTACCTCGATGCATCGCTTCGATTCTTCCCCTCTTTCAGTGGTTCCCTTTTAACTCTCCTCTGTATTCTAAATTATAAGAATCAGAATACGAATTTAACACTATTTAACATCTCCAAACCTTAATGTCATAATCTTAACATTACTCAGACTTTAAATTAGACCTCAGATCCCGTAATAAAAAACAAAATCTGCTTTTCTTATACTGTGATCAGGTTAGAGACTCTAGTTGCAGTGTCCTCCAGATGAACATCAGCTTACGTAATTTCACGCAACAGAGCCGCTAGGTTTAAATGTCAAAGATGGCTGACTCTCGTTTCGGTGAAGCATCTAATCCTGAAAAATATGGAATAATTCGAAGAGGGAAACCCTAGAACACAGAACACAACAAGAAGTATGTATGGAATCAGTTTGAAAAATTTTATATTGAACGAAATTATGAGCTAGATCAGTGATATTTAGTCTCCTAGGCCGTGCCAATGGCCCCTAATGTATGCCTGTTTCATTTTTCTTTTAGCAGATCAGTAATTTCAATACACCATTTAAATAACATTTCATATATCATCCTTTAAATAATGAAATAGTTTTAATGCTCGTGAGTGTCAAATTATTGAGCGGCGAGATAAATTGACAATCTCTCCTGGCATTACTATGATAAAAATCTGATGTGTTGCACTCATATGACTTTCTCTACTCCTGTACTAACTATTCTTACAAACTCTTATTCCTATATCTTCTTCTTCTTGTTACTTAAGATAAACATTTGTACAAATTATCTTATTGCTTATTTCCTTGTTGGTGCAAAGGGAATTTTAGAATACTTTGTGCAATAGTCAAATATTTTAAAGCTTTGAGATTCCGTTCTCTTGGCACATTTAACATATAAAAATGAACAACGATGTTCAATTTCACGAAAGTTTTAAGTTTCCGAAACTCACACACATAACAAGGAATATCTCCGAAAAGCTTCACCCTACAAGAAAATTTATTCAGACATAAATTGTGTATTTTAGCAAGATCTACATTTTTTGTAGAGTATGATTTGGTCTATTTCTAACGGTTTACCAATTATTCAAAAGTCGTTAAGAATAAATACGACTACAGGGGCTATAGCAGAAAATTCAAGATATACACTTCATTTTTCAAAAAAATATCTCAAACATATGACATTTTAATCAAAATCGTTTGAGCCATTTTCAAGAACATAAACTTTTTCGAAAAATTTTCCATCTATTCTAAAGGTTAGTTTAGCATGGGGCTATTTCGTTCAAAATCTTCGTGTCGCATCCTTGAAAGACATTAAACTTAAATACCAACTTTGGTTTTTAAGCGACTTTTCGTTTTTGAGTTATGCTGTCCACAGGCTGACACACACACACACACACACACACACACACACACACACACACACACGCACACATACATACATACATACACACAATAAGTATTATCGCTTGCCCTCCATTCTGTTACACCTACAAATTAACCGACTGCTCTCCCCCACCTTCCATCCTTCTCATCTTTTGGGCTTCTTGCAGCTGCGGAGCATTAGCTGATTTGGTTCGTGCTTCCGAAGTGTTTCATGGTGTAAAGGCACACCCGGTGAATGTGGCTCAGTTGGTTAGGCAGTTCACCAGCTTCTATTATTCTTTGCCACTTCTATTCATTCTTCCGGTTCTCAGATGCACACGTTTTGTATAATTTTAATATTGTGTCTTTCCTTGCTTAGGTATAAGAACATTTTATACTACTAAAAAGTGCTGACATTTATACTGTTTAAGATACATTAATTACTGTGACTTCGCCTGGAAAGCCGCATGATTACCTAATCCACAATACTTAGAGTATATTTCATTGAACCTTCTAGGTCAAACTGACCATAATATGCACAGCCCCCATTCACTTGCGATAAAACTATAAACACTTGTTTGGAAGAATGACATCACAGGCAAGTGCCAATATATAGCAAACAAAAAAAGAGGTGAAACTGCTACCCCGCGCCGTATGACAAGGAAGAGCAAGTGGTTTTAGTCTGTTGTAGTCAAGGATAAAAGGGATGAAAGGTTTAGAGTCAAAGTTAAGCAGGAAAATAGAAAAAAAAAAAAGAAGAAGCGAAGGTTAAGTGTGGAAAGAAAGTGGAAGTGACTAAGAACAAAGACAATATTGCCGTGGAGGGTTTCATTAGTAATTGGGTAGGAAATTTAGGAAAGAAATCAAAGGGGAAGGGGCATGAAGAAGGTTAAAGTGTACTGAGTTATTGAAAAAAACAAAGAATGTTATGGAAAAGTAAAACATAACGGACTAGGTGAGAAAAGTAGTACAAAAGAAGGCTGTTACAAACATTAACAAAAGTGATAAAATACAGCACACACCAGAATGTAAATATATGTAAGAAATATCAGAGGTTCTCCAATGACAAAATGACCGGGGCTCAAGTTAAGGGTGGTCCAAGATGCAAGTGCTTTAATGCTAAATAAATTTTATGATGGGTAAATCGGCTTAAGAGCAGCATATAAAGTTTTTGGGTTTCTTTTATTACTTTCTCTACTGCGTATAGTAAGTAGGGGAACAAGTAGGTATTGTGTGCAACCCAAAAATTCGACGGCACCCTGAATATTTTTAGAAAAAGGTCCGTGCGTGCGCGTTTGTGTGTGTGTGTGTGTGCGTGTGCGTGCGTGCGTGTGTGTGTGTGTGTGTGTGTGTGTGTGTGCGCGCATAGCATAATTGAAAAATAAAAAGCCGGTTAAAAACTAAAGTTTAATATCTTCCTAGCATGCGAAACGAAGATTTTGAAGAAAATTTCTCCACCCTAAACTACCCTTTACATAGAAAAGTTTTCGAAAATTTTTATTTTCTTGGAAATGGCTCTAACGATTTTGATTAGAATGCCATATGTTTAAGTTATTTTTATGACAAATGAAATGTTCATTTTAAATTTTCTTGGTATATCCCACGTAGTCCTGTTTACTCTGCATGACTTTTGCATAAATAACTGGTAATCCTTAAGAGATGGACAAAATCTTACTATACAAGAAATGCAGATGTGATTAAAATACTTAAACTTCTCTCAAATGGATGACCATTATTCACTTTTTATATCTTAGCCGCGCAAAGAGAACAGAGTTTCAAAGTCTCCATATAGCGACCAGCTTTATAATATTTGACCAACCTCAAAGCCTATTGTATTTCCCTTGCATCTATAAGAAAATAAACTAAGATAATTTGTACAAATATTTAACTCGATTAGCATGAAGAAGGTTATGGAATAGGAATTTGTAAAAGTAGTACCAAAATAGAGAAAGTCATTTGAGTGCAACACATTCTCTTTTTAACCTTGGTCGTCACAAAGGAAGAACAGAACTTAATTTTAAAACTGGATGCAAATCTATACCGAAAGATAACATGATCAGCCAATGAAGCCGTTTATCAAAAAGTTAATATCTTGTTAATGAAGTAAAAGGTAACAGACGTGGCTAGGCATGGATGTGTATCTTCAATATATTTCTCACTTCCATAAGTTGATTGTGCATATAAAGAAAGATGGTGGAGCGAGTGTCAAGCGCACTTGGTGCACAGTGATGTATTGTAGAGCCTTCACCGTCTCTCGCTGCCCGGACCCCATCACGGGTCGAGGAAGCAACAAGAAAAATGTGCTTCGCCAGCGCTCCGGCATTGCGCCTTGGCATAGTTCGCAACCTTGTGCATTAGACAGTGCCGATGATGACAGTTGAAACATCTGTTCCAAAACATGAGTTATGGTCCTGCCTCTTTGACACTGTATCGAGTTAAGAGGACGTGTAGTTATAAAGGACACGGTGCTCCGAAAAAGTCTCACTTCACAATATTTTTAAATAACATTTCAAAAATAAGCAATATCATTGTTGCTATGTCATTCCGAAAGGCGTTTTCGCAAACTCTCTACTAAAGTAAGGTTGTTTGTCAATATATGGCTATTCTTTCTTTATCCTTTCAATAATTTGTTCTCTGTTGCGTGTTGTGTAGTCTGAATATGCTGCCTTGAAGTCCAGCTCAAAAATTCTCGATGGCATATCCGTCTGAAGACTTTTCAGACAATCATTACAGAAATCAGTGAAGTTCTTCTGGTTTACATGTAGGGTTAGTTTAACGCTGTGTTGTTGCACCATTTTGCATGAGAATTCTAAGCGAATGGCGTGGGAATTGTTTGGGGTTATCCATGACTTTCTGGGACATAGGCCAAACTGTTTGTCGGTGGTACTCTCCAGCCACAGTTCGGTTTTGTGGGATGGTATGCTATCCTGTCTTCTCTAATGACAAATACCTCCAGAAAATATTATTTTCAAAATATTTAGGACTAGCAGTAGGCTAAGTTTATTGAGGGCGACTGGACCTTTAAGCGTCTACTCTGAAAGTTTGACTTTGGATGCAGAACCGCTGAACTTTAGTCTGTGAATAAGATGTGGGCAGTTTTATGCATTCCTGCGAGTGTCTTCTGCAGATACATATTAATCAATTAATCGCTTGCAACACTATTCGATTTCCAATATTATTTACTACATTACTGGCACTTTATAAGCAGCCCTTCGCAATCTGTAGATTTGAAGTATCGTCTGACACTTGTTACACCCACTTTCTTGTTTCGGTTTTGAAAATCACCAGAAAACTTTAGTTTCTGTACTACACTTTTTGTTTCTGGCATATGATTCAACAAAAATGGTCAACTCCTGAGCCTTAGAATCAATTTTTGTCGTATACCACGCATTTGAGGGTTTGTTACGTCGCTATCGTTTTTCGTTGGTGGTATTTTCTTGAAAATCTTCGGGCTGCATCCATGTAAGATACTGAGCTTAAATCTTAAGTGATATTTAACCAACTTTTCGATTTTCAGATACATAATCACTGATAGCGCGCTCTAAGACAGAGAGAGTGTGTGTGTGAGTGTGTGTCTGTGTGTATGTTTGTGTGTGTGTGTGTGTGTATGTGTGTGTGTGTGTGTGTGTGTGTGTGTGTGTGTGTGTGTGTGTGTGTGTGTGTTGAATTTTTTGGTGTAATGCAGTACTTACTCTTACGCTTTGCTTGCTAATAGTGAAGAAACTGAAAAGAAAGAAGCACATTCGTTCGATTATTTATATTACTGTTTGATTAACAAAAAGTTTGAAACAGACTGTAGAGAAAAACGTTATGCAGCTTAACAGTATACAATGACACTCCATCAAATTTATTGAATGCAATAAGGTCTTTGCATGCATATTTATAAAACTTACACCTATTCTATATCAGAGGTAGGCATCACTTGTGCAGCAGGAAGACGTCGCGTCGCGATCCCCTTCCCTAAACGTTTCTTGCTTCAAGATTTACTTCAACAGATGCTACCTCTAAATGGTGTGCCCCGAGGAAGCTAGCATGTTATCATTGGAGCACATTTTCTCTCAAGAAGAGAAAAATATTGGTTTTGCATACAGTTCAGATATGTAGAGTGTTCCATATGTATGAGAGAAACTTTATACTTCTAGTATCAAGAGCCTCATAATCGTTTAAAAACATAAAAGGAAATCCAGTGTGTCAGTGAAATCAATTGTGATACAGCAGTGTTAAGTCCCGAATTAAGTAGCCCCAATACTGACGGAAAATATTGTATTTGCGTTGTCCTCAAGTAGTCCTGAAAGTGGTAAAAGGTAAAAGCGGTTCGAGTGAACAGTACAGGTGCTATATTTGATTCTAAAGTTATCCTAGATCGCTATTGACTCTCATTTGCTTTCACTTCTTCGATTGTTTGGATTACGACATAAATGAGTTGGAGAGCAATACTGCCTGAGACTTTAAATATACTTTCATGACAATCTGGTCGTCTCCTTGCGTGCTAGTAGCTTGCTGCTTACCAAACGGTGGACCCGAGTTCCGTTCCCGGTACCGGCTTGGTGATTTTCTCCCGCTGGCAGACCTGGTCCGGAATACACTCAGCCTCGTTAGGTCCCTGAGGGGCCAACTGAGGAGCTACTTGATTGAAAAGTAGCAGCTCCTGGCCGAGAAGATCAGGCCGGGAGGGATCAGAGCGCTGACCACTTCCCACTTCCAGTGTTGCACCCCACTCATGACGCCTGTGTTGGGCAGAGGTGGGGGAGGCATCGTTGGGCGGTAGGCCTTGGCCCGGCTGGGCTGTTGTCTCTTTACTGCAGCTCTTTTATTCGTTTTTCCCCCTTTGAGCATTTGAACAGAAGGTCAATATTATATTTTCTATCACCTAAAGTAAAAATGTCTTAATGTTTTTGTACTTACAAGAATAAATATCAGTTTTAACACATTTGGATCTTATCATTCCGCCAAAAGTCTGATGTGACGAAAATAAAACATTACACATTTCATCTGCAATATAGTCTGTCAATCTGTGACGCCAAAGTAGATTAATCTTTGTATCTAGAACAGACTATATTGCGTTTCTGAATGAAGAAATTTGTCCCTGTGATAGGATATAACCTAAAATGGCGGTGGCTATTACTTATAAGCAGCTGTGACAAGATCAGTTTAATAGAATCCTCCACTACGAGCTATCCTTATACTGGAAATGTTTCGTCTTTTTCTCTCAAAAATAGCCCTAGTCATTTTTGTTATATATCAAATCTTAAAATATTTACATGACAAATTATATATATGCATTGTTATGGTTTTGAATTTTTAAATACTTTATAAAGTGCTAAGGGCCATTCAATTGTTTAATACAAAGAGAGGAATTTTAAAGCTATCATATCCGCTTTTTAAAGATGTGACTATTTTCAGCCCCGTACAAGGAAATACTTATGAAACAATTTTGTAAAGGTTGATTTCAATTAGCACGAAGGAGGTAGGAGAATAAACTTTTGTGAAACTTGTTTGTAAAAGGACAGGTAGATTGCTTGCGTGTATTTTTATATTCCTGCTTCTTGCTAAAATGTGCCTTATAGCTTTGTGTACAAGCAGGGAAATGTTATGTTATTTAAAACTGGAAAAAATAAATATAGAGAAAGCCATGTGAGTGTAACATGTGATATAATGAATTTCTCTCTATCATTTTAATTAATAAGTCTTATAATATTACCTAAATTATCTATTAAAGGGATTTTGAAAATACATATTTCTCTATTCCACTCATACGTGACTTGGTTGAAATCAAATTTTTCGCGAATGAAGGCTGTCATTGATTAAAGTTCGAAATGATTATTCCCATAATTGGTTATCAGATTTCATTATTACCTTTGCTGCTTTCCTTATGTTATGATCCTACATATGCGCAACAGCTTACGTAATTTGACTCAAGAGAGTCGCAAGGTTTAAATGTCAAAAATGGCTGACTGTCGCTTGTAATGGTGAAGTAGATAAAGTTATTTGGAGCGAAAAATCTCAGAACACAGAATAGAATAGGAAATGTTTTTGGTACAAACCGTGTGCGCAAGCAGGAAGGTACATAGGTCAGTAGTATTTAATCTTATAGGCCGAGCCAATGGACGCTGATGTATGTATGCCTGCTTCAATTTTCTCTTAAGAAGTTGGTAATTACAATCATAATGCATTTAAATGGCATTTCATACATATATCATCTTTTAATTCGTGAAATAGTCTGAATAATGCAACTTGCGATAGTCAAATGCTCTAGGGAAATTGACAATCACTCGCAGCACTTACTTATGATAAATAACCGAACATAGTAATGTTTACGAAAGATATCTCTAACATTGTGGAGAAATGTTTGTGTCCTAGGAAAAAGAAATCACGCCAGAAAATATTGGCTTATTGGTACGTCTAATATGCAGCAGTGTGTTACTGTAAAAGAAGGTTGATTTGTATATGCTGTTATTAGTTTACGCTAGTGTCCATGAAACCAAAGCAGTTTGCTTCCGTGCATGTTACCCCCCCCCCCTCCTAGTTCTTGCTTCTGTAGGAACTTACGGCAGATCATACACGTATTTTTTGTATTTGTTGTAGCTCAAGCATATTTTGATTAATAGGTAGTCTCTCTTCTTGTACAATTTATTTTCTGATTCCCCCTGCAGCGGCCCTCGTATTTCTGTTTGCTGCTTCTTTGTGTTTTGTAGTCGTACAATAATGAGATAACTACTAGTTTAATTAACTCACATTTCCTTTTAAAGCTTGTTTAGATTTCCTGTTGCAGCACAACAGAAGCTTAGAGCAGTTCCAAGGGGTGGGTCTGATTACCAAGTAAATAGGAAATAACAATTCTACTTGTGCTTTGTGACATGTTCTAATTGGTCCACTAAGCTTTGCAGTCCCTGAAACTTAGCTTTGTGTACGGAGGTGGGCAACTACTGGTGCACTCCATTGGTGCAGTGTTTCTGGTTCTAAAGTTTTCATGCTTTTCTATCATTACCCAGCGAGATGGCTCCGTTGTAACGTGTGAGGCTCGCATTTGGGAGATCGTGAGTTCGATTCCCGTGGCCGACTTTACTGACCCATGGGTTTTTAGCGGGTTTCCTCGTGTCACCAGGCGAATGCTGGAAAGGTAATTATATATCTCGAATTTGCTTTCCTTCCATTTAACATCATTTCATTCATCCTTCATCCCGTTGGTTCTTTCAGGGTCACAAGTGTCAGCAAAGGCGTTAGGTGCAGCTAGGCAGGGATGATATGTGACAGGAATTCTTTTCCCTCTTCGTCGCCCGTGTAATCCAGGTAGGGGGGTGCGGCATATGGTGGTATTGGACCCCACGCCGTGGTCCCCTTAAGGTGGCTCCGGAAGACTTCAGGTGTCGCCAAACTTGGGAAACCTTAGAGACCTCTGTCAACGTCTGTGCCGTTAGTCTACATCTGGCCGCCCGGTGCCTCCTCTCACCTCATCCTTCCAGGGTACACCTTTGGGGACATAGGTGCAATAAACAGAGCTTCAGTGCCCAGCTCCCTTCGTATCCCTCCTATTCCTATCATTGGAATCCATCCAGCCCTTAACACGTCTCCCTATGGAGGCCTTGAAGGAATTTACATGACCATAGACCAATAAATTATATTCTGATTGGTGTAAACAGGCCAGTCCCACGTAATATGACTAACAACTAGAATTCGTAAAGAGAAGTATGGAATTACTCACTTAAGCGTTAAAATGTGTGTTAGTTGCAATATTTCTCAAACACTACTTCGGAAATACACATGGAAAAGTTTTCTACAATGATGGGCACTGTCATTCCTTTGTAGCATTTAAACTATATTGAATTGTGTTATAAAAAAACGCCAATAAAGACGTTTTTGCCAGTTTCAATAATAACTTTATTTACAAACGTTTAAGTAGCAGTAAAAAAATAATAATATATGAATATCCTCGCATAATAAGGGCATAGATGCTGTCGTCTAACAGTGGCGTTAAGTAAATGGATCATTATCGTCAATCAGTGGCGTGCGATGACAATCTATGGCATGGAAGCAATAATATTGAAAAGAATAGATATGGTCAACAAAATAACTTGTTCTACTTTTATAACCATAAATGCCTTTATTAATATGGTACACACACGCTTTAATTTGGTTTTAAAACTCTGCTAGAGTTTCTCTACCTTTTTCAATGATGTATTTCTTCTTTGCATAGGTAAATGAAGAGAACCCTCAATTGAAAGTTTTGCACTCTTCCCTGACCCGTTTCACTAACACCCCTGTGCTTCCAGTATGTTCTGTTCCTAACTATCAAAACACGTGCAATTCTGTTTTAAGAAATGAAACTTGTCTAACAAACATTCCATCATAAACCTGTACAACACCGCCTAGTAGTAAAGTGCTATTGATATATATATATAAAGAAAGCAGACATTGATATGAGGGAGAGAAAAAGGGGATGATATGATCATACAAAGAGGGAGAGAGAAAGAGGAAGGTAGAATATATAAGATGTGGACAGACAGAGAGAGAGAGAGAGAGAGAGAGAGAGAGAGAGAGAGGAAGGAAAACGTTCACAGTAAATGCAACTAAGAGGATTCAAATACGTCAAAAATATTATATACTTCAGATTAGGTTAATTATATTCAATAACTTGCATCTTCTACCAACTTAATGTAATGAAGATAATGTAGAATATAAACGGTTAAGCATTAGTGTTTTTAAGTAGTGGAATATTGCCTGAACGCATATATTAACCTCATGTTTTTTTAACTGTTATCCTATTACAGAGTTATATTTAATACAATTATTTTGTTCATTTGCAGTTTCAAGAAGAGAAAGCAGCCCACCAAATTATGCTCCATTGTACACTGCACCAAAGAGCAGAGTAAGGTAAGAGATTACAAGCATGTACTGGACAAAGTTAGCATGTAGATAGATAACAGAATTCACGTATCTACAGTAGAACATGTTTCATATATATCTGAACTGTGTAGTGGCGACAAAATCTAAAATTTGTGAGAAGTACGCTGTTGGTGTAAAATTCCGTCATGTATATTTGCAGCATAAATCTATTTCCTTCCAACAGCATGAACATTGACATTGTACAAAAACTAATAGTTTGTTTCATATAATATACTACCATATACAGACTCTTATGGACATAAGTGCAAATGTTTTGATAATTTTATTGATACCTTACTATGTATCCACTTGCTCGTGTTGTTTCTCTTCGTCTAACAGTTTTCTCACAAATCAATCACCTGCTTTTTTTTTTTTTTTTTTTTTTTTTTTTTTTTTTTTCATGGTCGTGACTACATGAGGTGAACAACACCTGACGTATATGCTATTCGTTTTGCTTCTAACCTCAATGTGTGACGTACTAGCTTATGTAGCGTGAGGTCATTAGCCTTGCAGAAAACATTGTAACTCGACTCAGGTATAGTATTTGTTATCACGAAACCGGTCCAGTCTGCCAATGTCTTCTATGCCACGCCTACCTATTGCAACCAACCTGGAAACATATTAGTCTTAATAAGTAAAATATTATAACTAAAACTGTATTAAAAGCTTAGGTTTTTGTGTGGATAACAGTGCAGTAATGCGGGAGACATTGACTTGTTTATCACAACTATTGAGCGATGAGAAAGGTCTACTGACGCCTGATAAAGGTTACACAGTTAGCCTTTGTCAGAGCAGTTTATATAAGATATACATTCGAGCTCTTAATATGCATAATTATTTTCTTGGAATTCCTAACATTTCTTTCAGTTGAGTCATCTACGAGAGAATATAGAGATGTCTGCATTATTTATGTGTACTTAATCAAAGGCATCACAAGCTACCCTGCAACAATGACACCTCAGCTCTATATGTAGGTATAAGTAGGTAAATCAACTGTATTCTTTAGAAACTTCTGACTATCGATATTGACATAAGCAGCTGAATAGCCCATATCTCCCAGTATTTTGAGCTACGGCGTAATTTTTGCTTTTGTACTGCATTGAGTAAACAATATTATACTTACTTCAAGAGAATTTTGCGCTTCCTTAGTCTAGCAAAATTGTAAGGAAAAGTTATAATGGTACTAATGAAAGTATCTACTGGAGATTATCTTATTTCATTCTTATCATCTTTCATCTACGTTTCATTTTGAGCTGCTCTCCCCTCGGAAATGCTGTGTATTGTGGGAGTATTATCTGTCCTCTAAATTACCAGCCATGTCCAAACCCAGGCTTATGAGTCAAGTTTGGCCTACCCTCCATGCGTGTCACATGGACTTTGTACCTACCGACATACCCTAACTTGCTGCGAATGTCATCGTTCTCGCAAGGAACACTGGTAGGTTGTAAGAGAGTGGTGTCACTCTCTAAACCCTACAATCTTACAAACTTAAGTTCAACGAACAGTGTGTGGACGATTTGCTTTGTTTGTTTATTTGCTTTTTTATCTATTTATTTATTATCATTTGTCTGTGTGGTTCCTTATTTTGAAGTAATAGAAGCGTTCAGTTATAGTTCAGAGACTCAAAAAAATCACCCCTTCTTTTTGCCAACTCTTTGGCAATGGAACCACACCACCACTATTGCAGTTGTAGATGGAATTAGTTACATTGCAAACTGACGGTTTTTAAAGTATGTGTAAAGAGGGTTAAGGAATCGAAGTATTAAAACGTTTTTAAAATTTAGTTTAGGTCGTTTTAACTCAGTATATCATTTAGAGCGAGCAGAACGAGCGTAACGCTGAGCACGGAGCCTTGGGGTACACCGTTGTCTAGCTTAACGTCCTTGGAAAGTGTGCCGTTCGCACGCACCCTTATGGTGCGATTCTGGAGAAAGTTCTTAATGAAATAAAACATGTTTCCAGATATTTTGTGTCGTAGTATTTCACGTGTACGTGTTATCCATGTCATATCATATGCCTTTTGTATGTCTAGACTAACTAGTATGAGATGTTGATTTTGGAGAAAGACCTCTTATTTCAGATTCAATCGTGTTTAAACAATCTGCAGTGGAACGGAATTGTCTGAAGCCATTTTGAGATTCAGATAGAAGCTTCCTGTTTTCAATAAACAAACTTAGTCTATTGTTTATAATTTTTTCTATAAGTTTGCACATTGTGCATGTGAGAGATATTGGTTTGTAATTGCTTGATAGTGTGAGGTGTTTGTTAGGTTTGGGCATTGGTATCACCATTGCAGACGTCCAGAGATCCGGAAATACCCTGGAAGATGATTGACTAATTAAAGAAGACAAATATGGCCTTTAGTTGGTAGCTGTTTCAGTAGGTCCTAGGCTATATTTATTAAAACATGCTCCTATAATTAAATATCGTTGTGTTAGAGAAATTAACGCTCGTATATTGGCAATGTTTGCCTCAGCGTACATTTGCGAGCAACTTTTTCTTGAATAGAGCAGATAAAATGTAAAAATAGAACTAGAATATAGATTTCTATCTCTAGGTTAGCTAAAAATATAACAGATACTATGAAAATTTGGAAGCTATTGTGGCTTCCAATGATGTACCACACATACATAAAGTAAACTAATGCCTAATCTACTGTTTATTGAACGTTATCATATAATATAATACATGTCTTAAATTTCTTTGGTGTTATGAATGAATAGTAGGTCCTTTTTATGCACAATGTTTAGGTTAACTTGCGATAATGCCATTTGACAGTGCAAAGGTCGATTTACTCCTCTTCCTCGTTCCAAATACATGTCATGCAGGAAGTAACAAAGACTAGCTCGGCGTTTGGACCTGTAGGTCTAAACCTTCCGCCCGTTTTCGTGCGGGATTCTTTAGGTTGGATGAGTTTTGGACGACGCTGGCTACAGAATAAATTTTTCCTCGCTTGTGTACATTTTATAGGGAAATCATGTGATTCGTATAACTGTCGATATTCTGTTAGCTTGACTAAAGTTGACATAACCTTTATCGGTTTTCTGGAATCCAGCGATGGACAAAGAAGATGTGAAAGGTAAACACCCACTGTGTAGCGCACCTCCTTTTAAAGGCAAGCTTACAGCCACTCAAGGGTAACCATTACGATTCCGGGAACGGCAAGAAAGGCAGCACTCAATATTTTGGTACACAATAGCCCGAGAACGATAGCGACAAGAAGCCAGAAAATGAAGGGTATATTGCTCATTGGATATTAATTTGTTTCTAGCTGGCCAATGATATTGTTTCTGGTTTGTGAGTACAGAGAGCTCTAGTGGCTGTTTCATGGCACGGCCGCTTTGATTAATTTCTACAACGAAAAGCCTAATACGCACAATATGAATCTAACATGCCGTGCCCGGCAACGGCGAGGAACAAGTTAAAGCTTGCCCAAGTCTTCTTTCCCGTTCCCGAGGCCCGGAAAAACTTCCCGTTGGTTGTGAACACTCCCATTATAATACATGTATTTCAAGTTTATCTGTCTGTTTAACGCTACCGTTGTTGGTACTTATGAACCAGCCTGTATTCACAGAGACACAACAGGTGCCATGTCATCATTCTTGACAAAACACGTCTAAATCCCGTGGAGCATCAACACAGTTGAAGCGACCAAGTCGAGGACTCCTGGTTGCGCGACGTACGCAGCAGTGAAAGGATTAAACGTAGTAAATGCAAAAATGTTTCCAATAACGCGATGGAGAACCTACAGGCATCAGATATCACCCCATTGATTAGCGCATTAGCCGCTAACGTATTAATGTCATGTATTGAATTACCACCGCGGTTTAATAATTCAGTTTGTCATATTAGTAGCAATCGCTAGGTTCAGCAGATAACTGTTTAAATTTTATAATTAATGAGTGTTTGTAATATTCTCCTAATTTGGCTTTAATGAGTTAATTTAGCTTGTTCTTCGCTTGAATAATAAATATCATTACACTCATTCCCATCTGTTAGCTCTCTGTGTATATCTCTTTATAAGAAATATATTATGAGATAGGTTCATAGCTTACCCGTGTTCTTCCCTCAAGCTGAATCTTTCTTTAGTTGTACATATGGAGAGGTTTCGATATTGAAGCCGGGCTTACGGCCCCCGGGGAGGGGGCGCACCTCCGGAAGGAAGGATAAGGCGATAGGGGACACCGGGCAGCCAGATCCAGACTACCTGCATTAACAGAAGTCCCTAAGGTTTTCCAAGTTTGACGACAACTGGAAGTCTTTAGATCTTCCGGGGCCAACTAAAGGGCACTTCGGCGCGGGGTTCAATGTCCCCAGATGCCGTCCATTTTCCACCCGGATCCCATGAACAACGAGGGATGTGCGCGTATCATCCCTGCCAAGCTGCATCTAAGGTCTTCGCTGACACTTACAACACTGAGAGAACCAACGGGATCAAGGAGGAATGAAAGAAATGAGTAATGAAGTGAAATGAAGGGACAGAAAATTCGAGGAATGTAATTATCCCAAAACCTCCCGAATGCGAGCCCCACACGTTACCACGGAGTCATCACGCTCGGTCTAATACTAACTACATAACTGTACTATTTATTTCACCTTGAGGGAATTAATTGCAGTATCTGCAAACACGACGATGCTTGACGGAATTAAATCCACCGCATGACAGTAAAATCTACTCTTAGTGTAATAGGGTCCATTTCTGGGGCAATGGTATGTCTACCTCACGTTCCGGGAATCTCTAGTTTGAGTTTGCTTAGGAACATTTGTCTTTTATCCTGAATAGATGAATGTGTCCTAGCGGACGACAAAACAGCGGTTGATAGAGCTTTTAAATTTTTAGCGGATATTAATATCAATTTGAGGATTTAAAATTTAAGATATTTGTTTATGCCTTTTGACCTATTTATTACATTGTTTTATATCCGGCTATTGCCGCTATTTTTACGCTTATGTGTATTTTTTCTTTGATGCTAGTATTTTATTTTTGATTCAAGTTTATATCTGGCTATTGCCATGAATTTTAGAAGGGCGCTAATGACCCAGAAGTTGAGCGCCCTTACACCCACAAATCTATCTATATACTGTTGTTATACACACACCTTTATAAAACACTTTACTTTCTAAAAAAACAAAAGAAAAAAATAAATGAATGTTCAGCAACTTTCAATTCTGTGATCTCGGTTCATTTGAGTATTCATTTCACGCTTAAAGGCCATGACATACATCTGCAATTTCAGTGTAGTTCTTCTAAGAATTTCTTATAATTAAACACCTGTAGGATAATATGTGGATGTTACCAGGCAAATAAGAATTGACAGAAATAAGTGACACTACAAATGCAATGCCCAAAACTGAATATAACTTCTAGCATACTACACACGAACTAAAAGCTTTAGATCATCACACCACTGCGACAACAACTTTATATCACTCCATTGTGACCAACTTTGGTTTCAAGTCCAATAACGTGACAATTATAATTCGTATGCACATGTTTAGTAACTCGTCTTCGTTTGATTAGATTTTACTTTTCATTGTGTCTTTTTACATTAAAATTTTCTGATAGTACTCGCATTATCTGTCCAGAATACAAATCGTTATGCTTCCATTTATCACAATTCATTGAAGAGCTAATGTATACGTTGACAGTCTTCTGGTTCCTTTGATCTAAAACAGAGGCCCACAAAAACAGCAAAGCAGCAGGTGGGTTAAAAGGAAGGATGAACTAGACGGAGCGGCTTTATGCAGTGCAGCACTGTAAATATGAAATGAGTAGGTTATGGTGTGCGAATTTATTTTACTAAACTAGCAAGATCTACAGAAATATCAGTTATTTTAGTTGCGAAGAAAATTATTAATCAGAAATGCGAGACCTTTTATCTGATTTCACTGCTTTTAGTCTGGAAAAAAGCGTGCATACTCTGTAATTAGTAAATTTTATAAATATCTACATTAATTAGATGTTGGCACTATTATTGACCGTGTTGTTGTTGTTGTTGTTATTATTATTATTATTATTATTATTATTATTATTATTATTATTATTATTATTATTATTATTATTATTATTATTATTATTATTATTATTATTATTATTATTATTATTATTATTATTATTATTATTATTATTATTATTATTATTATTATTATTATTATTATTATTATTATTATTATTATTATTATTATTTGTTATGATTTGCACTACATTTAGTAACCTGTGAATTCCGAGTCATCTTTATGGCACGATGTATAATGACATTTTACATTACTCTTGAAGGTCCTTAGTAAAACTTTTAAGAAAAGACGTCTGAATTTTTCTCCGCGAGAGGAAAAAATTGCTCTTTATATTGTTCCGTGTACACATATGCACATTTTGTTGGATTTGTCACTGGTTTCTATTCTTTGTTGTAGTAAGGCACAGTGGGCATCTGAATGCTGTCTCCAGTCACTTGAGTGGCACATGCTAAGTAAGGGGATAGTTGCATGACTTTGCTACGACCATCTTCCTCCCCTGAAGTTGCAGGGGCTGCAATTTACAGTGCTTTTGCGGATCACCGATCTAAAACATTGTTCTTTTATTTTCATACCCTACATAAATATTAAATGGCGAAAAATGTAAATTTAGAAGAAAATGAAATGGAAGAAGCAAGTGAGGTTACACAAGCCGCAGAAAGAATAATATAGGTACTACCCAAAAAAAATCTAAAAATCAATATGAAATATCATTTAATCACTTCGGGGTAAGGTACAACATGTGAATCAATGCGTTAAAACATCTGACAACTCGCTGCACATAGAAGTTCCCTTCATCTTTTCTCTTAATATTCCGTTTATATCTTTAACATCTGAGGTCATATCGGCGGCTTTGGAACAATTGCCCATCGGGAATGATTATTACTCGCTTACAGTGGAATCAATCTTTGGAATGGTATTACTTTAGGTATAAATTAAATTCGCAAATATACACACACCTTCAAACTTCGAGACTTTAAGGAGGATGAGGAATAACACTGGCTATAGAAAAATCCCTATCCTTTAGCCGGGAGTCGAACCCAGTACCTCAGGATTTGAAGGTTAGCATGCTAGCCATCTGGGCACGGACACTTTATACACGAGTTGATTTCGTTTCTAACCTGATTTCTCCTGTTTCAAGAATCTCGCTATGCAGGTTCTAAATGTGATTTCTGTTATTTAATATAATATTATTGACGTTTTACATACTACAGCGCTGTCTATAAAACTGCATATGACGAAAGTGTAAAAATTGGTTTTATTTTGCTCATAGAAGTGCGAAATGAAAGTCCGCAAATATTCCTACTCGCAAAATAAAGCGCTACTATTACACCTTCGTCAGAAGCCTCGGCTTTTTATACTCGTTAAGCTTCTGTGGCATTGCTTTGCAAACTCCACACCCAAGTTTCTAATAAATCATTCGTATACTTACAACTATTATATATATATATATGTTTTGTTGGTATCGCAGTAACCTGCATTTCGCTTTAGTCCGTCGATTAAATTGAGTTTTCTCACATCCACGTTGGAGACCTAATTGTCTTTACCAAGTTGCAATGTTGCAGCAATTTTATTTGAGTTTAACCGCATAGAACGTAGGCTAGAAATGTATAAGGTGAAAAACAAAATGCGCTGTTGTAGTTGTGAAACAGTTTTTGCAACTTTGTCATTTCTCCAAAAAGTAAGAAATGACTTTAAAAAGCTTGTTGGTAATGGATGAAAACAGAACGAAACAAAAAGGCAGAGGTGGAAGTATACATGATGGAAGCGTGTTTTCCATCTTTGTTTTGCTTTGTGTTCCATTCTTCCTCTTGACTTACAGCTATAAGAAGTTAGAAACACATGGAGAAGCGTCATGAATAAGTAATTTATGCACGTGCCTTACTTTCGCAACGCCATCTAGTTCCTTCCCATCCTTTGGGATATTTTCTCATACATAATGCACTCTTTAATCCGTAAATTCTAATTGGGCACTCAAAACTAAGGTCAAATAATCTGGAAAAGGAAAAGAAAAACGCTATTCACAAGCCAAAAGGGAACGAAAATGTAAGATTGTCTGGATAAAATGTAGTATCTCTGTTACCGCCAAAACAATACCTGTCATTGCTCCTTGCATTTTATTATTATTTTAATCCATCAATCACATAGTTACCATTTTTGTCCCAAGAGCAGAAGTTTTACTCTTAATCCAATCATTACCACACATCCGGTAAGTTCTTCTGCCCAAAACCGATTTATTAATCACTATTCCTTGCCAAGCGATTTTCAGCATTGTTGTTCCTTCTTTCAGGCTTTGTGAACTACCTACATTATTTACTTTTATATCGTCTGAACTTCTCATGTATGTACCAGCTGACCCATCTCAGCCGGAATCTGGGTAAGTAGATAACCCTTCCTGCGTTAAGAGAGTTCCCAAACGCACCGGGGTAAATCCAGTCATAGTGACGGCAGTGCTGTGAGCTACCTTCCTTCTGTCCCTTAGTGAAGACCAGCGATGATAGTTCCCAAGTTGAACTATTGTGTGCAGTCCGTGATAATAGACAAGAACAGTATAAACAACCGAAAAGGTTCTTATTATGTTTTGCACTTTACTTTGACTTTACTTTCCAGGAAATAAACTCACTCCTGTATATTATCTAACATTACGCACACATGAGGGCAGTAATGTTTCATTGGCACCTGTTCGTTTCTTATTAATGTTATTGCTGTATTTTATTACTAGTTGTTGTTATTATTATTAATTGTTATTGATTATTATTATCATTATTATTAATTATTATATTAATATTTTGTTATTATTTTTATTATTTAATAGAATTAACTTTTATTAAAATGTTTGTCATCATTATGCTTATCATCATTATTTTATTGTTATTAATATATTCATGGTTATTATTAGTACCCTCATTATTAGTTATACTGTTTTATTGGTTATTATTCGTTTTGTTATTACTATTGTCACCATAATTATTATCATTAACATCAAACTTATTAGTTTATTTTAACTAGTTTGTGTATCATTATTATATTAATATTAATGTTTGCTTTTGTTATATACGGTTTATTATTATATTATTTTCATAGTTATTACTATCATCATCAAACGGCACTGGTATGCTGACTTGCTTCATGGAATAGGTGTACAAAATGCTGAACTGAAATAGTATATATCGCTCCGAAGAACACTTTGAAGAAAATCAGTCGACAAGTAGGTATTTGTAGAACCATCGTGAATTAATCAATCCTGCTGCGGACAAAACTTTTTCCTAGATTTGTTGGTTAAAGTTACTTTTGTTGGGATGCCATGCCCATTTATACATAATAATAATAATAATAATAATAATAATAATAATAATAATAATAATAATAATAATAATAATAATAATAATAATAATAATAATAATAATAATAATAATAATAATAATAATAATAATAATAATAATAATAATAATAATAATAATAATAATAATAATAATAATAATAATGATAATAGTAATAATAGCTATAATAATAATAATAATAATAATAATAATAATAATAATAATAATAATAATAATAATAATAATAATAATAATAATAATAATAATAATAATAATAATAATAATGGTAGTAGTTATAGTAATAGTAATCGTAACCGCAACACCAATAAAGATAAGCATAATTTTGCTAATAAACATTGTAATAAAAGTTAATGATATAAATTAATAATCTCACCCGAAGGAAATGGGCCACCTGGTTTACACACACGCACACACACACACAGACACACACACACACACACACACACACACACACACACACACATAGTAGAGTGGGCCTATGGCGAACACCTGTTTTCAACATTTTCCGTTAGAGGTGGAGTTTTCTTGAGTAGTGCTACCGTCCCGCAATTCTCTTCGAAATGTCTTGGTGCAAGATCAACCATTTTGAAGAAAGTATTATCCGTGTGTGGTCGCGTTTATCATTACCAGTGGTTTTGTTATAACAGTGTCTTCAAACCAATACTAAGGTATGTATCACTTCCATCAGTTTCTTCGATTTATAATGCATATATTCTTAAAAGACATCCTTCTGCATTATGTGCAAAAACCTAGATTATTTTAATAACATTTCTTTCTGGGTTGTTTTACACGATATTTCTATAAATTAATGACGCTGTGGGCGAATGGCGAACAGTGTTCGTGATTGCCCACCTAGTGTTCGCCATTCCCTTACTCACTGACAGACTATTACATGCTAGGCTTCTTGCGCATTTCTAGATTCAATGGGGAGAAATCGCCAACGAAAAACTAATAAAGCTAAATGGTCTGCAGAGAGGTTATGAGGATATACCACTCATTCCTTATTACAAGCTTCATCAAATTCTGGAGTTTCCTTTCCACTGGTCCCGCCTATTCCTCGACCACCTGAGCAATCAAGGCTACGAAAGAGTTGCCATAGGGGGCAATACAGTGAAGAGCTTACATGTACGCCTATGAAAGGTGGGCTTGAAAAAAAAAGAGGCAACTAAGAAGAAACAGCAAGAAAGAAAGCAGTCATCGAAGAGAGCTTTTGAAAATACCAAGAAGACAGCTGAACAAAGAGCAAAAAGGAGGTTTGACTTGAGTTCTTCAGAAGAAGAGGAAGAAGAAAGAGATATTGAAAAACTGTGCCAAGATACAGATGTTGATTACGATAAATTTGATGTGCCGCATGTAGCTGAAAATAACAATGACATTTGCTCTTTGTGTGGAGAGTTTGGAAAGGATCACGAGTTCGGGTACAAGTGCTCTAAATGCTTAAACTGGACTCATGCAGCTTGCAGTGGTTGGGAAACGAAAGCTTCTGCATGTGCTTGTGAAGATTGTGTGTAAGACAATCCATTTATCTAATTTAGTTAGTTCTTCGTTATATAATATGATATGAATCTTAGTGCTACTACTGTAGTCAAGTTAATTCTGGTGACAAAAGCGTTAACATATTTTTTGTAAATAATGGGGCTGTAATACATAAGTTTTTTTTTCTCTTTATTTTAAGCATTTTAACATGATGAATGCATAAAACGTATAATTATATTTTTTTATTAAAATGACGGTTCCTTTGGAATTTCATGTACCTGTCAGAAAATACAAATAGGTGTTCGCCATTGTCCCTTGAGAGTGGGCAATGGCGAACATTGCTTTGTTTTGAAAATATAATTTTTAATTGTTTAAGGCTATAGTAAATAAAATAAAAATTACAGATCGCAAGACAAATATACTACATATATTTTAAGTAAATTGTACTTTACATTAAGTTCAGTATATTCACAGTACATTGATACTAAGCTTAAGCGTTCGCCATTACCCCACTCTCCCCTACCGATACATCTACATATATTTAAAGTGCTTATAAATTTGTGCTCAATTCATAGTAATATCAAAGTATCTAACTATTCTTACAAACTGTTATTTCTCTATCCTTTTCATGTTAGTCGAGATAAACATTTCCAGAAATTACCTTATTCTTTATTTTCTTGCATATGGGAATACAGTAGACTTTGAGGGACAGTAAAACCTTCTAAAGCTGCTCACTATATGAAGGCTTTGAAATTCTGTTCTCTTTGCGCGGCCAAGAGGCAAAAAAGTGATAACGATCTTCCATTTCAGAAAAGTTTTACGTATTACAAAACTCACACAAATAACAAGAAATGGTTCACTCTACAAAAAATGCATTTGGATATAACTCGTGTGTTAACAAGATCTGCATTTTTTGTACAGTAAGATTTTTTCTATCACTTACGATTTACCGGGCATGCAAAAATCTTCAAGAATAAATTCAAAATACACATTTTATTTGCTATAAAAATATCTTAAACATATGATTTTAATCAAAATCGTTGCAGCCATTTTTGAGAAAATAAAAATTTTCGAACAATTCTCTATGTAAGGGTTAGTTTAGGATGGAGGAATTTTCTTTAAAATCATGGTTTCGCATGCTTAAAAGATACTGAACTTAAATCCAACTTTGGTTTTTAACCGACTTTTCGTTTTTAAGTTATGCTGTTCACAGTCACACACAGTTCAGTTTGTTTTTATTCATGGGCCTCAAAACATATTTCCGGTGAAAATCTCGACATTGAAATTGTGGGTCGAACATAATACTTCCCCTTCTTAGTATACGAGATAGAAAAAGTAAAACTTGGTCCATTCCCTAGACCGCAACGTATATTTTCCTCCATAAGGATTCCAGCTTAACTTTTGCCTCTACCTAGTCAGTGTCAGTTCTCTCTATGACTGGCCCAAAACACTACCGGGACTAAAAAGGAATTAATGATTCATTTTATAATTGAGGAGAAATGAAGGGATACTTCTGATATCTCCTCTTTGAAAGAGTATCACTATAATTGGTACAGCTGATTCGGCCTCTAGAGTAAGAGTTGAATTGTTTTCATGGGCGATATAAAGTGACGATAGATGCATTAGTATCAACGTTTCATTAGCCACAAGGAGACAAAAGTTCAACTCATTACTGCTATTGAACAGTAACAGCATTATCAAAACCAACGTCTAAAAAATGTCAGTACTTAAAAACCGAAGCCCTGTGGAGATATCCAAATCATAACCGCAGTGAGTAAATTATAATTTAAAATACAAATAACATACTTTATTTACTCGCTTTTTTAATGTGTAACACATGTTCCGATAGCCCTTCTCCATTCTTCTGTGTTGTTACAGTGTTCACCTTCCAAATTCAATCTCTTCATTGTCTGTGTGACATTATCCTTACAAGTTACTGATGGTCATCCGCTCTTCCGATTTTTTGGTAGTATCTATTCGAAGACATTTTTCAGTATTCTGTCTATACGCATTCTTCTCACATGTCCATACCATGCAATTGTTTGAATGTAATCTCATCCAAAACTATTGATTTTACTGCTATAAAATTCCTAATGACGTTGTTTCTTATGTTATCTCATGTAGACATCCTGGCTGCTCGCCGCCAGAAGTCCATTTCTGTTGCCAGTAATTTAGTTTGTGTGTGTGTGTGTGGGTGTGTGTTTAAGGGACCATATATCAGCACCATAAGCTATTATACAGTTAACAATGCTATTATAAATATTTCCGTGTTTTGTTACTGTTATTCTTGTCCCATAGAATTCCATTTAGTGCTAAAATTGCATATTTACCCTTATTATTTGTGTTTAATCTCATCATATTTTCGATTACTGACTTATATAGACTTCATTGCAACATTTTATTTCTCCGTTCCACTTCTAAATCCTCTTTTGTCTCCCATCACCAAATATATGGATTTAAATGTGCCAATATTTAGTCCCCATTTATTGCATTCTGCTGATAATTTTCAAATCATATTAATAATTAATTATTGATAATTATTGTAATGAAGAATTACTAATAAATGAAAAATAATTGTAATTATAAAGTTTATGGATAAAGAATGGATAAGGCAACCAAGCTAATAGAATCATTCTAAATAGAATAGCAGAGGAATATGTTGTACAAAGTTGGAATGTATAACGTTCGGTTACCAGATATTTAGGTCAATAGTAAGCGACTGACTGGATTGCTTAGGCCAATTCATAGAATTTACCTAGTAGCTAGGCGGGCGTAATAAGCGCAGTAAAACAAGATCAATAGATGACGCGAAGTGGTATAACTTGAAATTCTTGGAATCTCAGGGTGGATTTCTGAGAAATTTATAAAGTTAAGGTGAAAAGCACAACACTTTGAGACTTCTAGAAAATATGTTGCAACATGACATTAGCAGCTATGAGGGGGCAGTTTGAAATGATTTAAGGAGAAAGGGGAAGTTAGTAAGGTTGATAGCGTCGGCTTGGCTTGGATAAATCAAACTTCTTCGTGACCATCTGAATGTCTGGACGCATTTGTCACTCGGAACAGATTTTCATCACTTCTGCCTGAGGGGCAAAACTGAGTTGAATCTCTTATCTAACCATCGAGATTTATAATACTGCCCGTCTATATCATCATATACGACCAAGTTATTTTTAAATAGTGAGTTTTACAATGTTTCTCATTGTTCGGCAACTTCTCTTTTTCAATAATTTCAATTGTTCATTAAAATATTCCATATTAAGCATACGTGATATCCTTTCTGAAAACCACATCCTGAGATAGGAATCTCAGTGCTCGAACAATGGCCCAGCAAGGGAACCAGCTAGGAAGTTCGAGATATTGTGAAGGCACAACCTTCAATGGCACCCAAACAGTTCATCAATAAGGTTACTGAAGCATTAACTATCTCATTTGGAGAAAATAATTTCAAACTGCCCATAAACGAGCGACACAGTCGTTCCCGCTCAAACTGTCACGTCGCATCAATGTGGAGCATTTCCTGCTCCAAACTGTCGTATCAACAAGGAGCATTTTTCAGCTCCAGTAGCTAACACTTATAATATTCATGCCTACAGGGGAACACTATTACGATAAATACAGTAATGGAACGAGAGCCGACAGAAAGGTGCTAATGTTGTAAAATGCATTAAATAAAACAAAAATGAATATGCAGTTAAAGAAATGGGCGTATTTGAATCCTTCTTTGCTATCAAGGCCAAGAATAGCACCAAGTAATTACAATAAAAACAGTCTAAGATAAAAGCAATAGTAGTTTTGATATCTAACAATCTGTTCACCAGCTCGTGGCGCCTGCCAGGAAGTCAGTTTATCAGTACATAATTCTAGGTGCACGGCGATACCTAAAGCTAGACTCGTGCACGTAATGTAAGTACAAGCATGAGTATGAGTGCCTAGAATTACTTACTGATGTATACCTGCCAGGTAGCTTTTCACTGCTAACGACAGATATATCCCTCCTTTGTGGTTATGACGTTTGGTTTGATTTCTTGCTTTGTGGCGAGGTGCAACGTAAGCAATATACCATCATTTTACTGAGTGATCTGTATTTATGAACTTAACCCTTGTTATTGGCTGTTCATACAATAAATTTACACTATATACATAGATTTACATATTAAAGGGTAAACGGTATAGACACAGAGGGCACTCCTCGCTCACTTCGACCTAAACACATCTCTTGTGGCTACCACCCTCCAGGAGGCAGGGATGAAATGAAGGAACCGAAGGTGCCACACAAGGTCGCACCTAGATAGGCCACAGAGGCGCGCGAAAATCCCTAACAAGTGCTGAGATGCCTTCATCCCGGCGCCAGACCCCGCTAATCAGCTATCACACCGCGGTTCCGGTGTCGCACTGAGGGTACCCCCACCCCCGTCCCCGACGGAGGACAAGGCCGGCCAAACACTACCTAGCGCCAAGAATAGCAGTTACCATGCGCAATCATACGCGCCATCTACCCGGCACTGCCAGCACTACACGTCTGGAAGTACACCTGAAAGATGATAAGGAAATGAAATGCAGGGAAAGGATGGAAAGGAAACAGTGGTATAAAATAACGCGCCGCGGAATTCGCCTAAGTGACATGGGGAAACCACGGAAAAAGCCAGGTCAGAGTGCGATGCCACGGGGATCGAACCCGCGACCTTCCGAACCCGGACGACCGACGTTACCGCCTGAGCCATTCTGCTCGGCAAGTTCAAATATTACTTTCTCTACTACGTATAGTATGTACGTAGGAGAAGTGTTGCAATCGACCCAAAAATTCCATGTGATGATTTCACCGAAAATATGTATATGCCTAAGGCACCCTGAATAAAAACAATAAAGGCACTTTTAGGAAAACGTCCCTGTGTGTGCGCCTGGATGGATGTCTGTCTGTGAACAGCACAACTCAAAAACGAAAAGTCGGTTAAAAACCAAACTTAGTGTTTAAGTTTAATATCCTTCAAGGATGCGACACGAAGATTTTGAAGAAAATTTCTTCACCTTACATTACCCTCTACACAGTAAGTGTTTCGAAAATTTTTATTTTCTCATAAATGGGTAATGGTTTTGATTAAAATGACATATGTTTAAGATACTTTTATGGCAAATGAAATATATATTTTTTAATTTTCTGAATATAGCCCATGTAGCCCTGTTTGATGTAACCTCCAAATCTAGCTCTACAAAAAATGTAGATGTCGTTAAAATACACAAGTTATGCCCAAATGCATTTTTTGTGGAGTGAGCCATTTGGAATACATTCCTCGTTATTCATCAACTACTATTTATAAAACACAAAGAAATCATAGAAAGTATATATAATACATATCTTAACATTGTGAGTTTTGCAATACTTGCAATTTTCTTAAATGGAAGGCCGTTACTGACTTTTTATCTCTTGGCCGTGGAAAGAGAATGGAATTTCAAAACCATTAAAAGATTCTAAAAAATCTGACTATCGCTCGAAGCCTACTGTATTCCCATTGCACCTAAGAAAATATGAAATAATTTTTGTAAATGTTGACCTTGATTAACATGAACTAGATATAGGAGTAAGTGTTTGTAAGAATAGTTAGCACAAGAGTAGAGAAAACCATGTGAGTGCAACACATTAGATTTTTACAGGTGCTATAGGTAAATTTCCCGGTAATCCTCCTCGGCTAACTTAGAGAGTAGACATGATTTCTACTACATTCTCTGAATGTAAGATTGTTAAACAGGGCATCAATCTGCATTCGCAGAAAGACATTAGAAATCATTAAGAGAGTTAAATGGAACATTGGCAAACACACATACATATAAAATAATACAAGCACGCGCTCAGATCTCTCACTTACCCCTAAAAAGACTGGCACGACAGAATCACGATCGCTGGTTGCGCAAAGTTGACCATAAAAAAGGTTATAAGAGGAACGTGACTGAAAACCAAATTGCCGAAGCAAAAGTTGAGTTGATTGGATGATTGGAAAACCAGCCTCGTCGGAAAGCCCAACTTTGCCTCCTAAAATATTGCGCTGCATGGGTAAAATTTATGTGTAACACATCCCATCTCGATTCGCTATCATTTCAAGAAAAGCCTTTTATATTGCATCATTATTCCAAACACTTTACTTAATCGCAGCTAAAACAAGTGAATATTACTGATTTAAAATTAAGCACGGACCACATGCGGCAAGCGGAAACAATATTCTAATGTTTAAATTACAAATTACTTTCTACTGTGATGAGCCCATGTGGAGACAGAAAGGTCAAAAGGGGACAGCGTCCATTTACAAAAGTTAATACATAGTTATCATGGTGAACTTCAGGAAAAAGATATTATAAAGCGACCAATGTTTCGGGAGCGCTATAGCTATGAATAGTTATTTTATTAATTTCAATAAATCGCAAAGAGATTTGAATATTAATTCTGGATCTTATATAAATGGTATACTTATTGGTTGTGTATGTCTCATATAGTAATTTTAGCGTTGTCTGTTGTGGTTATGTAGCAACTATGTAAAATTAAGCATAAGTTAAGAAGATTACAGAAGCTATTCCCAGAAAATTCATAGTATGACCAGCCGCGGCACGCAACAGAAGACGATCAGGGCCGGGCTGCCCCGCCCCGCTGGCGGTGCGTGTATCAAAGACGCTCAAGGTCAGGCTGCCTCACGCGAGAATCCGAGCGGCAGAGCCAAAAGGGGTTTTCCAGACTATTTGAGAAGTGTCCGGCAGCCGCCGTACTTGTAGAAGTTTGAGAAAGGTCAGTGTTACGTCATGCTCACCATATAAGGAAGCAAAGAAACGAGCAGAGTGAGACAGTTACAGACAGGAGTCAGTCAGTTCTTAGTTTAAGTGTATGTAGTCAGGTGCGTGTGTCGTGACGAGAAGAAAGATAGCGAAGTAGTTATAAGTATGACTGTATCGTCAGAGTTAGCGTTTGATAGACAGAGCAAGTGAAGAAAAACCGAAAGGAGTGAGTCAAGGTTACGAGAAGAATACAGTTTTGAGTTGTAATTTCTCGGAAGACTATAGACTGTGTTGACGACAAAAAGAGAACTGTATTGTTGTGCATTCAGTTAGAAAAAAAAGTGATTTTACTATGTATGTCATCCCTCAACATCATTGCCATTCTCTATCGTGTCTGCTAGCAGTTCTGCACCTTCACTGGAAGCTGTTCAATGTGCAGACCAATTCTCCACAAAATAATCGAAGAATTGTAAAATTTTGAGTTGGAAGGGTTCTGAGAAAGAATCTCCAGCCATCCATCCAAGACATCCTTCTTCATTCTCCCTATAGTCCTCAGTAAGTTCAAAATCTTGTACATTGAGATAAAACATTCGCACTTTTGTTTGTCTCTTCCTGATTAGCAGAAGAGGAAAACGACTGGATAAACGTTACTTTCTTCTTCAGTGTTGTCAAAGTCAGCATGCATTTTATAAAAAACACTGACTACTGCAGCTCTTGAAGGTCCCTTTCATAAAAAAAAATGCCTTGAGTGCTTTAGACTCTTTCTTCCCTTTTCCCACAACAAATGATTAATCTTTCTTTGTCTCCGTGGTCCACCAACAGGAAGTTTGTCCCGTTGTTCATCCTCGGCATTTCGTCGAGGATAATTTCTTTGCTGCTTCTAGGTTCCTTCTGATTGCCAAGGAATTACTTCTCTGGTGATAACATAATCCTTCTCATTGACAGTTGGTATGGTATTTCTGTAATGAACCCGTATCCTTTGTTGCGGAGTTCTCTTAATTCGTCTGTCTATAGCTGAGATATTGAAGAATTCGCCGCTAGAGCTCTCTTCTTCGCCTAATATCGAGAGTCCGAAAATACCGAACAGGCTGCGCGGATTTTTGCTGTCCACGTCCTCGGCGCTCGTTGCTGTCTGCCGCTATGATAGAGATGCGGATAAAATCATAGAACGTTTTTAAAGCTACTTTTATAGGCTTTACTTACCAACTTCATGAAGGAGATGCTGAAACTGGCCACTGTCGTTGTCCATACATTTTAGCACCTCTTTAGGTAAACTACCCATCACTCACCGTAGTTCACGTTGAGAAATGCTGCCGATTTCTTGGCAGATATTTTGTTTTAATTCTCCCAGGATATGTGAGCTTGTCTTCTACACTTTGTTTTAAGTCACTCCAGAGATAGAAAACGCAGGGAGTTAGGAGGGGGCCACAAATCCCAATATCTCAAAACTCCAATGACGACCTTCTTTCGTAAAGTTGGTAAATAAAGCCTTTAGAAGTAGTCTTAAAAATGTTGTACAGCTTCATTCGCGCCTCCATTGCATAGCGGCAGACGGCAACAGGGTCCGAGGACACGGACAGGCAAAACACAGCACAGCCGGTTTGGAAGTTTTGTTTTACTCTCTCGGCATATGCGCTTCTTTAGGTCTATGCAGACTTCACTGGGTACTCTGCAGCGATGCTCAGATACTGTCAAACTATCATAGCTATTTCTCGTTAATCTTCTGTGGTTAGGAAAATTACATAATGTTTAAGTTTATAACCTTGATTTATCTTATGCACGTAATATTCTTACGCTACCTTGTGATTAACATACTAAATTATTTCTGTTTCAGAATAAATAAAGCAGTAAAATTCCATTGCTATTTAGCCTTAAAATATTTTGATCAACATAAATTGTTTGGTTTCAAATGCAATATTATGTTCAAACATTTAAACACGAAACAAATTAGCTTATATGAAATAAACTAATAAGAAACTAAACCCATACAAAGTGGAATCATATCGACCCTTTTATATGTTTACAAATATGAGTATTCAGAAAGTACCTTTTAAAAATGTAAATAAATACCTGTAGGATCACCAAGTTTGCTTTATGCTTCTAATCATAGTTGCATTTGATTTTGTGAAGTTTTATATTTGAAAATTGAAATCCGCATATTACACAGCAAACTTTCCTGTTTGTTTAACGTACAACAAATTCTCTGTGCCACTCTTTATAAAACAGATGTTCCGACGAAGTCATACTCGTCACTGAATGAGGCATGTTGGAAGCTGAACAGCAGTGAAAGGGAGGGATGGCCGGTGGAGTGAGGCAACAACACATTTTAGTGGTGATCTTTTGGAGTCGATTTTGTCCATGAGTACTTTTGACCGTTTATTTCACTAGCCTCTTTTGTCATGTATTCTGAAGCTCAGTTGCAGTTAAAAAATTACACCATAATTGAAACAATTGTCACAACCTTGTGATCTCTAGAAATATTATGTTGTATCTTAACTTTTTTCACACCCCCTTCTGTCTTGGTAAATTTTGATGATGGCTTTGGGTTCTGAAAATAAATGGCCTGCAGTATTGTGACGTGGCTCGGCGTACAGCAAAGGATGGATGGGGCCAAGCTACTTTACACCACATGCCGGACCGGCGAGCGAGCGGGCAAAGACGTTCACCGCCAGGCTGTCTCGCGCGACTGCTGTGTGTACTTGACTGTCAACAATAGAGGCGTCAGAAACAAAAGTTTTCGAGAATGTTCGCCAGACTTCTAGCTGCGTTATTTCCGGTGAGGTGTGTGTGTGGAACTCGAGAAAGGTACTGTGACGTCATGCCCAGTATATAAAGAGGCCATAGAAGAGCAGAGGAGTGAGTTACGGACATGAGTCGCTCAGTGTGTCAGTGAGTGTGAGACAGCTGTGTGTGTCGTCGTGTTGGTACGCCGTAAGAACATTCAACGATTGTTGTGAGTGATTGTAACGTCGTAATTAGGATATGAGAGACAGAGGAAGTGAAGAAAGACACAGAAAGGACTGAGCAAGGTAATGAGAAGAACAGTTGTGGGTTGTGATAGCCCAAAAGACTATAGACTGTGTTAACGACGAGAAGAAAAATGTTTACTTAGGGTAAAATTTTACAAGACAATAAAGTGATAGAAAAGCAATCGGACTGACTTCGTCATTTTGTTAGAGTATTATTGTGTACGGAACTACATGTAAAATCTTCAGAGCGTATGTGTATATATAACTTTACCTGTACTGCTGTAGCCACACGTTGCCCATGTTTTATTTGCAACTACACGAAATTTTATTGCACTGTTTTGCGTTAAATTGAAAGTGAACAAATTAGTGTTTTAGGTTTGTGTTATGTCTGCTGTTCCCACATCAAGAGTTGAGAGGAAAAAAACAAAGGAACATTATTATATGCATGCAATGCAGAGTATTTATATGTATGTATTTTATGCATCAAGGGTAACAATTATTATTAAAGCGCAACATAGCTCTTTGTACTTGCCGCTGCATTTCCACGCCACACTAATTGGGCGTGTTAACAAAGACGTGAAATAAAGTGCATATGTTAAATAGCTGCATGCGGCAGCCTTAAGCACCCCATTTTCTGCGCTTGAATGTGTGTGCTGGGGGGAGTTTCCACATTTAGAGTTTTTCTCCATTGGTTGCCGGCACTGCAGAAAGAGGAAGATCCTTCCTGCTAATTTGCTGCCTGTTAGGTTGGCAGAAACTTACAGGAAAAATAAACGATTCAGTATGTGGTAGGTACTGTTAGGAAAACCAGCTGTACCCTCTCATCTATGCGAGAAAGCTTTCCCCTTTTCCTCTGTTCCTTTTTTACACAATCTCCAGCTACGCCATGTATTTTTCTTTCCCTACTTTGTTCTTTGTGCTTATTACGGAAGGTAAAATCTTGACATACGCCTTACATCTAAAAAGAACAGAAAGGGCAAACTGAATACAAGTGTGGGAAGCAACAGACTGGAAGCAGCTTTGAACTAACTTGGTAACGGAAGAATCATTACTTCTTTCACAATCTAACTTTACATCACTAGGCGTTTTATGTCTACAATAGCGCACTGTGGTAACACGCTTGTATCCCAAATGCAAAACAGTTTCCCCATCCTTCTACTCGGTCTAACAAGAAAAACTCCACTCTTTCAACATAAAGGGCTTTCTCAGGCTTCGTGGTTTGATGTATTTCTCAGAAAACTGATACTTAGGGCCGCTTTTGGACGTTAAATTTTGAACTATAGGCTTTGTCTTTAACTTCTGGAAGAAACGCAAGAATAGGAGAAACTAGCGATAGCAGAGGGACTGAATGTCTAGTGCTCTGGTGAATGGCCGTATGTTGAATAATGTTCATTGAGCGTAACTCTCGGGACCTGACCCAGAGATCTTCGGCTGTCTGCTGGCGTTCTTATCACTCGAGCTACCATGGGAGATCACCAGACGTACATTAAACTTTCACATTTGAACCAAGCATCCCGTAAACATTCAAAGGATCTCTAAAAAGTCAGCAAACGCGTCGAATCCAATTTGGTGTGTATGTGCATATGTTGATAAGATAGAATGTAGGTAACATATACCTCTGTACATATTGCCAAAACACACACGATTAAGCAAGTACAGAGGTGTGAAAATTATTAGACTCAGTACAGTTCTGTGGTAAAAATAATTTAAGTTCTCAGTTTAAAAATAATTTTCAAATCCTTAGAATCACACCTACACTTAAGTAAATGAGAACAAGCTATTTTTCATCATAAACATTTATTTTCCATTATTAATAATGGTATTACATTTGTAACATTTCTTGGTAAAACAATATTTTTCCAACCCATGGCTTCAAATTTCTACACAGAGCAAACAGTACACGCCATAGAACAAGTTTTATCATTTACTTTGCAGACATGGTCTTGAATTTGGACAGAAAATGCTGATAGGAAAAATGAGTGAAAGTCTTAAGATCCAATTTAAGCAAAATTAAAAAAAAAAAAAAAAAAAAAAAAAAAAAAAAAAATGTACATTCCCTAAAATAAAATGTACATTTCTATTTATCTAGTAGTACAAAATAAAAAGATGACTCTGTATCTGATCCTTTATGCTTTACTTTTTCATATAGACAGTAATATAATTGTGATTAGTGGAAAATGCTATATATAAGCATGTATCACACTAAGTCTTCAATATCTTGAAGACCTTACCTTTGATAGTTAATAAAAAAAACTTTGCGTTGAGTGTAATAATTTTCAAACCTCTGTACTGTCGGTCGCTCAACCATTTATTCTAGGAGAAAAGTACATATCTTCCTCGAACGTCCAACACCTGTTCTTATCTTGCGGCTATTCATCAAGGCTGGAATCTTTAACTATTCACTCGATCTAGGTGGACTCTCCAAATTTCTTTATGCTCTTCCATTATTTCCTTTCTTTTTACTTTCTCTACCACGTGCATAGTACACAGAGAAGGCATTGCACTCCACCTAAAATTTCTTTACCAAGATTTCACCGAAAACATACGTTTTGAGGTCCCCTGATACAAAATCAGCCTTTGAGAAAAATATTCGCGGGCGCGAGCGCCTGTGTGTTTGTGTCTGTATGCGCGTCCGTCTGTAAACAGCATAATTCAAAAAAAGAAAAGTCAATCGAATACCAAACTTGGTACCTATTTAAGTTCAGCGTCTTTGGAGAATGCGGCCGAGAATTTTTTAAGAAAACCCTCCCATTGAAACTACCCCCTACATAGAAACAGTTCAATATATTTTAGTTTTCTCAAAAACGGTTTTGATGACTTTGATTAAATTACCATATATTTAAAATAATTTCATGAGGATAAGTATTCGTCTGGAAGTTTCTGTGAATACCTCTGAAGTCCTCTTTATTCTACATAACTATAAACCGTAAGAGACAGACAAAATCCTGCCGCATAAAATATGTACAATTCGACAATGTGCACAATTTATGTCAAATAAATAGTTTTATTGGGTTAACCATTTGTGACATATTCTTTGTTATTAGTATGAATTTTGTATAGTTTTATCAAATGGGAAGTCATTATTCATCTTTTGTCCTGAACATACGAGTGAACAGTTTCAAAGCCCACATAAGTATTCACTTGTGTGTGACAGTGTGTGTGTGTGTATGTGTGTGTGTGTGTGTGTGTGTGTGTGTGTGTGTGTGTGTGTGTGTGTGTGTGTGTGTGTTCTTAGCAGATTTACACCGTTGCAACGATTTAGACCAAAGTTGGCACAGATAACCTTTGATATAAGGCAAAAATTACTGTCTAGCAAGAAATTCAAAATTCCATTCCATTTTACACAGCCAGTTATTTAATTGTATATAGTGCCTACAAAACTTCCAAAACCATTTATGTATATCTTTTTCAACGATAATAATAGTATCTCGAGTACTGTCAGCATAAAAGTGATTACTTACGTTTATACGGGCTCACAAGATAAGAAAGGAACACCAGATCATATACTATTCGTTGATCTCTCTGATATCGATTATGGAGTAAAAACACAGTCAATTTTGGTCTTTCTTTTGTTTTTACTTTCTTGTTTTCCTAGTAGTTTTGTATATGTTGATTACTGAGAATAATACACCGGGTTATAACGGTGCTTAAAGTGTCATTATTTCTTCACAATTGAGATTCTCTCTATAAACAGCGACGAGACAAGCCGACTATGACAACATGAAAGTCACTTAGCTGTAGCTAACGAGAAATCATCATCATAAACTGTGGTATTTAGGTTGTTCAGCATACCGTTTGCATAGTATTTTCTCGGTGTTTTATTATATATTTTATCTTCATTGTGTCTTCAGAGTTTTAATTAACTATTTAAGTGTGTTGTGTAAACTGTATAAATGCCTCCAAAAACGAAGGCTATTAGGCTTAATGTTGTAGGGATAAACCATCAAACCACAGCCAAAACCGAGTATTTCAGCTGTTGTACAATAACACCACTTCTACAACCGTTTGTCCCAATTAACATGAGGCAGATAGAAGAACAAAGCCTTTTTAAGAACAGCTTGTTGAAGAATGAGTAGAGAACGTGAATGTAACACATTACATCTCTTACTTTCTCTACCAAAGGAGTCCACTACCAGGTTAATTTAATGAAAATAAAAATAGTACTGCGTTTTCCTAACTGCATGCTATGCCATATAGAGCACATGCCTATTTTTTTAACATTATCCAATATTTAAATTGAAGGAAACTGAAATTCGCCTATCAGTGTTTTACTATACGTAGTGGATATCAGGTTTATAGCTTTAATTCACTTGGATGCACTGCCTATAAACTCAAAATTTGCAGAAAAACATTCAGTAAATCACATAACACAGGCCACCATCATACACTACAGCACAAAGTTCATTTGTACCAACATATAGCCTCTATAGGCAGCAACTGAAGTTAAAAAAGCTTAGTAGCAAGAGCAACAACTAGTTCATTACGCACACACCTGCATAGATTATGCATATTATACTAAAACACAAATAATCGGTTTATGCAATATATGGCACTCCATGTGGTACACATTTTCAGTTTGGGAGGTTTTGTTAGAGCCAGGTATGTGTTACAAATGCATTAAAAGCGATACTTCAACATCTGTCACATTAATCATCTTGCTAAGTGTGAAACCAAAGCTCTTTGGGTTACAGAATTGGTTAAAGTTTAGTACAGTAGGAAAACTTTCAGTTGCTATGCTGGTTTTCTACGCACGTTACCGAGCTTAGGTTAGGTTAGGTTACGTTACGCTGGGGTAGGTTAGGTTAGGCCAGGTTAGGTTAAGTTAGGTTAGGTTAGCTCTATATAAGTAATATAAAGAAAACTATTATGTAAGTAACATACTTGAGCTTTGCTACTGTACTAAAATAATACAGCAGAATTTCCTTATATAACGTAGGGTGCGATGTTTCGATGTTAGAGTGTAGATCGTGGATTGCATAAAACCTGTCGGTAGGGGTGGCTAAAATACCTAGTGTAAGTCTACAATATGAATGGAATCTTACAATATATATATACCAATTGATTTGAGGATCGAAACCTCGTTCAAGACGAAAATCACATTTGAAAAGGACTTCATCAGTACAATATCAGAGGCACTGCAGCAAGAACTATGCAATATAAGAAATTAATAAAATTAGGTTAAAATTACATATTTGCATTAGCTTCAGTAAGAAAATCGTACAAGAAAATAAAATTCTTTCAGTAAACACCAGTTTTGCAGGCACAGTTCTGATTGAAACAGGAAGTTTATTATAAAAATGGAAAAGCTTATAAAAACTTATATCGTTGGTCATCTACAGTCAATGATTGCGGAGATCCAATTTAAAATAATGTCTTGGGTTTGTGTTATGTATATCTGATCGTTACCCAAAGCTGTTATCTTTATGAATATTACCAAACTGGCATAAATGAAAATATTATAACGCCCGCCGCGGCACAATTAAGGACAGTTGGGGCCAAGCTACCACAAACATACCAGGTGTGCCGCGAATCAAAGCCGCTCAGGGTCAGGTTGCCTCACAGAGAAAACACGTGACAACAATCAGAGTGGTAGAACCAAAAGCGGTTTTCCAGGTTATTCCAGAAGTGTCCGACAGACGGCGCATTTGTAGTGATTCGAGAAAGGGCCGTGTTACGTCATCCTCGCTAAATAAACAGGCTAGGCAACGTGCAGAGGAGTCAGTTACAAATATGAGTCGTTGGGAGTCAATCAGTTTTTAGTTTTAGTGTGTCAGTAAAAGAGAACTATGTGGTTGTGTATGTAATAAGAAGAAATTAAAGTGACAGAAAAGGCAGGGCAAAGCAAGTGATAGGGCTGGACCTTTGTCGTGTTTGTTACACTGGTGTCAGAAGTGGGATTTGTCAAATTGTTATTTTCTCACAATAGTATTCGATATTTCGTTTGCCAACAAAAATGCTGCACTCGAACGTTGGTAAGCTTTTCAGTTCGTAAGTATGGATCTGTTTTCATACATCAAAATTGTCATCAGTATTTAAGTTAGTCTTTTCATAAAGCGTTTTATAAAGTATATACATATGAATTTATGCGCTTTTTAACAGATAAAACCTAGATTCCTAGTAAGTAGAAGGTGCAATGCACAGCAGTACCTACACTCTGGCTCCCCAACTTGCAATAAATAGCGATTCTGTCTGTAAGGAAAGTTGGGAGAGGTTCGTCAAGGTACTTGTAACAAGGGGTGAACTCTGCTACCCTCTAGCACGCAGTTTTAATCTAGTAGGGAAAAAAGTGCGTTTCTTGAGGAGAAGTGAAGTTGCCCCAGGGCTTGAGATGAGTCCCACGACTGCGATGTTCTTTTTCGTCTCCCCTAAGTTGCCATTCGTCAGCAAAAGGAACACTAATGACTGCAAACTTGCTACCACTCCCTTGATGCATGCTGCCCTGCACAACATCTCCTTGGAGGTCCTCAACTACAAGCGTTCATAATATATTTAGCCCTCCGGTTTTCTGATATTTCAGGGTTCCTTACAACTTGTAGAGCTAATGATCAATTTCATAACCTTTACTTTTTACTGTCTCTACTACATATCTACGTATAGTAAGCAGGGGAGGTATTATATTCGATCCAAAAATTCGATGTCGAGATTTCACGA
This sequence comes from Tenodera sinensis, assembly GCA_030765045.1. NCBI lineage: Eukaryota > Metazoa > Arthropoda > Insecta > Mantodea > Mantidae > Tenodera > Tenodera sinensis. The sequence continues at coordinate 119,075,821 of CM060963.1, read as the reverse complement.
GACTCGTTTGTTTTGAGGCCTCCTGAATCCTTTTTAGAAAAAGGTCTGCGCGTGCTTATCTGTGAGTGCGCGCGCGCGTCTATCCGTCTGTCTGTAAACAGCATAGCTCAAAAACCAAAGTTGGAATTTAAGTTTAATATCTTTCAAGGATGCAAGACAAAGATCTTGAAGAGGTACCCTTTACATGGAAAATTTTTCAAACATTTTTATTTTCTCAAAAATGACTCTAACGATTTTGATTAAAATGCCATGTTTAAGATATGTTTAAGGCAAATGAAATGTATATTTTGAATTTTCTGGCTATAACCCATGTAGTCTTGTTTACTCTTGATGACTTTGGCATAACTGGTAAACCGTAGGAGATAGAACAAATCTTACTGTACTAAAACAAACTAAACCCCAGCGCAAAGCCCATGAAGGGCCAAGGATTGCCTCCCAGCCACTCCGCCCCCCACCACCTCCGCCGACTACAGGCGTCATTGATGGGGTGCAGTACTGAAGAGTGGTACGTGGCCAGCGTCCCGAGCCCTCCCGGCCAGTTATGCGGCCTTCTCGACCTTCTCCATCAAGTAGCTCCTCGATTGGCCCTCCTCCGGGATCTAACGAGGCTGAGTGTAACCCGTGCCCATGCTAGTGCAGAACTTTCTAGAATGTGTAGTACTGAAGCATTTAAAAACATTGGTGGACAATAACTTGTGCTCCACCTTCAGTGAATCTGTTAAGCTGCTAAATGTGGTTCTGACAATCCCTAGAAATGACGTCTGAGACAGAAAGATGTTTCTTTACTCTAAAAAGAATTATATTTCTGCGTAAAACAATGTCCGAGGAGAGATTATCTACATTAGCCATGATTTTCAATGAAAGGAACTTTATGACGCAGATCAAGATCCTCAACGAGCTAGTTGTTGATAAGCAGGGTTCCAACCTTTATATAGCTATCGCGTAATGAGGCGATCGCAAGTTGCCTGCCACATGAACAGAGCGAGACGTCATTGGGCGAGTACAGTGACAGCACAAAACACACTGCATACAATACTTAGTGTCTCTCGAATGTGTTTATTAGTTTCATACAGTAAAATACCTACAGCACGAAAATCAAAATATCCACGTATTGCTGAACTTGTACAACAGTAAATTTTTACTGCAAATGGTGACAGCATTGGGTGTAAGTTACGTAATAACGTTATCTATAACGCTCATGCGTAGATTGTACCTCACCTCCTCTGTGCTATTATAATGTGACAGACTGACTCCCTCCGAACTTCGTAAACTTTTATTCCCTGTGTGAAAGTTCGCTCCTAATTGATAAGTTTGTCGGCAGGAAGGAGAGAAGGGCTGATTTTCTCTATAAATAGGTGAGTGCTATGTACTACACATTTTTATGAAATATGCATATGTTGTATGCTGTAAATCCAATTTTTACTTCCTCTACTGGTAAGTAGAATTGTATTTCACTCAAAAATTCGATGTCGAGATTTCATCAGAAATATATGCTTTTAGGCCCCCTGAATATAAAAAAAAAGCATTTTTAGAAACAGTTCCGCGTGTCTGTCTTGTCTATGTGTCTGAGTGTCTGTGGATAGCATAATTCAAAAACGAAAAGTCTGTTAAAAACCAAAGTTGTTATTTAACTTTAAAGTATTTGAAGGATGCAACACGAAGATTTTGAAGAACATTCCTCCAACCTAAGCTACCCTTTACATGGAAAATTTTTCGAAAACGTTGAGTTTCTCGAAAATGGCTCTAACGATTTTGATTAAAATTACATATTTTTAAGATATTTTTATGACAGATAAAATGTATATTTAGAATTTTCTGGCTATAGCCTAGGTAGTCTTATTTACTCTGGGTTACTTTTGCCTAGCTGGTAAACTGTAAGAGATAGACACAATGGTACTGTACAAAAATGTATATCTCGCTAAAACACACAATTTCTGTCCAAATAATTTTTTTATAGAGTAAACCATTTCGGAGATACGTCTTGTTATTTGTGTCAGTTTCAAAAAACTTAACTTTCGTCAGATGCAACATCGTTGTTCATTTTTTTTTTATATGTTAACCATGTAAAGAGAACGGAATCTCAAAGCTTTGAAAGATTTGACTATCGCTTAAAGCCTACTGTATTCTTATATTCCCCTTGCACCTACAAGGAAATAAGCAAATAATATAATTTCTGCAAATGTTTATCTCAACTAACACAAAGAAGATATAGGAGTAAGACTTTGTAAGAATGTTTAGTACAAGAGTAGAGAAAGTCATGTGAGTGCAACACATCAGATTTTTTGCTTAGTTGCGTAACTTTATCAGTCTATAGTGAGAAACTTAAGAGTGTATTTATTGCTTTAAACATTTCAGATTGCAGCGATAAATACGAACCACCAGTCACCAGCCGCCCATGGTTACAAGAGTCCCAGGTATGACAGGCTGGGCTTGAGAGACTTCATTGATAAAAAACGTCCCCTCGACATGTCCTGAATATGATTGTGTTAGTATGTATTTTCTGGTTACATAATAACCAGTTAGCCTATGTCAGGACTTCCGCTCGCCTTATGCACGTTTCGCTAGCGTTCTATAGGATAGAAACATCAAACTTACAGCGCTAAGATGTATGAGGCACAGTTAGCTGAAATTAAAGTAAATTCTAATGTTTATCTACATATTGATTACTTCAGTCGCAGCAGTTAGTATGTTTTTTGTTCTTGCAACAAATTTGGCTTAGTAAGGGATCGAATGAAACGTACCCGAGATTGTATTGTCCAAGTTATACAATTTCACGTAACAAACTAAGTAAGTTAGTATATAAGTTGTGTATATTCAGAATAAGTTGGTATATCTTGTCGTCAAAGGATGCAGTGCAATAAATGGCATCTAAGTGTACGTTTACCATCTCTTTCTAACTACGCTTTAGGGGCTGGATGCATGAGTTGTAGGTAAAAGAGAAATAATTTGAAAGGCAGGAGGGGATAAAAGAGGGGAACAAGGGTTTTCAAAGAGCTCAAACTGCGCTTCAGGATAAGCTAACCTAGGGCGAGTATCTCGTTTTCCTCTGCTTCAATTTATCCCATCCTACTCTGTTGGAACCATCTCTAATGATCTTCCGTGTCAGCTAGCTGTTGCTGATTAAGGAAAACAACACAACTTACCAAAAAAAAAAAAAAAAAAATAAGAGGGGGTCATTTAGTGCACGTTGGCAACATTGCGACTTATGAAACAACGAAGAAGTCTTTGTAATCTCCTAATGTGCTTGTCAAAAGTTTTTTTTTCACTTTAACTACTTTTGTCTCTTAAGTATAGTAAATTTTATAATTAGCTGAAATTGTAAGTAAAGTGTTCGCAACAGCAAAGTGGAACCAGTCCCTATCACGGGATACGAAAATATTCTATGTCTCTCATTGGCTAAAGTAAGGTATGAATTGATTTCTAACTGGGTGGAAGCGGGATAATAATGAACTCTACTCCAGCCAATGAAGGATGCGATCGCGTAAATTTTAAAATAGTTTGGTTCGTTGTTACTCCGCCTCCATCAGCATAAATCGATTTGTATCAAACTTTAGTCAATCAGAGACATCAGGATATTGTGACATCAGCCACAGTACACAACAAAGGACGATCGGGGCCGGGCTACCTCACCTCACTCGCGCGCCGCGTATCAAAGGCGCTCAAGGTCAAGCTTACCTACAGCACTTACGCGAGCAAGCACATGACGACAATCAAAGCGGCAACACAAAGGGTTTCCCAGATTATTCGACAAGTGTCCAGCAGCCGCCGTATTTGAGGTTCGAGAAAGGACCGTGTTGCGTCATCTTCGTTATATACGTAAGAAGGCGACGCAACAAGCAGTAGTAAGTTACGGACACAAGTGATAGACAAGAATGAGTCAATTTGTGTTTGTGTCAGTTCTGTGTGTCATCGCATAGTGAAGGAAGATAGCGAAGCAATTATAAGTGTTGAGTAACTGAGTTAGCGCTTGAGAGACAGAGAAAGTGAAGAAAGACAGAGAAAGGTTACGAGAAGAAAACAGTTGAGTTGTAATATCACGAAATACTGTGTTAACATCAGTAAAAGAGAACTGCGTTGGTATGCAAGTTTTACAGGAAAATAAAGTGAGAAAAAATAATTGGACTTTCGTCCATTTTGTCATATGGTGTCAGACGTGGGATTTGTCAAATTGTTACAATATCTTCCCACGTGGACTAAATCACATGATAGGAGCTGGTGCCGCTTCACTGCTGTGAACAGCTTAGTTGCAATGTCAGTCTAGTTATAAAATGGACAGGCACAAGTTTCTTGATGTTAGCCCTGTAATTGACACACATTAGCATGCATATAGACGACGAAAACAATGAAATGACGTAAATATGACAACGATTAAGCGAGGGCTTTTATTTCTCTTTTTCTGCACTCTAAACACATAATGACAAAATATGTTTTTGTTGTTAATGTATCGTGTAGCTGCACAAACATAAACCAGTTAGTATTCTGACTTTCTCTTATAAATTACATTTGCTGTAATTATTTAAACAAACATGAAGGCATGCATCAGAGCACTTTTCGCCTATAACGCAATTTAGGCGGCAAAACGGAAATAACAACCTACACACAACAAACATACCAGTATAATACAAGAAATGGCGGCGGTAATGTGTCTTTTTTTACCCTATATGGGGCAAACAGATAGACGTCCCCATACTGAGAGATTAACGAAATGAAATATAGTTGTCAGTTATGATATGGAAATGCGTGTTATTCAAATGTGTGATGATAATCAAACATAAAGCCTGATAACACGCTTCAAGTTCACCTTTTTATCTCACTTTCCCGTCTCTCATAGGCATTATTCATGCATTACGCTTCCATAACTTCGTAATTCGCTATGCTGCACTGGAATGCGTAATGGATAGGTTTACTTTAACCTTCATTGCAACATGGAAGTTTGAGGTCATGAGAAATCCGTCAATTACACAGGGCAACAATGAAAATTTTTGAGCTCAAAAATAGCTGATTCTTACGCATTTCCACTTGCTGAAGTCATAAATAACCATAAAAATGAGTGACTAGCTCTTGCTTTGGCAATAAAGTTACAAGACAGTTTTTAAAATCTACATTAAACTGTTAGGGGAAATTTTTATTTTTGAAATAGGCACACACTGACAAAGCACGATGTTGTTTAGCTGTTCATAGGCTATAAACATCCATATTGTTGCTGTGAGTGTGCAATTAATATTGTTACTGTTGTAACTGGTACAGAATTTCTGGTGTTTCGAGTCTTTTAAGGTGTGAATGTTATTAAAATGTTACGAAGATGGTAAATTCAGTGAATACCTTTTGTTACATTTGTAGTAAAGTAACATTTTCATTACATAAATGCAACTTGACACCTCTTTTGAACACTGCCTATTGGCATTATTTTGGTAAATTATGCGCTCCACATAGGTTGCAACTCTTGTTCTGTTATGCTATAGGAGTGGCTGAAAAATAAAACAGGATCTATGGCTGTTGCTATACCTATGGTTTGGCAAGACCCTACAAACCATATACATGACTGCACCTACAAAAACAATTCAATACCCGAGTCTCCCATCCGTTATTCGATGTACTCCTCATTCAGATACTTTAGCACTTGTATTCATAGATTCCGGCAAGATTGATAGCTGTAGGTAGGCATTTTACAACGGCACTTCACATGAAGGAGACTTGTGCGAACATGAAAACCCTCCTCAACTCAATAAAATATACTGAACACAAACGAAAAATGGAACAGAGATATCAGAGCCATTGGAATGAAGCAATGCTTGCAGATTGCTGATGCTCCGGAAGCAACTTACAAGAGGAAAGCCAAAAGACAACGTGCTTATGAAGCCATCACATGGTTCTCTTCAAACCCAACCACCTTCCTGGAGTTCTTCCATCAATTTAGAACTCTTAGAATTAATGCTCTTTAAAAAAAATTAAACCGGACATTCAATGCTGTTGACATATTTAATTAAAATGTATCGTCTTTTTCCTTAATCTGCTAAACTAAAATATTGCTACCTATTGTGAATCACAAAAATTAGAGCAAATAAAATTATTCTTTGTCTTATTCGTTTTGTCAACCCAAAATTAGTAAGATTTGACTCATGAAGTGAAGGAAACATTCAAAACCCTCTATAATCTTCAAACAAGATTTTGCAGCAATTGCAATGTTTTATACGAGTATTTATTTGAAAAATTAGATTTTTTGAGAATAAGTTTTTTTTATGAACATTAGAAGGTGTCAAAATGTATTTTAAAACAAGAATCTATTGTATACATGTTAGTAAGCGAGTTCCAAACGAAGTTAAATTGTGCGCATTCGGCTTTGTTCCTAAATGGGTGACATAGGGGGTTTTGAAAGTAAACTGTGATTCGAGGTTCAGAATATAGTGGAGATTGAACTTCCAACAAATGCACACCATTGTAAACAAGGAAATGTTAAAGGAATTATTAATGAAACCCTTTATTGGCAAAATGTAATCAAACCTTACACCAACTTTTGTTATAATTGTACTCACTAAATGTTATTTGACATTTTAAGCCGTTAGTAAGTAGGTTATCATCTGGAACTCTTCAGAATCACAATCACATGCACTGGTCTTGCTTCTACAATAGTCAGATTAGCCACATGGTGAAGATCCAATGAATTTTCAAACTTCTAAATCACAAGAACCTGAATTTGCACTTCTTATATCACTTCCCTTTGTTTGAGAAACTACATTACCTCCACTTGCATGATATCCTCGTAAAACACCCTGAACTCTGTCTTTTTTCAACCCTAAGGCACCTAGAAAGGAATTTCGACATACAGGAATTAGGGAACCTCTAGACAAACAGCGAATATTGTATTTAAATGTAAGTGCTCTCTTTGAAGTATGTAAATGAGTATACTTTACCACCGAACTCTTGCAATGTTGGATAATGAAATTATCCTGTTGTAGTTTGTCTTTAGACTGATAAAAGACTATATGAAACTTCATTACATCAGTCATTCGAAATGTTGTACATCGAAACATTTCTGTATTGTGCTTGAAAGTTGGAAACTGTGGCAAAGTGGCTGGTAAATAACTGTAACAATAATCAAAATGATAAAAAATTACCTTATAAGATAATAATTAATAACTTAATAAAAATGTGCACTAAATACAAACATAAACGAACTTCAGCCTAGGTTATGTAAAAGGCTTAGTGGGTCTTTCTCGGCCCATTCTGTTTGTTTCCAGTTCTGTGTCTCTGTTGCTTTCTAGATCGACCCGGTGTACACTTAATTCCCACATGTTTAACTTTTCTTTGCAAGCATAAAAACAACTGCGTATTCTTAAAAAATACGTATTTAAGGCAACACAGAACTAAGAGAAAGCATGGCTGCCATATTAGCATGTGACTCAACTTCGTCACTGATGGGCTCTTTTGTTGATAGTGGATTTTGAACCGAACTAGTACGTATCTTTTACATGCTATAGAAGATTTTGAAACCAAGTACAATTTTCATCGCTCTATTTCAGCTAAATTGAATGGGTTTTGAATCTTAATATTTATAGTAATAATACACTTCATTATAGAGATTCAAATGGTACAAAAATGTGTTAATGTTGCATTTAGGGGGTTTTGAACCTAGACTACTCATACGCAAGCTGTGCTCTGTAGTTTTATGTTTCCCGCATACGTTAGTGCAAGAAGGGTTGCCTCATCACTGCGGTACAAAGGGGAAGTGCACGTACAAGCAAACCTTCACTGAGCTGTGCTGCTATCTGGGTGCGTTTCCTCCTGGCTTCGCTCTGATATGTTCGCGTGGCCATCTCTTCGTAGTTCGAATAATGCAATAATAAAGATCTGTCACTCCATAACACAGGTTTAAAGTAACATATATTATTTATATTCATGGTTCTTTTTACAATCAAAGAGATAATAGCATTTATTTAATATTGCTAATTGTGAAGCACAATGCATTATGTGTTGTTTATAAATTAGCAGTCAGATGTTGGTAAGTCTTGAAACAGATAGTTAATGTGCTTTGGCCCTTGTGTGTATTGTTTTGTTCAGAGATAATCATTCTTATACACAGAAACCTTTCTCGATTCCAGGAATCGAACGCGGCACTCCTACTGTAGCAAGCAAGTTTTCTAGCGACGGACTATAGAACCAGTTATAGCTGTAACGTGTTTGTTTTCAAGCACTGGTCTTGCGTCAAGCAAGGTCTCCTGTTTGGTGTTGTGGAGTCCCCTTTACTGTTCTGCTTAGGCAAACCTTTCGGCCTCTGTGGTATCCGGGATTAACTAACTTCAACGAAGAACGGCGTGCGAGGACCACCTAGTGTATATATTGCCAGTGTTATCTCTTACAATTTTACTAGACGTTTTGATTGTATTAATATACTAGCAGCTGTGGGCTAGTATTAGCCTGAACCAGTTTCAACGGCTACATAATCCGACAGAGTCGCCCGCACACACGTCTAAGATAGATTCCTCAGTTCGGGTTATGTAAGTGCATTGACACCGAAGTGCTCAAGATGTGATTTTGCGTTTCCTTTCTTTTGCTTTTTCTTCTTTGCAATAGGTAGCAAATATAACAACAATAATGCAGAAGGAAACAAAATGCTTTGAAAGAATGACTCCACATGGAACCATTGGCCTGAAAGGCCTAAAATTGAAATATAAAATAAAAAGATCAACACTGACGCTAGTTATTGTGTCATTTATAGTAATCCTTACAAAATGGATGAAAATCTGAAGACATCAGCGTAGATTGAATGTTTTGTTTAGGCGGAGTAGCACCCCAAATCTTACATAACACGTTTGGGACTTACTGTTACACCTACATATTCCAGCAAGTTGAGAAGTTATGCTCTACACGAAGTACTACAGTTCACGTCGTTCCCTCCAGTTCCCTAAGGAGTACAAGGCGTTTTCCTCTCCTGCTTGCTGACGATCAGGAGAAAAACGGCACAACACATGGTGCGTATAAGAATCCCTGGAATTTGTTTTCGTATTAAGCTTATTGCTTCCTCGCAAGAGGGCGGTTAGGGAACCATGGAGGGTCCAATTCCCTAGGGAAGCTTCTTTTGTAAGCAGATCCGGACTTTAACTTCTCCCATCCAATATCCAAGTTTCTCAGTTAACAACCTAACTATGCGCTACAGACAGTAGCTGCAACAAGGCATCGTTAATAGTTATTTATAACAAGTGTGTTATTTTGAGGATTTAACCAGTGACTGCTTAGCTCACAAGAGATAGCGAGTACCTAAATTTGTATGAGTGCCATATCATGATTAAACACGAGTTACATATGGTGTTTTATACTATTCTAGTTCCTAAATTATTATTTTTGTGATAAATGACTCTTTCACTTCCCTTTCCTGACACTTTCTATCTCTTCTAAAACCGAAGCACAAAAACAGTTCTTTTTCATCGTTGGTACAATCTACAATTCGTTGTGACCTTGCCTCTTACAGCTGTTCTGTCTTACCGTAACCTTGACACAAAACCTTAATACTGCTCGACTGTTCACACAAACAACTCCGACGATTCACTCACTAAAAGCTATTCCAACACTGTCTCTGACGGTACTCAGACTCTCTCTCAACGCTGACACACACACTTAAAGCTAAATGCTAACAACTGTCTCGTCCAAGACTTCAGGACTCCAAAGAGCTGCTCTCTCGCCACATTCGTCGACGCAGCAACGTCATGGAACTACCCTTCCCTTAGCACGTACCAGTCAAGCGATTGAGCACACATTCAGATGCGGACTGTGCATTATTAGAACAAAGAGGATAATGACAGTCAATGAACCAGTAAACAACTCCAGAAAATGTGCATATGTCTACCCTACCCGTATGTGCAAAACGTCAGAGGACTTCTTTGTTCAAAAGTTTTACTATGGACCTTCAAGAGAAATGTCAAATTTCATTCTACAACGTGTCATAAAGATCACCGGAATTTATAAGTCAGTAAATGTAAGGCTAATAATAATGACTGATAAGATTGATGATGACGATAATGATATCATTTACATATTCCACGCAGCTTGGAAACGGCTCTAACGATTTCGATCAAATTTTGTGTTCAGATAAGGTTTTGCTTATTAAGTTTATCTAATATTAAGTATATCTAATACGAGTAGCTATCATTTCTGAAAAAAAAAACGTTATTTTACGCGTAACACTCAGAATTACTCTAAACTTTATTTTGGCCATAATTTCTCTGCTAATGGGTCAATTTCAACAAAAAAGCCAGGATATTAAAGGTCTCTTTAAGAGCTTTGAGAGAAACTAAAGAAAGTTGGCTTAGCTATATTAGTCTACGTGTAACGGTCACATTTAGTCGAAACGTTATTTCGGTCATAATTTCTCTGTTAATAGCTAATTTTTGATAAGAATTTTTTAAATATTCTTCTCATTTAAAATAGCCGCCTGTGATATTTCTGTATATCTTGCTAGTTTAGTAAGATAAATTCACATATCAAAGCCGCTCCATCTACTTTCCCCTCCCTCTGAACTCACCTGCTGTTGTGCGGTGCAGTATTCCTAATGACGTCATAGAGTTCCTAATTTGCAGGTCTCTTCATTAGAACATCATTCGTATTGACACATCCACCTGTATTAACTAGATCATAATTGGCGTCGTACTGTCTAACATTAATTTGTTGTCATATCTGGTATTAGGTCCTTACCAATTTGAGTCCAAGATCAGAAGAAGAACATATTTATAATCGAGACCAAGACTGGTGCAGTTGTGGGGAATACATTTCTTCAGCAACTCATTATGAGTACTTCCATTGCTGTGAACTGATGATACAGATGTGAAGTGAAGTGCTGAGTATATTGAATGAAGGAAATAGCCACTGGTGTCCCTATGGAAGGGTAATGTCTCTTGCAAGAGGGGAAGCTCTTGGAAAACTCTTGACTCCACTTTGCTCCCGTGCTGAGCTAGTCCACATGCGTTGCACTTACGTAGTTACACAAGATCATAAACCACAGTATTTAGCACATTACTACTGGAGAAGTTGTGCTACATAGTGCTAATCTTTCTTTTTACATATATCTAGCACTGTATTAGGGTATTTAACAGTTTGCTGTTTGGTGATTGTACTGATAGGTGTTAGTCCTTTCTACACAAACTTAGCGCTAAGTTAACACAATTAAAACAGTATTAAGAACCTTTTTCCTTGAGATGAGTTGTCGCTATCTCTTGTAGTTGTCATCTTAGCTTCTTCTACCCTCTCCTGCACTGTGCTCCTCTGCTCCAGTGCGTTACATGGAGTCAGCCCATCTGAATCTCATTCCTCCTCATCTTCTTTTTCCTTGTTAGGATCCCAACTTGTTGTTATTGTGACTTTTGGTTGCGGGTGTGAAGTAAATACGACAGATGTAGTCGAGATAAACACTTTTATTTCCGAAAACAGTAACTTTGTACACTCGTTGCAACAACAAGAAAGTCTTTTCCGATTCTCCAACAGCACGGCTCCGAACTCGTAACACAAAGAACTAACTCTTCTCCGTCGGCACAACTCTCCACATCGTCTGTCCGTCTCCGTCGGCACGACTACTCAACCTTCACATACGACTGACTGTTCTCCGTCGGCACTACTCAACGCTTCACGTACGTCTGACTCACTCTTCTCACACTTTACCGCTATTTATATCTCCCAGGCACTATTCTGGAAGCTTCCGGAACGTTCACTTATTTAGCGGTGAAACACAAAGCAGACAGTTCTAGAAGCCTCTATCACTTTCTCTCTTTCGGCAAGCGCCCAACAATGCGGCCATTCTCCGTCTCTTTCCTTCGGCTCCTTTGCGGTAGTGCCGACAATAATGCGATGGGTGACACTGCGGTTGTCGGCAATTAGATACGGCGGGCGCGGTGACACTGCTCCCTCCTCAGAGCTGGTCGTCCCGACCAGCACTATCACTGCGGCATCTCCCTTGCGCCCCGGTGGACTAACCCATCGAACCTCTTCTCCAGGAGGCACGATCCTAGGTATCGCTGTTGGATAGTGTCCCTTGGTCCGGGTAGGACGACGTATGCCATCCTGCTTCGAAATTCTGCAACAGTACCGCCGGTCTTGGCGGGCCCTCGTCCAGCTGCCCTTCTTCCTGGTGTGTTGACGGGCCATCCTGCGCACTTGGAAACGGCTCATTGGGTACCGTGTCCGCCGACCTCTCTGGCGCACCTTCGCAGCCACCTTGCTTCCGATGGGTCCGGCAACAAACCCCACCACATCTGCGCGAGTCGCGTCCACCGCTGCACTCGTGTTCACTCGTGCTCGGCACGGCCTCTCCTGTATCCTGCCATCCACGATGATGTCCACCCTTCTTCCGTTCACGGCACTATGCGTCAGGTGATTGGATGGCTCCGACGGTCCCCCCATGTCACATGCCAAGTCGGTTCTCGCGTGATGCTCGTTTGCTTGTGCGCTTCCCTGCTGATCGTCCTCCACGTCGTATCCTGGTTGGTTACGTACCCGACACACTCCTCCAGAGGATCCCCGACGACGTCCCTGAACTGCCCCTTTGTCTTCCCCGAGACGTACACTTTCGTTATCTGAAACGGGCGCAACTGTCGCCTCGGCCACTAGGTGCTTCCTCCCCGGGTCCGCACTATTCCGTCTGCCCCTGGCATCCAGTACTTTGACGCTCTCGTCAACTCTTACTACCAGGGCGCCAAGACGTTCCCCGTCGTCCTCCACGACGTCCACATGCTGGCAGAGGTCTTCCACCTTTTCGCCGAGTTCTTCCACGTCTTCCGTCACGCCAATCAGTTCGCCGAGTTGTTCCACGTCTTCCGTCATGCCAATCAGTTCGCCGAGTTGTTCCACGTCTTCCGTCACGCCAATCAGTTCGCCGAGTGGTTCCACGTCTTCCCTCACGCCAATCAGTTCGCCGAGTTGTTCCAGGTCTTCCCTCATATCATCCGAAACGGGCGCGACTGTCGCCTCGGCCACTAGGTGCTCCCTCTCCGGCTCCGCGCTATTCCGTCTGCCCCTGGCATCCAGTACTTTAACGCTCTCGTCAACTCTTACTACCAGGGCGCCAAGACGTTCCCCGTCGTCCTCCACGACGTCCACGTGCTGGCAGAGGTCTACCACCTTTTCGCCGAGTTCTTCCACGTCTTCCGTCACGCCAGTCAGTTCGCCGTCAATTTTCGCCGATAGCTCCGTCTTCATCTCTTTCAGCTCGGCAGCGAGGTTGTCGTTTCTCGTCTTTATTTCTTCTTTCAGCTCGGCAAAGAGGTTGTCGTTTCTCGTCTTCATTTTGGCAACGAGGTTGACGTTTGCCGTCTTCATCTCTTTCAGCTCGGCAGCGAGGTTGTGTCTCGTCTTTATTTCTTCTTTCAGCTCGGCAAAGAGGTTGTCGTTTGCCGTCTTCATTTTGGCAACGAGGTTGTCGTATGACGTTTCCATTTTGGCAAATAATTCTTTCATCATTGCCATCATCCTGGTTTCCGAATCTCCCTCCATCTTGGTTCTAACGTTGCAACTTCTGACGATGTAATGAAAGTAGAAGCAATTCGACGAATCCCACTTCTGACACCAGTGTGACTTTTGGTTGCGGGTGTGAAGTAAATACGACAGATGTAGTCGAGATAAACACTTTTATTTCCGAAAACAGTAACTTTGTACACTCGTTGCAACAACAAGAAAGTCTTTTCCGATTCTCCAACAGCACGGCTCCGAACTCGTAACACAAAGAACTAACTCTTCTCCGTCGGCACAACTCTCCACATCGTCTGTCCGTCTCCGTCGGCACGACTACTCAACCTTCACATACGACTGACTGTTCTCCGTCGGCACTACTCAACGCTTCACGTACGTCTGACTCACTCTTCTCACACTTTACCGCTATTTATATCTCCCAGGCACTATTCTGGAAGCTTCCGGAACGTTCACTTATTTAGCGGTGAAACACAAAGCAGACAGTTCTAGAAGCCTCTATCACTTTCTCTCTTTCGGCAAGCGCCCAACAATGCGGCCATTCTCCGTCTCTTTCCTTCGGCTCCTTTGCGGTAGTGCCGACAATAATGCGATGGGTGACACTGCGGTTGTCGGCAATTAGATACGGCGGGCGCGGTGACATTATGTTGTCCATCGGTTCCCCTGCATACTTTTAACATTTCTTTTCCATTTCCATTTGAACTATGTCCTTGATGGAGGCGATTTCCTGCAGTCTCCTGTTGGATATCATACCCATGAACGATATGCCAAGTATTTTCCTCTCCAGTCCCCTTTGACATACTTCTAGGGTATTTTTCTGCTTGACTGTGAGAGCCTAAGTTTGGCAGCCGTACTATAGATACAGGTCTTGAATATTTCCCGTCTCACTTTCCGCCCCTAAGATCATGGGCAGCCCAAGATGTATATACTTTGGTATTCAAGAAAGTCATATTCATTCTCTCTCTCTCTCTCTCTCTCTCTCTCTCTCTCTCTCTCTCTCTCTCTCAGGTATGTGTGTGTGTGTGTGTGTGTGTGTGTATATATATATATATATATATATATATATATATATATATATATATGCATATGCACACCAGGTGTTTGCAACAGGAGTTGGAATTGGTCAAAACTGTAATAAACGTTCCCATAAACATATGTCTGGAAACAATGAACTTCATCCAACAAGTGCATTCTAGAGCACAATTTACTGTCACAAACGACTAACGGAACAATTGTTAGGTAAACATCTATAAACACCAAACAGCAGTTGCAGTTGCCATTCTGTCCTCTGGTAACATCTTCATGTTATGTCGATACTACTACAAGAAATGCCCCATGTGTTAACACCATATATTCTTACACATGCTTCAACTCCTCCTCTCAAACAATCTAGAACTCTTTTGATCACATCTGGTTGCTCTCGGATTTGGACATATGCATTGGTTACACGCTCTTGTAACGTATGCACGTAGTCGATGGGTTTGGCATACAACAATGCCCTTAAAAGTCCCCATAGCCAAATATCTAATAGATTGAGGTGTGCAAATGGGGAGGCCATGCTACTGGATCTCTTTGACTAATTCACCCATTGGATGAAGTGCGTTGTCTGGTGTAAATGCTCAACATAAGTAAAATGGATCTTATCTCAACAGGTATTTGTTTTCTGACATGCGTTTATAGGAATATTTGTTCTAAGTCTCCGAAACCCCAACTCCTATTGCGACATCAGATACTTTTAATCACCCAATATATGTATATATTGCAATGTATACATATTGGAATCACAGGACACAAAAGTGTACATTATGAGTAAAATTTCAAAAGTAAATATTTGCACCGAATTCAATAGTCGGTCAGTTACAGGTATGGAATAGAGAGAATAAATTCATTATGCAAAGAACATTGTATTGTATTTAACATTACACAATAATATTTCCTAATTTTTAAATGATAGATAAATAAAACGTAAAGGTAAATAAACGTCATTCTCTGGGTAAATAGGTACAGCAAAAACAGTCACTCGTAAACAGTGGCTTCTTGTTATTTTGACGATGTAGGTAACTGATTTTTATTTGGTTTTTATAATTTACAAATAAGGAGAGTAAATATAAAACAGAGCGATTGCATGGCTGAAAGCATCTGAAAGGACCTTTATGGAAGGTTAAATACAAATAATACTCCATTTACATTGCATCTCGTTACAAACATCAAACGCACTCAAACATATATAATAAAGCTTTTTTCCCTCATGTCCCGTTTATTTCTAAACAAAACGAACGGTCTAAAGAGCAAAGCTGCAGAACTATTGATACAAGCTAGCGCCACGTTTCTAGAATCCAGCGAACCAATTAAAACAGGTTTAACGAAGCACGCTGACCTGCAAAATTATGAAGTGCAGCTGCGTGGGAGATCGTGGTAGCACAAACAAAAACCATACACGAATTACACGCAATTTCCAATGTTGTGTACGTCAGCTTTTGCAAGCAGAAACAAAAGAAATGTCTGACAGCTGGATCACCACAAAATCGTATTAACGCCTGCACATATGCTGCCGAGAGCAAGCAAAATAATCGAACAAAATTTATTAACAAACATATTGTGTTGTGTCAAGCAGACTTAGTGACAACAACTTTTTATCATTATATTTTTCAAATACTCGCTCTTCACGTCGGTGAATGTTTAGTAATTAACTATACAGATAAGGTAATGAGATTTCTCATATCGCAACCTGGAAACGGGTTATCACTTATAGGTAACAGCGTTAGTATGTATCCTGAAGTAATAGGAACAGCTTACGTAATTAGCTGCTATTTCCCACCTCCTTCTTTAGTCGGGGGTGAATCAGCTCTTGCCTATGGCGTGTAGAACTAACAACCAGAGAGTCAGATACAGTGACGGACACAAACAGGCGATTCCATTTCCATGGCAGTTTCTAAGTCACACCTTGAATTTTCTGGGAATGTCCTCAGAAGATTTCTTCATTCTGCATGACTTTTGCGTAGATGGTAAACAGTAAGAGACAGACAAAATCTGACTAAATATAAAACGTGGATCTCGTTAAAATCCACAATTTATGTCAAACACTTCTTTTTTATTTTGA
Source organism: Tenodera sinensis (assembly GCA_030765045.1). NCBI lineage: Eukaryota > Metazoa > Arthropoda > Insecta > Mantodea > Mantidae > Tenodera > Tenodera sinensis. The sequence goes on along the minus strand of CM060963.1, from coordinate 119,059,275 downwards.
ATCATTTCCGACATATTTTTTTATTATTTTTTTAATTTCCACATACTTATACTTTTCTCAAATAAGAATATATTATTCGGTTTTTATCTCTTGGCCTTACAAAGAAAACGAATTTTAAAGGCATCGCATAGCGAACACCTCTTAAAACATGTGCCCATCGCTTAACTGTATTCTCATATTCCCCTTCCACCTACAAGAAAATAATAAAATAATTTTGAAAATGCTTATGTCGATGAAAGTGAAGTAGATAGAGTAGGTAATAAACATTTGCAAAAATACCGTGTACAGGAGTGAGTATAGCTCCACATATATTTGCGAGCAGAGCTTCTCCAAATTGAACTATTATAAAAGTATTACGCGACGATCACTTGGTGTATCTTCTAAGCCTAAGCTCTTCGACTTTGTCGCCAAATATTGTTAGACTTCTTAAAGGAAGCAGTACCAAAGAAATCACTAATGAACAATCGTATAAGATTTGAAAGTGCTCTCGTAAATCAAACGCAACGTACATCTAACCAAACTTCCACTGCAATACAATGCACGTCTGAGTGTGAAAGACTGGCTCAGTCCGCATAAAATGGAAGAAGGTAACCTAACCTACCCACTTTCGCACGCTGGACACCGCTGCCTTAGAACAGTGGTATTCGACCTTTTTTTACTTTCTCTAGTGGTAAGTAGGGCAAGTATTGTATTCCACCCAAAAATTCGATGTCAAGATTTCACTGGAAATGTATGTTTTGAGGCCCCCTGAATCCAAAAAAAAGCATTTTTAGAAAAAGGCCCGTGGTGTGTCTGTCAGTCTGTGGATAGCATAACTCAAAAACGAAAAGTCGGTTAAAAACCAAAGTTGGTATTTAAGTTTAATGTCTTTCAAGGATGCGACACAAAGATTTTGAAGAAAATAGCCCCACCCTAAACTACTCTTTACGTGGAAAATTTTTCGAAAATTTTGATTTTCTTGAATATGGCTCTAACGATTTTGGTTAAAATGTCATATGTTTGAGATATTTTTATGACAAATGAAATGTACATCTTGAATTTTCTAACTATAGCCCCTGTAGTCGTATTTACTCTGGACGACTTTTGCATAACTGGTAAACCGTTAGAGATAGACCAAATTATACTATACAAAAACTGTAGATCTTGTTAAAATACACAATTTATGTTCAAATAAATTTTCTTGTAGGGTGAACTAGTTCGGAGATATTCCTTGTTATGTGTGTGAGTTTCGGAAAACTTAGAACTTTCGTGAAATGGATCATCGTTGTTCATTTTTTATAGGTTAAGTGAGCAACGATAGCAGACAGGGTGGTACAGCTATCTTCATCAAAAGCTTCATCACTCATACACCTTTTCCTCTTCCTGCCCTTCAACATGTGGAGACTACTGCCATTAGGCTTGCCATTGGCGGTGTGGACACATAGTTGTTTGCGGCTTATGACCCTCCAGATCATCGCTTCTATGAAGCAGATTATACCACTCTCCTAAACCTACACCCAGTACTCTGCATCGCTGGAGATCTCAATGCGAAGCATGGGCTCTGGTACAGTCGCACTAGCAACCAGAGGGGGCGCGGGCTCTACCGCCTCATCAGCGGAGACCCAAACCTCGTCGCGCACGGGCCGAGAGGTGCAATATTCCATCCGGCCCGCGGCAGGCCTGACGTCTTAGACATCATGATCACCAAGAACATGCCATTGCACTTTGACCTCTCGGCAGTAAACGAGCTGGTAGATTCCACAGCAGCCATGCCAGCTCTGTTAAACCCAGACTGGACACTTGAGACCGACTGGGATGCAGCAGTCCTAGAACTTAACCGTTCCGTCGACCCTCGACCACACATCGATAATATCGAAGTGTTGGAAGAGGCAGCGTCGGATTATTCCCACCAGAACCTAAATGCGGTACGCGCACATACCCACCGCATTCCCACCAACACCCCAGACCCTAGAACCTTACCTATGGAACTCCGACAGTTGGTAAAAGCCAAGGCAACTGTTCGGAAGCTATGGCAGGGTTTCCGCCATCCCAGGATAGGAGTTTACCAGAGGTTCAAATCCCTGGTAAGGCGACTGCTCCGTGCACATAGAACATCAGCCTGGGAAAACACTTACAAAACGTAAACCTTCAAGAAAAGAAACCATGGCGGATTATAAGGGCCTTGAGGAAGGACAAGACCCAATACCAGCATCCCTTGCATGGCACTCGTGGGAGGCTCGCCTTCGGGCCAGACGAGAAAGCCACTGTGTTCGCGGACCACCTTGAGGTACAGTTCGGACCCCGGGAGGGCCCGCAAGACGAAGACTATACCGAGCTTGTGGAAGCAACCGTGGATTACCTCTTTGAGGAACCACGGCGGCTACACGAGGAGATCCAACTTCCCATAATCACCCCGAAAGCGGTGATTTCCGAAATCCAAAGTCTAAACCCTAACAAATCCTCTGGACATGGCGGCGTCACGGCGCTCATGCTCCAGCACCTACCCAAAAAGGCTGAGGTCCGCTTGAACCCGGATCTTCAATGCATGCCTCCGTCTTCGTTACTTTCCGGTTTTCTGGAAGGAAACGAGGGTGGTGTGTATATTGAAACCGAGAAAGAACCCAGTCTGTCCTAACAACTACCGCTCCATCAGCATTCTCCCAACCGTCTCAAAAGTTTTTGAGCGGTTGCTCCTTACCCGCCTAATACCTCTTTTTGAGGAGAGGCAACCCCTACTGGATCACCAGTTTGGTTTTCGTCGGGGTCATTCCACGACCATACCGTTGTTGCGTGTGGCCGAGATGGTTTCCCTGGGTTTCCAGGGAAACATCAAGACCATAGCAGTGCTGCTGGACGTGAAAAAGGCATTCGCCACAACTTGGCACCAAGGCCTACTGTACAAACTAAAGCAGGCAAATATACCTCCTCCATACCTCACTATAATTAGCAGCTTCCTTCATGACCGCAGTTTCAGAGTGAAAGTGGAAGGAAAACTGTCTACAACAAGAGAAATAGCGGCAGGAGTCCCGGAGGACAGTGTACTCTCCCCGTTACTCTTCGCAGCTTACATGTCCGATTTCCCCACGGAACAACACACTACGACATGCCAGTATGCGGACGACGTCCTCATCAGCGGCCAGAACGGTCACTTTGGCTTAGGCGGAGAAATATCCCATGGGTAACTTCCGCCAAATATTTAGGCGTTCTCCTCGATCGCGGGCTAACATACGCCCCACACGTCCGCGCAAAGGCCAAACTTGGTCACGCTGCGCTCAGACAGCTCTACACTATCCTCCGATCCACTATGCCCAATCATTTAAAACTACGAATTTACCGGGCAATCATTCCGCCATTGATCTTATACGGCTGCGAAATCTGGGGATCAGCGGCACCTTCTACCATACGCAAACTGCAAACAGTGCAGAATAGGGCGTTAAGAATGATATATAGTACCGGGCGTAGATTCCCGTCTTACATCCTTCACAACCAATCCGGACTTCCCTACATCATGGACTCGGTAAGGGAGCGATCCCGAACCATGCACTCCAAACTTAACTCCCACACCAATCAGCTGGTACGGGCATTAGGTCAATACGACCACAGAGCACCTCGAAGGAAAAGTTACCGCCTACCCAAGGACGCCACTCCCATCTTCTAACACATTACCCCAACACCTATTCCTGCCCCCTTCCTGTATCCTAAATTAGGTATACAGAAATAAACCATTGCCCAGGACACAAAAGCATGAAATATAATGACAACCTTTAATATCGCACAGATAAAGTCGCATTAGCGGCTAGGTACTGTGCAAACAAAACATACCGTACAGGAGAACCTGTGCGACCTGTTCTCGAATGCTGGAATGCTAGAACGTGGCAGTCTGTTGTGTTGTTACTAGCAGGGTGAACTTATAAGACACGTGTATAGTTTCACGTCAAAAACGTCGTTGTGTGAAAAGCGGCAGAGATCAGTGTAAGGGGAAGTATATTTGTGATATTAAAAACGCAATGTCAGAAACTCGCCCAGGTCTGTACTTCGAAGCATTGATGTGGTAGAGAATAAATCAGAAAACGTCTGTGCTGCATTTTGTCATCTAACCTCGCGCCTGAGAAATATCCTACTCATGCCTACTCATCCCGGTACCTAATCCCATACAAAATCAACGTAGCTACTGCACCGGAAGAGCTACCGACGCATCGAACCCTAAGTGAGTCGTCACCAAACTGGTCGACCAGCTGTACCCGTGACAAAAGTGGCGCCCAACGCCGTCAAAGTTGCAAATAACGTAGAGAAGAAGAGGTGGATCACACATATTTGATACGAATCCACATTACATCTATAATATCTGTATTTCACATTTTCCATGTTTTTCAAGTTGCTCATAGATGGTTCTCCTTCAATAGTATTTTCGCCGTTGCCCCGCGTTGGAACACTGGCGGTGGTTCAACACTATCACCATTATCACTTGTTTAATTGATTTTACATTTTACTCTTATAACAAATTTATCCATCTTACAACAAAAGTTAAAAGACATAGTTCATTACCACAATAATAAAAATAAATTCAACGGTGATAATAATCTGAAAATCACTTCACAAATATAAAGAATGCGATGTGAGACTTTGAGTAAAGAAAATGAGCCTGCACCTAACAGCCTCGGAAATATAAAGGGTATTTTAAATGTTACGCAACCCCTAAGAAGTCTTGCGTACCTTTAGCAGTACACATACCCTAAGTTGTAAATCACTGCCCTAGAATGACGAGACGCAGGGAGCCTGACTACACGAATCCATTAGCTCAGTAGCGGAGGCCTGGTGCACCGCTTGTCTTCTAGGTAATGCTAAACATACGAAACAATATGAATATATAATGTCCATGTTCCGTACATCTATGTAAGCCTTACACTTGCTGAACATATTATTGAACATTCGACCAATTTTTGCAATCAAAATATTAGAAAATCCACGGATATTTTCACCTATTTCAACGACCAACTGGGAATTTGATTCATAAACTTAATCTTTATGCATTCCTCACAGATCAACGTCACGTGAATTTAGACTTGAGAGGGCAAGAGTACAAATCCTTCACGTACCAATTAGATTTTATGGTTTTGTGAAAGAATATGCACGCAGCAGCTCTTTCTATTGATAGCTCACTATACTCTCGTTTAAGGAATTTCCTACAAAACAGATTACCTCCCTCTTCTGCTTTAGTTTTCACGTCAGACTTGTCCGCTAAGTGCGCGTTTCTTCAAGTACACCAATTTAGAGTTCATGAGAAGAGAAAAAGAAAAAAGGAAACAAAAGCCCAGGTCAAGTTGTTGAAGATTAATTTAATGTCCTGAATTTTCATATAGATCATTCCTGAGAAAGTGCTTAAAGAGGAGGAGGAGGAGATGTGGATTTAAGGGGCTCAAATATTTGTTCATCGGTGCCCTTAAAAACAGTTCATGGCAAAAGCCAAATATACAGTTTAATAGAAAAACAAAAGCACTATTAAAAAGGAAAATACATATTACATAAATATACAAAACAGAGAGCAAACGACAGAACGAAACAGGGTCATAAAAAGGTCGAAAGGTACAACATTCTCTCATTCTCAAGTTCAAATTTATCTCTGCTAACAAATTCAAACCCCTTTTGACCGCTTCTTTATCGTCCACCAGGATCTCTACAAGACTGAAAGGCAGTTGCAGAGAGTCTCGAAGGTGCGCTAGGGAAACTCACTCTAGCTAGCAGCACGTGACAGATCGACAAAATGTCGCAGAGTGGACAAAGAGAACCAGGATCCCGTTTAAAAAGGTAACCATGTGAAAAATTGCAGTGGCAAAATCACCTCCTCGCGACGAGATATGTGCGAGAGGAAGTTACCCAGTTTATCGGAAGTTCTTTCACTTCTATAAGCTAATTACCAGAGAGCTGACCACTCTTTGTGCCAGCGCGACAGCACCGCTCTTCGCACTTCAAGCGACAAGTATTTCTAAATAATACAAGAGATGGTAATACTGGGTTCTGTGGTTGCAAAGTGTTTAAACTACTGCAGCATTGAGTACATTAGCTAACACCAAATTCGGAACTCTCGTCTTGTACCTTGACCATCCTCTGTTTTGAAACTAACTAGGGTGAAGCTTTCCTGAATATTCATAAAGATGAAATGCTTATTGAATCATTGTTTTGCAGCAATTTGCGACACACAGATGGTAGACCAGGGATTACAAGTTGATTATGGTTTCTATGTGCCAAATGTTGAGACATGGCTCTACAGGTGGTGGATACTAATGATGCAGGTGACGCAACGAAAGCTTGCCAACGATGGCCGCGCGAAACTTCGATACTTCTCGGATAAAGCTGGGTTACCTTGCTTGATTGAAGGCTACGTGCCATTTCCACTCCTCGGATTGTACTCACTGGTCCCACTGTCTAATCTCTGTCCATTTATTCACTGCGATATGCACTCCTCCTTGTTAGATACTGGAGCCCTGCGATAGGCGTTACAGTACGGTTCGTTTACGAAAATAGTCTTCTGTGCATCCCGTAGATTCGAAGTGTTAGTTGCGCCAGCTCTACAAACTAAAATATAACCTCACTCCAACCACCGATTAATTGTGAACATTATTTATAGGGTATGCAAAACGAAAAATGAGGCCTGTATATTTTAAAAGGCAATTTTAAACCAACACATACGTTTAGAATAGTTTTTGCAATTAAAAAAAATTGTTTTAACGGAGTTCTGGATTCGATGGCAACATCTTCGTAAATAATATAGACAAACCTATGTTACATCATGATTTCAGGTATACTACTTACTTCCGACTTTATATGAGAATTTAGCGAATTACATTGATCGAAATTCAACTTTGTGAAGGGTTATCCTTTCGTATTTTGACCTGCTGAACACGAATCTGCCATTGTTTTTCATAGCTTTTGTGTAAATGGTACTATTCACCATCTAACTCTGTTCGGTTTTTATGGTGTGTTCTGTAAATGCTAATATATCAACATAAAGGCCATGAAATGCTAATGAAACATATTTTCATATATAGCTAAATTATTTTTGGACATTCGGTGCGCCTCTTATCATGCCACTACTATCCTGCAGTAGTGTCCTAGAGTAGTCAGCCGTCATATTTGTTGTACATTGCCACTGATAGCGTTGCTCCAATGTACGTAGATATGGTCTAATGAAGGCAGCCTGGCGATGTCAAAAGCAAGAAGCAACCTTTGTCTAGTAAATTCCACTGTTCCAGGCGCCAACCCAAAAATTGAGCTTGTGCGTTAGGAATATTTAGGTTCCTAACATAATCATTCAAATAATTTTGTGTGAGATGTGACGTCACTTTTTTCTATTTATTTAAATTAGATAAAAGAGAAAATACATTGAAATTACAATCGGGTGTACAATACTAAACCATTGTAGCATTTTGGTAACTGTCTTTCACTTGGTAAAGCACATTACTGTCCATTGCATGATGTCAGTTACCTTTGCTGGTCCTCCATTTGGTTTCATACGGCCACTGGGCGATGACACTTCCGAGATAGTGATACCTCCATCCAGCTGGCACACTCCTTTACACAGAAGTTCATTGCATGATGTCAGTTACCTTTGCTGGTCCTCCATTTGGTTTCATCTGGCCACTGGGCGATGACACTTCCGAGATGGTGATACCTCCATCCAGCTGGCACAATCCTTTACACAGAAAGGACATCTATGTTAGGGTGAAGCATCAAGAGAAAGTCACGTTTCTTCCTTTTGAGGCGCGTCCGTTAAAAAATCTCTCAAGGCCACGGACACTAAGAGATGGATCCTGCAACATATAGTGGATATAGCCCATAATAAGCCATATTTGGGCAAAGACGTGTTGTTTCACCTGGATATCTAGCTGCAGGATCGCCCTGCGAATGGTATTAGGGTTATCTGCCCTGGTAATGCAGCGGATTTTATGTTGTATCCAATGCCAAGTTTCGGGAATGCACGTTGTAAGACGGCGTTGAAGGGTGTCAAGGTTGTGGCATCGAGAACAATACGGTGAATTGCATATGTTGTGGCGATATTTTCTGCTGTGGGTACTATGGCATTGAGCATCTTGTAGGCAGAGGCCTTCCAGTCCGTCGGGATATCAGCGTAGGGAAAAACTCTCCAGATATTCTTCCAAGGAATATTGGGATATTTTCCCTCTATTGTGGGAGTAGAAGGAATCCGTAACAGCAGATGACGGTAGAGGATCTTCGTAGTGGGAATTGGATCCCCAGAGACGAAATTCGTAGGTAAAGTGGTAATACATTTCACCATCCGGCGATAAATGGCTTGGTTCATTAATGTTCCAGTGCTGGAGTGAAGTTGTTTGTTGTCCTTGAATTGTTCCATCTGTAAGGAAGTTCTAATTAACAGTGCTGAACATTTTTCGGAAACCTTAATGAGTCCTAGGCCTCCATTCATGATGGGACGCCACAGCTGAGATTTTGCCACTTTATATACATGTCCATTCCACAGATAATATGACACTGCCAGCTCGATGCGCTGGGAAATCTCTAACGGGATGGGCAGAATTTGGGCCAAATACCAAATCTTGGATAATCCCATGAGGTTAACAAACCAAACTCTCTGGAGAATGTTGAGGTTTCTACTCAAGTTGCGTTGTAGGGAGTAACGGATGCGATTGAGTAAAGATGTCCAATTTAAGTTGACCATTTCTGTGACGTTCGTGGTGATTTGGAGGCCTAGAATAGTGACGTGGTCTTTAATGGGAACATCATCCGAGGCCAGGTCCCAAAAGGTATCAAGGAGGACTTCTGATAGTTAATCTTCGCACAAGATGCCTGTTCATGAAACTGTAATATGTGAGGAAGTAGGAACACTTGATGATGGTAGCGGAGTAGCAGAGTCATGTCATCGGCATAAGACTTTACGGTGAGCAGTCTTGTCGGCACTGTAGGTGAAAATAAGTGTTTCTTCATCAATCGCACCAGAGGTTCGGTGCAAACTGTAAACAATAACATGGATAATGGGCAACCTTGTCGTATACCACTCAAAATGGGAATTGGCCTAGTAAAATATCCATTGATATGGATTCTGGAGTATGCAGACTTGTACACTATTTTAATGGTTTGCAGGATACGATCAGAAATACCCATGTGCTGCAAGACACCAAAAATGTAATGATGGTCAATATTGTCGAATGCTCTCTCGAGGTCCAATGACAACAAGGCCGCCTCTTCCTCAGGATGTTCCTCGAGATATACCACAGCATCCCTTAATTGTATCAAATTGTGTGAGATTTTCCTGTCTGGAAGTCCACAAGTTTGTTCTGGTCCAATCAAGGCTGGCAGTACTTTACGCAATCTGTTGGCTAAAATCTTTGTAAAAATTTTAAAATCAGTATTCAGTAGTGTTATCGGCCTAAAGCTGTTAAAATGTTGTGGTTTTTTACATTTTGGAAATAAAATTACAATTCCTTCATTAAACCCTGACAAGTGGTCGCTCATGGCAAAAGTGGCATTCATCAGTTGCAGCAGACGGTCTTTAATGATCGTCCAAAATACTTTGTAAAAAGTATAGCTAATACCATCTGGTCCTGGTGTAGAATTGTTGCTGGCTTTAAAAATCACGTCCCGAAGTTCATCCATGGTGATAGGTGCGTCCAATTCATCCTTATCAGTAGGATTCACAGTTTTATTGATAGCCTCATAAAGTACTCTTTTTGAGGAATCAAGAGTAGGATGTTCACCGTATTGCTGTCGGAAGTGTTCCTCTGCCCCTCGGAGAATTTCAGGCGTAGTGCGCAGGAGAGTAGTAGAAATATCACATATGAATTTACGTTGGTGTCGTTTCTTCTCCGAAGCTACATGGTACAAAGCAGCACGCTCATCATCAGTAATTGAGAGGGCACGAGAACGCACCCGTATACCATCTAAAATGGACTTCTGAATTTTACGAATTTTTAATTTTATCGCAGTTATCCTGCCACTGACGTCGTTGCCGGTACTCTGTTGATTAGTTAAATCATGTAACAGGGCGTAATAATAGTGTTGGCTATTAGCTGGTTCGGCAGCCTTAGCCTTACCAACACATTTGAAGAAGGACTGTATCGCTGGTTTATAAATCAAAAGCCACTGTTGAAGCTCCTGGTAGCGAGACCTGGACGCTCGTACGTTAAGGCTTTCCCAAGTTTCACGAAACTGTTGTTGTACGTCCTCATAATATAATAGAGCATTATTTAATTTCCAGTAGCTTCTACCAAGGATGGGCAAAGGAGTGGATGCTGTCATCTTCACAATTACGGCATGATGGTCGCTTATTGCGGCAGGTACAACAAGGACATTCCGGATGTTGGTTCGATGAAGGCCATTAACATAAATCCTATCAATTCGTGAAGCGGAAGTAGCACGACAGAAAGTGTAGCGAACTTCATTTCCATGTAGATATTCCCAAGTGTCAGTTAACTGCAATTCCGAAGACAGGCACTGTAGTGCGGGCGACGGATTATAAGTTCCTCGTTGGTCCTTGGCATGTAACACGCAGTTAAAGTCACCATCCAGCAACGAGTAATTATAGCTGTGACGAAAGAAATATGGCATATCATCTGCAATGAGAGATTCACGGTCTCGTCGTTTATTGGAGCCGGATGGCAAGTACACATTCACCACTAAGATGTCATTGTCTATTACCATAGCTAAAATGCGTCCACTAGGATGTTCCTCATGATGGGTAATTCTCAAAGTCGATCTGTATATTATTGCTGTGCCCCTATTGTCAATGCCTACATTACAAATGTAGTTATATTGAGGACCAAGGAAGTTTAAATTATCGGTGTTCACCTCTTGCAGGAGTAGGATGTCAATATCATGGCTGAAAATGAAATTATTGAGAAGTTGTTGTTTAGCAGTACTGCGTATACCATTGACATTTAAGGTGGCATAAATACGGCTATAAGTCATGCAAATTAAGTAGATGAGGTAGAATAGGAACAGCCAAGAAGAAACATCAGGCATTATGATAGCGGTGTGGGAGTACCCGGGTCATTTTCGAATGATTCTTCAGTTTTCTCTTTCTTTCGGTTACCCTTGCTACTCTCCGTACGTCTCTTTTTCACGAGGGGGTCGCGGCTTCTGATATTATTGGGAATTGTGGGCACTATTTCCATATCTGTCGTTATTGGAGAGTCTGCGCATGTTTCTGATGTTAGATTTGAAGTTTCTGGTGTCACCTCGGAGGGTTCCTCTGCCATTGGAATAGTGGTAAAGTTCGTTATTGGGGCATCACTTTGTACATCAGCATCATCCATCAGTAAATTTTCAGTCTGTTCAGGATTGATTACAGTTTCCCTCAGTGTTTCGACCACGGTATCTTTCCCTGAAAACTGAGCTGCAGTTACTTGTTCTTTATCAGTAGTTGTCATTTCTGCCGAGGTCATAACTGTGTCTTGTGGCAAATCCACCGGTACCCGTCTAATGGGGAAGTCTCCCTGTACTAGTTTAGACCATGTGGGCGGGTCTGTTAGACGTGGTGTCTGCGTGATTACCCTCCGTCTGGGACAGTTGTTTCGTAAATGTCCTGTTTCACTACACACCGCACATGTAATTGGTTGACCTTCATAGCTTATAAAGCTTTTATATCTCGCAATATCTATATATGAGGGAATATGCTTTTTTAAAGCTATCTTTGCAGTGCGTACTCCGTTACTGATTTTGTATCGAAGCGTGGACCCCCAAGTATCCATGGATAGTGCTAGTACTGTGCCGTAGTTACAATTTGTTGGTTTAAATCCTTGGGTAAATGGTATAATTTAACAATACGAAACCCTAGACCTGCCGTTGTTATGGTGACTTTACTTCTTTGTCCATTACTATAGGTAAAAATTGACTCACCGTTAGTGTCCTCGATGGCCCTTTTGACTCGCATCGCTTCCTTACACTGGATGTATATTTGCCGGGTGTAGTTGTTTATCTGAATCATTTCTAGCTCCTCTTCTTCAAATCGAAATATATCGTGAATCCATTCATGTAGTTCGTATGGAGACGGTTTCGGAACATCACGGTCCACAAACGTTAGTACTAATGTGTTCATTCGTTCTATATACATTTTTTACTTTACTAGAAAATCGCACTTATTTAACACACAAAAATGTGTAATGAAAACCAGCAAGTTATAGCTGGTGCAAAGTCACGTAAGGTGAAGGTCAAAACAAGCGAACAAAGCTCTTGCCAAAACACGACCTCTCCCTACACACGCTGCTGCGCGACTGACTTCGTAATCGAAATCAGAACTTGCATTCTCCGAGTCTAACTTCAACCTGGGTTTCATTTTCGAATGACCATGTGTCTGGAGGAAAGAGGACAGGTAAGTAGGAACTTTACTGTGTGGTATGGTTCGAATAGCTGACTTGATGTAAGGATATTTGATCTTCTTCCTATCTTTGCACTTCTGTCCTGCTATTTTAACCATGCAGAAATAGCAATCATCTACGTGATTGGTCGGTTCCTTACGTATCATCGGAACAGCAAAAAGCATTACAACTTTACCTTTTTTCTTCACCCAGTCATTAAGACGAGTCGAACAGTTCACACAGACAATTTCAGTCCTTAACTAGCACCCGAAATAAAATTCATGCAATTTCTTCGCTACGGGTGCCAGATGTCGTACTTGCACGATTTAATAGTGTACTCCCCCAGATATAGCCAAAGTTTATTGGGTGATTCTTAAGATATCTACCTCCTTCTTATATAATGAGGTACTTTTAAAACTAAAAGTGCTAAAAAAAACGAGTAACATATTCGTGCTTGGAGGGTCAAAGTACATAAGAAACACACATTTCCAATCTTGAAAATGTTTCATTGTAGACCAGTGTTATTGAAGTGCGGTAGAAAGTAGAAGCAGAAGACTTTAATATGCACCGCATTCACACATGCGCATACGCGCAGAAAATAAAATCGAGAAAACAGAGAACGCATTTACACAAAAAGAGAGGACAAAATTAAATTTAGAACACGTCCATAGGAAAGTAAGCCTTGGGGACACATGAAAGCATAGCATAAAAAGTGAGAGAGGAAACTGCGTTACATCATTACAAAAGGAATGGCCAGCAAAGGCAAGACAAAGTTATGGAAGCAAGAGGGCAAGTTCGTTCATATGCGCGGAGGTATACTCCATTTATAATAAGACTAGCTTTACAATTAAGGTGTCCACAGCCGGGCGGTCGCATTCTTCATTGACTGGAGTAGAGTTCATGTAAACCATGATAGGAGCTGGTTGTGTTTTACAGCTGTGAACACTTAGTTGCGGTGTCAGTCCAATTATAAAATGGACTACTGAAATGTTGACATTTGCACGGTGTACTGTTAGCAACCTATGTTTATGAATCTGCCCTTCTCCCAGTTTACCGTCTTCGCAGTGAGCAATAAAACTGTTCCCAGTATCACCTTTGAACATTAATGTTCAAATTTCGGTATATTTTTTGGACTACTGTGTTTTTTCTGCCAAAGCAAAATATACCCTGGCAACATAAAAAAAAAAAAAAAAAAAAAAAAAAAAATAAAAAAAAAAATCCAAAACTTTAACTTTGTTCGGTTTCTTCCTCAGCCTATAATACGCATCCGCAATATTTAATTTTCATTATTGTAGAACCTTTAAACTTACTTTGGTATTGATATTCATTATTTACTAATGGATTATAAATAATTATTTATGAGGCATTTTCTTTCTCCGTAAAACTGAAGTTTGTGTATTAGAGCACTTGCATTATGTTGCTTACGTCATCCCAAAATATGCCTGTGCTCTTGCTGTCTGAATATCGTAATAGGTACGAATGTTTATGATATAAAAATGTTAGAAATAGCAAGCCCTTATGACCGAAAAAAAGAATTTAAAATATGACTATAAATACGACCTAAAATTATATTTATACTATGCAAATTAACATTATATTGGAAATCTATTTTAAAAATCTATATAATCTATATAATGAATAAATTAATAATAAATAATATTCATTTTTTGTTGCATTTTGAATTTTTAATTGCTTACTCCAGAGCTACCCCTCAGCTCTGCACAGAATGAAATAAATGTCATGTTTTGAAGGGCGATCAGAAAGAAGAATTACAATAGCAAATTACATACTACTTACCTTCCAAATTCGCGGAAACAGGAGTGAGTTTATTCCTGCAAAAAGTGAGACCTTTTCGGTTGTTTATACTGTTGTTCTCTACTATCATGGACTAAACACACTGTCACGTGTTCGCTGAGAGGCAGAACATGCCACTGGCCTCTCTATGGCTAGAATTGCCCCGTGGTGTTCTGCAACTCTTTTAACGCACGAAGGAATATCTACTTACGACGATGGCCGGATGAAGTAGGCCATCTGGTACGTAGTAGAGAAAGTAAAAATAAGCTGGGAATTAAACAATTCATTTAGTTGAATAACCAAACCTAACATTTTGGCTAGTGAGCAAAATCCCAGCGCAGAGTAAATTCCTCAAGAAGAACTGGTTGAAGCTGAATCCGGGGACCTGTTTTAGTTTGCACGGGACACTTTGAGGCGAGGACAGTAATGAGGTTGATATGCGGTCAGCATACCGAGTGCCTCTGGCCGCTAGACTATTAACCGCCACTTCTCACTCAAGTAACTCGCTCTATCGCTCCCCAAGGACACCACCTGGCTGAGTGCTACTCGCACTAGACCCCCCAGCATTGGAAATCCCATGTCCCGGGTCCTCTTGCACCACAGGCAGCAGTGCTGCGGGAAAGGTCCTTGTGTGGTCGTTTATAAGTCGAACAGCTTTTGTTCTGCGTACACTGCAAATATAGCATTTACTAATAGGGAACTTAACATCTTCAACGTACGCCTGGGAACAAAAAAGGATTCATTCCCTTAAGTCGCATTAAGGTATTTTTTTCCCGTTAAGGGAAAATAGCTCGAGCGGCTATTTCACGGCACGACCATCTTGATTAATTTCTACAGAGAAAAGTTTAGCACAATATGAATCTCACATGCCGTGCCCGGTAACGGCAATGAATAAGTTAGCGCTTTCTAGGGCTGAGGGAAGTATAAAAAATGAACATATAAAACATAATAACATATAAAAAATGAACAGCTATGTTCCATAAAAAAAAAAAAAAAAAAAAAAAAAATTATTTAGACATAAAAGTTTTGTATACTAAGATTTGGTCTATCTCTTACGGTTTACCAGTTATGCAAAAGTCATTCAGAGTAAATAAGACTTTATGGGTTATAGCCAGAAAATTTAAAATATACATTTCATTTGTCATAAAAATATCTCAAACATATGGCAATTTAATCAAAATCGTTAGAGCCATTTTCAAGAAAATCAAAATTTTCAAAAAAATTTCCATGTAAAGGGTAGTTTAGGGTGGAGCAATTTTCTTCAAAATCTATGTGTCGCATCCTTGAAAGACATTAACTTAAATACTAACTTTGATTTTTAACCAACTTTACAATTTTGAGTTATGGTGTCCACAGATTGAGACGCGCGCGCGCGGACCTTTTTCTAAACATGCTTATTTTGGACCACGGGGCCTCAAAACATATTTGCGGTGAAATCTCGACATCGAATTTTTGGGTGGAATACAATACTTCCTCTACTTTACTAAACGTAACAGAGAAAGCAAAAATGGTATGAGCATATTTTAAGAATGGCTTCTTGTATATTAACAAAACAAACTCCACATTACCAGTCACGGGGTCACAGAACGCTAAGATGAATTCTGGGAGCGGACCAAATCAAGCCCTACCGACAGAAGATGGAGATGATGATGATAACGACGGCGATGATGATAAAATAAATGGACTACTTACATACAACAAAAATAGCTTTACTGTCAATATTTGTGTAAGAGTGAAGGTAAAGAGGCGAGGATTTGAGAGTGGAGTTACACTAATAGAGACCATATTTTCTGCTGCCAAGTATACGCCATGAAGTTAGAATGTACGCGGTTCATCGTTAGGAACAAAAAGTTCTCATCCTTTGACTACGGTGTGATTAATGTTTAAATTGCTTCAATTAAACAAATCAACAATGTCGATCTAATTGTACAAGGGACGCGCGTAATTAAAATGATTAAAAGCAAAATGTTACTCGAGACAATCGCCAGTATGATTTTCACCTTTTAAAGTAGCCGAGGGGAATGATTTCCAATAGAGATTCGAAATGTAGTACCAATAGAGTCGTTCAAAAGTTAAAACGGTGAGAAAACATATGCGATCCCTTTACAAAGAATGATGAATAGGTGACAAGCTGAAGTTGTTTGTTTATTTTGCTATTAACATGTCTGAAAATGTATTTTTAGACAGTTGATAGTAAAAGTCGGACTTTTAGCAATTCACGACAGTGTTAAAAGTATAAACTTCTACCACTCGGTCAGGACCCTCTAGATTAACGGAGCTGACCCTGGCATCCCAGTTGTACAAAAATGGCGTCGGCTGGTGGGAGTGATTTCTAAGGTGTTTGCACACGCTGTTTTTCGTATTATTTTCGAAGTCTTCGAGTTATTGTTTGTTATAATAATTGCTATGTAAGTTTGCCTTCATATTAGCAAAGCGAGTGTTTAAAAGCTTAATTGGGCAGTATAGGGAACGGGAATAAATCTAATAACGTTGA
The DNA here is from genome assembly GCA_030765045.1 of Tenodera sinensis. Classification (NCBI taxonomy): domain Eukaryota; kingdom Metazoa; phylum Arthropoda; class Insecta; order Mantodea; family Mantidae; genus Tenodera; species Tenodera sinensis. Next base: position 119,042,682 of record CM060963.1, on the reverse strand, counting down.
CTGTGCCGTGTGTTTAACCACGTGTTCATGTTCATTGTGTCCCATCTAGGACTATGGCTACATTAGCCGTATAGTGTGGTTAATATATATGTTTTCAAAGACAATTTGTGTCACAATTACAGTGGTGAGTGGTTGTTGAAGAAAAACTGTTCCAGTAGTGTATGTTATGTTGCCATACTACAACCTAACCTCAAACATGACAATGCCCCGTAACTGTTGCATTCCCGGATGCAAATTAAAAATCAGAAACTTAAAGTTAAAACAAAAGGTAAATTACAACGTAAAGCTTCTAAATTCAGTATTTAATTACTATAAATTGCAGCGTTATGTGTTAGTTGCCGTTGTATATATAACATGGTGAATATTGGTTTGGTTTGGTTTGGTTTAAGGGCGCTCAACTTCTAGGTCATCAGCGCCCTTAAAAGATTCATGGCAATAGCCAGATATAAATTTAACTCAAAAAATAAAAATACTAGCAACAAGAAAAGTTTACAAAGGCAAAAGTCAGTGGCAATAGCCAGATATGAAACAAGGGGATAAATATGTCCAAAAGCAGAAACAGATAATTAAAAGAATTTAAATCCTCAAATTGATATTGCACTCCGCTAAAAAATTAAAAACTCTATCAACCGCTGTTTTGTCGTCCGCTAGGACCTCCGCAAGCCTGGCAGGCAGTTGCAGAGAATCCCGAAGGTGTGCTAGAGAGCAACACTCTAGCAGCACGTGGCGAACTGACAAAAGGTTGTCATACAGCGGACATAGAGGCGCAGGGTCCCTTTTAAATAGGTAACCATGCGAAAAATTGCAGTGGCCTATTCTTAATCGAGCCAAACTAACCTCCTCGCGACGAGATGTGCGACAGGAAGTTACCCAGTTTATCGGAAGTTCTTTCACTTCTCTAAGCTTATTACCGCGAAGAGTTGACCACTCGTCGTGCCAGGACGACAGCACCGCTCTCCGCACTTCAAGCCTAAAGTCTTCCGAAGTAACACGTGAGATGGTAATACTGCGTTCTGTAGTTGCCGTCTTTGCTGCTAAATCTGCCATTTCATTCCCCGGCAAACCTACGTGACCGGGAAACCATGCACACACCACGTCAACGCCAGAAGCGTGTAAAACATGGAGGGCATCCTGGATACGTTGTACAATAGGGTGGGGGTTGTACAACTGACAGTGCACTAAGGGAATCGCTCAAAATCAGGCAGTCACCTAATTTACGACGGCGAACATACAAAACGGCTCGATAAATTGCATAAAGCTCTGCAGTAAAAATGGAGGTGCTATTTGGAAAACCGAATGTATATGGTTCGGTTCCATAAACATAAGCACATCCAACACCGTTGGAGCCCTTTGACCAATCGGTGTAAATACATCGACGGTCAGTGTAGCCTGACAAAAATTCTAAGAAACACCTGCGGATACTTGAAATAGGCATCGTGGACTTCTGGTGTATGGTCATCCCAAGATCTACATGGGGCGTACCAGATAGCCAAGGGGGTAAAGTCTCTCGCCCTTGGCGAACATCACTGGCAGTTCCACTCCAAGCTTCAATAGGAGCTCTTGGAAACGGAACCCCGCAGGCTTTGGATTAAGGGTGCTATTTCTATATCGTTCTCTTAGCGTGGTGGTGAAAAAAGAAGCAAACGTTGGGTGCTTAGGCATACATCTAAGCGCACAACCATAATTTGCCAAGAGAAACTCACGCCGATATTGCAGAGGTGGTTCTGCGGACTCGGCGTAAAGGCTCACCACTGGGCTTGTTGGAAAAGCTCCTGTTGCAATGCGGATGCCCCTATTATGGACCACGTCTAATCTTCTCAGCACAGATGGTCGTGCTGACGAATAAACAATACACCCATAGTCTAGCTTGGATCGGACCAATGCGCGATATATTCGCAACAAAATTGTCCGATCCGCTCCCCACGATTTGCCATTCAGTACTCGCATAATATTTAGGGAACGGTCACATCTCGCTCTTAGTTGTGCAATATGCGACGACCAACTAAGCTTCCTGTCCAAGATCAAACCCAGGAAGCGCGTCTCTTCTGCGAAGGGAAGTACATCTGGACCAAATCGGAGTGAAGGTGGTAATCGTCTCCTACGGCGCCAGAAATTAACGCAGATTGTCTTCTCAGTTGAGAAACGGTTGTCTAAGGTTGTCCAAACATTGCTGCAGGCGCCGTTGTAAGAACGCCGTGCGCTGAGAAATGCAATAGACAGCGAAGTCGTCTACGAATAGGCATGACGAAACTCCAGGTGGAACACATTTCCAGATGGAGTTAATTGCTATAGCAAAGAGCGTGACACTTAGCACCGAACCCTGAGGTACTCCCTCCTCCTGAACAAAAGAATTAGAAAAAACCGAGCCGACCCTTACTCGGAAAAAGCGGTCCTTCATAAACTCCTGAATGAAAAGTGGTAGGCGTCCACGTATGTTCCAGGCGTACAGGGAACGTAGAATCCCTGCTCGCCAGCACGTATCATAAGCCTTCTCAAGATCGAAAAATATGCCAACGGTTTGACAGTTCTTCATAAAGCCGTCCATTATCTGTGTCGACATTGACACAAGAATGTCAACAGTTGAACGGCGTCGTCGAAAACCACACTGGATGTTAGTCAGTAGGTTACGACTTTCTAACCACCATACCAATCGTCCATTGATCATGCGTTCCATCACCTTGCAAACGCAACTGGTGAGGGAAATAGGACGATAGCTGGAGGGAAGATGACGGTCCTTCCCAGCCTTCAAGATGGGAATAACGGTGGCCTCCCGCCAATTTTCTGGGAGTATACTGTCAACCCAAACACGATTATAGACCTCGAGCAGGAATGCCTTACCTTCAGGAGAGAGCTGTTGTAACATTTGTACATGAATACTATCCGGTCCTGGTGCTGAACATCGCGAAGATTTCAGGGAATGCTCCAGCTCCGCCATGGTGAAAAGGCGATTGTAATCTTCTACGTTTCTAGAACGAAACGTGAAGCCTTGAGATTCCACCTGAATTTTAAGTGGAAGGAACTCAGGGGAGTAGTTTTCCGAGCTAGACACTTGTGCGAAAGCACTGCCAAAGGTATTGGCCACTTCAAATGAATCAACAACAGCTCCTGTGGCTGTTTTTAGTCCCGCTATTGGTATTTGGGTCGTTTTAGCTGCAACACGCCTTAATCTATCCCACACAACCGAGGAAGGTGTGTGTCGGTTAAATGAAGCTACAAATTTGCTCCATGATGACTTTTTGCTATCCTTAATGACTTGTCTGGACCTGGCGCGCATTTTCTTGTATTCGATTAGGTTTTCCAAAGTAGGGTGACGTTGGAAAACCCTAAGTGCACGCCTTCGAGCACGAATGGCATTCCGACATTCTTCCGTCCACCAGGGGACGGGAAATCGACGGGGGTGTGTAGTCGACCGCGGAATCGATTGTTCAGCAGCAGAGAGAATCGTCTCCGTGAGATGCTGCGCCAAATTATTCACTGAGTCGTGCTCGTTGTACGTAAAGACAGCCAACTGGGTGTAAAGGTTCCAGTTGGCATGGTCCAAACGCCATCTGGGCATACGTGTGGAATATGTATGTTGCGTCAAGAGACTAATAAGACATGGGAAGTGGTCACTAGAGTGTAAATCAGAGATGACATTCCATTGTAAGGAGACTGCCAACTGAGGTGAACAAACTGCAAGGTCAAGATGCGAGAAACTATTGTGAGAGTCCGAAATGAATGTAGGCTCTCCAGTGTTGAGGAGAGGTAGGTTGTGACTATCCAAAAGATCGGAAATGAGTGTACCTCTCGCACAAGCGCGACTTGAACCCCAAAGTGGGTGGTGCGCATTGAAGTCTCCCACCAACAGAAACGGTGTTGGCAACTGGGAAACTAGATCTTCTAAATCAATGTGCGAGAAGTCATGGGATGGAGGCAAATAAACATTACAGATGGTGAAATGTATGTTTGTCAGTTTAATCCATACAGCAACTGATTGTATATCAGAGTGCAATGGTAGAGTTTGCATATACACGTCATCTCTAACAAGCATCATAGCGCCGCCATGTGCCGGTACACCCTCTTTTGGTGTAACATCACACCGTATTGGGGTGTATCGCCTTAGATGGAAAGCGTCATGAGGACGTAGCTTAGTCTCTTGCAAACATGCGACCAGAGGTTCATTTTCGTTGAGCAAAAGCTCAAGTTCTGGTCTTTGAGTTCGAATTCCACGTATGTTCCATTGTAGGATAGTCATATTGCATTGTATATGGGATAGGTAATTCCAAGGTAACTCTTCATTACTTTGGAGTAGGCGGTTGTCGAACTAATTTCGCCCTTTTCTTCTCTCTAGGGCTTATAGTTTTGTCAGACGCTTTTTCGCGCCTCTTTTCCACTGGGGTCTTCCAGTGTGGGCAGATTCTAGTTCCATGTCCTCTGCCGAGGACGTGCGTTTTCCCATAGCAAACCTGGGTTCGAGTGTCTCGAACCGGTTGCTAATGGGGACCGGTGAAGATAAAAGACGCCGGTCTGAGTCCACCCCTGAAGATTCCCCAGAAGAGGATCTTCGAGGGGATCTCCTAGGACTCTTATATTCCTTTGATGTACTGGGATGAGCCTTATCTTCCTTGAGGAAATCGTTCTTTGTGTAGTTCTTCTTAAACTTTATCGGCGTGGCATTGTAAATAACAGGTTTGCTAGTCTTCTGTGTCGAGTTTGGCATTTTCGTTGGTGATCGAACAGTTGAATTTTTTTCACCAACAGATTTTGTACACGTTGATACAGATGTGCGCGCTGATGTTGAGGGCTTTGGTATAGAGCTACGGGCAACAAGTGTTTTTTTCAGAAATTGTTGCCCCATTGAAATCGCTGGTCTGCGTTGCGATCTCTCTGCTCGGTACCGCTTTAGCTGCAACAGAGCTATAGGTTCCAGATCTAGGAACAGAGGGTTGGCGTAGACGCAAGATTTTCCGGGCTTCTGAGAAAGGCACCTTCTCTTTGACCCGTATCTCTTGGATTGCTCTTTCCTTTACAAAGCGGGGGCAGTCTCGGGAACTAGATGGATGTTCACCTCTGCAGTTCACACATGAAGGAGCTGTAGTACATGCACCATCGTGGGATTCATCTCCACATTGAGGGCATGTAGCTAGTCCCTTACAAAGCTCGCTGGTATGTCCAAAGCGCTGGCACTTGAAACACCTGAGTGGGTTCGGGATGAACGGCCTAACTTCGATGGATTCATACCCTGCCTTAATCCTTTGCGGGAGATCTACCCGATCAAAGGTCAGGAACAGGGTATTAGTTGGCTTTAACTCACCACCTTCTTTGCGTTGAACCCGGTAAACGTGTATGACGCCTTGCTCCGTCAGATTCTCTTGAATCTCCTCATTGGATAATCCTTCCAATGCACGGGTGTTTATCACACCGCGCGAGGAGTTCAAGGTTCTGTGCATCTCCACACGTACAGGATAACTTGCTAGCATGTTCGCTTTCAATATCTTAGCTGCCTGGGTAGCTGAATGTGCTTCAACCAGGAGCGTGCCATTGCGAGATCTAGTGCATGACTTTACTGGACCAGCAATGTTATCCAAACCCTTTTGAATGGTAAATGGGCTCACCGATAAAAATTTCTTATCTCCCTCAGTTCGAGATATAACTAAGTAGCGAGGACCACTCGACCCTGCTACTTCCTTTACACTTACTTTAATTGGTTTTGTTTTATTATGAGTTTTCGTACTCATGGCGCATTAATCCTCCACCATTGCAAATGTCTCCGATGGCATGCTCACATCCTGGGCGCCACCCCGGCTTAGGTGAGAGTCCTGGCCTGGACCTTGCTCACCCTAGGGTCTCACCTCCCAATGTATAGACAGAGGGACCCAATCGCCTTCAGGAGTGCATCAGCTCATGCAATGGCCCCTCCCCGGGACTGACCTTTATCAGCGGACACGCACACAGATCCTACATGATAACCAGGGGCTGGGACTTACGCGATTACCCAGTCACCCCTTGCGTCACCCCATCCTCCAACCCGCGCGTAGGTTATCCATCAGACTGTGTACAGGGAGGTATCAGGAGGGAGGTCAAACACAAAAGTGGACCAAAGTTGATTGGGCGTTTGGCATGTGCTCTCTCACCTCTTGGAGGAACCCAATCGAGAGTATGGCTTGGGGCCCCGTACCTACCGTAGTAGAAGCCCCTGGGGGAGTTTGATTTCGGAGTCCTCTTCTCCTAGATGAGTCGTCGACCAAGACTACCGAGCCTCATCTACCCGTTTGGAATGTTCTTAGCTTCCCCTCACCTCTTGCCTACCAGTGGTCACAAAGACACTTAGTAGGCCGTCTGGATCGGGTACTGAGCCCCTCCGCCACGGCAAGGCGACACTCCTTCGGAGGGGACATGGTGGATAGTGTGAATAGTGAAAGACAATAATTTCGAGTGAACTCAATTAGTGGCATCTGCACCACCAACAGTTTGTTTCATGTAAGTAGTATGCTGCTTGTATTTACACATTATCTTTTGCCTTTGTAATTTAAATGCGTAGCTGTAGTTTAGAAGAAATGTGTTATGTTGCTACATGTAAAACCGTAGACTATGGCAAAGTTCGGAAAATGCTTACAAAATAGGTCGCTCGAGAAAACGAATGAAACATAGTGCAATGGATGCAGTTTTTGTTGCTGATTACGATCTTGTAAGTTTTATTGTGCGCTCAAGCTTCGTGTTTTATTTATGAGAAAATTTCGTACGTGCGATGAAGTGGTTTTATTTCGCTTATGCGGCGGATATTTAGCTAATAAATGTGTATAAACGAGTGTAATATATGCTATAATGATTGATTAATGCATTTACGTTGAAATGATTGCATAAACACTGCCCAAATTGTAAATATTTCGATAACAGGACCCTGTCACCCCACTCATATACAACACTAACCTAACCTAACACAATGTTGCTTTACAATGCTGATTTAAGATTACGTATTTCATATATTTCATTTACAGCGCTGTTTTACGGTTATTATTTTTAATATTTCATCTGCTTTTGTGGATTCCCCCTGTAAAATAAAGTGTCATGAAGTGCTGAGTAATATGTTGTTGCAAACTGAGTAATCAAAATTTTTCAGTAATAGTAAAAGCAAATTTCCACCCTAAAGCTTTTGAATTTAGTAGGTAGTTAATTATTCTAAATGGCAGCATTTGTATATCAGCCATCCAGTATAGTGTTTTGTGTAGGTATATAACATTATGTAGATTGTACAAATGTGAAAAACAGTGTAAACAATGATTAATAATTGAGTCAACTCAATGTCAACACTTCTGTTTTATTTAAGTAATATGCTGCTTGCAGTTTTGTCTATCTTCTTTGTAATTTGAGTGTGTAATGCAGTTACATAATGGCATGTAGACCTGTAGATTGCATGAATGATATTTAAGGTTATATATTTCATTGCCCATGGGTTATCCTTTAATATTAAACGTCATCCTGTTTTGTTTACTTGAGGTTATGTTTAAGACAGTGTTTTTGTGTTTAACACAGCACATATTCACAAAATAGGCGTGTTATTACACAATATTTTTATTTTACTGCGTTGAAATCTTAGCCTGCAGACAGTTGTTTATAAGTAGTTCCCACCACATAGGCCGCCATCTTGAATCACAGTGTCAGGTCCGGTATTTAGGAGGTCCTGACTTGGTGCTCAAAAGCTTTTAACACTCCGATAATGCCAACTTTGGTTTCTTACAGAATGTGACTATGGCCTCATTCAAGGAGGTCACGAATCTCAGTTATACAATGCTTGTATAAAATGGCGAGTTATCTGAATGTGAATATGGAGTGTGCTGAACCTTTTGAAGTTTTACAAGTAGCGGAGAGACTGAAATTAAAATTGTTATCCAAAAAAATCAAGAAACCAATACGACATTGCATACAACAGATTCTGGACTGGTGCAAGATAAAAAATATTTTTTTCCACGGCCTTTTTTGTGTAGAATGTTGTGGTTTTGTAAAAGTCATCGTGTTGTTATCACTGATGCTAAGAAAAGCAACAACTGAACAGCGCAGCCCAATGGCTATCATGACCATGAGAAAGGTAAAACAATACCATATATTTTATATAATCTATAATATATCTATAAATATTCAGGACTCTCTAAAAATAGTGTATCATGCATATCAACTCGACCTGAGGCCTCGTTTCGGAATTACACCTACTCACAATATAAAATCTTCCTTTTAACCCTTGTGTCATAAATAATTATTCTGCTCGACCATGCCTTAATATAGCACTTATACGCCACTGTAAGTTTTACAGAAAAGAAGAATGTTAAGCCATTATTGTACATGATTGTGACGTCATCGACAAACCTTTTAAATGGCAACATATATATATATAGATATAGATATAGATATATATTTTTCCCCCTAAAAGATGATCAGTGTCTTATTCAGTTGAATGTGCAAGTTCATTGGTCTCACCCGAAAGCTTAGGTTACAATAGTAATAGATTTGTTGGCATATTTAACATGTTTTGTGTGAAAATTTTCTTCTCTGACATCAGTCTACACTCTGTTCATCAAGAGATTAAAGGAGACGTAAACAAAGCCACGTGCGTTTTGACCACAGTTCGCCCTCTTGACGCTTTCGCCGTCTAAATAGTCCCTTGAAGAAATACTGTTACTGAGGTCTGAATTGTCACTTAATGTTTGCTAAAGCATGAACTAAGTCTACTAAGCATAGTTAAAGTGTAAGAATGCGCAGTTAAGTGAATCTGTAACCAGCCTATTTCATTCTGCGCGCGCATTATTCAGTATGAAAGTAACATGGCGGAACAAGTGAGTTGTGAAACATAAGTGCGGCAAACCGTTGCGAAGTGGTAAAAAGACAACAATATTGAACGTGTTTAACAAGTTCTGCGAGAAGTATCCGTAACTTGCTATCGAAGACGTGATGAAATTAACATCCGAGTTTACCAGTCTGTCAGTTGCAAGTATTACAACACACGCAAAGAAAAATCGTCAGTTGGTGAAGATCCCGGCCAAAAGCTTCCAGGTACCAGATAAATGGTGTATGTAGTTTGCAACGAATTTTTGAGATCTGCAATCCGTCAAAAAGTTCACCAGTTCTTTGTTAACAATGAATCCCCACCTTAAACAAAGTGCTGTTGGCAGTTAACTCTGATCCCGATCTTCCAGATTTAAAACGAACTTCCCTCCACAAGCTGCTTCTGGAGATTGGTTTCGAGATTGTGAGCAGGAAATGAAATAGTGTTATTGTGGACAGAGATGACGTAAGTAGCAGTTAATTTCCAGGTACTACATGTTATTTGGATCAAGTAAATATATCCTTTTAGTAGTGTAAAATGCATATTATACCTACGCGTAGCGGTAGGTAACCGTGTTGCGTCATTGTGAATGCACGTGGCCGCGGAGTGATACAAACCGGTGCTTTGTTTATGTCTCCTCTAATCTCTTGATGAACAGAGTATAGAACAAAATGTTTTAAACTTTATAACAGAAGTTGGAAGGATTGGAATTCTGATGATCAAAGGAATAAAAGAGGTGTGCATAACGTTTAATGATACATAATCAGATTGGCAACCTATTTCACAATCAAACATAGGAAAACATGTTCAAGGAACATGGGTACACCTGGGATATAAGAAGACGATGTGCAACTTGATGTTTTACTTTCAATTCAAGAGAAATCGCTTGCTTCTCTCAAAGGATTAGAAACTGAATTTGATAATTCGAAAGCAGCGGCTTGTAGAATATTGTATGGACATATAAGACCGTCCTTATAAAGTCCACACAATGCCATAGTTGATAGAAGCGACTAAAGTTGCAGTTCCCTGAGACTACAACTGACCTCTGTAATAAAAATCCTGACTTTGTATCAAATGTGTTATTTTATAATGAAAGCTTTATTTTGTCTCAATGGAGAAATAAACAGACAACAATTCTGGTGTTGGTTATCCAAGAATCCATATTTGATGGTGCAAACGCTCACAGAGCATCCCCAGAGTAACTTCATAGACAGCAATTCGGGAACACGGATTTTAGATCCTTATTTTTTTTAACCGAACACATAGAACGAACCGCTGTTTGCAATTGTTGTGTTAAGTTCTAATACCATTCCTTGCTGTCTCTTATCCAAATTTTAAAGATCCAGGCGTTCCTATTGAATCAACCTGATATCAATACAGCTTTCTTCCTTATTATCACTACACTGTGCATGTTCAAGCATATCTGAAAGATAAATGTATCGGAAGAAAAGGATTTGTAGAGTGGTCTGCAAGATACCCACATCTCTCCACACTGGTTACTTTTTATGGGGATATTCTAAATTTAGAATCTTTGTTACGAAGCCTGCTAATGTGGAACGGTTAATAATGAGGATCAGGAAAGAATGCAGATATACATAATATATCATCGGTAGTAATTGAAAATGTTCAAATTAGCGCTCAGTATTGTAAAAGGGATGCATTTTGAACACCTTATCAAATAATTAGAATTTTATTTGTCACAGTAGCTACGTAAATTGTGGAGAAAATTATTAAACAAGCCAACAATTAAACTATTCCCATAGCAAAACCAAACCATTTGTATGACATAAGCAATAGCTATCTTTTGGGGGGAAAAAACTGAAAAGAATAATATATTGTCATATTAAATGTTTGTCTATGACATCACACCCCGTGCAGTAGCTGCTGAAAATGTTCTTTATTTGTTGTAAAATTTTCCTTTCGAAATATTAAGTTTACCATGTACAAGAATATCTCTATTTATCATTACATAGTACTGCACAGATGGATATGGAAAAAAAAAAAAAAAGTTGACGGTAACGATTTGAATTATTAAAGCAGAAACAAATTGGTTCAAAAGATTACTTTGGTTTCATTTCTGTTGCTTAAACATAAAAACTTGATGTGTTGTACTCACATGACTTTCTCTGCTCTTCAACAAACTATTCTTAAAGAGACTTATTCCTCCACCTATGTTGATCCAGATAAACATTTGCAGAACGTGTTACTAATTTCCCTGTAGATGCTAGGGGAACGTGGGAATAAGCAGGCTTCATGCGTTAGTCGTTTTAAAACTGATTGCTATGTGATGCCTTTAAAATTACATTATCTATGAATGGGCAAGAGATAATAAACATAACACCATCACTGAGTTAGTTACCCATGTACTGCGTATTTTTAATATTACCAAATATATCACGATTTTGGCTAAGAGAACCCGCAATCACTTTAACCGTTTTCATCAAAATTTTCGAAAAAATTTTCCATGTAAAGGGTAGTTTAGAATGGAGTAATGTTCTTCAGATTTTCTGTGTCGCATCCTTTAAAAGATAATTAAATATAAAATGCTGTTCACAGATACACGCACGCGCACACACACATGCGCGTGCGCGAACACGGACCTTTTTCTAAATTTTTTTTTCAAGGTACCTCAAAAATATTTCCGGTGAAATCTCAACATCAAAATTTTCGGTCGAATATAATATTTCCCCTACTTAGTATGCGTATTAGAGAAAATAAAAATATTTTCTTTTCGCGATAAAACGAAACGTGAAGAGCAAATAATAGACATTTTATGGTCGTGCAGTTGTCTTGTATAACATGTGCAGAACATATCGAAAAATCCCCTTTGTTCAAAACAATAACTGATAACTGACCCAGAACAGGCGATGTGATGCTATCATTACTACTCCACCGAAGCTCTGTTTCCCAAGCAATCCTACTTCAGTATCCAAGTTGAGCCGCGCTATCAGATATACCAGTTCTGGATTGCAGAGCTGGAGGCGTCAGCAGCATCAGGAAGCAACCAGCTTGGTTTCCGTTTTCAATAGAAATAGGCTTCCCTTGCCGATCCAAGTACGACTTTGATCTGAACTTGATTAAAGTTGTGAATGTAAACGCGATTGGATATAGGGAGTACTCTTGGAGCTGAGAGTGTGTCTGGCCCCGGGCAGGGTGGAGATAAAATCCCTTTCCTACCTGTCACTTCTGGCTGTAATCCCCTTACTTCATTCCCATCCTCCAAGCAAACACCGCTGGATCAGTGTACACTCACTCTCAAATCTTATCCTCTTCGGCAACCCTCAAACTATCTCCTGATTTAGGGATTATGACGATCACATGCTTGCCTGTAACGATGTTCGTCTAGATTATAATATACGAGCTTTAATTTAGATTTTATTCTGAAAAAATGATAAAATAGATATTGTTGTCTCCTCTCCTCCCTGCTTCTTCTATTTCCCTTTTTCTTGTTCTTCTACTTACATTAAATGTAGCGTGAAGATGGGGCTGAAGACAACTCCGGAAATTCCGAAGCAAACCCACACTTCTATAATTGTATTATTACTATTATTATGATTATTATGATTATTATTACTACTACTATCATTATTATTATTATTATTATTATTATTATTATTATTATTATTATTATTATTATTATTATTATTATTATTATTATTATTATTATTATTATTATTAACACAAACATCATACCAGCCATTGTTAAGCTATATTGTGAAAACACTGCAAGAATAAAGACAGGGAATTTGTTAAGCAGAGATTTTAACATTTTAAAAGGCCTAAGACATGGATGTGGCCTTTCCGCTACCCTCTTTAAGATATTTTTGTATAGATCTTTAGAAAAACGGACAAGGAAATGTAAAACTATGGGTTTAAATATCAACGAGGACATATTACACATCATATTATGCAGGTGATCAGGTAGTTACAGCTGAAGATGAAGATGATATACGTTATACGATACGAAAACTGAACGAAGAATGTTTACTTCATAGACTGCAAATGAGGTTTAAAAAATCAGAGTACCTACTTGGGGTCCGAAATAAAACCTTAAAGGATTTAGAGTTAGGAAAGGAAAAAAATAAACCTGTAAACAAATTTAAGTACTTAGGGGTACTTTTTAATTAAGAGGAAAATAGTTAAAATGAAATAGATCAGAGAATCAACAAAGAAAGCACAGGTATTGAAGAATTAAATGGCATATGGTAGAACAAAAATATTAAAAAGGCAACAAAAAAGATTATATGTCAGTATTGTACAAAATATTTTGCTTTATGGAACTGAGCTATGGGTTGCAAGCTATCGTCAATCAAACATGTTAGTAGCCACGGAAATGGACTGTATTAGAAGTTGTAGAAAATCAAGATTGGATAAGATCACAAATGAAGACATCGGAAAGTCTATAAAATTAGATACTACAATTATAGACAAATCGGAGTGTAAAATGCTTAAATGGTTTGGCTAATAACTGGTTTGGACATACCAAAAGAATGCGTGAATAAAGATGGCCTACGAAAATATTAGAATGGATGCCACAAGAACACAAGAGGACGAGGACGGCCCAAAAAATGCTGAAAGGGTGAAGTGAATGAAGCAATGAGAGAAAAAAAACCTACAAGAAGATAATGTGCCTAGATAGGCAGAAGTGAAGGCTGGGAACGGAGAAGCGATGTCAAACGTAAAAATCCATGAACTAATAATAGCAACAAAAACAAAAACCCCAAAACAGAAACCCCAAAACAGAAACCCAAAAGCAGAAACCCAAAAACAAAAAAACACAGTTTTACATGCAGTAAAACCGCAACTATATGCATGCAGCTATGCAGCAAAAAAGTTGAAAATATGCTCTTAAAATTAAGAAATATGCACAAAAATGTATTTTCTTCCAATAGTAAAATATACCATTTCCTCATATAATTTTTTAACTCCTTTGCTCCTAATTGAAATTAATTATATTTTATATTGTCATTCTCGTTAATCTTGTGTGAATTAACTAATTAATATGAAGTACAAGTCAACAGTAATTTAACGATCAATCACAAATCAATTTTTGTTACAATAAATAACCAAATATTGTTCTAAGTTTTCTGGTAGAAGGTCTTTCCTTCTGTCACTTAAAATGTGTTTGTCCACTTCACATGAGGTCACAAGGGAGTATCGTAAAGAGGCTTTGTCACTCACAGAATAAGAATTAAATTCTCCTTCAGATTCACCTTGTAATACACTGTTCACATCCCGAATAAATTTAAGCCCTGGATTCCTGGCTTCGATTTCGAGCTTTGTTTTGTCACCGTGGTCAACAATAGTGTGCAATAAAGCTGAGTTTCAAACTTCAAAGAGTATCGCCGGTTGAAAACGAAAACAAGGAGATCACCACCAACAGTCCATTGTTGGCAAGCACGTTTCCTCCTTCTGAAATGGTTCAGGCCAGATTGCTTTACTGACCTGTTGAGATTTAAAACCGCAGACCTCATGTAATAGTAATACCTGATGCTAGTAAAACTGTTGTATTTAGAAGAGGAACTTACAGAGCATTAAAGAGAATAATTCCTAGGGGAGGTCATGATGATCCAATTTCAGTTACAGGAGCAAGACCTGCTCGGCATTTTTGCGAAAAGGCGAATATTTTATATAGTACAGAGGGATGCAGGCTTTCTGTGAAAACAAAATTATCTTCATTTGCAAAAACATGACAATAAAGCAGGAACTTGTTATTTTACGGGGCTAAAAACTAATATTGTAACATTAAATGGAGAAAAAGTGTAATATATGCATCCATATGCACATATTACTGAAATATGCGCTAATCCCGTGAATATGCGTTTATATGCACTATAAAACTTTACCAATTCATTCCAAATGACATGAAACGCATTTTCCTCTTCCATGCATATGTTGATATTTGAAGGAGTAAAACCTGAAAATATGCAGAAATCCGCCCTCTAGTAATAACCACAAACATAGTAATAGTAATAACCATAACAATAGTAATAACGATAGTGATGGTATTATTATTATTATTATTATTATTATTATTATTATTATTATTATTATTATTATTATTATTATTATTATTATTATTATTATTATTATTATTATTATTATTATTATTATTATTATTATTATTATTATTATTATTAGTATTATCATTATCACTATCACTATCATTATCATTATTATTACTATTATCATTATTATTATCATTATTATTATTACTATTATTATTATTATTATTATTATTATATTATTATTGTTGTTATTGTTATCTATTAATTTAAAATGCCCATTGCGGTTCTTGATAAATATAACACACGGAAATTTAAAGGAAAGAAAAACATATAGAAATGC
Organism: Tenodera sinensis; assembly: GCA_030765045.1. Lineage (NCBI taxonomy): Eukaryota > Metazoa > Arthropoda > Insecta > Mantodea > Mantidae > Tenodera > Tenodera sinensis. The sequence goes on along the minus strand of CM060963.1, from coordinate 119,027,537 downwards.
TTATTGCATATTTATTGTGGCTGTGAGTTATTATTAATGTACTGTTTGATACCTAAATGACATTTTAAAATTGACATTGCTCCAAGTATTGCTGTATTTAAATATGTAATAGAATTACGCATTCGTTACGGTACAAAATATTGAAAAATGAGTAACATCGCATATATGTGAAAATGTGCTGCAGTCACATGACTTTCTCTACTCACTTCTGCACAAACTATTCTTTAAAACGCTTATTTTTCTATTTAATTTGCGTTAATGAAGATAAACGTTTGTACAAATGGTTTTATGGCATATAGTTGCAACAGGAATAGATTACATTGGGCTGAAGCGATAGTCAAATATTTTAGGAGCTGGTCAATATGTGGCCAAAACAGGGTAAATCTATGAGAAGATCTTATAATTCTATGACTATTGACCAACAGATTGTAAGAAAATAGAAAGAAACTGGCAAATTTAAAGAACTTGTTACGCGTTACACTCTTTGTACACGTTTAGACATTTCAACAATTACTTTTTAATATATCGTAACTGCGAGAAATTCAGTATTAGCACAATCAGATAATATCAATTCACTATTTTATTGTCAAAATTTATAATATTCGTTGCATATAACCATGTTAATTTGTGTTAAATAGAAATTGATCTTTTAAAATAGTAGTTTAATAGTCAGTAATTGATTGCACATTAAGTTGACCAACTTCCAGGGAGGGGCCGTGGCCCCCCCTTGCTCCCCCTTCGCGACGCCCATGTTCCTCATTCATTCACAAATCAAAAATCCACTCCAAAATTCCGTGATTTCAACGCGACATCCAGCCTTCACCAATCACTAGCTGCTTACAATGTGGCTACGGAGCTGTAGTTCACATGTAATCTAAGTTGTCTTTTCCAGCCTTCCTGTTTTCTTATTTTTCGCCATGCATCGTCTCGCTTACATCTTGAGGAACAGTATTGAAACCAGACAATAATATTCTTTCTTGTTTATCAAAATATACAATCACTTGATATTATACACTTTTCATTCTTTTAATTTGCATTATATCTCGTTAGACTAATCAGTGTTCAACAGTCATGTTGAGAAGGATGGAGCACTTAGGGAACAAAGTAAAGAAAATGTGAACAATAGAAATGTTCATGAAAAGAGCAGACATTCATCTGAAACGCTATGGAAGTTATTTGTTTCAGAGGTAGGTATAAGCTTTAGTAAGTATAGTTTAATATGCTTATACTTACGTTAAGCTCAATTTGATTTTCATTTAATAATAGTATTGTGATGATAATAAAGGTAATATAATAATAATCATATCTAATAATAATAGTAATAATAATAAATTCCGCGCATGAAGGTAGAGGGATGTACTGCCTATAGAACTAGCATTCATCTCTTCGTAGGTCCTCTAGAGGATCTTGTTCCTACTAATATGTATATGTATCAGTAACTGCAGTGTCAGTCTTGCATCGTCAACCCTTCTAGACGTTCTTTCGCTTTGCTCAGTCTCTCAATTTAGCCGTAACACTAAAATACTTAATGTTATGGTTGACAAAATTTACTGACGGGTGGCTCAACAGAACATCCAATCAGCTTACGTATATCATATGTGCCCACAAAATGTATTTGCACAACAGTGAAAAGCTATCAACTATCAACCGCCGTTAAATTTTGTATCTGCTTTGGTATAAATGTTTCCCCTATGAGGGTTTTTACTGTCTCTACTACGTACAGTAAGTAGGGGAAGTATTGTATTCGGCCCAAAATTTCAATGTCGAGATTTCACATTACGGCCCCCTGAATAAAAACATTTTTAGAAAACTGTGCGTGTGTGGCGCGCACGCGCGCCTCTGAACAGCATAACTCAGAACGGAAAAGTTATTTAAAAACCAAAGTTGGTATTTAATACATTTCAAGGAATATCTTTCACGAAGATTTTGAAGAAAATTTCTCCACGCTAAACTAGCCTTTACATGGAAAATGTTTATTTTTTCATAAATGGCTCAAATGATTTTGATTACAATGCTGCATGTTTAATGTTTCAGATATTGTTATGGAAAATGAAATGTACATTTTTAATTTTCTAACTATAGCCCATGCAGTCCTGTTTACTCTTAACGAGTTTTGCATAACTGGTAAACTGTAAGAGATAAACCAAATCTTACTATACTCTAAAAATGTAGGTCTCGTTAGAACACACAGTTAGTCCAAATTCACTTCTTGTGCAGTGAACCATTTCGGAAATAAGTATTTCTTGTTATTTGTGTGAGTTTTTCAATACTAAAGCTTTTCTCAAATTCTCAAATGGAAAGTCGTTATTCACCTTCTTATCTCTTGGTCGTGCAAAGAGAACGGAATTTCAAAGCTTTAAAAGGTGTAACTATCGCTAAAAACCTACTGTATTCCCATATTCCCCTTGTATCTATAAGAAAGTCACCAGTAAGACAATTTCTGCAATTGTTTATCTCAACTAACATGAAGAAGATTGAGGAATAACAGTTCGTAACAATGGTTAGTACAAGAGTAGAGAAAGTTAAGCGAGTGTAACACATCAGATTTTTATAAATTAGATTGATTTGTTTCTGATTTTAACTTGTAATTCACCATTGTTTGTTTTCTGTGACGTTTATTGCCTCGGGAATATAGATTAGTGTGTAATTAGAAATAGCATTTCTAAAACTCAGTCCTACAGAGAATTATTTCCTGTTTTATTAAAGACAGTTGTAGGCACATGAAGAGCATTAGCATTTATATTTCTGTTTAGTAGCACAATGGATCAGACGCTTATGCAATGCTCCTTGAAAGTGCTGCTCAGTTTCAATTTCGCATCCACTATTGAGCATTTTTCAGAATTTTTATTTTTGTTTACTTAAAATTTTGTCTTTCCAATTTTAGCTTCTTATTATCATTTAGAGCGTCAAACGAAAGAATACGTTATTTTGGCACGTACTTCACTCATAATTACTTTCCGATATCTAATGGAAGGAAAATTGCACTAGACCGAAAAGTGAGATAGCACAGCGCTGTTATTTTAAGGCGCACTCCGACGTGATGGTGGTAACATCTCAAGTCGAGTAATATTAACCCGCGAGCTGATGAAGATAAAGCTGTTACTGGAGAATTTACATCTAAATTAAAGCTAGCCAGCTTAAACTTGACAAAGTACAACTACAGAGTTCCGTCATTCAGAAGGTTTCATAAATTCGAAGTCTTCAGAGGCCTCCACTGCTCATGTTTCTATACTTCAGCCAATATTTCTAGTTGTTTTATAGCAATCCTATATTTGTATGTTGGTAGACTAAAATCCAAGTCTGATAAAATATATTAGCATGTCTTAAAGAGTAATTTTTAACATTTCTTAAAAAGCTCATTTTGGAGGACAAAGCCTTAAAATCCACTTGTCAGTACGCAAGTTTCTGAACCACAAAGTAAAATGGCAATTCAAGAATTTTAGTTGTTTCTTTTATAGTGTCTTTATGTTTAAACCATAACTTGTTATAAATTCATTCTACCTTCACTTCAATACTACATTTGTCGTATCCATATGCACTGCTGCAATCTCAGTACTCATTCATTAATGTGGTTATTTGGTACGTACACTAGCTACGCATATTCCTTTAAATAACATATCTTTGTATTTTTCAACAAAAATTCTTAAAATTATAGTTTTACAATTCTTGGAAATCATATACTGCGATAACAGTCACAGCACACATTCACATATCCTTGTGTACTTCCCCTTCAACATACAATTTGTGAAATTTTCTGTTACTGAAATACAAATTCATCGTATTTGATATATGATTGAAACACAAATGCCACATATTACATTTACACGGCGATCTCTTTTCGCTTTTCTTTTACATAACGCATTCTTATGTTCTCTATTCGTACTTCAACATTCAATTCATACAATATTATATATGATTGAAATACAAATGCAACGTATTACATTCACACGATTTTCTCTACTCCCTTTTCTTTTGTCCTTTTGCACTCACCCTTCAACATGCAATTTTCTATAATTGAAATAGAAATGCATCTTATTACATTCATATGGGTTTCTCTACTAATTTTTCTTTTAAGAAATACTATCACGTTTCTTTCTCTACTCCCTCGTCTACAAATCATTCATATAATTTTCTATATAACTGAAATAGAAATGTAAAGTATTACATTCACACGGCTTTCTCTACTCGCTTTTCCTCTTGTGGTATTTGTAGTTCTTCAACAGTACTTTTGCATACTGTCTTCCCGGTATTTTTATTTATTTGTTCAGTGGGAGTTTTCTTCTGTGTAGACTACTGGATACCCATCTTGTACGCGACCTGAGCCTAATTCCAGTTTGCGTTATCCAGTATCTGAGGTATAATTCAGATTACACTTACAAATTACAGAAAAAGAATTTGAAGTATTAAATTCATATGACTTTTACTCACTCTTCTGTACACTATTGTTACAAAATCGTATTGTTCTATCTACTTAAACAAGAAAACATTTTACAACACATTTGTGTGTTCACCGTGCAGGTAAAGCGATAATCCTGTCGTGTGTAAAGGCCTTGAAGTTGCCTGCTTTTTGCATGAACAGCGGGGAAGAAAAAAGATAGCAACTTACCACTTGAAAAGAGTGTAAGTATTTAAAAATTCAAAACAATAATAAAGAATATCTTTAAAATGGTGAATGCCACAAAACGGCAAAATGACAAACGGTGGTTTTATGGAGATATACAACGTTTTGTATTTTAAGATTTTGCCTGTCTCTTACAGTTCGACAAGTAAAGCTATTCTCAGAAAATTCAAGATATAGGTATATTTTGCCATGAAAATATCTTAAACGTGTAGTATTTTAATCAAAAGCATTGATACATTTTGAGAAAATAAAAGTTAATAAATATGTTTCATATAAAGGTAATTTGGGATAGAAGTATGTTCTAAAAATCTTCCTTGGAAGATGCTGAATCTGAATGCCAAGTATGGTGTTGAACAGACTTTCCGCTTCTAAGTTATGCTATTCACAGGTGCGCATGGGCCTATTTGATAAAATGCTTTTATAGGTTAATAGTATGTAGAGAAATTAATAGATAGGAGATATTCACATGTTAAAACATTTTTATTTTGTCTTTCCAAACGAATAATCCTAAATTACGAATTTTAGGGCGTGTTAAATTGCAGTCTTTAGTGCTCACATTATTCATGCCTCAGTGTTGCAAATTACTACACAACGGAATGTTCCTTTGTCAGATTATTGCCATATTTCAAAAAATGCTGTTTTGAAGTACACGTGAGATGTGTGGCTGCGAACAATGAAGGTATGGCCTAAGAATGCAGGGATACATCATCCTCGCCCCATGTTTACGGTGAGGGTTGGTGTGGCTGCTATGGCAACGCTACAACCCGCAATGGGGCAGTTTTTCCCTTCCCTTCCCTAAGCTCACCTGCACGGCACATCTCCCCCTCACACAGCATTATCTGCATATGTTTAACAATCTGAGCATGAAACATGGGGTCTTCTCATATCCAGAACTGTCTCGTAGGCGAGGCAACTAATACGATAACCATCAGGGACCGAATTCTGATGATCTGCTCCCCCTATATTGCAAATACCATTTTAACTTCTAAATAAGGGAAACTCTGTATAATGTTTTTGACGTTTCATATATTATTTACCCTCTTGAATCAACTTATCGACCAAGGTGTTGATTCCGCTGAAAAATATTCACATCGAAGTTTTATAGATAATAACAATGGGGGAATTGTTCTTAGTTGGTAGTCAGTGAACAAAGCGCGAGGGTTATCCCAGAAGTACCGACCTGACGCAGATAGCGGTTGTTTCAAACTAATGACTGTGGTAGAAAGATTTGAGGTTTGACGATGCTATGCTGCATATTTGTTTGGAAGCCATCAGTAGTGAATGTTCTCGGCAAATTTGTAAACATGGATGGTCCTCATGTGTGATTTGAAAGGTCTTAGGCCCATGTAATATTAAAGCTGAGCTAGATTCTACTCTACTCCTTCGTTTACAACAGTGAAATATAGGTTGGCACAGTTTAAATGAGGCCGTACAAGCTACCAAGACAGACATCGCAGTGGTCGCCAAAAAGTGTTATAAAAATCCACAAAATGTCGTTGGATGTCCATCGACTGAAAGTGCGCGAGCTAACAGACATTGCGGGCATTTCAAAAAGTGTTGCACATCGCAATTGACTGAAAATTTGGACATGAGCACACTTAAAACCATCGGTCTGTGCCGGGTTTGAGCCCGTGACCTTGGGATCAGTAGGCCACCTGAGCCACCCAGACCGACGCACATGGGGTGATTTTCATTATCTCCAAAAAGGAAAAGCAATAAATGGCGAGTATTATGTGAACTTGAATCACTGACTGTACCTTTAAGAAGAGGCATTGGTCGCTAGGCTTTACTGAACACCAATTGAACTGGGAAAAGGTCGACTAGCTTAAAGAGAGACCAATTCTCGTGTTATGTACTGACTGTCTTGACGAAAGAGTGCAGTTTCCAGGCGAGGGCGCTTCTTCCCCTGGCCAGGTAAACATAGAGCCTGCCCATGCTACACAACGGGAATGTGGTGTATATTCAAGTCTTAGCCCCTTGGTAATCTAAGTTCTGTTATATTGTAGGTTCTACCAAAACTGTTCAGGGCCATCTCAGATTTCCTAGACTCCCCTGGTGTATAAATACAAATGCCATATATAAAAAGCCACAAAGGAACACAAATGACTCGCACAAAATTCATGCTGCTTCATTGTACCATTTATTTTTTTTTTCTCTTTCATGCTGTACTAATACTATGTTTGCATGGAAACATGCCTATCTCATGATGCAATAACTCTTATGCTTGCCGGATTCAAAAGCAATTCTATTTGTACTATATTATTTTGCTCATAGGATGTGAAATCAGGGTAGCTAAAGGTCTAATAGGACTAGGAATTATGGGTGAATTACCAGTCAGGAATCTCTCAACAAATAATTTTATTGAATTGCAAGAAATAAAAAATATTAAATGGCCACTCAGAATTCGAGTAACTGCTAAGTTTTCATTACATGTACATCATATACCTCAGTAAATTGTGAAATACACACAGAGCTTAACATTATGCTTTAACATTTAACTATCAACTTCTTTCTGAACGTAACTATATAACAGTAACATATTTATATAGCTTTCCTGTCTCACTTACTCAAATCACTGAAATATAACAGCTTTTATTAAGAGTCAGTATAAATACGAGTATCTTCAATTTCACAAACTACATCAATATGAACTGTCAGCACAGAAGGTTAAATTTTGAAAACTACTTACCAAAACCAATGACATGACGAAGTTAGATTATTCTGAAAACGTGTGCTATGCATGCTACCTTGCCACACCACCATACCTCTGCAAGCCTCTAATGAAACAGTCGCTTCATTGTAGTGCATTGGTCTGCCTTATCCCCCAGATCAACATAGCCGCCCACTCTGTTGGCACTGCTAAGCCACAGTCAAATGAGCAGCTAATATGGCATATCAAAGTAGGACGTCATTCCAACAGACCTGTCACAAGGAATCCTGACGTCATAGCAAGATGTCTCGAAAGCATCCTACCACCAGTGCTGACAAGCTTACGAGGCACTAAGTTGTTATCTCCTCTCAGTGGAGAGGGCGGGGGGATATAAACTTATACATGTTTAACAAATATTTTGTTCAGGGGAAGGATATAAGCTCGTCAAAAGTATTTCCCCCCTAACCCCATTTTCCATTTTTGCAAATGCAGCATTAGCTTGGAACAAATTCATGAGGAATTTATGGGTAGTAAACCTCATATTGCTCTAAAAGCATTTTACCGTTCTCTGCAGTGTTCTTTCTTACTATCTCTTAACCAGTAAGCCAGGAAAGTCCTCCATAGGTAGAAATATGCCAATAAAACTAAAATTAACTCTTTTTTCAAAAATCCTTTGACAAGACCATTGTAGAATAGGGTATGACAACATCCTATTTTTCTCTGTAATGTATCCTATTTAATTGCATGAACTATTTCATTCAAAAAGTCAGGTTGCTACTGAATTGAACTGTGGTTTATCAATTTTCTTCACAATTGCCAAAAGAAATGATTTTTATTATTTAATTTGTTCAAAATGCTCTCAGTTTGCAATCTGGCAATAGTTAAGTAGAAACAGAATTCTTATTGAACACTTTCCATGATGCATCTCTGCATTCTTTCCTGATTCTCATTTTTAACTCTTCCATGTTAGCAGGCCTTGCAACAAAGGCTCTCACATTTCAAACAAATAGTAATCAAGTGCAAAGAGAGATGTTCCAATAACAACCAAACTTTTGTATGAAACAAATAAATTGTTCACGCACAAAATAATACCTTTCAGAAATAGCTTCCTTTCAAATTAAATTTTACACATTCAAATGTTTTTTAAAAATATTGGTAAACAAGAAGGAAAATGAGTTCATCATTAACTCCTGAACATTAAACACACACAACACTCAAGGAATTATAGCTTTACTTCATTATTCCCTGCTTATAAAACATTGTTTACAAGATAAGCATCTCTCAGACTGCAGCACAAAGATGTTTAAGAATATGCTCAAATCCTGATTATCATTCTCTCAAAAAATACCCTAATAGTTTTGATTAAAATGCCAGTACTTTACAGGAAAACTAAAATGCACTCATCTAAATTAGCATTAAAAGATGGAACAAGCTTTGGTAACAATACTATATTATAGAAGAGAGGTAGGAAAATTTGTGTGAATGTAACACATCACGAGCTTTCATGTTTGTGCAATAATACAAATTTCCCAGGTTCCCATTTATGACTTCTTCACAAGCATGTTCTTTAATTATTCCAACATGTTCTTATACACACCTTGTAAATAGTTCTTTTCTTTTAAACATTTAGGAGCTGATATTAAAAGTTGTCTGATAGACCATGTGTCAGGAAGAACAGGCTTTTCAATGACAAAAAAGAATATTGTCAAAATCAGTTGGCTGCTCCTTATTAAAAAGGGCCCAAGTTCAGTTTTCAGTTAGAGCGAGTTATCCAGATAACACTTTTTTTCCCAAGATTTTCCACTATTCTGTAAAAATAAACATTAGGTAACTTCAAGCTCTCTGGACCCTGGGCTCAACTGAGCATTGTTTCATTTGTTTCCAACATGACCTGACTGGTTAAAGAATGCACATGAAAAAAAAAGGTTGAGTGGTTTCCAAGATACCCTACCTAGACACACACACACACACTTATCTTCCTTTATGATACTAGTATAAAAAGTGTACAATTCTAAGGCAGTAAGTGACCAAAATAATATTTCTCCGATAGCCAGGATTTTGCTCAATACTCTAGTAATCAGTGCAAGTTCAATGTTGGAATTTCAAATGCAAATTAAAAGTCCTGGAAAAAGTTGATAAAATCAGTTTAAGTATGGCAAATGTAATATATGTATTAAAAAGCAATAACTGCTGAATATTCTTCTGAATTAAAAAACATTAACAATTACTTTACTTTTGTTAGAATGTTCACTGAAACATTGATTAAAGCTTACTTTTACAGCATACTACTGACTAAAATATTTATTCTCTTGCTCTTCTATGTTATAAATAATCACATAGAAGTACAATGTCATTTAGTAAAAAGCAATTCCTTCAATCCTTATATTATTTCATTCTTAGGATCACTTTTATAGCTATACTTTTTTTTGTTCCAAACATCACTATTATTTTAAGACACCTCTTCTATCTCAGCCTGTGCTATGATCTGAGCTATTTTGCGTTTTACTTCCACCTGCCTTCGTTCAGAGAAAGTTTTAACTGTTAATGCATGACTGAGAAATAACAAATCTGTTGCATCCATATTCTCCTTTGTACCTGGAGCAATAAATGGGACATTTGAATTATCCGGTGATATTTCCATCATGGCATCATGCCGAGCAAACTCCGCTTCAAGAGCTGCTGATCGTGGCAATTTGCGAGGACTAGAAGCCAGCGATGAAACAGAATGTCTTGTAGGTGGTGAAAACATAGACTGCCTTTCAGATACCATCTCAACATCATTTCCTCTATATTCCCTGGTTGCAGATTCAAAATAATCAATGGAGTCCCTGAAGCTTCCTGGGTTAGCATCAGTTATCATGGTTTCATTAGTTAAAAATCTACCCGATGAAATTGGATTTTGCAATAGCTCTTCTCTAGAAGACAGTTGTTCTGGAATAGCTGAATATCTAGAAGATCTTAAGGGAGCACGTACAGAACTTGTTAAGCTAGGGCCTAATGATAGTCTCTGAGACTGTTTAGTACTTCTTGAACTAAGAGAAACTGATGGGGATACCTCACAAATTTGGTTAAGTAATGATGAACCAGCTTTGGTTGATTGTGTCCTTGAAGCAGGTGTTGAACGACCCTGATGGGATTTCTCTGTACTATTTCCCTCAGCTTCAGCCTCCAATGCTTTAAGCACAGATCTTGGTAACCTACGGGGTCCCTTCCTCATTTCTTGAGTTATGACAACTGTTTTGGAAGGTGAAACATTTGAAGTTTTGTCAGGTGATATTCTTCCAGCTTTCTGTGGAGATTTGGAACTCTCTGACTCTTCTTCATTAATGGGAATGAACTCTCGTGCTCTGAGAACTGACCTTGACATTCTTTGAGAAGTGGTCTTCAGTGTTCCCGACTTCTTTGGTGTGCCCTTAGTGGATGTAACAGTTTCTTCCAACATTGAGATTCGAGATTTTTTCATTGGCGAATCCGTTTCTTCTTCAAGCTCCTCTTCTACTGACGCCACAGAACGTGAAAATCTCCGACCAGTAACAACTTCCACAGGTGATCGCTGTCGCTTGGAGGGAACAGTTTTCTTTGATGGTGTTGATGTGGCTCTATCGTTATTTTGGTTATCCGGTCTTCTGCAAAAAAAAGAAAAGGATGCCATGCAATTATTATGTGTGCATTGTAAAAGGGTTGATTAGCTTCTTTTAGTCATTCAAAAATGAGCATTAGAGACCATGAATGAGTTGTGAAGGTAGGTGGGGTACAAGTCCATAAGTTTGTGGGACTAAGATGCTAACGGCTTACAGTTATGACACACACAGTCTTAATCTTTAGCACTGCCCAATTAATTTAGGATTGCTGTTGGTGTGAACATTGAAAGCTATCTCAGTGCAGGGATGAAAAAGGTAAACCAACAAAGGACAATACTGTTAGTAAACATTTAACAATAATACTTCTATTGTGCACAAGTTTTACAATGTCCTTACCAATAAAGGTTGTCAGGTTGCCCATTTAACAATCAATGAAAGGTATACATATGTACTTAAGTGTATATACACTGCCGGTCAAAAGTTGCTCTTCACTATTTTATTGAAGTAAAATCTGCACTTACATATGAACAGATATTTAACAAGTGGTCAGTTCTTCATTCATAGTCTCATGTTAACATCTGTTGCATGAAGTGTTTTTATGTTAAGTAACAGTGATTCATATTCTGTGAGAATGAAATTATCTTTTCTGTCCTATAGTTTCAAACATTTGTGGTTCTAATGTGCTACCATCAAAATGATTCTAAATGTTCATCAGTCATCTTTTTACAGGCATATGTTGATGCAAATATTAATTAATAGTCTTCAGTCGCCTGAGAGGTGTAAAAATCAAGCAAATCAACTTCTTTGTATTTGTCCTTTAGTTCCTCATTGTCCATATATCAATTAAAAATCTGAGCACTTCTCTGCATGGCATAAATCCCTAGCACATAACAGCCCTTCGTGGGCCAAGGCTTATTGCCTGTCCACTGCATCTCCCACCACTGCACATTACAGGCATCATGAGGAGTGCAGAACTGGAGGGTGGGACGTGGTCAGCACCCTCGAGTCCTGCCGGTCAGTTATGCAGCCTTCACAATCTAGAATTATAAGGATTAGTTCTGTAAAACCAAACACGCATGAATCTAAAAATAAGTGTGAAGAAATCCTGCCAAGTTTAGTCCAACGAGAAGCAAAAGCCTCCTTTTCAGACACGAACGTGATTTAACCAACATGGGGACAGGGACTCATGATCAGGATGTCTGTTCCTGACTGCTTTTTCTCCCCATCAGTTCTCATAAATGGTAAATGCTGGAAGATACGCTACACTTGAACAGGAAGTGCTTTCTAACCAAATACCAATAATGTAATGAACTACCAGTGTACACTGCCTCTGGTGCCATGCAGTAATAGTAAACCAATTTAAAAAAAATGTGTGTGCTATAGAGCAAGTTGGTTAAAAGCTAAGTTGCCATACAGGTAGGTGCACTGATTATTACTTATGAGATTTGCAAGAATGGAGAACCAAATCTAAATGCTATGTTAAACCTTAACTGGTGATGTGGAAAAGTTGTCACACAACCGGAGACATCTAGTTGCTCCTTTGGGGTAATAATGTTTGCCAGTGTTTTTTAGTTTAAGCTTTTATATTTAATTATGGCATCTTCCCTCTTACATGTGAAGCTGCCGCGGCCCGGTTTGTTGCTACTAACAAGCCACACGTAAAACGTGTATAAAAATCTTACCTTATAGAAAATGCTGGAAATGTTGTCCCTCCTCTGCTATACAGGCATTAGATCGGGAAAACACATTCTGATTCACACGATTAAGTTGGGCAACTGTAATGTGTGTGATTTCATTTCTAATATTTTGTATTAGTTCTTCCAATGTGTGAGGATTTGTCTCAAACTTTATCTTTCAGGTTACCGCACAAGTAAAAAACACACACTGTTAGATCAGGGGAGCGAGAGGGCTACACACCAGCACTAATCACTCTATCTTCAAACACTTCCCTAATTTTATTCATGGACTGAATGGGCAGTAGCAGCATTTTGTTGAAACCACCCATGTGATTTCTCTTCTTCTGCCAGTTCACAAAAAAATGGGATCAAAATGTCATTTCGGTACCTCTATTTAGTCTGATATTGGACCAATTATGCATCTAGCGCTAACAGCACACCAGCCTCCAACTCTCTGATCATGAGGGATTTCTTGAACGTGATGTGAATTTTAAGATGCCCAATACCGACTGTTATGAGTGTTCACGCGACCATTTAGATGAAACCATGCCTCATCTGAAAAGAACAGAAGCTGCGGATCGATTAAACCATCATTCATGACATTTCCAGCATTTTCTATAAGGTAAGATTTTTATACATGTTTTATGTGCAGCTTGTTAGTAGCGACAAACCCGGCCACGGCAGCTTCAAACTCGCACAGGCAAAAGGCCGTGCAGCGGTGAAGAACCAATTTGAAAGCCCTGTAGTTGGGCTGCTAAGCTGTTAAGGAAATCCAGTTTTGGACTATGGGAGCTTTCAGGATAGGAATTGTGCAGGATATGTGCATTATTAGTGCAATGTCAATCTGAAGGAAACAGCCACTGGACATCTTATTCTTTGTCCAGTAGAATATGAAGAACATTTATGATCAGGACTTAACTCCTCCTTTGGCCATATATATGCTTATATTATTTCTGGTTTTCCTGTTGTAGTAACCTAGCTGTCATGATGCATTCTCTATTTATCTGGACCATGCTTTCTTTCATTGGTTCAGTCACTATCAATACTACTTTCCTTGTCCCTTATATCTTCATTCAACCATTCAAGCAGCTGCTTTTCAAAGTCAGGATCGTCAAGCGCCACATGACAGGATGCTAAGGCATGACTTAACATTTTAAGCAGCTCACCAATATGTGTCCTGTGTAACAATCCAGCAGAAATGAATGAAGACCACTTGAAGACCTGTCAAGCATTAAGATCAGAAGAAACTACAGTTCAAAAGTATTGGAAAGCACGAATGCAAATGGCTTCATTGCCAGATGCAAGGCACTAGAAAACAACAACATTTTAAGCAGTACTGTTCTTGATATCACGCAATTGGTTCTAAAACATTAACCTCCCCTGGACAGTAAACAAAAAAGCTTACAACGCACAGATTAATGTGAAGTAAATAGTAAGCAAAGATGACAAGTACCAGGGTTCACATTTCATTAGGCAATGGAGGTTATGTTTTTTAGTTTGCAGGGTGTCTGGGAGGGGTCACGTAATCAGTTAAGGTTAGAACATTATCAAGATGGCTTTTACTTCCTTCTAAAGGTTTGCTAAACAGCAAAATGTATATTTTATTTGTTAACAACGCAATTGCCAGGATCATATCAGTACAGCCAGTTTGCCAAAATTTTGTTCTGCAGAAGATTTTACATGGCAGTAAATCTACTTAAATGGGACTGTAGCTTTTAAGCACATTTAAAAACTATCAGTCTGGGCCAGGTTTGAACTTGCGACCTTGAGATCAGTAGGTCAGCGCTTAACGAGCTAGCCAGACCAAAGTGGATATTCTGATGTGCACATTCAAACTACAATGCTTCCATATTTAAGGAGCTGTTATCATGTAATTTTTGAGCTCGTCACTCTCAAACGTAACAATTGATATAAAATACTAAACAGACTACTCAGACACATTCACCTATATGCTTCAAAGCTAAGCAAAGTTATTCATGTTTGGTTTTTAAATGAGTGATGCTTCTTATACTATATGTCATAATCTTATACAGTATTTAAACTTACTTTCCATTTGTCAAATATGGCTCAAAATATTTCATATGATCAGCCCATGAAGATATTGCTGCTGCATTTTTATTTCCTTTTAGGCTCTTCAGATAAATTTCACATGTACTTTTCCATTTGCACCTGACTACCTCCCCTGAAAGAAAGAAAAACAGAACACTAAAATAAACATACCAGTAAAAAGAATAATATATAATAGTCTTCTTGAAAAGCAATGTTACTGATAGTATTAACCACAGCCCAATACATATCTGGCCTGCACACTGTCATCAGTGACTTATCACCCAACCTACAGCAGGCGAGTTATAGTTTGTTGCTCTATGGGCCACACGTTATTTGCGTTGTGTTGTAACTTGTTAATATTTCATCCAGAAGGATTTTTTTTTGTGTTTGTATGTTTTGAATATTTTATGCAAAATAAGATATAGTTTCACACTTCTTCAGATTGCAAAATGCATCAGTGTAAGTAATAACATCAGTTAACATTACTGAGCAATTCCACGTGTGACTAACTGACATTTATACTACATTTTCTTCTTAAAATGTCTGTCTAATGGTCAATATAGGTGTAAAAATGTTATTTTAACGACATATGATGACAGAGAATACATTGGCAGTTGTGATAGGGAATATAAAAACCTTAAAAAGTGAAACAATTATTTAATAATGAGCACTAAACTTTTCGTGACTAACTGACCTACAGTTGACAAAAATGTCAGTTAGTCACGAAAAGTTTAGCGCTCATTATTAAATAATTGTTTCAACTAGGCTTTGATCCAGGACCTGTTGAACCACTTCATTTACTTTTTCCTCTGTTCTTCTTTTCTTTGGAAGCAGAAAGCTTAAGTGAGGTGTGTTTTCATTCATAACTGTAGGAAAAGATCAGTACTAAGACGAGAGTCAGCACGAATGTACTCACTCATCCTTGTCCTGACATTTACCATCATGAATAATCAACTCTTCTGGGAAGTGTCTAATGCAGACTCCAGCATTTTAAGTAAACTGAAGATTCTATCAGCGTATTCTGCTTAAGCATTATTTGCATTGCTCTTCATCCCTGGGAAACCTAAAGCGGGTTACATAAGGAGGCTCCTTATGGAGGTTCCCTGCACCCAGGTACAGAACAGTTGAAAGGCATTATGTCTCTGAAAGTATAAAGAAAACAACTCTCGTTTTAGATGTCTATACCATTCATCTCTGAGTAAAACAAAAAATAACTATTAGTTACTTTGAAGAAAAATTGAAACATGATTTTTAACTTAATATGAAAGGAAAAGGGTACTCTTTTAGATATATTTACTTGCAACCTCAGCCATGAAATAAAATAGAAGTTTTGAAAGAAATTAACATGTTCCGCCAGTGCAATTGGCACAAACACTGCTCTTGAGGTTTATTTGCATAATTGTAAATATTGCATATGGCTACAGTTGACACATGAATCACAAACTGTCATAACTGATATGGGTTCTATATATTTGTAAATATGTTGAGAAATCGTAACACACTCTCTGTTTCATAAAGCAGTGCAAATTTTAAATTTTGGCAGCTTTGCCACACATGGCACCAAAAAATTTGAATGAAAGAAGAGGTATGTCAAAGTGGCAAATTCTAAAAATCGTCATGACAAGTTTTTGAAGCATAACAAAACCCATCTCACAATTCCCTTTCGCCTATAAAATTTTAAGCGTATGAAACAACTGTAGGTAGCTTCAGACAGACTGCAAAATGTATACAATTATATTACAGGAAAAAACAAGGCTTTTAATACCCACATTCAATTGAAATTTCACAAAAATACTGAAAGTAATATTTTTCTCCTTCATGACAAGCTGGACGATTTCTTTATTTTTCTTTATTCACAATACTTTTGTTTCTTATTTTCATTTACTATTTTACAGTAATTATTCAGAATAATTTTGCAAATAATTGTGCACACATCATGAAAATAACTTTCATTCTTATGATTGCATTGATTGATAATTTAGTTGAAGAACATTTCACTGCCTCTGAAAAGAGTGACATGCGGGAAACGAATGACTCTTGGTATTAAGTCTACCAAACAAACAAAAAAAGAAAAGAAAGAAAGCTGAGACCGACCAACATAATACGAAAATGTGCTTACAAGTACACAAAAATTGGCCATGCTTCAAATGAAGCATGGAAAAAATGGGAAGAAATGAGAACATGTTTGAAGGAATGCACATGACTTGAGATTCTGCAAAAAATATAACCTTTTCGACAGAAGTTTTGACCCTTATCACAGCTGATAAAGTTTTTACCACACCAAATGTTTCAGTGGTTTCGCTTTAAATGGTCGGTAATTGCTTTAAGAAATGAAGTTTAACCACAAAATACATGATCTTGACAGAAATGTATTCGAGAGGTAGAACTGAACTGAAAAATTCAATACCAAAACCCTCCGTTTACTAGGTGAGTGCTCTAACCATTAAGCCACTGTGACAACCTGCTAGAATGACAATGAATTCTCCAACCAATTCGTATTTCTCCTGTGGCATTGAATTTTTCAGTTCCAATTCTACCTCTCAAACATTGCCTACACAAAGCAAGTTTATTGGCATAAATAAATAATAATTACAAATGTATCCATTCATCATCGCAGTATGTTTTGATACCATTAACGCCCAGCAGTCTATTTATAGACCAGGTGATCTTGGGACACTGGATGGATAAAAATGCAAACAAAATAAATTGCTGACATACTGTATGCTAAACGAATACAATACATATGGTTTTCTTAATTTTTTAAAACAAAAAATAATAAGTTGGGCATTAATGGGTTAAAGGGACAATGCTTGGTGTTAAAGCAGTGTGTTATTGTGGTAATACATTCACTTGGAACTAACAAAATTAATTAGGAAAGAAATCAGAAGGATATGCTTTAATAGTAAGTTGTTTATTATTATTTGGCAGGTATATTATTTCAGAAATTTAAGTCCTCCTGCAAATCACTGGGTTCAGCAATGTTTTCCAAGGCCTACATTCAATAAAATCATTCAAAACATGGCAGCACCAGTTATTACAGCATTTTGGGTTCAAGAAATAAAAAAGAACTTGAATTCACCTAAAAGATTGTGGTTTACCTATATGGTTGGCAGGGGCAGTATGACTTCCTCAGTCAAATATTTAGTATATTCTATCATTGATTTAAATTTCTAAAAAAATTATTGATTCTGAGCTTGTTCAAAGAGATGGTGAAAGGCGATTTGGAAAAGGCTGCTTGCAACAACATATTAGGAAACAAGAAATATGTTTGCTCACTGACAGGGTTCAGTATCCATGAACATGAATTTGATGTATGGCATTTGTCTAGAAGTCTAATGAAAGAAAAAAAGAATAAATAAACAAATAAAATGGTAGAAAAACAATACCCAGAACTGAGGCATGGAAAGCTTGTATAAATAACCATTTACGGTGGGCTGCACAAAACTGTAGTGAGAATGGTGTCATATTAATTGAAAATTTCATATCAATTCATGATATAAAAATGAACATGAACGACTAGAAAATAGTGAATGAAACATTGGTGAACATGACAAATTGTTGGAAGAAGACTAAAGAAATAAATTATGGATTAAAGGCGAATCAAATGCCTATCATGCTCTGAAGCAAATTATTTTGGTTAGCAGCTTCTTAAAAGATTTGACTCATATTCCATATCACACACACACATACACTGGCAGGTTGGAAAGTTATCATAAGGTCCGGATAGTTACGTACTAAAAATCAGTAAAATATGTATATATAATGTATTTAAAAATCTTGTAATATGTAATAAAACCATCAAAATACCAAGAAATACAACACTACATTATGGATCCAGTACTAGAACAATGTACATAATCTGGAGATGTGCATAACTCAAAAATTGAATTTTCCTTTAGCTCTTAGTTATGGTCCCCGTAACAATAAGGACCAAACTTGTGTTTCAAATTCTCAAAGATAAAACTTCTGTTAACCATGTAAGATGATTAAAAATAATTGTTCATCTTCACATAAAGTAATGGGTGTATATTTAAACTTGCGTAAATCTTCTGAGGTGTACTCAATTTCAAAGACATCGGTACCACCTTCCTTTAATACTCTGTTAATTGTACTGATTGTCTTGAAATGTGGGTTTTTCTGCAAACTGGAAATGAGCTTATCCTTCACTGCAGCTCCGACTCGCCCTTGCACACTTTCCAGAGAAGTGACTACAGAATGAGCAACATCAAGGCTGTCAGAGAGTTTCATAGATGTCTCCAAAGATTTAATGGCAACGGATAAATCCAAAAAATTACTCTGGATGTAGGTAATATTTTTAAGCTTCGTATCACTAAATGACTGCTTTAGTGTTTCTACAGAAACTGCATCTTGGGAATCAAAATGCTGGAATACTTGTTTCAGAGTCAAAATTCTTTCCATAACAGCCCACAGCATCAATCCAGCTCCCCCATTTCGTCAAAATTGGTTGAGGAGGGAAGTTGGAAGCTCAGGAAAAAGTTCTTTGAATTTATGTACTCTGTTGTAAGCCTTTAAAATACTTTCTTTGCATTTGAAATCAGTGTGTCAACATTAGGCAATTTAAATCAAACTAGTTCTGATGTGCAATGGAGTGTATGCACGAGGCATGTGAGGTTTAACATTTTAGGATGTAAAACTTGCAAAGCTGTGGATGTGGATAAGTATTGCTCTTCAAAACCACAAAGCAATTTTTAATGCCTCACAATTCTAGCAGATACAGGTATATTTTTAAGTGAATACAATTGCAACTAAGCAAGGAAATACTAATAAATATATTAAAATATGTACTTAAGAGCAAAATATGTAAATATATGTACACTCATATATACATTGTGATACCGAAATTTAGATTTCCGATCGAATGGGCTTTTGAAAAAGACACGTTTTAATTTAATTGCCGGATGTGAGATTTGCGATAAGTGTTAAGTAATAACATAAATAGATAATAGAGCAGAAAGTGTTGTAAGGTGAGCAAGATATGAGTAAATAATAGTCGTTAAAGTTGTAGGATAAACACATTATTGGTTTGAAATTAGCGAGTCATGACGTCATACTACATAGTTTAAATACACGTTCGAAAGTCAAGTCTACTAACCTTAAAAGTCGCGCGATATATTTAATAAAATATAAAGTAAACATCGTTTAATCCTAAAAAGGTAATTATATATTCGAAATTCATAAAAGAACATGTTATAATAGAAAGGGACATTTCTAAATTGCGGGAAAAGGAAATAGCATTTTGGATACGAGGCTTTCTTGGATGACGTCATGACATTCAAATTGAAGAACGGTTTTCTTAGCGTGGGTAAGAGAGAAAGCGTCTGGTCACTACTCAACCAGAGACCAGTACGGCAGGTCGTGCTGCGCGGATGTGAGTGCGATTCCTCTACAGATACAAATATTTTCGGCATAGCTCCCGAAAATATTTAATACGCAATAAATAATATAAAAAGTTTCCTTGGGTTGTCCATTACTCCTACGCAGACCCGAGATAAAGAGATCTCTTGCAGAACTAGCCGGAGCGAAACACATCAAAGGGCAACACCACGTCACCAACGACTTCAGCTTCAAATGGGCATCCCAACGTGTGGCGTCGAAAGAATGGACCAACCCCCCAAGACGACCAGGCCAGCATCGAGCCAGCAGACAAGAAGGTGCCCAGCGTGTGAACATCTGTGAAACGTGTAGTGAACAAGTTTAAGTGCAGTTAAAGTGAAATAGTGAAAATATTGAAAATTTTGGTGAGTAGAAAAACACATGTAAATAGCTTAGAAATGGAAGACAGTGATACCGATTTTCATGGTTTTGAGAGTCCGGAAATTGAGAAAAGTGTAAGTAGGATGGAAGAATTTAGTCAGAATGTAATTGGTAGCAGAATATGCCAAGAATTAGAAGATCAGAACGTTAGAGAAACACCTAGAGGTAGTTCAGAAATGTTTAGTAGTAATTCAGAAAGGCCAGCATTTATGTCAGAAATAGAGAATATGTTTCAAACGATAATGAAAAAGATGAGTACAGAGTTAAGTCAAAAGATAGATGAAACTAGTATAGAGTTAGGACAGAAATTAGAGAAGGGACAACAGGAATTGGGAATGCAATTGGAGAATCAGAAGAGAGCTTTAGAAACCTTTAGGGAAGAAGTTAGGGAGGAAATTAATAAAGTTAGTAGTGAAGTAAAAGAAAATAGAGAACAGGTAGAACAGGTTAAGGGAGAATTAGAGACAATAAGGCAAGAAGTAAAGAATTCTGAAAAGAAATTAGGTCAACAAGTGAGTGAAAAATTAGATAAAGAAAGGGAAAAAGTAACATATAGATTAGACAA
Source organism: Tenodera sinensis (assembly GCA_030765045.1). Classification (NCBI taxonomy): domain Eukaryota; kingdom Metazoa; phylum Arthropoda; class Insecta; order Mantodea; family Mantidae; genus Tenodera; species Tenodera sinensis. The sequence goes on along the minus strand of CM060963.1, from coordinate 119,006,620 downwards.
ACAAAGGGAAGAAATTAGAGAAGAGTTACAGGGGTGTAAAGTTAGAATAGAAAGATCTGATGTAGAAAGTGAAAGGCAGGCTAGAAATTTGGAGGATGTTACAGACAAAATAAAAGGAGTAGTAACAGAAATTACTCAGGTAAAAGAGGCCTTAGAAAATTTGAAATTAAATGAAAATGCATGTAATCACAACAATCTTAGTAATGAAGTTGCAAGAAACGAGGCAATACCAGGTGTATCAGCTGACATTTCGATGCAAAATAGGGGTAACAGTAATTCTCATTCTGATCTCGGAAATAGCTCAGGGATAGGTGACAATTCAAATTTACATTGGCCTAACCATGTCTTAAATGAAATGACACCTCCAGTTTTTGAAAATGAAGATTCAGATGATCCTAAAGCCTTTTTAGAAGGGTTACAAGAGTACTTCACGGTGAAACGTATACCAGAGGAGTACAAGATGGTGATAGTAAGAAAATGCCTAAAGGGTAATGCTGCTAATTGGCTAGGCCTTTCTATGGGTAACAATAATGATTACAGGACCTTTAGGAACATCTTTTTAACCAGATATTGGGGAGCTAGTAGGCAGGCTAATATTAGAGTTGAATTAAGCAATGGAAAATTTAATCCTAGATCGGAGGAATCGATGGTCAACTATTTTATGAGAATAGCGAGAAAATCGAAGATGTTGGATCCTCCCTTGGATGAAAAAGATCTAATAAATATAGTTACTCCACATTTTCCGGAAACGCTTCAACACTACCTAATCATAGCCCGACCCGATAGCATTGCAGCTATGATCGAATTATTATCAGCCTTAGAAGTCAATAAGCCAAAACACGCATTTGGAAATAAATATGAAGGAAAAGAAACTGTCAATTCTTTCGGGCAAGGGGCACAGTATTATCAGAATAGAAGTGAGATTAGGGAAAGATATAAAGGACCAGTACCAAGGATGGAATCATTCCGGTGGGAAAATCAAGGTAGATATAACCAGGAAGGGCGTCATCAAAATAGAAATGGTAATCAAAGGGGAAGAAATATAAGGGTGAATTATATGAATACAAATAGATTTGATCGAGGTAGACGGGGACGTTATTTTGGACATAGTAGAAATTCAAATGATGGGTATTGGACAAACGGAGATAATGAGTTTAGACCGAGGTCACCAAGACAGGAAGAAAGGTATTCTAATGGACGAAATTCCACCGAAAATGCGGAAATGGTTGAGGCCATTAACACGGTCAAAAACATGGTAGGAAGTAACCCCGATTTAATGCAGGAAAACAGAAGTAACAATTTGGGAAATAGTACAGGAGCAATACATAAAAATCAGGGAAACGCCAGACCCGGTCAAACGCGCCTTCAGTGAGAACTGGGTATCCTAGTAATGATTGTGATAAGTACTCGGAAATAAATAGTCCTGGAAGGCAAATGATGATACAAAAGAAAAGAGAATGGAAAAATAGAAACGACGAAAACGAAAAAGTAGGAGATCCACCTAAAATCAAAATTGGAGTAAATGGAAAACAATACAATGCAATTATAGATACAGGATCAAATAGCACAGTATGCTCACAAAATTTTTATGATAATTTACAAAGTAGTGGCTTTAAAGTAATGTCTTTACCAGTTAATGGGATATATTGCTCGCTAGCTGTGGGAAAACGAAAAGAGAGAGTAAAATTTCAAGCAATGATAAATATTGAAATAAATGGGAGAATACTTGGAATTTTATTTCTGATTGTAGGAAGACTTGTGACAGATATTATAATAGGTTGTGATTGTCTTTATGCCTGGGAAGCTGTGGTGAATTTTAAAAACATGATTCTAGAAATGAAAGTTGAAGATGAGATCATTATAGTGCCTTTTGTGGAAGATAGTAGTTCAGAAACTATTGTAAGAGAAAAAGAGGAAGAAGAAATCCAAGGGGATACATTCTTTGTAGAATATGTTAAAGTAGGAGCTATGGAATTAACTGAAGTAAATGTCAAAGAGTACAGAGTCGATAATAAAGAAAATGTAGAATGGGATAAAAATGATTTCATAGACAATTTGAGGGTTTCTGATGCAACTAGGTACTATGATAGGGAGAGTAGTGAAGACTTAGAAGAATTGTTGCGGAAAAAAGTAACTCAGGCTGATCAACTAAATGAACAACAGAGGGATAAATTGTTTGAAATATTAATCCGAAATAAAGAAGTATTCTCTGAGAAACCTGGTAAATGTAATATTTATACTCATTCGTTTGAGATGATACCCATCAAACCTTTTACACATAAAGCGAGAGCTATCCCTAGTACAATAAGAGAAGAGGTAGATGCAGTTATAAAGTCAATGTTAGAAGATGAGGTTATTGAGATTTCGAATTCAGAATTTGTGAATCCCCTATGTATTGTAAATAAGGCCAATGGAAAGATTAGGGTGACATTAGACGCGAGAAAACTAAATCAACATTGTAAACCTGATAGATTTAGACCAGAAAGTGTAGAGGTAATATTGAACAAATTGCAGAAGGGCAAAATTTTTTCTACTCTAGATCTTACAGCATCTTTTTGGCAGATCCCACTTAGAGAAGATTTAAGAAAATATACAGCGTTTTTACATTCAGGAATATTATATCAGTTTCGAGTTTGCGCCTTTGGTATGAATACCAGTGGTAGTGCACTATTAAGAGCTTTGTATGAAATTTTTGGAGAAACCATAAAGAAATTTGTAGCTCAGTATGTGGATGATTTTGTGATTTTTTCAGAAAATATAGAGGATCATTTAAATCATATCAATTATGTGCTTAGTCAGTTAAAGAAAGCAAACATGACAATAAAGCCAAGTAAAACTGCATTCTTTGTGAAACAGACAGAATTTTTAGGTTATGTTATTTCAAATGAGGGAATCAGGCCTAATCCCGACAGAATTGAAAGCATAAATAAAATACCAGCTCCTAAAAATATAAAACAATTGAGAAGATTTCTTGGTATTCTAAATTATCAGTCAAGATTTATCCTGGAATATGCAACCGTAGTAGCCCCATTAAGACAACTTTTGAGAAAAGATGTAAAATGGCAATGGTCATCAGTAGAACAAGAATCTTTCGAAAAGGTAAAAACATTGTTTGCAGCGTCAATTTTATTGGAAAAACCTAGGGAAGATCTCCCCTACATAATTTATACAGATGCTTCAGGACTTGGTTATGGTAGTGTCATATTACAAAAAGATGAGGAAGGAAAAGATCACCTCATTGCTGTAGCTTCAAGGGGGCTTTCAAGGACTGAATCACAGGCTTGCACTACAGAAAAAGAGATAGCAGCTATTTACTTTGCACTTGTAAAATTTAAGCAATATGTATATAACAACCCAGTAATAGTTTACACAGATCATGTTAGTTTGGCATTTATGAACTCTTGCAAACTCACAAGCACACGTATTTCTAGATATATACATGAGATCACATCCCATAACATAGAAATCAAACACATAGCAGGAAGTCAAAATATTTTTAGTGATTTGTTATCAAGGATGAAAACCAATTATACAATACCAGATACAATTAGTGACAACAAACATGATGTAACCATACTATATTTGAAAACCTTAGAAGGGACTCAATTAGCTAAAGAATTTCGAAATTTGGAACAATTACAGACAGAGGACGATGAACTTAAGAAATTGAGAGAAAAGGCACAACCAATCACAGAAAATCTAAAAGATAATATAGGTATTTATGAGGGAAAAATCTATAAATTTCATGGAAGAATTGAACCTAAATGGAAAGTAATGGTACCAAAAGCTTTACAAGAGAAACTTATACTTGCTTATCACAAAACACTAGCTCATACAGGTAGTGAAAAGCTAATCATGGTAATTAGTGACCATTTTTATATAAAACATTTGGCAAAGAAAGTGAGAAAAATATGTTCAAGCTGTGATTTATGTCAAAGGGCCAAACCATTTAATATCAAATTTGATATAGAACCTCAGACAATCATAAGAGAAGGGAAAAATGTACTAGTTACTGCTGATGCACATGGGGAGCTACCAGTAGGACAATTTGGATGTAGATATATGTTTGTTCTTCATGATGTTTTTAGTAAATTTATTAAAATTTATCCTGTTAGGAATATCAGCAGCAAAACATGTGTAGGAAAGATAATAAAAGATTATGTGCCTAAATATGGCAAGATTCAGGCAATCTTAACAGATAATGCTACAGTTCATCGGAGCAAAATCTTTAAAGAAACCCTAGAAAATCATGAGATAAAGTTATATCATTGTTCCTCATACTTTCCATCAGGGAATCCAACAGAACGTGTCCTCCGAGATATAGGAATTTATTTACGTGTACTTACACATCATAATCACAAGGATTGGGTGAAATATTGTCCATTGATAGAAAAGATTATCAATCACACCATTAATGTAACTACTGGGTTTGCACCAATAAAATTAATGTTAGGAATTGAACCAGAACCAATATTGATCGGGGAACCAAAAACACTGAAAATTAATGACATTCAGTTAAGTGAAGAAGAAAGAGCGAAAATTGCTTTTGAACGAATCAAGAAAAAGGCAGAGAAGCGAAAATTAAAGAAAAAGAGTAGAAAACATAAATGGGAACCTAAGATAGGCGATTGGGTACTAGTTAAAGACCATAACTTATCAAGTGCCTTGCGAGGTAGGAACAAAAGGATGGAATTGTTATATAAAGGTCCTGCAGAAATTATATCAAAATTTGGTTATCATACCTATGAATTAAAAGATGTTAAAAATGAAAAATGTCTGGGAAGATGGCATAAACAACTCCTTCGACCATACAAGAAACCGTGTGGTGCCTTGGAACCTTGATTTAATGTAAAAGAAAAATTGGAAGTGTCATTTGTCTATTGGCGCCCAATCAGCTTTGAGATAAAATGTAAATGTTAGCTTACTTGAAAATCATATATTGGTCAGGTACTTACATATTCATGAAAAATGCAGAATGTGAATTGCTATCTACTACAAAGAGCTTAAAAATATATTGTATAGAGCTCACAATAACAGCTTCAGAAAGATTGTTAAATTGTTCATCTCCGCATAGAGAGAAAACAGAATATTTACTTTGTAAACATTTGTTAAAATATTTAGATGTATAGATAGTTATCACAGAAAGACAAAGAAAGAACTTGTCTAAAGAGTGTAATGGATTTATATAAATATATGTACATTTTAGTGCTTAAAGGATCTAGTACAGATATGTGTTACAATAACAAAAGTGAAAAAAAAAAAAATCACAGTGCAAGTGATAGTGAGAGCGAAGTGAGCAAACATGAACTAAAAGAAGGAAGTATAAAGAAAGACTCTTGAAATTTAACCTTTATATAAAAGCTTCACAGAAGAAACCATAACATATTGTAATTAGTATTTAAGGATTAATGTTTAGTCAAGTGTACAATTGTTTGTCATGTTAAAAAGATTAATGAGAAAATGTGTTAATAACCAATTTCAAAAACAGTGTAATTGAAAATTGTATATAATGGGAGTGTTGCCGATTATTCAAAATACAGGAGTAATTTTTAATTTTTCTTTCGGGCAAGACATTTACATTATTTTATTATGAACTAATAAAATAATATAAATGGGGGCATTTGATACCGAAATTTAGATTTCCGATCGAATGGGCTTTTGAAAAAGACACGTTTTAATTTAATTGCCGGATGTGAGATTTGCGATAAGTGTTAAGTAATAACATAAATAGATAATAGAGCAGAAAGTGTTGTAAGGTGAGCAAGATATGAGTAAATAATAGTCGTTAAAGTTGTAGGATAAACACATTATTGGTTTGAAATTAGCGAGTCATGACGTCATACTACATAGTTTAAATACACGTTCGAAAGTCAAGTCTACTAACCTTAAAAGTCGCGCGATATATTTAATAAAATATAAAGTAAACATCGTTTAATCCTAAAAAGGTAATTATATATTCGAAATTCATAAAAGAACATGTTATAATAGAAAGGGACATTTCTAAATTGCGGGAAAAGGAAATAGCATTTTGGATACGAGGCTTTCTTGGATGACGTCATGACATTCAAATTGAAGAACGGTTTTCTTAGCGTGGGTAAGAGAGAAAGCGTCTGGTCACTACTCAACCAGAGACCAGTACGGCAGGTCGTGCTGCGCGGATGTGAGTGCGATTCCTCTACAGATACAAATATTTTCGGCATAGCTCCCGAAAATATTTAATACGCAATAAATAATATAAAAAGTTTCCTTGGGTTGTCCATTACTCCTACGCAGACCCGAGATAAAGAGATCTCTTGCAGAACTAGCCGGAGCGAAACACATCAAAGGGCAACACCACGTCACCAACGACTTCAGCTTCAAATGGCGATCCAATAACTAGGACACAACGATTATTCAGCTTCAATTGTTAGGCTTTAGTTGTCATGAAACACCAACATATTACCATGGAATCACCAACTTTACTATCTTAATGTTAATAGGAAAAGACATGTAAATACATGATTATCCGGGCCCTAGTTGTCACAGCATTGGTGTCAGATGTGCTCCATAAAGAACATTGTTCATTTAATGGCCTTCTACTTACACCAATACATGGGATGAATAGTCTTCGATATTCAACATTTTGGAACTTGTATCATAATAGTTTAAATCAAAATGGTGTGGAATCAGCGAGTGTGGAATTTTGAGACCAGTTCATAGCATCCAGTTCCCAAACATCTATCACTACTCTGCTTGTATCCATAATGAAATATATAATGTAGCTATTTCTGCAAGCTTTATCTCAATTAAAAATGTAGTAGACAGAAAAATAGTTCATATATGCAATATTAAACGATAGAGGGTACAGAAAGTCATTAACCCACTTTGCAACATTAGCAGGCATTCAAGAAAACAGATATGGGAATAGTTAAGTGATTGGAATACAATAATGTCAGCTTCAGAGAACTTTAATTCTGGCTGACCAACAGATGTGGGAAAACAATGTGGAGAAAATTGTAGTGTATTTGAGGACAGGAACGAGAGGTGGTGTGAGCACTGCATTAACATAATTTTAATCTGACTTTATTCACCATCTTCATCTGCCAGTTAAAATGAAATGTGACTCATACAACAAGTATATACATACTGTCTCTACAACTGGAACTGGTACACACTGAGAAACTAGCCATTGCACACCCATACTGTAGTGTTTGTAATGAACAGACATAATTCCTCAGCTGATACCTGTCACAAAAGACAGGTATCAGTTGTTGGACTCCTGAAATCAACTAAGGGGTGTGTACTGTTGTGTTGCATATTTACATAGTGAAAGGTTTATGAATCACTCAGCATTACAGTACCATAAAATATACTTCACAACACAAATGTGGAATTAAAAATCACACTGGCTAGAACTGTACAAGAATGCATTTTAAAATCTGACACACCACCAACATATTTCTCTATCAGTGACTCCAACATGACTTTAGTGTTAACATCCATAGCACAGTAAAAAACCTTCTGATTCCCCTCACCTTATCCTCAAAATGTTTATTTTGAAACTGATTTCATTGTTTTAAGCTTGCATTAGAATGAAAATGTTCGCTTATACTGATAAGTTATCAAAATTGTGTTCATAATAGTGTGTAACGTTCAAGACTGTTAATCATTCTAAATGTACGGGATGCATTCAACATTGCAAGTCTAGAAGACAATCGAGAAGCAAATGATGAAAAACCAGAGGATCCCGGTTTTGTAAGTATGTCTAAAAAGACTGGCACGCTTTCCTTTCGCCACTGCGATTACTGCATTCCGCTCATTTACGTACTTTTTAACGCAAACAGCGCAATACGCTATGCCTCGCACCGGTAGGGTTGTTTCGCCTGAAGTTTATTATTTTTATTCTTTTTTTTCATTTCCCTTTATTTCTAACGACAAATTAGGCAAACCTAGCTAAGCAGAAACTAACTAAAAACTGAAGCGGAGTGCAAAAACATTGGCTAGGTACATGAATCAACGAGCAGCTTGGGTGGTAAATCAATCGATGCCGCAGGCAACTGGTTGCCTCGGCTGAACCTTTACCCTGAAAAGTCAAAGGTCATTATAGAAGTAATCTTCAGACATTTTCATTAGCATTACTCATTCGTTTAGAAAGACCCAGGTAGTTAAACTTTGAAAAACGGAATTTCTATCGTTTCACGCACAGCTGCGTGATCATAGGTTGTAAACAGCACATTACTGCTCTCTTATCTTAATTGCGATACTTTCTTTCTGTTTATATGTATTTTGAGCACCCATTGAATTGACATTCGGCCGGTAATCTACAGCAAAATCTATGACGCAACGAATCGATACAGTAGATGACATCATTCCCCCGTTACCTACATGGAACGGCTGAAGAACAAGTATTTCGTCCTGGCGCATGAGCTGGAAATATACATTCCATCAACTAACACCAAACCCATAGACAAATTCAGCAACTAACAACTTTACCGCTACATAGATGAAACATTTTAAAACACCCTAAAAGGAATGTAGGCATTATTACTTTTATTTATGATAAACAGGAATGAGCCAGGTGGCTTTAGTGGCAACATCGAAACCTACATTAGGGAGGTATTAGGGTTAAAAGTCTTGTTTCGGCTAGTTTAACCAACTTTTCTAGTGGTTTTCAGCAGTTGATACAGGAGTTGCACTAAGATTCTCTTGGATGGGAGTCAGTCGGTCTGGGTGGCTCAGTTGGTTAGACGCTGGCCTAATGATCCCAAGGTCGCGGGTTCAAACCCGGCCCCGGCCGATGGTTTTTAAGTGTGCTTAAAAACGACAGCTCCAGGTCAGTAGATTTACTGGCATGTAAAAGAACTCCTGCGGGACGAAATTCCGGCACACCGGCGACGCTGATGTGATCCTGGCAATTGACAGCGTCGTTAAACAACAAAATATTTTTTTTTTTAATGGGAGTCTGCAGAAAGAGAGATGGCATAGAAAGCAACTCGTAAGGCCATTGGACCCACAAATGCAGACCTCTTAAGATGCTGCAGTATTACCTTGGAAGCTAAAATGAGCTGTCAGTCACCAATATCCAAATACATACTGGCTGAAAAACCCGGTGCTGCCCCATAGACGATTTATCGCAAGTAATATCACAACATGTGAGACCTAACCAATAAATTCCGGAGCGGAGCAAGAAAAATTATCTGGGAAAGTCAGACCGTCGTAGATTCCCCCCCAATAAACGTCTTAATACTTCATACCGACAAGGTCATTTGGGCCCGACGTCCACAGATAAAAATCATACCGGAAAAATTAAATTACTTTGTTGTTCAACGACTTGTCAATTGCCAGGATCATAGCGTCACCGGTGTGTCGGAATTTCGTCCCGCATGAGTTCTTTTACTCCTGGTAAATCTACTGACATGGGAACTGTCGTTTTAAGCACACTTAAAAACCATCAGTCTGGGCCGCATTTGAACCCGCGACCTTGGGACCATTAGGCCCGCGCCTAACCAACTGAGCCATCCACAACGACATGCAGTCGGACGATGAATGGATGAAATTAGTGAGTGTGCTCAAATGAGTCCGAGGTCCATATAGCTTAGTTACCCGACGTTCGCATTCTCAGGATAAGGAAGAACCTCGGCAAAAAGCCTTACCCGGATCTCGCCCTGCTAAGCGAAGTTCAAATGCGGCTTTTGAACGTGAGAGACACGCTGACACCACAACACAGAGGCGGGCTGATATTTACCTGCACTATTTAATAAATAAAATATGACTTTAAATGCTATGTCGCGAGGATCTGACCATGCTAAATTCTAAAGCAATAGTTAAAAAAAATTAAAATTAAAAAAATACTAAAAAATATATATTACAATTAGTGTAGTTCGACTTACTCAGTATTGCCGACGGAGGAAAAGAAATCCAGGAATTAGATGTATTTCGATTTGCTCTTATTATAACAGAAAACCAGTTCATTATCTCAAATAAACCTCACTTTATTTTTAACATTAACAAATAACCTTTCTTCTGGGAAAATGCTAATTATTATTAAACGAACAATTGTTAAAAACACAGTTGTCAAATTGAACTGCAATGCTATTTCCTTTAAAAAGACTAGACATCAAATTTGAAGATGTAAATATGACAGTATGCTACTTAGCAGTTCCGCATGGTTGATTAATCCATAGCTAAGTCTTAGGTGCAGAACTATTAGTATGAAAATACAGTTGGTGACATGACTAAACAAAATAGTGATAAATGGTAGAAAACAAAACAATGACCAGGTAGCAAATCGTATATAATAAATTATTGCCTCTATATATGAAATAGTCACTACAAATTTTAGACAGGTTGCACTTGCCCAATAGCCTTTCATTATTTTGGAGACATTTAAAATGTATTATGACAACATACCTAAACATATAGCTAATTACAACTTTTAGGATACACTATAAAGAATATACTGAGAAAACGAAACAAAAACATGTACTACAATAACTACAAATATCACCGGAGAGTTCATCTGAAGAATGAATTATGAAGCAGGGTGTCATATCACTTTTGCACAACTTTAAGCATTAATTTACTACTTTTATAACCATTTGCAGAAATACAAAGTATAACTAACCCAAATTTGGTTACCATTTATTCAATAGTTGTGTAAACAGAATTTATGCTAGTGTCATGTGTTAATTAGGCTATTAAAAACATAAGAATATTTGTACCCTATAAACATTTATATTATCAGCTGCCTGGTGTTGTCTATGGTTTTGCAGCTTACCCCTTCAATATTTGCTCTTCAGTTGCACTTCCCCAAAAACCTTGCATTTAAAAAATATTACACAAGACACAAAGAGTTAATCAAAACCTTCAGCACACTATAAAGATAAAGCATAATAAAAATAAAGAGAAGATACTATGTAAAAACACTGTTAACAACCACAAATACCACAGTTTATAATGTTGATTCCTAGTGAACATCCCTGAGTGACTACTATACTCTCGCATTCCAAGTCCATATAACCTCTTTACTCTCAATAACCAAAAATACACAAAACTACTAACAAAATACTAGAAAGACCAGTTTTCACTATTATTACTCCATGATTGATGTCAGATAGGTAAACAATAATTATATTTACATTGGCAATGCTTGAACTAAGATTATCTTTGACAAAGATACAGATGGTCTTGCACGCTTTAGTAGCATTACATAAAAATTATTAATTGTGTAAAATGGAGTCGAATTTCAAATTCTAAGCTAGACAGTAATTTTTGCCGTGTCAAAGGATATCTATGCCAAGCTTGGTCAAAATCACGCAATGGTGTAGAACTGTATAAGAAACACTTTTATATGCAACAAGTTAGTATTTTTCCTTAGTAATGAAGCAGACTTGCATTATACCCATGCCAAATATGCTGAGTATACTTTGCATTTTAGTCTTAAGAGTGAACATACTTTTCCATTGTCACGTACATAAAATAATGAAAAAACAATGGTAGGCATAGGTATTTACAATCTTGATGCTCCTAGCACATGTACACATGACATAAGAGACTGTCTTTATGGTCTAGAATGATGATTTCTACCTCAAAATAGAGAGGAGAGGTGAACATTATCTGGTAAGGTTTTTCTAAAGATTTTGCTTATCTAAAGATGTGATTACCTGGCCCTGATGTTTTGTTGCCCTTTTATCCCATATATGCGATTAATCTGTATGTTATTATTAAATCAGATCCTTCTTAGATCCTCATTAAATACCAGCATTTTAAAAATATCTAATGTACTGCACTCATATGGCTTTCTCTACTCTTGTACTAACCATTCCTATACACTCTTATTCCTATTAGTTGAGATACACATTTGCAGAAATTATCTTATTACTTATTTCCCTGTAGGGGCAATGGGAATATGGTAGGCTTTGAGTGATAGTCAAATCTTTTAAAGCTTTGAGATTCTGTTCTCTTTGCATGGCTAAGATATGTTGTTAGCTAATGCTGGATTTCTGACAATGAAGTCATTAATCCTCTTGCTCTCCAATATTTTTCACTGATGGATTGGGTGCTAGAAGTGGCCGGGCATATTTGAAAGTGGTCTCAGTCCATTTCCTCTTGCAGATCACATAGTCATAGAGGACAGAGTGGTGAAGAATATATCCCAATTCTGTTCAAATGTTTTGCCACACAATCAGGTCCTGTAATCAACCTGAAGGTTGCAACTGCCGTTTTTCGGGGATACTCAAGAATTACTGTTTGAATGTTTTTTTTATTTTTCATAGTAATATTTTGCAATAACTTTTTTGAATTCAGAGCTTACAAATCTTTTAGCTGCATAAAATGGTAGATTAACTATAGATTTCTGTACACCACTGGTACCCTTTTTTGCAAGAAAATCAGCTTTCTCATTATCACTCAGTCCACAGTGAGCTGGTATCAATTGGATGACTAGGTGTTTTTGAAGTGCTGTTAGATCGGTAAGGATTTTCCAACATTCTACAATTGTTTGGTTTTGTGGTGACAACTTGGAAGTAATTGCTATAATTGCCACCCTGGAATCTGAGGTAATAACTGCTTGATGAAAATGTGAAATTCTATACAAAAGATTTTTTAGGGCCATTTGAATTACTTCAATTTCTCCATCAAAGTTTGTAGTTCCATAACTTAAACATTTGTAATAGGAAAAGAGGTGACACATGACTCCAGCCCCTGCTCCATCTCGATTTGATATCGGTGGTCCATCAGTATAAATATGGAGTCATTCATGTTCCACAAATCTAGTATGGATTGTCTCTAATGCCAATAATTTTAGAACACTAGTTGGAGTATCACTTTTCTTAGCTTCTTCTGCCAAGTGTAAACAATGTGATGTCCAATGTTTGTGTCAGATTGACTTTATATATGAAGTTTTCTTTTGAATAAGGAAGGTCTACATTTCTTGATAAAAAAAAAGTCATAATGATGCTTCATTTGACAAACGTTTAAGTACTGCAAAACTCACACAAATAACAAGGAATATCTTCGAAGTGGTTCACTCCATATAAAAATTAATTTAGACATAAAACTGTGTGTTTAACAAGATCTACATTTTCTGTATAGTAAAATTTGGTCTATCTCTTATGGTTTACGAGTTATGCAAAAGGCATCAAGAGTAAACAGGACTACATAGGCTAAAGCCAGAAAATTAAGAATATACATTTCATTTGTCATAAAAATATCTTAAACATATCACATTTCAATCAAAATCGTTAGCCATTTTCGAGAAAATCAATTTTCAAACGATTTTCCACGTAAAGGATAGTTTAGGTTGGAGGAATTTTGTTCAAAATCTTCGTGTTGCATCCTTAAAAGACATTAAACTTAAATACCAACTTTGGTTTTCAACCAACTTTTCGTTTTTGAGTTATGCTGTCCACAGACAAACAGAACATTTTCTAAAATTTTTTTTTGATTCAGGGAGCCTCTGGCAAAATCTTGGCATTGAGTCTTTGGGTGGAATACAATACTTTCTCTACTTACTGTACATAGTAGAGAAAGTGAAAAAGTATGACTAACATAAAGCACTAATGTATAGCTGGAAATTACTAAGACTTCAAATTATATATTACAGGAGTTGTTTTAAAAAGAAAGCTCTGGATAAACCAAACAAAACTTAATTAAGAACAAATTAGAAATTAAAAGCTTCACTTATCTTAGTAATATTGCAAGTTCTTTAAATGCTGACTAGTTTCAAGTTAAGAAATGTGTTGGACGCAACTTGGAACTAGTCAGCATTTGAAGAACTTGCAATATTACTAAGACAAGTGAAGCTTTTAGATTGTAATTTGTTCTTACTTTAGATTCTGTTTCTTCACTGTTAACAGCTTCAACTTTCCTTGATTTGATGGAACAAAAATGGTTTGCTTCTGCATATAAAGTTCATAAAACTTTTATACTAAAGCACTACTTCTATTAAAATTAAGTAACTAAAATAACAAAAATGTTGTTGTTAGCTAATGCTGGATTTCTGACAATGAAGTCATTAACCCTCTTGCTCTCCAATATTTTTCACTGATGATATTGAAGAGAGCAATAGCAGTAATAGTAACCCCTTTTTTTTTTAGAGAGCACCATATTTTTATGTTTTGGCGGTCAAACAACATGTAAATATTATTTTGGACATCTATTACGACAATTATTATAATGAGAAGGCACCTCAAGGGTGGGGCCGTGGCCAAGTGGTCAGACTGTTCAGCTATCTCCAAGGCAGCCCAGATTTGATCCCAGGGACCCACATGTGGTATTTATGGTGGACAAAGCAGCATCTGGGTTGGTTTCCTAGGTTTCCCCCACCACTCATTCCACCAACTGCTCCAATCTCATCTTCCCTTCATCCATTTCATATCATTCTCTTTCTCACTGTCATACCTGCTTCCAGGTCCATAGGTTTGTCTGCTCCCCAATAGGCATCTGGTCCTAAGCACAGGCTTGTAAGTCCTATTTACAAGGAGGGTAATCAGATAAAAAAAGACACCTCATCTGTGCTTTGTTCATTACCTTCATAAACTAATCCTACTGAAACCTGGAAAAAGCTGTAGAACCCCGACCCCTTTTGACATCAATTCAGAAGTGTTACCAATTGGCCATATGATTTGCTATTATTGGTAACACTGGTCAACATGATTTTTGTCTCATGAGTACCAATAGTTGTACTTAATGCAGTTTTTATCGTGTTTTCAAATATGTATTCAGGAACTTAAATAATAGGCTAACCACCTCAGTTCTGACTTCAGTTACATTTCAAGGCTGAGAGCATATGATAGCTGTCCAGCACGAAACAGCTTCATCGACCTAGAGATTAATTCTACACAAGATCAAATTGGCACATATAAGTGCAGCGCAAAAACAATTTGAAGTAATGTTGCCTATTGGAGATACTGGGAATGAGAAGGATAATAGCTCACATTCATGTCAAATCATTCATCCTTAATTTTTTTCAGATACTCGTCATGTAACAGTCTTAAATTATTTTTTTTGTCAACTTCATCTTTGTTTTCTCATAACATTTATGGTCTGGTTGCTCCGAAGCATATGGAAGTGCAAATACTATGTGACAGGTGATAAGATAGTTAATTCCTACTATTATGCATAAGTTCCTTACTCCTTCCTTAAGAAGCACAAGCGTATTTTAAAATTTGCTTTCCCAAGCATCTCCACTGCCATGAAAGAGTGAAGAGTGTTGTACATTACAGATATATGAAGCCACACTGCTTCCTGTAGCTAAAGAACAAAATCACTTATTAAATTTTTACTTTCTGTGTACAGTTGGTACAGAAGGTATTGCATTCCACCCAAAAATTCGATAAGAGGGGTAGAATGAGACTGAAAAAATTCAATGCCATAGCTGGGATTTGAACCATGGATCTTCCGGTCTCCATCCGGCTGCTCTAACAGCTGAGCTACCCGTCCAACGTAACGACACAACATTAAATTCTCCAACTTGCTTGCATTTTTCCAATAAACCACAAGAGCTCAGATTAATATGAGATAACATACCCTAACGGCGACTTACTATTCTGTGCCACACTTAAATCCCAGGCTTTCTAGATTAACCAACTAGAAGGTCAATCAATGGAAATTGTTCTTCCACAATAGCTGTGTGTAGGACAAGGTTGGATAGGGGTCAAATGAGACTGAAAAACTCAATGCCATACCCAGAATTTGAAACATGGATCTTCAGGTCTCTGTTCAGCTGCTCTAACCACTGGGCTACCATGACATTAATTCCTCCAACTCACTCACACTTTCCCCAGTAAACCACAAGATCTCAAACTCATATGAAATAACATACCCTAATGACGACTTACTATGCTGTAAGTACTTAAGTCCCGGGCTTCATAACTTAACCAACTATAAGGTCATACATGAAAATTAATTGTTTTTCCACACTAGCCATGTGTAGGAAAAATCATTCAAGCTAACTTTAAGAAAATGCTTCCAAATGCTTGTTCCATTCAGTTACAGGAATTTTCACATATATTGACTGCAAGATGGTAGCATTAATTCTAAAATTGTCAGCATGCATAGCAACTTTCAAGCATTAAAGCTAAGATGAAAGGAAATAAGGTTCAACCATTACTGGTCTTTAGGCACTTGCAGATAGTGATCAATAGGCAGATTTTATATACCTGTTGGTAACCCTTGGCCACTGTTACTTACATTCCTTGTATTAACATGGGGTTTGAGTATAGATAATCTGAAGCCAACTGCTTAAGAACTCCTATTCCTGATTATATTAATCTTATCAGATTATGCATATTGAATGGAATGACGAAACACAAAAAACTATTAGAAATAAAAAGGGCACATAAAAAGTTTCATCCTAATAGAAAACACTTTAAATAGATGTCAAAAAGAAATTAAACAAAAGCAATTACAACTTTATTAGCCATGGTGAGTATGACTTACATGGCAGGAAACAATTGCATATAAAGTTATTAAAGTATTACAGACGGATGGGAAATAGATTATCATGCTGCAAAACAAGAGTGAATAAATCATGATAAAGAATTATAGCATAGAGAACTTTCAAAAGAAATAGAAAATATTGATAATTCAGTAGATGAAATTGCAGAAGAAATGAAACATGCAATGGAGAAAATGAAAATAGAAAATCTTTAGGATGTCTTTAGAATTTATAGATAACTACATGCCAGATTATCTGTAGTGATACCATGAAAGGGTTTTTTTGTGAGCACGAAGTAAATTATCCCAAATATGAAACTCTCAAGTGGTGTTTGTTTAGAATATGCTGTGAAATAATTAATAATTCATTTAATACTATTTAATATGAATAGTGATTTAAAAGTAAACAACTTACAACATTCATATATTCTAATTAAGATTGAATTTCACAGTTGGCATTACACCTAAAGCAAAGTGATGCAGATGGCCAAGACAGGGGATAAGGTTGGACAGTTGAACGTATGCTGATCGAACAGGTTGAGAGCTTTGAATACCCAATGTGACAAAATACAACAAGAAGTACAGCATACTATTAAACTAGTCATACCATACTGGGAAAAAAAGAAATACGCCCCCAAACAAAGTGCAAAATATACAGGACTGTACTGGAACCCATCCTATTATATGGAAGCGAGAGCTAGCCAGCTGGAGGGAAAGATATAAGTAAAATAACGGGATCAGCAATGAAAAGCCTGTGACGTATAGCGGGAAAAACTAAGAGATCTAATAAATCAAAGAATTAGAAGGGATTTGCAACAACCCCCGATTGAGAAACGACAATTACAATGGTTCGGTCATGTATTGCGAATGGATGAGGGAAGGAAGCCAAAACAGTTTCTGGAAGCAAGGTCAGAAAGAGGAAGACAGAGAGGCTGTGCCAGAGTCATATATGAGTATTGTATAGAGGAATTGGGGAAGAAAGTAAACAAAAATATGATAGAATTAAAGAGAATGGCAAAAGATAGGAAAACATGGAAGTCCTTCACCGAAGACCCTCCACCACTTTTAGAGTAACCAGGGCAAGTTAAAGAAGAAGGCATTACAACTAATCCAGTAGACTATGAGAAAACTAATTTTAGCATTTAACCCAGGGAAATGAGAAATTACACATATGATGAATATAAATGAATGAATTTGCATTAGTAGGCTATTTAAAGGTAGTTCTGCTCATTTAAAATTATGCTGTTAAAGGTACAATTTTTAAAATATCAATATCCTCACTAGAATATTCCCCAAATCTTTTGCCTGCCATTTAATGGCCCGCCAATTGTTTTTAGCCACATGGTTCAGATGTTCAGAAATAGGTTGGAAGAGCCTCAAGCAGGAGATGAAATAACCAAACCAATAAAACCATGCCCAAGATGTGATAATTTGGCATGAGTGGAATAATCAAGGCTTCACGGGTGATCAGTCATGAAGCCTTGATTAATAATGCTCGCCATGAAAGCTTCAAATCTTACATGAGTGGAATAGTCAAAATATATACACATGCATTGTGAAAGTAAACAAATTTCAAATTCACGGTATCTAAGTTAATCACATTACCTCAATTTTTAAGTTAAATAACATAAATCTTTGACATCTCAGGGGTCTCCGTTTTGGGGGTAGGTAGGTGAGTGGCAACCACAAGGTACCCAAGCTGAGCAGAACATTACTTCCACTTACTGGTGTTTTGCTCCTCACTGTAACTTTTCTATCTGACCTTACCTTGGTCGTCTCTTGTTCTCTTCTGACCCCGATGCTATTAGGGTTCCTGAGGGCTAGGGAGTCTTTATTTTTCCAACCTCTCCATTTCTCTAATTTCTCTATGAAACCTTAACCCCTAACATGCTGACCTGTCATGGCATGTAATACATCCTGTGATTAGTAATCAGAGGATATGGTCAGTGAATTTATTTTTATAATTCTTCCGGTCAGGTCGGTGAGACCCGTAAACCAACGACAGGTGTGGTCCTCCAGACATTCTGGGGGTTGTGAGAGAGCGATGTGACCACCAAAACATAAAAATATGGTGCTCTCTAAAAAGCGGTTACATTTACTGCTAAGTCTCTTCAATTCCTGAGTATCCTCGAAAAACAGCAGTTGCAACCTTCAGGTTGATTAAGGGACATGATTGTCTGGCAAAACATTTAAACAGAATTGGGATATATTCTTCATCACTCTGTCCTCTATGTGATCTGCAAGAGGAAATGGATCGAGACCACCTTCTAATATGCCTGGCCACTTCTAGTGCCCCATCCATCAGTGAAAAATATTGGAGAGCAAGAGGATTAACGACTTCATTGTCAGAAATCCAGCATTAGCTAACAACAACAACATAAATCTTTGAACTACCAAGGCATATGGGCTAAAATGATATGTAATTTCAATTTAAATACACTATGAACTCACTTTCACCCATATAATGCTTATTTATAAATGGTTATTTGCTAAATATCTGCCGTATAAGTGAAATAAAACCATTGTAACACATGGAATTTGCTCCTAAACCAAAAACGAAGCTTGACCGCCAAATAAAACTTTCAGAATCATAATTAGGAATGCAAAATCTATCTTACCATAACTTTTACTCCAATTTCAAGAAAGAGAGGTGAATCATTTGGAAAGGATGGACTTTAAAATTACAGATATGATTATCAACCATGTGGGAAAAGATGTAATACCATTAGATGATGGAAAGAGATGTGAGGTCAGAATCCAAGGAATCCAAGAAGGGATGTTCAGCTGCTACCTTGACAGTATCACTAAATATAAGCTCAGTGAAGAAAAAAATGGGGGGGGGGACAAAACAAATAAGATAAGAACATTGTTAGTTATTCTGGTGAACTAAATGATTGTGAAAATGATTCTGTATTTAATTTTTAACATATAAAGAATGAAACATACGAGAATGCTCGATGTGTAATAGTAAAATTCACGACAGTTACTAAAGCTTTAGAGAGACTTACATTATTGATTTCAGTGTAGGTGCACATTAATCCTGAGTTAATAAGTAGTTGGCAACCATTGGATTTTAGCTACACTGACGTTTCGGCTACGCATTCCTGTCACTTTGCAGTTGTGGCCTTTGCTACATCCCTCAGTTACATGTTGTAGCTTAGGCCCTCAGGATAATTCGTTATAGTTGTTAATTATGTGTATATCTGCCTGCACTGCATGTGTCTGATGGGTGTAGTGTAATGGTTCAACGTTGAATTTCAAACTATATTGCTTGTAACTGACATTTATTGTTCTAAAATGTTATGTGGAATGTTCGTTAAGTGTTGTTCACGTATATTTCACTACATTTATGTGGCTTTTACAATAAAGGAATGATGTGAAACATGTAGTTTGTCGATTACAGGACTATTAAGGATACACAACATATACAAAATGCTCTATATATAAGAAATTGATTCAGATGAATTAAGAAAGAATTTGTAGCTTGTCTTTTGAAAAGTTCAGAATGCTAAATTTCACAGGTTTCATATGAAAACATTTTGTATGGTTGCAGCAACAAGAAAAGTTGTATGTAAACATTGCAACTATATACTATGTGAAAGGTATTTGTGTAACTTACAAGCTAATCCTTCTTAACTCGGAATAAGTTTGCATCTACCCAAAATTCCCTAACATGGGTATTCCTCACGAAACAGTGTTTTACCCGCATAGGCAATCTTACCCATAATATTCATTTATTCAGTTCAATACGGTGGAACATATACCTATTTATTTACTTGCGGGCTTCAGAATGTGTATTTCCGAGGAAATCTCAAATTGTAATTTTTTATGGAATGCATATTGCCTCAATTTTAGATCATTTTAGATTCTTAAAATAGGAAGTTGTGAAATATTTAACTTAAGCATTTTATCTTGCATTATAAAACAATTACCCAAGAGTTTGTTTACCGCGAAAAACTTTCTTACGGTTGGCCTCCTCAAGCTGCATTTCCTTTTCCTTTCTTTCATTAAATACCATATATTTACCTTTCTGTAGCCAAAATCAGTACACCCAAAACGGAAGGTCGGTTATAACCCCATCCCCCTAAGTCTCAGTTTTACATCTATATGGGAAATGGGAAATAATTTTATACTTACCGTTGGGAAGCAGCAGTTCTCTAGCAATGCCATTCCAAGCGCGATTTGTCTTTAATTGATCTCCATAATCCTCATGGCTGTTGTCATATAATATCGGGTATTCCTTCACCTTTGTGATCAGAGGTACCAAATCGAACTCCTGTTTGCCTTTCGACATGACCGTTAAAAGTTTTAACTATGCAATTTCACGCGAAATTTGGCTCAATGATGCTTCACAAATGTCAAATTCACACTGAACCCACGCTGACAACCAAAGCACACCAACCTACAAGACCAAACCCATACATTCCACCACTTCAGCAGCGTTGCGCAACGACTACAGCCGTATTTGTAACAAATATAGCTTCGTTACCCTGACCACCTGCATGTGTTGCCTGAAGTGCCTGAATGAGGGCGGCAGGCAGTGCTGCCATCTTAACCTTACACGCGAACTTAATGAAAATCCCTAGGTAATCGGCAGTCCGAAATTCCATACTTGTAGTCGGATAAAGCCAGTATGACTATTATCTCTATAATCAAAAACTACTGCCGAGTTTGACACCTACTGGTAACATATCCTGAGCTTTGTATTTCAGAAAACATTAACACAGAAATAATATTAATGTTGGTCAATTTCCTGATTCTGTTTTCAAGGCAGTAATAAAGCAGCTATGTTGGCTACTCTGAAAGTAGCTCCCGCCGGATGAGGAAAACTCTTGTGCAAATGTTTCAAGCTAGCGGGAGTTTTAAAGCCATTTTAAGGAAGGTGATCTATTTTAAAAGAAAACTGTAGATTAAGAACTTACGACGCATGTTATAACTGCTTATAAAGTAAATCCATGTCACACTTGTTTATGATACACAATGTTCACAGTGCTCTCCCATAATTTCTTACCATTCAATGCTTTAGAAAAAATGTAGGTGCTATTGATCATACCTACATTCAGTTGTACATGTTTCAGAACACGCGGAATAGCTTCGTCGTTTGTAGTGTTTAACGCCCGCTTTTACTACTACGGCACCGCAGGCGGTGACACTGATGATACATGGAATGAAGATGGAGCACCGGTGGAATGAGATGGCGGGGGAAACCGGAGTACCCGGAGAAAACCCGCCCTGACGCCGCTTCGTCCACCACGAATACCACATGCGGGTCCCTGGGATCGAACGCGGGCCGCCTAGGTGGTAGGCGAGCGCGCTAACCGCTCGGCCACGGCGCCGCCGGCGGAATAGCTTGAGTGACATATTTTGCAATAAACATACGGTTATAATTTTAAGCTCGTGAGGATCCTGCGGTCTTTGTACCAGTTCCCAGGCCTGTTCCAGGTTTCCTGATATCCTTCGGTCGGTTATATTTTCTATACGCTGTTGCCTCTGCTGATCGTCTTCCGAATATGAGATGTGGTTGGGGATTAAAATATTTTCCAAGAGAAGGCCCAGCACTTTTTGAAAAAATCTGATGTGTTGCACTCACATGACTTTCTCTATTCTTGAACTAACCATTATCCCTATTATCTTCTTCGTGTTACTTATAGTTGAGATAAACATTTGCAGACATTATTTTATTGTTTATTTCCTTGTAGGTGCAAGGGGAATATGAGAATACAGCAGACTTTGAACCATAGTCAAATCTTTTAAAACTTTCAAATCCCGTTATCTTTGCACGGTTAACATATAACAAATGAATAATGGTGTTCCATTTGACAGAAGTACAAGTTCTCCGAAACTCGCACAAATAACAAGGCATATCTCCGAAATGGTTAATTCTACACACACACACACACACACACACACACACACACACACACACACACACACACACACATATATATATATATATATATATATATATATATATATATATATATATATATATATATATATAGAGAGAGAGAGAGAGAGAGAGAGAGAGAGAGAGAGAGAGAGAGAGAGAGAGAGAGAGAGACAAATTGTGTATTTTAGCAAGATCTACATATGTATATTTTTTGCATAGGAAGATTTGGTCTATATGCTACGATATACTAGTTATGTAAAAATCATCCAGAGTAAATAGGACTATATCGCCTATAGGCAGAAAGTTCAAGATATACATTTCACTTGTCATAAAAATATCTCAAACATGTACCATTTTAATCAGAATAGAGCAATTTTCAAGAAAATAAAATTTTTTGAAAAATGTTCTATGTAAAGGGTAGTTTAGGGTAGAGGAATTTTCTTCGAAATCTTCGTGTCGCATCCTTAAAATATGTTTAACTTAAATACCAAATTTGGTTTCTAACTCACTTTTCGCTTTTGAGTTATGCTGTCTACAGACTAACTCAGACACACACACAGGCTCGCGCGTACTTTTTTTTTTTTTTTTTTTGGTTCAGGGGCCTCAAACATATATTTCCGGTGAAATCTCGGCATGGAATTTTTAGTTGGAATACAATACTTCCTCTACTTTACTATACGTAGTAGAGAAAGTAAAAAGTTTGTCTGCCGGTTCGTTCGATCAGCAGAATTTTGCTCTTATTGTTGTGAATGGCATTCTTCACCATTGATGGATTCGTTAGCCATCTTACAGATACATATACATATGTATACGTAAATGTAGTAGATGTTTCCATACAGCTCAATAAAATAAATATTTCCGTATTTTTCTGTTCTGTTCTGTTCAGGTCAAGATGCCCCGTAATACATACTGCTTTCTGACTTACTCCTAAAGAAAAATGTACATACTAATGAAACACTTTGACATTGCTTATCATTACAAAATCAGTTCACTGTTAAAAAAGATCTACATTATTTACTCAGTGCAGTCTCGAGCCGTAATAGTTACACTCATTGTGTTCGGGTCAATATGACCCAGCAGAAGGTTTAGTATTCTTAAATACAATGTTAGCTTTTATGACTGTTATATTAGACATATTTTTCTGTTCGTTTTATATTATAATAGACTGATTGTGATCAACAATGAGTTGCATACTGTTACAACAATGAGCATATATGACAAATGCTACTTGGCGCTTCCATCCTCTTTCAAGTTTTCCTGATTCTGTTGCTCTGTTGAGTCCAGACACAATGGCAAAAAGATATTGAATACTGAGATACATTGCTAATATACTATACTATTTCGATCTGTAATTCCTTTATGAGATTACACCAAAGGGATTTAACTCTAGAATGTAGAAATAACATCTCTGACGAAGTTTTCAGAGATCGGTTTTATATGAGATATTGTTTTAATGCTGACTTGAACTTATTCTTGTTTCTACGTTATTCTTTTATAGAAATGAATAAAATTAAATAGGATTATGCCATTGGAATAACTGTAAATTATTAGTTGTCCTAAAATACTTCGCTTCGCATATCCTATTTTTTAAATTTATTGTGGGCAGAACTAAAATGCGTCACATCCTAGTGATCCTAGTACTAAAATTGTGTTTTATTACGTATGTGATTCTCATAAAATCTCGATATTGAAGCATCTTTGTGGACTTTATTGGTGTTTTCATTTTGTTCAGGAGTAAAACAAGCTTTTACCCAGCTGGTTGACTTAGGCGGTAATGTCTGTGGTCCACATTCGGGAGGTCGCGGGTTTGATCCCCGTGGGAGACTTTCCTGACCCATCAGTTTTTTGGAGGTTTCCCCGGGTCGCCAGGCGAATGCTGGGAAGGATTTCCATATCCTCCGAATTTCCTATCCCTTCATTTCGTTACATTAATCATTTCATTTTACACTTCAAGCAGGTTCCTTTCAAGGTTGAAAGCGTCGGCGAGCGCGCGGCAGCAGCACGACAGGGGGAACAAATGCACTCTGGAACTCTCGTTCCCCTGATTGGAAGGCGAGCCTACTGGTTTCGGGGCTCCTCCATAGTAATTTACAAGACCGAGAGGGGCGGTTTCCAAGTCACGCGCCCCCCTTAGAAGCACGAACCCTAAGGAAGAGGAACCGAAGTGCTTCTAATTGGGAAAATATAGAGACCCTGCCCTCTGCTCTGTAGTGACAACGTTCCGGCCGCGCTTCCGATTCATTCACTTCCTGCGTCCTCGGGGGCTGCCCCGTCAGGGGCATAAGCACAAAAGATCTCTTTCGGTCAAGGTGTTAAATCCTCCTCTGCAAGTTGTCTTTGAGTCAAAACAATTTTTGTTGTTGAGGAGTTCATATTAGCTATCCCTTTAAAGCAGCGGTACTCAACCTTTTTTGCACTCCACGTACGTACCCCTAGTGAGAATTTCCCATTCCAGCCTTACCCGTAAGCCTAGGCCCTAGGCCTCTCCCTAGAGTTCTCCTTAATTCAAATTATACATAACTATGCCTAAAATAGATTATAACATTTATAACTTATTAAATACTACAGAAGGAAGGGATATACTATAAATGTATACAGATATCACACAAAAATTACATGAATTTGTATATGAATGTAACCTGAACTTGTTTTCTAGACACCAGCTTCTCTATTCGTGGCTAAATTCTCGTTAGTGTATAATTAATGGTGATTCTGGACCGAAGAGATTTCTTTGTTTCGTTTTGATTACTGTGAATGCAAAGAAACCCCGCTCACACAAATAAGCAGAGAATGGAAGACGGTATGTAAAGGTATTATCACTAAATTCAGTGTAGGTACTATTTACTTGCGTAACACCAGGAATCATAAGCAGCCCGGGTTCGATCCCAGGCAACCACATGTGGGAATTTTGGTGGACGAAGCGGGCTGGGGCGGGTTTACTCCGGGTTCTCCGGTTTCCCCACTGCTGCTACATCTTCATTCCATGTATCAGTGTCACAGTCTGCGATGCCGTATGTAGTAAAAGCGGGCGTTAAACACTACAGAAAAATTACAAATGAATGTTTTCGATTTTTATTTTCAGGGAGACACACACACACAAGATTGTTTGTTCATTAAAATCAAGGGATTCATGTAGAGAAATGTTTAAAAAAACAAAGAATTCTTACAGTGGTGTCAACGGACATTTAAAAAAACACATTATTTTAATTTTACGGGAAGATCAGAGGAATTGATGGTGGTGCAAAACAGATTACAATTTCAAGAAGGTATTTTAAAGCTAATCTGAGATTTTGTAGGTGGAATTTGGTTACGTATTTTCAAGTCCATCATCAATACCAACTTTATTATGTCCACTGTGCTCCAATGCACTTGGAAACACCCGCAATATTACCCTTATTAACCGAATCAATCCAAAATAAAACTTTCTTATAAAACCATTTACTTTCTCACGAGCTTTAAACATATTTCCCTCAAAATCTTGCAGTTGGAGATTGAGCTTGTTACATTTGTTAAGTATATTCGTCAAGAAAGCTAATTGGCAAATCCATCCTTCATCTTCAAAATGCTTCACCAGATCGGATTTCAAATTTGTAAGGAAATATAATTTTATCTCATTTTTCAGTTCAAAAAGACGAGTCAACACGCTTCCTATGGTAACCAGTGCACCTTAGTGTGCAACTGTTTGTAGCTCCCATCTTCCCTCACATTTTTAAAAGGCCTTATTAAATTGATTACTTTTATAGCAATGTTCAATGTTTCGGGTAAATCAGGGTGTTAATTTCTTTGCTACCAAAGTTTCTCTATGTATAATGCAATGCCACCAAATTATTTTGGGTTTAGTTTCACGAACAAAAGCAATTAAGACTGGGTTTTACTTTCTCTACTACGTATAGTAAGTAGAGGAAGTATTGTATTTCACATAAAAATTCGATGTCGAGATTTCACCGGAAATATATGTTTTGAGGCCCCCTGAATTAAAAAAAAAACATTTTTAGGAAAAGGTCCGTGTGTCTGTCTATGTGTTTGTCTATGTGCCTGTCTGTGTATGTGTGTCTGTCTGTTTATGTGTCTATCTATGTGTGTGTCAGACTGTGGACAGCATAACTCAAAAACGAAAAGTCAGTTAAAAACCAAAGTTGGTATTTAAGTTAACATCTTTTAAGGATGTGAAACGAAGATTTTGAAGAAAATTCCTCCACACTAAACTACCCTTTACATGGACCTTTTTTAAAATGTTTTTTGTATTCAGGAGACCACAAAACACATACATATATATTTTCAGTGAAATCTTGGCATCGAATTTTTGGGTGGAATAAAATACTTCCTCTACCTACTACAAGTAGTAGAGAAAGTAAAAATGTGTTTTTTGTTATTTCTGTTTGGTAATGAATGCTGGTGATCCTGTATATCTGATGCTTAGGAATTAAAATATGGTGCACTTAATGAATATATTGAAGGTCATGCATAACACTCTTTCGCTTTATATGTTTTGTTTTCTTTTCACATATTTTGTGGTGAAAGTCGGAATTAACTGCCATGTAAGGTGGTGATTGATACGGAAATTCATTTGACACCGGTGGTCTACGCACACTCATCTGACTTCGGCAGTCTGACGCGTTCAGATCAACGGCTTTCTTTTAAAATTTCGACTGGAAGACGCTTGGGAAATTACTTGAAACTTGGTGGTTGGGCGCGAATGACGTGTGCTGCATAAAAGCTAAAGTTTCTGTGTTAACCAACGGTCGGCATGCCTCCATTTATGTCATTGAGTTGCTTCAAGTATTAAAACTCATGAAAATATCTGTTCCTGTGTCTTTTTCGTCCAACCCATGCAAACACTGAGGACAAAGCTCATTAGTTCTAGCTTAGCAGCTGTGGTAAAGATGCAGAAAGAACTTAAATAGCCGACCAACGCTGGAAATGGGAGCAGAGTTCCCAGGCTCGACGGAGTATAGAAAATCAGCATCATGATTCTGAAAGTATATTAAGGCGCCCTCCCAAATTGGGGAGCCACGAGCAGCCACTGAAAGAAAGTAAAAACCAATAAAAAGTGCAGTTGGAATCCTTTGGTTCGCACTTCACGAGAGACACTGTTAGCCGTGGAGTTAAGATACCGACTCATGAACGTGAGGTCTATGGTTTATGACCGCCCTCTCCGACATTGGCTTTTTCCAGGTTTTCCTCAGTACTAATAGCCAGCAAATGCCAGGGAGGTACCCAGAACGTATGTCTGTAACGTTTCCTTCTCAAATTTGCTTTCACAATTATTTTATCTCATTAATCAACCGTCTGTGGTGCTGTTTGTAGTAAAAATGGGACTTTATATGACAAGGTATATAGGTTTACATAAAGCACAAATTGCCATGTATGCTCTGCACCATTCTATAGGGGAAGTTTTCACGAATATGTCACGAAAGCCTCCCTGCGCAACATAAGCTACATTTTATGTACCTGTTACAGCATTACATCCTGATTTAACCTTGACAAATGCAGGAGAAAACTCCATTAGACCGTAGGCCGAAATATATATTTAATTATGTGTCACAAATATTAATTCTGTGGGTCCCATTCTTCACAAACAATTACGTTACTGCAGTTGCTTAATGGCTTAATGAGGTTACTTTCTGCATAACGTTGACTAACGGCTATACATATCGTCATGTATATGAGCGTGCTTTATTTATACTCTGTATATTACAGAGCACCAGTTACATCTGTTAAATGTAAATAACTTCCTGTGATAAAACGTGTTTTATCTTTTTCTTTCCAGGTAAGCAGAGGCGTTGGGGTACTGAAGGGCTGTGAGGTAAATACCTTCCAAACTTATGTTTTAAGCTCATAGAGACAATACATTTTTAAATGCATGTAATGTTAAAAAGTAAATGAAACCAATCAGTGCTTTTAAACGTGGTAGATATTGTTCACCAAAACCACTAAATACATCAGAGAAACTTCTACATCTTACACCTCCTAGTGCTTACAAGCCTATGCCTAGGGTCAGATGCCTGTCGGGGAGCAGAGGAACTTATGGACCGGACAGAGTTAACACCTGGAAGCGGATAGTCAACCTAACACCAGGTATGAGGGAGCGGAAGACGATGATATGAAATGCAGGCTAAATGGATGAAGGGAAAGATGACAAGCGTAGCTGGTGGAATGAGTGGCGGGGAAAACCGAAGAACCCGGAAAAATACCCGTCCAAATGTCGCTTCGTCCTCCACGAATACCGCATGCAGCTCCCTGGGAGCGATCCCGGGCCTGGGTGATTGGCAAACGGTCTAACCACTCGGCTACGGAGTCGTCATCATAGAAACTTGAATATATACTAAAATTAATATAGGTACTTCGATGCAACAATAGCATATCCTTGTATCTGAGCTGTTCGTTTATGTATTTTTACTTTCTCTACTACGTATAGTAAGTAGAGGAAGTGTTGTATTCCACTCAAAAATTCGATGTCGGGATTTCACCAAATATATATGTTTTGAGGCCCCCCTGAATCCAAAAAAGCATTTTTAGAATAGGTTCGTTTGTGTGTGTGTGTCTGTCAGACTGTGGACAGCATAACTAAAAAACGAAAAGTCTGGAGTGGAGTGGAGTGGAGTGGAGTGGAGTGTGGAGTTTAAGGGCCCGTCGACAGCTGGGTCATTTGGGCCCCGAAAAGTCTGTTAAAACCAAAGTTTGTATTTAAGTTTAATGTCTTTCAAGAATGCGACACGAAGATTTTGAAGAAAATTGCTCCACTCTAAACTACTCTACTGGAAAATTTTTTTGAAAATTTTGATTTTCTTCAAAATGGCTCTAACGATTTTGATCAAAATGACATATTTAAGATATTTTTGTGACAAACGAAATGTATGTTTTGAATTTTCTGGCTATAGCCTATGTGCTTAGTCCTGTTTACTCTGGATGACTTTTGTATAACTCCTAAACCGTAAGAAATAGACATCTTACTGTACAAGAAATGTTGTTAGCTAATGCTGGATTTCTGACAATGAAGTCATTAATCCTCTTGCTCTCCAATATTTTTCACTGATGATATTGAAGAGAGCAATAGCAGTAATAGTAACCGCTTTTTAGAGAGCACCATATTTTTATGTTTTGGCGGTCACATCGCTCTCTCACAACCCCCAGAATGTCTGGAGGACCACACCTGTCGTTGGTTTACGGGTCTCACCGACCTGACCGGGAGAATTATCAAAATAAATTCACTGACCATATCCTCTGATCACCAATCAGAGGACGTATTACATGCCATGTTAGGGGTTAAGATTTTATAGAGAAATGGAGAGGTTGGAAAAATAAAGACTCCCTAGCCCTCGGGCACCCTAATAGCATCGGGGTCAGAAGAGAAAAAGAGATGACCAAGGTAAGGTCAGATAGAAAAGTTACAATGAGGAGCAAAACACAAGTAAGTGGTAGTAATGTAGATCTCGCTAAAACACACAATTTATGTCCAAATAATTTTTTGTAGAGTGAACCATTTCGGAGATATTCCTTGTTATTTGTGTCAGTTTCGGAAAACTTAAACTTTCGTCAAATGCAACATTTTTTATATGTTAATCGTGCAAAGAGAACGGAATCTCAAAGCTGTAAAAGATTTGACTATCGCTCAAAGTCTACTGTATTCTCATATTCCCCTTGCACATACAAGGAAATAAGCAAAAAGATAATTTCTGCAAATGTTTATCTTAACTAACACGAAGAAGATATAGGAATAAAAGTTTGTAAGAGTGGTTAGTACAAGAGTAGAGAAAGTCATGTGAGTACAATACATCAGAATTTTTGAAATACTTAAGTTCCTAAATAATTTTATATTTAAGGTACCACTTTCTAGGCCAAAATACGACAAATTAGACATTTGTACAATCGTATGCATCTACAACCAAACAAAAACGTTCCATCCAGATTTTATAAATCTGCTTAAGGCAGTATAAATATATTGAAATTATTTTTATAATTTATTTTAATTATGCAGATACCCCCAAATCATATTAAAATAGCGTCCACAGAGGTAACAGTAGCACAGACACACATCGAGGAGGAGAAAGGAACAGAGAACGGTGCGATTTGAACTGCAATTGTTAAAGGTAGTCGTAATGGTATTGGCTCTATTTTTATGTATGTTTATTTTTTGTGTTGCATTTCGCATATTTTAATGCTGACTGTTTCAATTACGAAATAGTCACTGATTATAAATAATTACATTTCGCTTTATGCCATATATATATATATGAATTCTAGTTTATGTGAATAGTCATGTTATAACGCTAACAGAACAGAAATTATAACTATTTTGCCTGAGCTAGAGGAGAGCTATGCAGAACAATTAAGTGGACATTTTGCGACATTTGCCGTTTCGCTTTTCTTGAACTAGTTTGTCAATGTTAGGGCGTAATGTACGGCACATTTGTAACCGAAGACTGCATGTTAGGTTGTGATCTGACAATATGCTTCGGGATTTTGACTTAGAAAGGTTCATAACAGAAAAGAATTGTTCGCACACATACGTAGAACCAAACATACATAATACCCGTTCAACTAGGGCATATAATCTCAGAAATCTGGTTTGAGGAACATTCTTGTAAAAATCAGCCGTCTTCCTCGTGTTTATACTTGTCCTTCAGCAAATCGTCGCACTGTGAATTTATCAATTCAATTTGCTACCTGCTAGAAACATTGTTAACATCCAATGAATACGGGATCGCAAAGATCTGAAACGTAGTTGACAATGTTTCTAAATCTTGAAACCTGGTCTCAAAATAGTGTGAAACACGGGGAACTGAACACAAACACAAAACCACTACATAACGTCAACACTAACGCCGTTAAGATCCCTCAAACAACAAGTAAAAAACCCGAAGACTGGGCTGAAGAGGGTTCTCTCTAAACAGCCCGGGCATGTTGTAAACATGCCCAAATAACATTTTTCATATCCATTCAGTTTCGTGCATGTAGCGCCGCTGATCTATGCAGCACAGCAATACACCGCTCTCGCCTGACGTCACACGAACGTACAAGCTGGCTCTTCGTTTAAATACGTCACACGGCCCGAAGTTGTCTTCCCCTGTGATAGGCAGTTCTCACAAGAGGTGTCAGGTTGTATTTATGTGATGAAAATGTTACGCCACCACAAATGTAACAAAGTTATTAACTAAATTTTCGCATTTTCATGGCATTTTAATAAAGCTTACATCTTAAAAAACTCAAAACGCCATTTAATCTGCACGAATTACAACAGAAACAATATTAATCTTGCACTCACAACAATATGAATGTATATAACCTATAAACAGCTGAAGAACATAGTGTTTTGTTAGTTGATAGGTGTGCCTATTTCAAAAATACAATTTTCCCCAAACAGAAAATGTAGACTAAAAAAATAACGTGTTACTTTATCACCAAAACAAGAGCTAATCAGTCATTGTACGGTCATTTATGAATTCAGCAGATGTAAATGCATAAGAATCAGCTGCTTTTGAATCTAAAACATTTTCATCGTTGGCCAGTGTAATTTAAAGTACTAAATTAAAAATTGTCTTCAAGTCATGAAGCTCTTCATTATTTTCATCTTTTGACAACTGATTTTAGAACGTGTGCCGGTTGATACACTTTAAACTTTGGGGAAGGGGATTTCTTCGCTATTCGTGGAATTCTTATGCCAGCAAGCAACCGAAAATTTCTCTATAAGTTCTCTACTGTTAAACTTCTCTCTATATCTGTCAGAATTACCGTATTTTATCATGTAATTCCTCCCCTTTTTTCTCGAAAAATTTGCTTGAAAACACTGGGGAGGGAATTATGCGAGTGGTGCTTCTAGGAATTCAGAAAGGAAGGGAAACCATGTAGTATTATGTAACAGTTATATAAGTATACAGTAATTTGTGAATGAATTGGATACATACCACGGTTTCATTGGGCCTAAAATGTATTATTTCATTGTTTCTTTTCTCTGACAATTCTGCGGTCTCACTTTCGTCACTGTCATCACTATTTTCATTTATATCTGGCTCAGATATCACATCTTCATGTTCACTATTCCACAACACGTCGTCAGAACCATTAATGGCACAAGAAATACTAGTTTTTTTAAAAACTCTTCTTAACGATATGGCGACTTGTAACAAACTGACTTAGAAACACGTGTGCAACTTCACATTTCAATTTTACGATACGTTGTGACAATGGCAATACGAGTATTTTTGTGGCAAGCACTGCGTTCATTGTTGTCCGTGACAGGCACCGCTGCGTCGATTGTTGTCCATTATCAAGTCATTTGAAGGTCACTCTAATAAGAACGAACCAGGAAAGGGAATTATGCGATGTTTAATAGGTAAATAATTTTTAGTGATAAAAATCATAGAGGAGGGAAATATGCGAGGGGGGGGGGGAGCCTTATACGATAAAATATGGTAGTTTAAATGCCAGAGAGCTATCTCTTGGAATTTCACGATATTACTGGTGCATGTACATACAGAAATATTTGTGAATGTTTCACATTTTTCACTGAGAATCTCAGCAGTTTGGATCAATTATATTCTTGTAAATGAAACGTTATACATCATATAACTTTACTGTCGCAGGTATCTCAGGTGTTGGTTCTATTTAATCAGATCACAATAGTGGAAAGTAGCAGTTGGTATAATCATTTAACGTCCTCAATAATAACTGATTTTATATTACTTATGGTTTTTATATTTCTTGGAAATAATAAATATTGTTCTATCAAATAAATGTTCAAATTACATAATAAACATAATAAATCGAAGAAAAAGGGGGATAGCGCTCGTATATTCATTAAACACGCAAAATAAAAATACACATATAATGTATTTAAAGGGAAAAACCATCGAAATATGAATCTAATTGACTTTGTGCGAACGTAAAAACCATGATCGGTAAAGATGTAGTTTTATTTTTCCACTATGCCAATTTAATAAGAACATGCAGTTGCATGAAGTTCAGAGAAAATCTTACCTTAGTGCACTAAGCCAAACGACTCATCACTTCACACAACTTTCTAAATTGCTCATGGACTTCAAACATTTTCGTGCTTCCTCTGTAACGACTTCTAGTCAAAGTTCCTTCCTCCGTCTGGTACGTGACATAATTTGTATTCCATTCTGCTCTTTGTAAAATGTAAACACATTCCCTCTTCTAGGTTTCCATCATATCATAGCAAAGTTAAGCCTTCTTTATGTTTAAATTTATATTTACTCTGTATTCACAAATTTTCCACTACCGAACTCTTTTTTACTTCATTGTAACACGGAGGGTTGCGGAGGGATACTTAGCACCTCGACCGAAAGGTGATTCTTTGTAATTAGGCACCTGACGGATCATCCCCTGGGAGGATGGATCAGGCGAATGGATTTCAAGGGCGGCCGGAACGTTTCCACCACAGAGTAGGTGGCAGGGTCCCACATTTTCCCAGTTAGAAGTATACCGGCGGAGGCTGACTCAGCCCCGTTCCTCTCCCACCCCTCGGTTTCATACTCCCAAGGGGTTGCTTGTCTCGGAAACGGCTCACCTCCTCCCTCGGGCTGTACCATCCCATGGGGGGAGGGGGGGGGGAGCGGAAACCAGTAGACTCGCAATCCAATCCGGGGCACGAGATTTCCAGAGCGCATTTGTTCCCCCTGCCGTTCTGTTGCTGCGACGCTCGCCGACGCTTCCAACCTTGAAGGAAACTTAACGGGATGAAGGGCGAACTGAAATGATTCATGTAACAAAATGGAGGGACAGGAAATTTGGAAGAAATGGAAATCCTTCTCAGCATTTGGCGACCGGGGAACCCTCCGAAAAAAGCCCATGGGTCTGGAAGGTTAGGCATTACTGTGTTAGCTGTCCCGCTCAGTTTCATTGTAATGCACTAATGATAGTATTTCTATTATGATAGGGCACCTAGTCTATGATTTTGATCACAAATGTAAGATGTGTATTATCTCCCAACACGTTCTTAAAGAACAGTCCTTTAATTAAGTTAATTATTAAATGCTTTTCGGGGGCTCTAATGACCTAGCTGTCGACGGGCCCTTAAACCCTAATCACTCACTCACTCACTTAAATGCTTTTCTTCCTCCTCCTCTCCTAGCAACTTATGCTTTCTTTTAAAATATACTCTTCCAATAGTTTATTAATATTATTAATATTTTCAACATATATATATATATATATATATATATATATATATATATATATATATATATATATATATATATATATATATATGTTGAATGTTGCAATAGTAATTAATTGTTTCTTCAGCCGTGTGTAGGATAATGTTGGCAAGAAAGAATTAGACTGAACAATTCAATGCTATAGCCGGGCTTTGAACCACAGATCTTCCGGGTTCCGACTAGTTAACCAAATGAGCAACCATGGAAACATAACAGCACGTTGGGGTATGCCATCTCAAGGTAAATTTGAGATATCTTGTGATTTATCGGGAGAAATACGTATCACGTGTCGGAATGTTGCCAACGTAGCAGAATAGGTTAGAACAGTTCAGCTCTATCTTTTCAATATTACAGTAGTTATTCCTAACTTTGAGGTCGCCCTTCGTGCTGCACTTTATTATATTTAAAATAATAATTCCAAACATAAATAGTATTAAACATTTATTATTTATTTCACATTTTGTTCATACATTAATTGGAGTCAACTAAACTGTCCCAAATTATTTCAAAACCATTTAGTACCTATAAAAATCTTGGAGTTGTACAAGTTTCCAACGGTTTCAAACCTTACTTTCCTTGTTAGGGAAAACTTTTTCTCCATTCTTTCGTAAGTAACTCAATTTCATCTCTAAGTAATTAGAATAATTATTTGAATTTGCTTATTTCCGTTAAATAATTACCTGTATCGGATTCCTTTTGTTAAATGCTAGGTATTTCTACTTTAGCGCTGAATTACTATAATACGCTAAGACAGTGGCCGCTCATTCTCAGCTTTTAGCGACCACTAGTTTCGCTACTCGTGCAAATTGGCACATTTCTGTTGTTAAATATTACGTGTTGTCATAATTCAGAGTATTATATTCTTTCTGTACAAGCAACTGTTATAGCATTTCAAAAAATGTTTTGCACTCACATGACTTTCTCTACTCTACAAATGCTTATTCTTTTAACTGCTTCATGTCAATCTGTTCTCTTCGCAGAGCCAAGCGAAAAAAAAAAAGAAAAAAAAAAAAAAAAAGGATATGGACTTCCTATTTGAGAGAAGTACAACTTTGAAAATTCAAATTCGAAACCGAAACATGTGTGCTTTAACTAGATCTACATTTTTTTGTAGTAGAATTTTGTTGTATCCCTTACTTTACTAGTTATGCAAAGATCATCCTGATTGAAGAGCGCTTCAGAAGCTATTCCTAGGAAATTCAACATATGCATCTGATTTGTCTTGAAAATATCTTAAAATATGCGACATTTTAATCAAAATTGTTAGAGCCATTTTTGAGGAAAATAAAAAAAAAATTAAAAATGTTCCATGTAGTACCTACCTGGGTTGGAGGTATTTTCTTGAAATTCTTCGTATCCTATCCTTAAACATCATGTATATTTTAATCGGCTTTTTGATTTTGAATAAATATTAATTTTTGTGCTTAAGTGATGAATCTTGCATGGATGCAAGGCGAGGCGACAATTCAATGATTATTATACCATAATTGTTACTACATTCGACTTTATAATCCTATCTTTAGTAAAAAATATATTTATTGATCGATGTGCCATAGTCAATATTTAGAAATGCATTGAACTGTTTTATCACCTGTAGTTTTAATTTTGATTGTTTTATATTCCTTTCGTATTTTATGCTTGATTTACAGAAAATTTCTACAACTTCAGGCATCCATGTAAGACAAAATTTTCAATGTATTTACTAAAACAGCTTTAGTTTATGTAGTTCACATTACATATATGCACACATATTTATGTATGGATATAGTTTTCTTTAAACAAGTTGTTTAGTGCGCTTCAATCTCTAAAAATGTTGTAAGTGTAAACCATAAAGAACAAAACCTTACTGTAACCTCAAGTTTATTTCTAATAGCCTTTTGGTAAACTTAATTCCTTTCAGAATATTCGCTGTTTCATGTTTCCATTTTCCAGAGTTTTACTGCGTCTTCTCTGCAACATATTTGAAGATGTTTCTTTTTCTGCTCGCCTTAAGTTCGTGACTACTAGAAGTAAGATAGTGAATCTCTGTCTCTCTCTCTCTCTGTCTCTCTCATTTTCTCCCTCCCTCTTTCTCTTTCTTTTCTCTTTACATTTGCAACAATGTTTGTGTTACCTAATTTCACACAATTGTTTGGATTTGTTTACCGGGATGAATGTAAAATGAACAGATAAGTAAGCGTTTGAGTTGGATAATATGTACTTGGTAGCTGTGAATTAGCATAGTAGAGAGAGCGATCATATTTTGTTTTATTTGGAATATGTGTGCGCTGTGATGTGTGTGCTAGGAAGGGAGAGAGGAATACATGCTCTGGGATGCCAAAGGAACGTAATGAAAGCAATATCTTCTTTGGACCGAGCGGAGGGGCCAGGAAACCGGTCCAACCAGGTGGAAAATGAAGTGGGGAGAGCTTTTTGCAAGGGTGAACAAACGTGAGGTGCCATACCTCTACCTATTAAACTGCACGTATCCATTTGCAACAGTGATTGATCAGTGAAGTCACTGTCTACCCCTTCAAAACATCCGCTTCATTCTGATTTCCCGGGTACTATCGCTTTTGTTTAACATGTTTCATTAGGTTTTTGTTTACAAACTGTCTACTTTTGGACTTGAAGCCTGGCATTAACAGAAGTCTGTTCCTGTACTGGGACTCATTAAGATGGAATACTACCGAGAAGTGAACGCCTGCCAGAGAGTGGGGCATGTTAAACGTATTAGTAATCTTGACGCATTTAATTAGAGAAGCTATGCCAATTCATATGTAATAAACATCTGATGTGTTATATTCACATTACTTTCTCCACCCACGCTTCTATAAACGATTCTTACACAAGCTTATTCTATCCACTTATTTTTAATGGAGATACATGGTTGCAGAATAGCTATTTATGCAACCAATGTACAATCTAGCTGATAATGATACGAGTGTATGTTCAGGGCGTAACGAAAGCGCACGTGCTAATTTTTAGGAGTATTACAATGAAAAGCTTATGCACCTGTTATATATTTTATGCAATTTATCATTAAACAAGTAAAAAATTTTCATACATTTGTTAAATAAAAGTTACAATGCATCAGAGATAACAAATGTATGACTAACATGGTTGCTAAGCAGATGTATCATTTGTTTCAACACTTATAGAGGAAAATGGAAGGTACACTTGACATTTTCAACGAAGCCAAGACTGCTGAGAGTTTCTTAATTCCAGAAAAATCAAAAGATGAAATGTTTTGTGCATGAAGAAACTAAAAATGCGTTAGTTTGATCAATGAAACAGCATTAATGGTATACCTTTCAAAGCTGGTAATTATGCAGGTTTTCTTACAGGCACGTTGGGGAATATTGTGAGTAGCTGTGATGACGTCATTGCTGTCTTGTTGCCATGGTAATTACGTGATTCCTTTTCTGGCTCTGGTGCCAGAAATAGGGCAATTTTGCACGATTTATGTCGTCATAATGACCGCTTTAATGCTAGGATTGCAGAAACGCTTTTACAGCACATACCACTGTATGAACAAGAGGGGTAAAGTAGGCTTAAACGATATTCAGATCTTTTAAAAATGATCACAATTTGAAATATAATGTTCTGCGCATGGCAAGGAGAGAGAAAAAGAAAGACTTGGCACTTGGAAAAACAGATAAAAGTAATTGAAATTTGAAATCAATAATGATAAACATTGCCCAAATGATAAATTCTACGAAAGGTATATTTGGCATAAAGTGTGTGTTTTAACAAAATCAACATTTTTATGTAACAAAATTCTACAACATTACTCTA
Source organism: Tenodera sinensis (assembly GCA_030765045.1). Taxonomy (NCBI): domain Eukaryota; kingdom Metazoa; phylum Arthropoda; class Insecta; order Mantodea; family Mantidae; genus Tenodera; species Tenodera sinensis. The sequence continues at coordinate 118,968,358 of CM060963.1, read as the reverse complement.
GAATGTTTTTTCAGGCTATTCGCAGAAAATTCAATGTAGGTACACATTTTAATTGCCAAATATGTGGATTTTAATAAAAATCCTTACCGTTACAGTTAACGTTTTTGAGAACGTTAAAATCATTATTCTTCTATGTAAAGGTGGATTGAGGTAAGTGATTTGTCTTTAAATTGTTCTTGTGGTATATCTGGAACATCCAAGTTTTGATTTATTCGATACTTCATATTTGACTTACGCTGTTCACGTACACATACGCGCACGCACGGACACACGCATACACTTACGTTTTTCTAAAAATATTTTCCATTTAAGGGGACATTAGAGCATGTATTACATGTGAAATCTCTGTACCAAATTTTTGGGTGGAATACGGTACTTATTTGCTTACTATAGACAAGTGACAGGGAAATTAGAACATTCACTTAACTTTAATAGTTAATTCTCTGCTTGATAATAAAGCATATGAGTAACTGCTTATTTATGAATGCACACTGAAGTCATGCAAATTGTAGAGTCCATTGCAAACGAGTAGTTGCTTATGTTGAATAAGAATAAAAGACAATGTATTTTCACCTATCGTTCTCATTGCGTATGAAGCACTCTCATTTCCCAGTATTACGCTGATTGATATTCTCTTCAAAACAGAATCTGAAAAGAAAATACAGCATGCTTTATAGAATCTGTAGAAATGCTGTTAAAAATAAACATACCTACTTGTCTAATGAATGGATTCTTTTTCCTCGCTTAATTTGCCTCGATTGTGAACACAGCAATAAGAAGCAAGGAAAAAAATGAAATACCTGTGTAGCCTCAATGACTTACAACTGCACTGAATCATATTTAAAGAAATGTTAATGTTCAATTAAACAACCCGTGTAATTCAATTAACCGTTTGCTGAATAATATAGAAGTATTAAAACGCCAAAAACAAGAAGGATAAAATAATACATACGTGAATGTTATACCTAAGTCTCTTTTTAGTAATATTGATACTCAAAATAGAGTCCTATTTTCTCAAAGTAGCGTTATGAATTATTTTCCTCGCAGTGCGAATGGACATTTGTACTACAGGAATCTAAACTTCCACCAAGCTTTTTCTTTACTCTCCCCCCCCCCCCCCCCCCCCGTTATTAACGTTCTCCAACGTAGTGTCATATCGGATGGTGAGTGAATGAAATGGGTGAACTGATGCTCAAATGAGCCCGAGGTTCATAGAGCTTTCAGTTACCTGACATTCATCGTCTCAGGATAATGGAAAACCTCGGTAAAATCTTATCCAGATGACTCACCCTAAGCGAGATTCGAACTCGCGAGCACTTGGGCGTGAGGCAGACACGCTACAGAGGCGTACTCCCGCCACGCTGAACACTAAACTACACAAGCAACTGAACCCACTTCTGGAATCGAAAGAAGTTTTGATCGAGCAGCATTTTCCTCTGATAACAAACACTGCCTCTTTATAATGAGGCAAACTCCTTGCTTGTATGTCTATGTGAAAGATTAAGGGTAGATTAAAAATATCTCTTCAATGGTCGACCATTATCTCAGAAGCTATTCAAGGTATCCGGACTGTAATGTTTACAGGATGTAGACGAAAACCCTTAAAGTTCACTGATCTATTTTTATCCCACAAGTTTGTGTTTAGAAGCACCTTCTTAATTATAGAATCTTTTGATTATACGATTTTGACTATCGTAATTATCAGGAATTGTTTTAAATAACCAACCATTAACACCAAAGTATATCTACAGCCGCACGTTGTTTTTATGATCGTAAAATTTAATTTAGTTATTCTCGTCAGATTCTGAGAAAACGGGTTATTGTATGAGAACATGTAGGTATTCACATAAAAACTACTCAATGTAAAAGTAAAAAATGGAGCAAACAAACTATAATATATATTTGCAAAGAAATGCATGGCTTGGGCACACAAAATCTGCAGTACCAGTAACAGCAGGGTCAGTATTGGAAATGTCCCCTAAAGTATGAGTTAAAGTTTACGACTTTATTCCAAAATGTGTAGGAGTTATGATTTTTAATTTCTGTACTACGCATAGTAAAGTAAAGAAAGTATTGAATTTCACCCAAAAATTCAATGTCGAGATTTCACCGGAAATAGGTATATGTTTTGAGACCCCCTGAATCCTTCCCTCAAAAAAACATTTTTAGAAAAAGGTCGGTGTGTGTGTGTGAGTGTGTGTGTGTGTGTGTGTGTGTGTGTGTGTGTGTGTGTGTGTGTGTGTGTGTGTGTGTGTGTGTGTGTGTGTGTGTCAATCTGTGAACAGTATAACCCAAAACCGAAAGGTCAGTTGAAAACCAAACTTGGATTTAAGTTTAATGTTGAATGGATACGACACGAAGATTTTGAGGAAAATTGCTCCACCATTAAACTACCTTTTACATGGAAAATTTTTCGAAAATTTCGATTTTATTGAAAATGGCTCTAACGATTTTGATTAAAATGCCATATGTTTGAGATATTTTTATGACAAATGAAATGTGTATCTTGAATTTTCTGGCTACAGCCTACGAAGTCCTATTTACTCTGGATGCCTTTGGATAACTGGTAAACCGTAAGAGATGGACCAAATCTTACTGCACAAAAAATGTAGATCTTGCCAAAACACACAATTTATGCCTGAATATTTTTTTTTGTAGAGTGAACCATTTCGGAGATATTCCTCGTTATTTGTGTAAGTTTTGGAAAACTGTCAAATGGAACATCCCTATTCATTTTTATATGTTGATCCTGCAAAGAGAACAGAATTTGACAGCTTTAAAAGATTTGACTATCGCTCAAAGCCTACGATATTCCCATATTCCTGTTGCACGTGAAAGAAGACGAGCAATAAGATAATTTCTGCAAATTTTTATCTCAACTAACACGAAGAATATAGAAGAATAAGAGTTTGTAAGAATGGTTAATACAAGAGTAGAGACAGTCATGTGAGTGCAACACACCAAATTTTTACTTTCTCTACTGGCAAGCAGGGGAAGTATTGTATTCCACCCAAAAATTCGATGACGAGATTTCACCGGAAATATATGTTTTGAGACCCCCTGAATCCAAAAAAAGGCATTTTTAGAAAAAGGTCCGTGTGTGTGTCTGTCTGTCAGTCTGTGGACAGCATAGCTAAAAAACGAAAAGTTCGTTAAAAACCAAACCTTGTATTTAAGTTTAATGTCTTTCAAGAATGTAACACGAAGATATTGAAGAAAATAGCCCCACCGTAAACTACCCTTTACATGGAAAATTTTTCAAAAATTTTGATTTTCTTGAAAATGGCTCTAACGATTTTGATTAAAATGTCATATGTTTGAGATATTTTGATGACAAATGAAATGTATATCTTGAATTTTCTGGCTATAGCCCCTGTAGTCGTATTTACTCTGGACGACTTTTGCATAACTGGTAAACCGTTAGAGATAGATCAAATCATACTGTACAAAAGATGTAGATCTTACTAAAATACACAATTTATGTCTCAATAAATTTTCTTGTAGGGTGAACTATTTCGGAGATATTCCTTGTTATGTGTGTGAGTTTCGGAAAACTTAGAACTTTCGTGAAATGGATCGTCGTTATTCATTTTTTTATGTGTTAAGTGTGCAAAGATAACAGAATCTCAAACATTTGACTATCGCACAAAGCCTTCTGTATTCTAACATTCCCCTTGCACCTACAAGGAAATAAGCAATAAGATAATTTGTACAAATATTTATCTCAACTAACAAGAAAGAAGATATAGGAATAAGAGTTTGTAGGAATGGTTAGTACAAGAGTAGAGAAAGTCATGTGAGTGCAGCACATCAGATTTTTTAAATTTGAAGTTTTGCAGGATTCACAGCAGGGCGGCTGCAGTTCAGTGCACTTACTTTTAAATAGGATGCACACGGTCATGTCTCGATTCTTGTCAGGGCGAACAGAGCGAAAATCCCAGCGCATTCTACCCACCCCCTCCACTCCCCCCCCCCCCAAAAAAAAAAAAAAGACAAGAGCAAGAAAATGAAGAAACAGCAGTGGTCATTTATACTCTTCAAGCAGGACTAGAATATGTTTACACTGATCGCATAAACAGCTGCATTTAAGTATAATGTATTAAGACAGTGAAGTAGGGTCCTAGTGTACAGGTCCTTAATTTGGTATGCTGGCCCCGTACCTTAGTCGGTACAGCACAATGGGGATTAAAACATAAACACTAGGAAACTGAATATCTCACAACTGAACTGGAGAAATAAGCAAAATTACAAATTGAAAGTGAGGAAATTAAGAAAGTGGATAAATTTAAATATTTGCTATCAATTTTAGAATCAGATGGGAAAAGCTAATTTGAAATTGAAAAAAAGGGTTAGTGAAGAAAGAAAAGTAATTGCCGTGTTAAATTCAGTGTTATGGAGTAAAATATTGTAAATAAAACCAATACATTGATATTCAAATTATTAGTGTACTGTATCATATTATATGGCGCAGAGACCTGGACATTAGATAGACACAAAACAAATAAATTGTTGGCAATAGAAATGAACTTTTGGCGGAGGGTAGCTAAAAATGAAGAAAGGAGAAAATTAGTCACCAAAAATTAGAGAAATAATAGATGTTAAATGTAATGTTTTAGAGATAATTAAAAAACAACGACTGAAATTGTTTGGGCATCTGAACAAGATGAGTACTAGAATCCCCAAAATGATGTTGGACTGGAATATTGATGGCAGGAGAAGGGAGAAGCCCAGAGCACAGTGGCTGGACGAAGTAATAAGAAACGTGATCATGGAGAAATTGATGAAATGAGTGGCGGGAGAAACCGGAGAACCCGGAGAAAACCCGTCCAGACACCTCCTCGTACTCCACGAGTACCTCAGCCGGGTTCCTGGGATCGAACCCGAGCCACTTAGGCCTAGCCGAACGGTATAACCGCTTGGCCACGGCGCCACCTTCAAAGATGTGGACAGAAATATGAAGCGCAGCAAAATCCATTTGGGCTGAATGAAAGTTACTGTATTGTAGACGAATCCGTACTAAAAAAAATGTTAAGCTTAGTGAAACATAACACACTAAGTGCTGTTTTTCAGTCTTTATGTTTGAACACTTTAGACCCGTATTCCCTCGACACTTGTGAGTCGAAAACAGTGAACCAACTTCTTAAATAACAGGACGTTAAATTGTGAAATCCTTGACAAAGCTGCTGCCTGAGTTATCCCGCTCGGTGGCTAGTTCATGGCATTATTATTATATTGAATGTGCTTTGTAATGTTAATTCCTTCCTTGTTAGAAAGACTATGTATTAAAGACACTAAATGGGATAATTACTTTTAGTGTTATGTTGACTGCCCCTGCCGAAGTGAAATTCGTCAAACGAATGTTAAAATAAAATAGTATACTCACCCTATGAAAGTTATTATTTGATGCGGACCCCAATTAGCCACCAAGAAGAAGCAATATTATTCAGCAAACACTGCACACGTACATCAAAACACAAATAAGGAATTAAAATTTAAATCTCTACTTAAACGAATATTTCTTGAAGCAAGAAGCATTGCTGGATAAAGGAACATATTAGAATAACAGTGTTAGGAGACGGGTCCCAGTTTCAATGTCTAGGATTTGAGGTTAATTTTAAATTAGAACAGTGAATTGCAACATAAGCAAGCGAGTTTTAGATCACTTGTAATATAATTAGACACAACTTCCAGAAAAATAACGAAGAAAACGACATGCATTTTTATGAAATTAAAGGTCTTGTTCCTTTTTTGTTTCATTTATATACCCCCTTAACTACTTTGATGATATGGAGGCTCTGACTTAAAAAAACAACTTATTGGTTTTACTCGCTGAACTGTAGTTTCCTAACGTTGACCATGATGTTTAACACTAATCACACTCGCATTTGCTCTCACATTCATAGTTGCAGAGGGATAGGAATTTATTCTGGTTAAAGAAAAACTTCCAACCCCAAACGGGAATCAAACCCAGGACCTTTGGGTTAAGAAAACAGAATACTGGCCACTCGAGTGCAGAGGCAGTCACTCCCTACTCTTGTAAATGATTCTGGACAGTGGTTTAAATGGTAGAGATGAACTTTCTCAGATGGTCGTCAAAATAGAAAGAATAATATTGAGCTTTCATTATGTTTTTGTCGATAAGTACTCATAGATTAAATAAAATAAATCATATTTTAAAATGCTCTTCAAAAGTTCTCTTTTTATCTCAACGAAATAATACACTGAAAAATAAAAACGCAATGCTCACAATTTGATGTCTAATATACACAAAAGTAAACCTATAAAAATTACAAAGCATTTCTTCATAGTTGTTTCAGTAAGAAAACTCATCCAGCAAGTCATATACCTACACTTGCTCTACTCTAATTTTCCTAATTAGAAGTCATTATTCGTTCTAAAATGTAAACGGGCCCAAACAACCTAGTTTTCGACGGGCCCTTAAACCTCACTTACTCACTCACTCACTCGCTCACTTACTCACTCACTCACCCACTCACTCACTCACTTGCTCACTCACTCACTCACTCACTCACTCACTCACTCACTCACTCACAGCTATCGTGTTTGTGATGATTAGTACTTACAGTAAAGTTGAATAAACGAAGTACATACAATTTATTTTCTTCGAAACGAATATTTTTCTTCGTGTTGTAGTAAGTATTTGGCAATAAATTCACCTTCTACATTTAATTCTCTTAGCTATTCTCCCACAGCGTAAAAGAGCTTTCTTTATTAATTTAATAATACTCTATATAATTTAGAAAACAGTATTCAGTTCGATCAATTATGCAAAATATGAATGGATCAAGGTACAGAAATATCTTTATTTCCTGCTTTCTTCAATCATATTTATGCACTTAGAAAGGACAGGTATTGAATACTCACTTAACAGAAACCTGGGGAAGCGACATGAATCCTGCAAAAATGTTCAATGAAACTGACTGAAATTAATGTTATATAAAACGTCTATTTTGCTGTGTGAGATATCGTAACCTCCTAGATACAAGATATGTAATACCCAGTCGGAAATCTAAAGATGACGAAAACGGCCACAAATAAATAGTAATGTTGCAACAACGGAAATGGGTAAGAGAAGAATTGATAGAAAAAACAAGTCGTTCTGTGGACAGTAATACAAAAATCTGTTGCGTTGCATCACATGACTTTCTCTACTCTTGTACTAAATGTTCTTACACACTCATTTCCCTATTTCTTTATGTTAGTCGAGATAAACATCTGCAGAAATTAATTACCTTATTGGGAATTTTCTTGTAGGTGCAAGGGGAACATGGGCATACAGCAGGCTTTGAGCGATAGATCTTTTAAGGCTGGTCGCTATATAAAGGCTTTGAAATTCCGTTCTCTTTACACGGTCAAGGGATAAATAGGTGAATTACGATCTTCCATTTGAAAAAAAAATATAATTATTGCAAAACTCACACGGATAACAAGGAATATTTCCGAAATGGTTCACTCCACAAAAAATGCACTAGAACATGAACTGTGTGTTTTAACGGATTTACATCTTTGTGTAGTACGATTTGGTCTATCTCTTACTATTTACCAGTTATGCAAAAATCATCAAGAGTAAACAGGACTACGTGGGCTATAGTGAGAAAATTCAAAATATACATTTCACTTGCCATAACAATATCTTAAAGATACCGCATTTTAGTCAAAATCGTTAGTAATTTTCGACAAAATCAAAATGATCGAAAAATGTTCCATATAAAGAGTATTAGAGTGGAGGTAGTTTCTTCAAAATCTTTGTGTTGTATCCTTGTAAGATATTAAACTTAAATAACAAGTTTGGTTTTTAACATACTTTTTGTTTTTGAGTTATGCTGTTGGCAGACACACACAGATTCACACGCGCGTGCGCGCGCCTACACACACACACACACACACACACACACACACACACACACACACACACACACACACACACACACACACACACACACACACACACACACACCTTTTTTCTAAAAATGCTTTTTTTTATTCAGGGGTCTCAAAACATATATTTTCTGTGAAATCTCGTCATCGAATGTTTGGGTGGAATACAATACTTCCTCTGCTTAGTGTAAGAAGTAGAGAAAATAAAAAGCAGCTGTTAGACACTTTGCAACAATAGCGCTAACTGTGAAGCTAAGCTAATACTTGAACAGAACGCCAGTTGTAGCCTTGCCCATCATACCGTCAGCCTATCACCAACTCCGTACCTTAGTTACACCGCGCAGCCGCAAGTTTTACTCGTGTTACCTCCTTGTTTTGTAACCCGGGAGAACAACGCTTAAAGTCGAAACTGGTCATATCCTGGTTTTGTGCTCACAAGGACGAGCAAAACAATGACATTATTTAAGAAAGTATATACGTATATCCATAATCCTGTACATTTTTCAGTATTCAAATACAGTATGCACCAATGCAGTACTGGAAAATTATGTTACTGTCATTGTTCTTATTCAGTTATTGGGATGATAATGTAAATGTTAAAAATGTACTCCGCTGTGGCGTAGACAGTGTTCATAACGATCATGTAAATTTTGAAACATATTCTGGAACTTAGGTTGCTCCAAAGTCCTCAAAAACGAGACGATCTTCTGACGTAATGTAGGCACAGTTTGGGTTGGACTTGGACAGCTGAAAACTTACTCCTTTAACATTGGTTAATCATCCTCAATGAAATACGGACCTAGCCCAGTATTTCCTGACACAGCACACCAAATCGTCACACGCACTCTATATAGCGGTTCTGGACGATAATGTCGGGCCTCTAGAAACCAAGAAAGCGAGTTGTTTGGCGATTGATAAAACAAGTGAAAGAGACTTTCATCGGAGAACCACACATTAAACAATTTGGATCCTTGTATACCGCGGCCAAAAATCGTGCACATATTCAACTCGGAGGTGCCTATGTTTCTCTGTCAATCGTTGTCCAACCTGTATGCGGTGCGAAAATCCACCTATGTGTTCAAACAATTGTGGAAGAGACGTATTGCAAATGCTTAATTTAGGGCTGTTTGTTGAAGACTTCACTTTGGTGACTGACTACACGTCCATTATTTTCATTTGTGGACATAGTTACTACCCTACCTGAGCTTCCCTTCCTTTGATGCCGGCTTGTTAAAGCTTACATGATATTCTTCCACTACTAACTTTAAACTCGGCCCGCCTTGATAACCCTTTCCGTACGAGTGGAAATCATACTCCACTATGAAAATTTTTTCTCGATCGCGAGACCTATTGTCCCTTCCAACCACAGAGAGCAACGTTCGTTAGGGAACTAAGAATACATTATGGTGATGCAACAACACTTAGATGCACAGGCATGCGCACGATGGCTGCACGAAAACCAGTACTGTATGTTTTGGCGCAAACCGTATGTTGCATTTATTTATTTTTTTGTTAGTTTTTAGACCTTAGATTTAATTTTAACTTATTGTATGTTTTCTGAATGTGATTTATATAAATATTCAATTACGCCAAGTTTCAAACTTATATTCAAAGCTTTGTATGTGCAAGGTTTCAAAAATAATTATCAAGGAAACGTGTCTCATGGGAAGACAATGCACATAATTTTTAATGAGTTTTATGTGGGGAGATTAATTTTATTGAATGTCACTCAAAGGTCGTTTTGTGCAACCTTTTTGCATATGAAAGCTTGTACACAGTCACTTCGTTTGTTTATTTAGGTAAAACGGAAATATCCCGCTAATTTTTTATTTTGTTTTTCCTGCCTTTGTTGTTTTGGGACAATGTAATTGGATTTAATAGGAGATATTAATGGGATGGGAGATTTACACTGAAAAAACTGGCTGATCGGATGTAGCATAAATGCATTACCTACCATTGATTTCAATTTGTGCTTAATTCATGGTGTTAGTTATCACTGCATATTTGCTATGGAGCAGCAGTGATACATGTTGCATAGTGCATGAAGCCAGCAATAGCTCCTAAAATGTAGATCTATACGGTATTAATGATCATTTCCTCGGTAAATAACAGTTCATTTGGAACATTGCTGATTAATTCAGACATAAAGGCCTATATTTGTAGGCATCCATTCAGCTCAGAATCGTATCCTATCTCCATGCAGCAAATCCTTACTTTTAGCACATTTAGAGAAGTTAGAAAGAAAGCAGTAGATCAGTGGAAAGAAATCGTCGCAATGTTGAACTTTGAAGCTGAATGGATGTCGCAAACGACCATTTTCTTAAGTCTCCTTCACAGTGATAAAAAGAGAAGAAAAAAGTGCAGAGGAGCATTTGCGACAGGCTTCTAAATTATTGCATCTTCGTAATACCATAAGATGAGATGAAACGGATTTACTAAAAGAGATAGTTTTAAAGATACATTAAGTTGTCTACCGAAAGCGCTGAGTTACATTGTAGGAAGATTAAGGATGTCAGCTACATCACGAAAATCATTAAATCGTTACACCCTGATTTTGAGTTTATAGATAGATCAGTCATGGAGCATAATGAATAATAGGGGCTACCCCACACAAACACACACACACACACACACACACACACACACACACACACACACACACACACACACACATCTGCCTGATCCATGGAGTATAGAAAACATGTATTTGTGCATGTTTTTCTTTTCTCTATTTGTTATCTGTGTAAACACATGTGCATTTAAGAAAATATTAAATGGCAAAGATTGCGCAAACATGCATTTTTAACTTTTTGTGCAGTCTTATAAATTTTGAATTTATTTTTTATTCCATTTTAATTTTATCATTATAGGCACAATACTCGTGTTTTAAATGCACTTTAGAAAAAGATGCAGCATCTACCAATTTATACTTTGAATTCTGCTCCCTTAGAAAAGCATAACTCCTTTCTTCGTTAGATTAATAGTAATAATCCAGAGGTGCAATAGCGCTTTCCGGATCAAGGCCTATCGCCCGAACGCTGTGCCTCTGCCAACCATAGGCGTTATGAGTGGGATGCAGTATTGGAGGCGGGACGTGGTCACAACTCCGTTCCTCCCGACCGGTTACGCGCTCTTCGCATGTAGGGCTCGCTACTTTTCAATCAATAAAATAAATACTTATTAAAAATAGCGAAATAGTCACATAAAAAACTTAAACCCGTGGCACTGCAGTCCATATCGGACCAGGGCCCGCCAACCCGACTGCCGGCCTCACAACAACATACGCCAAGTAGAGTTGGGCGATCATCCAAACATACATGATCATGTCATAAGTAAAGGTGATTATTATAGAACTGTAGGGGAACAAACATTAAATAAACGCTCACTAGAAAGCATAGGAGAAGAACTTTCTAATGCACTACCTAAGGACATAAAAGCTATTGAACAATGAGAAATATACATTAGCGCTATAAAGAAATATTTAATAAACAGTGCATTTTACAGTGTTCAAGAGCTTGAATTTTAACAAATTAAATGTAGATGTGGATGTAGAAATATTGTAATATTTGTTAATATTAGAAATGTAGTTTAGAAAGTGTATAAACATTGTAAACATAGTTTATAACACACGCTGTTTGTAAACATTGTTATGTATCCTTTGTATTTGTACGTTAACGATGCCATGAATTCCATGTAATTCTTACGGTTAATAAATCAAATCAAAACAAAACAAAAAAGGAACAAAATCAAGTGGCTTCTCAACTCAGGGACCTGAGTGCACCCCGGACCAGGTCTCCCAGCTGGAGAGAATCCTCACGCAGGTACCAGGAATCGAACCCGTTTCTTTGGATTAGAGAGGTAAAATACTGGTTCATCTTTTAAGAAAGGTTTCTTCTACAAATTTGTGTCACTACTAAACATGGCAGACGTGGGGTTCCTTTCTTTGTAAATATGAGGAAACATGAGATTTTTTCTGCAATTTTACTTTGAACAGTTTTTTGGTGTAAATGACATTTTCAGATATAATTGCCTCATTCTCTCACGGACAAAACGCTAGCACTTTTGGGGTTCTACTTTGATAGTTTTGGAGTTCTACTTTTATATTAATAAGCGTTGATTAGTTTTTAAACAATTATTTTTCTAATAGACATATTTAAATAATTGAGTCATTTATAAAAAAACCCATTTTGCTTAATAAACTAAATTAAGTGAGTGAGTGAGTGAGTGAGTGAGTGAGTGAGTGGGTGAGTGAGTGAGAGAGTGAGCGAGCGAGTGAATGAGTGAGTGAGTGAGTGAGTCAGTCAGTCAGTGAGGGGAGTTTAAGGTCCGGTCGACAGCGAGGTCATTTGTGTCCGAAGTCAAACCTGCAAATGTAAAACACAAACTTACAGGTTAAAATATATATCAAAACGTTAAAACAGGAAAACATAAAATAAGAATACATTAAAAGATCATGAATCAAAGCTTAAAGATCTAAAAACCACCTAAAACAAAAATACAAGTCAAATTTACTTATCGAAGCCAACATCGGCGATGAGTAATATGATCAGTGTATAAGCCAACTTTCCAGAGTTCGATTATACTTTTATTTCTCTATTATTTGCACGTTTCTTGTGCTCTAACTGCCAAGAAATAATTATGCTCACAATGTTTGCTCGGTGGTTCTCAGCCCATTAAAGCTTTGAAGTGTCACCTCTTGTGACTATTACAGCATGCCCTCGACAAGTGAGTGTGCAGGACACCCAATGGTACGCGTTGGCCATTCCTCTTGCAACCATTCCCAGAGTTGGTCACTACATTTTGTCACTCTTGCTACACTTCACCCGGCAGCCCAATTCGTCCCAAAGATGTTTTATTCAAGTGAAGTAGGTGCTTTGGGCGGGCATGTTCAATCAGCGAAGCATAGCGTCTACCACTTCTGGAAATAACAAATACCACTAAGTTGGAAGCACTTCGTTGCACAGAATGTTACAATATGGCTGTGTTCATGCTATCACGACAAAAACATTGGTCTCTTCCCGCAGTACAAAAAAAAGCATCATCATCTCATCACTAAATTTCCTAGTTGATACTATACACTATGCAGAAAAGCCGAGTAAACGCTACAGGTCTATCGGACCACCATTATGTGAATATCTACTCATTATTCCTCAGAACCGACTTCCATTGAGTAGTTCAGGCATGGGGAAGAGGGGTGGCAGGAATGCAATCGAGTATTTACCCTCTCCACTTACCCCATCACCAAATGCAGGCCACCTGTCTTTCCCGGTTTGTTTGTTTACGGATGCACACGTCTTTACAAACAAGGTAAGTTTCAAGGTGTGCGGTGGGGAACCGATGCGACGGGATCCAACAGCATAATAATAATAATAATAATAATAATAATAATAATAATAATAATAATAATAATAATAATAATAATAATAATAATAATAATAATAATAATAATAATAATAATAATAATAATAATAATAATAATAATAATAATAATAATAATAATAATAATAATAATAATAATAATAATAATAATAATAATAATAATAATAATAATAATAATAATAATAATAATAATAATAATAATTCAATACAAATCATGTAAAATACTTCAATACTGCACCTTAAACATTTGGACAATGTGTGTTAATTATACCTTTAAATACGTTTTCTCAATAAGCGCGCACTTTTAATGTACTATTAACGCTAAGCTGCGACAAAAACATCCTATAATCCTATCGCAGTATTAACTAGCGGAAATTCTAAAAGGCGATCGCAGAGAAATATATATTAAATGTTTAGATTAAGATGATTGTTATAGAAGACGTGTGTATAAATAATCGGAATTCACGACAAAGCATGTAAAATACTTCAGTACTGCACCTTACAAATTTGCACAATCTATAATGTTTAAGTACACGTTTAATTACTTTTGCTCAATAAGCACGCACTTTTAATGTATTGGTAATGCTAAGCTGCGACAAAAAAGTCCTAGGATCCTATCGCGGAACAAAATACCGGAAAGTCCAAAACGCGATCGCAGAGCTGCTTGACGGATCCAATTGTGAACCGAACCTAAGTCATCCAAAGATCAACAACACATAAATTAACTAATTAATTTAAAAGAACATGTTTTATCGGGCCAAATTGTGAATCTAAACCATTGTCGAGTCACCTTGATCACACACATAAAATGTCATAAACATCGATGCAGCCGTTTAGGAGGAGTTGTTACACACGGACAGAATATATGTAAAGATAAAACCTTTTCTGTCTGATCAAACTGTGAATCTAAACCATTCTTCAGTCAACTTAATGACACACAACATTTCATAACAATCAGTCCAGCCCTTTAGGAGGACTTCAGTCGTATACCTATATACATGTTTCCTCAGATATACAAAGTGAGTGTTAGAATGTTCAACACGCTAAATTCATAAGAGTAAAGGAGCAATAAGCGGGAATGTTAGTATCGCGAGTTAGCGGAAAGACGCGATGGATGCAATATGGTTGCTAAAGGAAAAGTACAATTGTAAATATTAATGTTAATGTGGAAAGGGGAATAAAAGTTCGTAGGATAATAAGAAAATAACTTCAGTGTTAATTATTTCACACCGAACCGTTCTAATCAGCCGGGAGATCAGAGTCATAGCCGAGGCAACCTCCGCAAACAATACAAATTGTGCCACACCGAATAGAAACATGATGTATTGGTGATTGTGATTATGTTCGCAAAGGTATATGTTTACTAGGAACACAAAGTACTTATGTTCTCATTCGGACTTGAAGTATCTTTTTACCTTGTTATGTGACATCATTATCCACTGACACAATTTGAGGGACTGACTGACCGGTACCCTGAGGTAGGTAGATAACAGTGGGGGCTTGACCGGTGCGTAGCAGAGTGGCCGGAATTAAAACTGCGATGTAGAGGAAATGACACATTGTGTCAGTTCTCCTTAGCTATGATGTGTTGCAATGATGCAAACAAAACTTGAGCCTCCCGGCTTTATTGTCTTTCGTGATATTGGACTTATGTACTGCTGCTCTTCTGGAATATCCAAATTGGTGGGCCTATATGCGCATTAGTACTCCTGTTGTCTGATATTAGCCTCCGTTGGTACTTTATTTTTGATAATTTCACATTTCACGGTTCAGCGATTCCTATCGGCCTACATTTTGGTTTGCACAGAGTGTTCACGCTTTGGCACAATGGCCATCCATCTTCCACTTATGCAGGATAATGTTGGTGTTGATTTGACCTGTTAAGTTCATGAAATGTCCTGCTCGACAGTCCACTGAGGTGGCTGCCCACAAGCATGTCCTTGTCGAGGACTGACTGTTCTGTACTATGGCAGGCGCAAAATTTAATGGCGACTGATAGCTGACTATTACTATTCTATTTCCTGTTGGAAAATAAATGTTGCGGGCGCAAATGACCTTTATACCACCGGCTTTACAGCGTGTTTAACTATACAACACTACAAGGCTTGGCAAGCCTATGATTGGAATTTTCTAATGAGCCACCCGCCATTAAATTTTGCGTCAAGAATACATACTATCTCCGTGTCAACTGATTCTCGTATTTAATAAAACATGTGGGCCACATAAACCACTGACGTACTAAATTACCAAACATTGATTGTCCAATTACTTTTTGGTATAGGTAGAGCTAGAGATTATACAACGAAAGGGGACACCTCGCTCACTGCGACTTATTAAATACATAGATCTGTTCTGTTTTCCACTTTTTAGGGAAGAAGGGATGAAGTGAAGGAATCATAGGGGGTCACAGGTCTCAGAGAAATAGTCCAGAGAGACGCTCGGAAGTCCCTAAAACTTCCAGGTTCGTCCCTTTGCTGGAGCTGCCTAGAGAGGAAGATAATGATCCATCGGTCAGGTAGCCCTTTAGTGTCCACGGAAAGCAGTCCATGACATCTGTCCGACACCGCCATGCGTCACGAAGCCTAGAAATACACCTGAAGAAAGGAAAGAAATAGGAAATAAGTAGAAAATATGGAAAGAAAATGGTAATATATGAGAAACTTCCCTACCAACCAGGGAAAACCATGAAAACTATAAGAGTGTATAGCCATCTTGAATCAACCCTGGAGCCTCCCAAATAAGAGCCTCAGACATTACCTCGGAGGCATCTCGCTCACTTACTTTTTGGTAGAAAGTGCACATTCGTGGCGCTTTCTCTTATAATACGTTTTTTCAACTATCTGCTACAAGATCAACAATATTTTATTCCCCCAAGAGCTTTCCAGGAGCTCAACTTGACAATAAATATCTGCTTGGGGTTTTAGACATTAACAGCAAACAAAACTGTGTAGATACATATATAGTTCTAAAACTAAACGAGCTACCAAAAAAGTACTTTCTTTGTTTTGATTAGCTCCAAATGTTGCTGAGTGCCAGCTGAATTAGATGCTTGTTATTTTGTGTATTTTAAGACACCACGTAGCTGAGGATCTGCTTAGTGATGCAAAGGGGTGAAATATGCGAGCAATGAATAAAGAAAATACAGCTTCCAATAATGCAATAAGAATAGAGCTAAACCAGGAAAGTTCTTCAATCTCTACTGTAACAAATACAAATCTAGTGTGATACTTTCACACCACTATCTGAGCATTGATATAAAAAGATCTGATGTGATATTTATGTATTATTTATTGAATCTCCTTGTAATACGAACCCTATTTCACCTTCCGGTATGCTATGGTTTTAGTTACAACACAATTATATACATTATTTACAATATTACTATTCGAAATAAAAATAAAAGTAATTTACATAACGAACAATTGAAAGCTATCTCAAAATCTCTTAAGAATGTACTTTAGAAAGTCACACAGATTCTCGCAGCATATCTTATTTAGAGTACCTGAGAAAGGCTGACGGAATCTATTGGCAATAACTTAAATTAGTAATAAACTCAAATCTTTGGGATTCAAAAGTAGGGCATTCAAATAGAGTAGATCCCATGTGTTGCATTAATATGACTTTCTCTACTATTGTATGAACGCTTATTTCTGTATCTATTTCATGTTAATCAAGATGAACTTGTGAAGAAATTATGATTGCTAGTTTCCTTGTAGGTGCAAGGGGGATGTGGGAATACAATAGACTTTAAGCGATAGCCAAATGTTTAAAAGCTGGTAATTATGTGACGGCCTTGAAATTCCGTTCTCTTTGCATGGCCAAAAGATAAAAAGACAAATAATGTATTCCTATTTAAAAGACATAGAAATATTGTACAATTCAAACAAATAACATATGATTCACTCCAAAAATTTGTCATGAATCTATCTCAAACATATTTAATCAACATTGTTAATCATTTTTATAAAATCAAAATTTTCGAAGAATGTTCCATGTAAAGGGAAATTTGGTGTATGAGAATTTTCTTCAAAATCTTCGTGTCGCACCCTTGGAAGATGCTGAACTTAAATGCCAAGTTTTGTAGTTAATCGACGTTTTGTTTTGATTTATGCTATACTCAACACACACGTGCACATTTGATATCGAGTTTTTGGGTGGAATATAGCACTTCCTCTGCTTACTAAACAAGTTTTTGTAAGAATTGTTGCGGAAGGGATTTAAAATGTAAACGATAATGGGTAGATAAAGTCATGTGAATGTAACTATTTTTCGGGCATTTTCTTTTATGAAAATTAAACGTTTGCTAATGATACACAGCCATGGAAAAAATGATTGAGCGCATTGGCAGAGCAGATTATTTCTAAGTCCTGCTTCATATTGCAGCGCGGTTTACACAACTCGAATTTTCCAACATGCGACTTGAGTTTATTGAATAGTTTGTTCCATGCATTATCGTCTGTCGGATATACAAATTCCTGGTGGTTATTTTGTGTTAATTTTTCCAGGTGTGTGGGTTTTTTCTTGTAGACTTTATGTGTTAAAGTACCCCAGAGATGGAAATCGCAGGGGGTTAGGTCAAGGGACCGAGGTGGCCACAAATCTCTACTAACAATTCTTCCTTAAACACACTTTCGATTGTTCTCATCGAAAGATTGGCCTATGAGCTGTTGCAGAGCCTTGTTGAAAGACAAAATCACACCCCTGTCTGTTAATTCTCTAAAAAAGGGCGTCAAATGTTGACTCGAAAAAAATGGTCCTATAACTCGGAGCCTAACATTGTTCATGAAAAAATTGGTGTATGGTACTCCATTAGGGGATCCAGATTTCTCGGAGCTCCAATATTGCGATTTCTACCTCAGGGGTAATTTAAAACATAAAGTGTACAAGACGAACCCACACACCTTGGAAGAATTAAGACAAAATATACGCCAGGAAATTTCTCAACGTGAACTACCGCAAGTGGTGGATAGTTTCCTAATGAGGTGCCAAAATGTGTGGACCAAGACTGCGGTCATTTCACCATCTTCTTTCAGCTGGTAAGTAAAGCTTTAAAGGTGGTTTCAAAAATGTCTATGATAGCGGCAGACGGCAACGAGCGCCGAGAACGCGGATAGGCAAAACACCGCGCAGTCCGTTCGCAACATTTTTGCGCTCTTCGCATTCATAACAACGTATTCTGACAAAGGCAATCATCTGGTGATTGGAAATTTTCGTGTCCTGGGAGAAGTTCTCGTAGTACATTTTTAGAGAGCAATTTGTGATCGTGTCAACTTGGGTTGATCGGTACCTACTTCCAGCTGGAGCCTGTTGGAGTAGTAATAATTGTAGAGCAGTACAGCATGGACAGGTAACACTAACGACGGGCAAGGATGCGTAGCAGGGAGCAGGGAGGGGATGAATTGGGAGGAAGGAGTGAAGGCCAGCAGGCCGGCAGCCATAACCAGTCGTACGTTGCCTGGGTGACGCGGTGGTGCATGTTTTGCCTCATCGGAGTTGGCGCACGCGTGTCCTGGCGTGTTTTGTTTTGGTTTGTGTAGTGTGAGTGGTGTGATATCATGTGAAGGATAACCGCCGATAATGTCAACTGGGAGAAAATCTGCTGTCCACATGCGACGGTGACATCCACAAATTGTAAGTTTCAGTACAGATGGAAGAATCTCTTTGTGTGTGCAATCGGAAATGTGAAGACAAATCTTCCACAAAAGCTGTAAGGTTTTTGAAGTATAGCGAAATGTCAGTACATTTATATAAAATGTTGTTAAGCTGAAAGAATCTGGAGCAGAAAATGTTAATAAACATTACTATGAAATTTGTTTCAACTGACATTTGGATACCCAAGTACATCTATCTGTCTAAAGCTAGATTCTTCCAATCATGAAAACGAGGAACTTTTCTAAAAATTCTTATCTTTTATAGTAAAAGTCTAATAAGTTCCTAGTCAATTTTGTTACTCACAAGTGATGCTCAATCGAGGATATTCAAGAGAAATTAAATTCCTCGAACTATTTTTGGTGGAGTTCTGAAATTTCGGAAAGTTTGTCCTCCAAATCCTCAGCTACAAATTCAAATTGTATTCTGCAAGACTGAATAGCCACGCTTAGAAAGCGCACCAGCTACCTTTGGCTACCATGCAGCGCAATGGAAGTGTGCGAAAAACCGATTCATCATATTGATTTTATGGCCTTCTATGTGTAACTTACACATGTAACTTGTTCCGTTGATTCAAAGAAGAAAAAAGAGTTAAATTGCAGCTACCCTTTAAACTCTTTATGTGTGGTTCGTTGATTGCAAGTACCACAGAATTGGAATGTTTAAAAAAAATCCCTTAGACATTGTTGAACAAATTAATTAAAATAATATGTACAGTTCATGCCGATCATTATTTTGTTGGGCCCAGTTCAGCTGAACATAAATGTGTGATTCAGAATAAGCCTTCTTTTAGGTAGCAAAAGTTATAAAACACTTCTAAATTTGGAGAATATTATAATATTATACTGAAGTATTGATAATGCAAATGTATCTGCGTGTTCTCAAATTTACAGGATATTAATGTATCATTGATCTAGGTTTTTCCTTCAAAAAGGAAATTAATTTCGGATGTTTCTTTTTATTTATTTATTTTTTATTTACTTTTTCTCATTTTTGAAGTCAAACAAAAACCTACTTAGGAAAAATTCGGTTTCCAAATTATAATCTGGTCCAATACAAATTCTTTAGGGTGCATGTCAATATTTTTATATCTAAATATTTAAACAAAATATAAGTATATACAAATTTAACACTAGTTACCTATTTATCCTTGTTTATATATAAGTTTTGGATTATTTTTATTTTGTGCATGAATTATTATGACCTGTGTTTGGAGCTGGCAGCTTATTTTAATATTTTTAAAGCGATGTTTGCTTAATATGTTGTACTTGACTGATAACTGGAGTTTTACAAGAAATCAACAGTATTAATTATTGATTCGCGTAGAAAAAACAATTCATTTTCCTCTAGTGCTTGGTAGCTAGGCACTTTATTGGAATATTTATACACTACAATAAAATCAACCTAAACATAAAGGCAGATGGTGATAGAAACTTACTGCATATCTACTATTATGTGTGCATAACGTCAATAGTATCAGATAAAGAACAATTTATTTATAAGCTCCCGTTTAATATCCATGAATTCGCGAAAAACGGGACCTTAAGAAGCAAAGAATTATTCAGTTAATGTATAAGATGTACAGTACACCACTTTTTCAAGTGGTTGAAACTAAACATATAGAAACAGTTTCTTTATTAAGTCAGGTATAGCATACACCAGAAAATAATAGCGAAAAATTTCTACAATATTAAGGCTTAATATTGTAAAGAAAAATATTAATTAGCTGATAAAACAAAATATCTAGAATAGGATTTCTCATTTGGAATCTTAGGACTAAAACATACATGTTTAATACAAAGAGTCCTATACAAGTTGCTTAATGTATTTGGAGTTTATCCTCTATATTTAAGTTACAAAATGATTTATACATAATATTTCTCTATCAGGTGCTTCATTCGATTATCTGTTGTATCCGTTTTTCCGAAAGCATCGCCTTCTATGTATCAAATAGTGCATTCAAAAGCTTCTTTTTCATTTTCAGAGTAATTATTAATATGTATTAGAAATCCCCAATAAAAATGCATTAACTTGTGCATTTACATATTGACATCGATACTGATAAATTCATCTGCAACCCAATTTAACAATGTATATTGTATGTAACTATATTTTGTGTAATTAACATCATATTGGGTACCTGTCTGTTACAGTATCACACTATAGCAGCAAGTTTACTATCTTGTATATTTTCACAAAATAATACATCTAATTTAGTAGTATTGCCTATAAATAATTGCTAGCGAAGGAGAGATAATAGAGCAAGTAGTGTGTAGTTCGCTAAATGCAGTTATTACTATGGAAATAAATTTGCACATAGGGAAGAAGTCATTATTCCCACAGATTGAGATGCTCACGTTGTACAAAATTGTAAAATATGCGGCTGTGGAGCCAGGACAGACCGACGACAGCTGCGAAACCAAAGGCTGAGAAACTTTTGCCCAGGGGAAAATTGGAATCTGAGAAGATACGTAGGACATCGAAATATAATGTGATTTTAAACGGTCAAGTTACTAACATTCGTATGATTTTGTTTTTCTTTCTACCCTCAACACACTTATGTGTGAAATTGATGCATGAAAAAGATTCATTGAAATTTGTTATGCATTAAGATAAAAACGGCTATTATTTTTATTTTTTTTTTAACTATACGCTTCATTTATTTCAGTTTTCTTTTCAACTATATGCTCAACATTGACTGCTACTGATTATTACTTCACTATCCTTTTCCTTCTCCCTTCTTTCTCTGACTTCGAAGGCGGAATGTTATTTCATTGGATTGGAAGTCATTAAGAAACCCCATTTTCTCTAATAATTTACAGCCCAAAACAGCCCTAGGACGCTTTTAAGTACCTTTAGTAAAATCTCATTTAAATGCCAGCTGGTGACTTTTGGATCTGCATTTCTGAGCTACTGTTTTTGCTAGTTTTAATTATATTTGTTTTATAAGATGGTATAATCTCTATGCTGGGAAACAAAATTTCAATGTGTATTCTGACACCTTTGATTAAAAGTACTACACAGCACTATTTTGGATAGTAAAATATTTTCAGAATTAAAATATGTGGAGCAGATCCATTGCATTTGTATTTTTTCGGACCGTTTATGCATTGAAAATTAAAATTATGGCTCTGCTGTTGAATTTTAAACATTCTTCAGACCTATAGCTTATACATTAGGCACGATAATTTTTCGAAGAAAAAAGATTTAAAAAATCAACAATTAAAACAATGTTCAGCTGATGCCATATAACTTGAGGAGCTATTAAGAGGTTGTTGTACACAAATTAATTAAGTCCCTGGCCTAAACGGATCTGTAAAATGACAATATCACCCACAGCTTCCCTTAAAATATGAATATAAAATAATACTAATGCTTTTGGTTAAGAACGATGTCCACTAAGCCTAGGATCAGTACATATTCTCTTAAAACCGCAAGTCAGATCGCGCTTACATTTTATTAGTAGATTTGCGCTTTAAGCCTAATTTGTCTGAAGCGGTATAATTATGAACAAATGCATGAAATAATGTTGCAGAATTAACAACGAAACTTCAAAATAAAGACATTAGGATCAGGTATTTATACTCGTACTTAATATTTACAGTTCTTTTATTTTGTTGAAAAGAAACAAAGAAATATGTTCTGACTTTCTCTACTCTTGTATCAACTGTTCTTAGGAACCCTTATTCTTCTATCTTCTTAATGTTAGTCCAGATAAACATTTGCAGAAATGATCTAATTTTCTTGTAGATGCAAGGGGAATATGGGAATACAGTAGGCTTTGAGCGATAGTCAAATGCTGATGGTCGCTACATGAAGGTTTAGAGATTCCGTTCTCTTTGCACTGCGAACAGATAAAAAAATTAATAACTACCTTTCATTTTAGAAAAGTAAAAGTATTACAAAACTCACAAAAATAACAAGGAATATCTCCGAAATCGTTCACTAAAAACA
Organism: Tenodera sinensis; assembly: GCA_030765045.1. Classification (NCBI taxonomy): domain Eukaryota; kingdom Metazoa; phylum Arthropoda; class Insecta; order Mantodea; family Mantidae; genus Tenodera; species Tenodera sinensis. Next base: position 118,945,477 of record CM060963.1, on the reverse strand, counting down.
CACCAAAAAAAAAAAAAAAAAAAAAAAAAAAACCACACACATACACAAAATAAAAAATACAGTGCACTTGAACATAACTTGTGTGTTTTAACGAGATCTACTTTTTCGTATAATATGATTTGGTCTTTCTCTTACTGTTTACCATTTATGCAGAAGTCATTGAGAGTAAGCGGGAATACATGAACTACAGCCAGAAAATTCATAATATACATTTCATTTTCCACAAAAATTTCTCAAACATATGGCGTTTTAGTCAAAATCGTTAGACACATTTTCGAGAAAATCAAAATTTTCGATAAATTTTCCATGTAAAGGGCATTTTAGGATGGAGGAATTTCCTTCAAAATATTCGCGTCGCATTCTTGAAAGACATTAAACATAAATACCAACCATGGTTTTCAACCTAGTTTTCCTTTTTGAGTGCTGTTCACACACACGCGGAGCTTTTTCTACAGATGCCATTTCTTTTTGGAATTAGGGGGTCTTAAAACATGTATTTCCGGTGAAATTTCAACACCGAATTTTTGAGTGGAATACAATACTTCCTGTACTTACTATACCTAGCAGAGAAAGTAATTATAGTTGCTTTATCTCGCTGTAATATTCCAATTGTTTTATAGACCGCGCTTATTATGTCATTTTATTACAATGAATTTGTCTAAAAATAGTCCGCTGTTACCAAACATGAATTTATTTATTTTTTGCTGGGATTTATCGCTTTAGAAGTATGGATTTTCCTACCAAAAACCTTAGGTAGAGAAGATGCTCGTGTATGATGCTTTGACATCCAGAAATACGTGCTTTGAAGATCCTTGAATCAGAAGAAATCATTAAAAAATTTGTATGTGTGTGTCTGTCTGTGAAAAGCTAACCCCAAAACGATATCTTCGATAAATGGGAAACTTGGTTTATATTCAGTATCTTCCGAGGATAGAACACAAAGATATTCAAGAAAATCCTCCAACCCAAGTTATCCCTTACAAGAAATATTTTTTATTTCTTTTAAAAATATTATACATTTAAGATATTTATATAACAAATAAAATGTATATTTTTTATTTTGTAGGAATAGCCCCTGAAGTTCCCTTCATTCGGAAGAAATTTAATAGATGTAACTTTTATGCGATTGGTAAACATATGAGATAGACAAAAACACAAATGTAGATCTCTTTAAACACATTTATTGCAAATAAATTTTTGTGGCATAGCCATTTCTGAGATATACTTTATTGTTTTGATTTTTAATGCTTTGCCATTTATAAAGTGCTGGCGCTATTCTTTTTTCTTGAATGTCATGAAAAGAGCACGAAGCATATACGTATAGCGTTGTTTTTGGGCATCTGCATCACCTTTGCTTCCTCTGTCTTCATTGGACCTTCAACAACTGCATAATGAAACGACTTCCATCAATGTGAAGTAGGTAGATAGAAAAGTAAGCTTTCATAGGAATAGTCTGTGGCAGCTGAATAAAAGAAGCTGTAGTAGGTAAAGAAAGGCACTCACTGGATGTACACATCAAATCTGTTTTCAAATAAAAGCTCATTTTATTCGGTGGAATTCAAAACTTACGTTTACAATAAAGTCCTGATATTAAACTATTGAATTGAATGCTACATTTCCTTAGCTTTATTCAGTGGCAGGGAAATAATCAAGTAAATGCCATATTGATATTTGTTATTATTTATTTTGTGTTGCTTATCTGGCTACATCATGTTTGGGAAGCTTTGCTTCAGTGTTTTCTTGGAGATTTAAAACAAGTTGTTATTGGTTAAGGATGATGATGGTACAGAGGAAGGACGAAGGCTACAGCATGACCATCTGCCCCAGCTCACACCTGCCCTCAAACCGCTCCCTCGGAATGCGAGAGGTACAGATAATAGACGGGCAGGTGATGCCAATGGGGCCCTGATACATGGTGGTACCGGAAATATCACCCTTAGGTAAATGTCTAGAGCACACAAGTTTGTACCATCTTCCTTCAGTTAGGTATATGCAACTGCACAAGCTTTAATCACAGCCATTGCGAATCTCCTGGCTTACGAATACTTTGCTGCTACTAATTGTACTGCCCTACTGAAATCACCTGGTTATTTTCTAAAGATTTATGTATAAGATTTTATTAAAGAAAGTACATTTTGTTGTTTTTTTTTTTAACATTATTGTTTTTTAATTTTGAGTACTGTGTTAGAACCACGTTCATAAAAATTGCAACTGATTCTAAATATGTTTTGAAAATAGAGGTGTCTGCCTTTAATAGGAACAAGGTGAATGACGTTGGATCTGCGCGAGTACGTCATGCAAATTGATGGTGTGTGTAACGTCTCTATTTCCTATTTTAAATAAACAAGATAATGCTTATAATGCGAGCGGGCATTACCTTACTTAATCCCGTGATGTTTACTACAGGGAAGTCGGAGAGGTACTAACCTGTCAGTCCAATGATCTTATACAAATGAACTCGACCATAAACCACTGCGCACTTCAAGCCATTCGTCACGTCTAAAAATACCTTTGTTCCTATGATGTTCTATATTTTTAATTTTCTGTTATAATTTTTATTTATTTCGCTCAACTTACACGTCATATCGTAGTGGTAGATTTCTTGTTGATTTACCCGAGTCAGTGGTATGTCAAACAGACAACCTTGCTTTTCAACGCACTCACCATCCTATACCACAGGGCTGTGCACTGGTACATACTGAGTGCAGCCTGCTCACGGCCTTGCACTCATAGCTGTTTGTTTAGAAAGTAAACAAAATGAAAGTCCCTTTAGGTATTTCGCGAGTTGCCCAGGCCTGGTATTCCATATTCTGTTGCTCAGTGTGCGGAATGTGGACCTAGTTACTTCTATTTATTGTGTATATTGGTGGAGCTTAAGGTCATATTACTGAAAATCCAATCCAATATTTACCTAACAACCTATGGAACTCGATAAATTAAAAATTATTTCGTTGCTTAACGACGCTGTCAGTTACGAGGATCATATCAGCGCCGCCAGTGTGTCGGAATTTCGTCTCGCAGGAGTTCTTTTACATGCCAGTAAATCTACTGACGTGGAGCTGTCGTTTTTAAGCACACTTAAAAATCATCGGTCTGGACCGGATTTGAACATGAAACCTTGGGATCAGTAGGCCAGCGCCTAAACAACAGAGCCACCCAGACCGACCAACATAAGGCAGAAGTGTTGCAGTCGATCCAAAAGATGAATATAAGGACCATAAAAAAATAGACTTTCTAGAATAAAACACATGTGATATCATACAGACCCATTACACTGGTCAATAGGAAAATTGCGACACGAGTAGTGTATACACGTTTAAATTAATTAATTAATTATGACGAAAGTTTTACGGAAATTGCCAGTTGCTTCTTATTTTTATAGTATGGCACATTACTGATGGCAGGAAGTTGTAACTAGATAAGAATGTAGAGGGATATAGAGGATGAATAAAACAACTTAAAGGATGAACTGCTCTTATTTTAGGTATGTTATTGTGAGAAAAGCACTAATAGTTATGCTTGTTTATAAACAGACAAGGCCAACATTCATTTACAATCGATATCTTCAGTGGATGAGAAATGTTTCAGAGTGCAGATGTGATTTACTAGCAACTTCACCAAGTTGAGATATTTGAACATATTTCAAACGACGTTGACAAAGAGGCATGGATTTCTTTCAGATAAGTCATAAACAATTTTATGGGAAGCAAACGACCTGGTAACTATGAGGACCTTGTTACAAATTTGCTGCCATCTTATCACAAAATGGAATGCAACATGTCCCTTAAATTGCACTTGTTACACTTCCATCTGAATTGTTTTCATGAAAGTTGTTGGGAAGTAGGCAATGAACATGGTGAATGTTTCCACCAACAAACACCATTAATGGAAGACATTACCAGGGAAAGTGGAGTGCAAGAATGCCTGCTCACTACTGCTGGACAGTCGTCAGGGATACTCTTCAACCTAACTACAAGAAAGAAGCGAAGAGAAACATATTTAGTGAAGATAAGCGATCATGAAGACATCAAGTCAGATTTTCATAGGAAAAATTACTACCGTACTTTTCCTTAATATTATTCTGAAACCAGAACCAATCTAGCATTCTTGTTGTCCTACTTGTGTTCAGCATAGTGTAATCATTTAAAAAAGTGAAGTTTCATTACTGTCGCAAACAAAAAGTAAAAATTTGTTGTCCAGTGTTACTCTCATTGCCCGTTTACAAACTCGCAGCATCCCGTGTGTATTATAGGATTCATTCAAAGTTGGGTCTTCTATACATGTTATGTTATTCACTCTAAATTTTGCCTAGAAGTGCTATCAAATTAAACAGGTAGTACCTACTTGGTTACATAGAACATGCAAAAATAACGTCTACACATGCATAAGAAGCACGGAGTAAGTTTAACAGTCATAGGAAAACAGGAAAGAAAACAAATTCGGAACCTTGCAAGCATTTACATCAGATGCATGCTAAATTTGAAGTACACAGCATGCAATATTTCGGAAATGGCTAATGCTAAAAAAGAAAACACACACACAACAATTGTATATTTTAATGGTCTCTACATTGTATCTTAAAAAGTCTTTGTCCGCTTCATTATTTATTCATTATACATAAGGAAAAAGATTTGAAAGGCTGTTACACTAATCTAAATATGCAATTTATATCTTGTAAATGTCTTATACGTATGACATTTTTATGAAAAGCGCCGTAAATTTTTATGAAATGAAAATTAATAAAACACTTTCCCAGTAAAGGGTAGTTTGGGGAGGGAATTTTTTTGAAAATCTTCTCCTGCCATGTTTAAACAGCGTCTAACTTAAACTTGAAGAGTGCTACTGTTAATGCATGTACAGAGACCTTTATCCTTAAAATGTTTTTTGTTCAGTGTACCTGAAAACAAGTATTTCCGGTGAAAGTAAAAACAAAAAACATTTAAGAGAAGATATATTGTGTACGAGTCATTACGTACATATGTATGTTCATATGCATACACACATGTGTGTATTATTTATACGTACAGGCTGTCCCAAAAACACCGACAACGCTTCGTATGTTGTACGAGACGGCAACCTGACCAGCTTTCAAACAGGAACCGTTATTCGGAAAGAGCTATAATTATACCATTTATATGAATTTCTGTAATAGTTGCTGAAGTTTTACTAAATTCTCTAAAACAAAACAGTAAACAAATACAAGCATTTAATTTGTACTTCGTTAATATACAGAGCTTATGTCAAATACTTAGTATTGTTGCAGATTATTTGTCTCGTGTTGGCAGTGAATTTTTTTCTAGATTCAGTTCCACTTTGATGCACCATGCAACATATTTGGCAACGTGCAATTTGTTCTTTTTCCCTTTTCCTCCCGTTGTACGCTATTTCTCGTATTTAATGATGCAGGCATATAACAAGCTCAAATAAAGCCTTTGCTTTGATTAAAACTAGATAAACCAATTGACCATTGAATGTTTATAGTAGGAAGCGTGTAACTAAGGCAACAACCAATAACAAAGACTGTTCTACCGTGATGTGATTGCAATGTTGCCAACAGCGCAAGGTATCAAATGAATGCTGCAATCGTTTTGAATTCGTGCCGTTTATTGACGTAAAGCGAAAATTCGAGTTAGTGCTTGCCAGAATGGAGCACCCGCACGATTAATAATGGCACAAATGAGCTTAGTAGTACATACATAAATCGAACCACAAACTAATTTGCATTGTATACCTAGGTATGATAAGCGGTTTGAAAAACTGTGGGCCACAGCAGTATGAAACTGGACAAGTTGAGCAAGCCAATCAACTGTAAGTACAATTTATGTTTGTTTACGAAGGTTTAGTTCAGTTATTTGCAACAGACTAATACAAGCGTTTGAGTTGATGCATGGTACAAACTGATACAAATGGTAAAGCCGATATGCTTCTCTTGAACCAATTTTAATTGTATCTTTAATAATGCAGGGTTTCCTTTAATTTCAAGGAAGAAATAATTTTATTTTTGAGCTTTATTGGGTCGAAGTAATACATTAGTATGAGATAATTTGAGACCTTGTGTGTAGTTAGGGTTACCAGACTATTTTATGGAAATGTAGAACACAACGGTAAAATATCTGAAGTGTTGCCTCATATGACTTTCTCTACTCTTGTACTAACTATTCTTATTCTTCTATCTTTTCCATGTTAGTTGAAATAAATATTTGCAGAAATATTGGTATTGCTTATTTCCTTGTGCAAGGGGAATACGGGAATACAGTAGGCTTTAAGCGATGGTCAAATCTTTTAAAAGCTTTGAAATTCCGTAAGTACTGCAAAACTTACACAAATAACAAGGAATATCTTCGAAATGCTTCGCTCCAAAAATGCATTTGAATATAAATTGTTTATTTTAACGAGATCTACATTTGTTATACAGTAAGACTTGACCTAGGTATCTCTTACGATTTATTAGTTATGCAAAAGCTATCAAGAGTAAACAGGACTGCATAGGCTATACATATATACGTTTCATTTGCCATAAACTATCTTAAACATATGGCACTTTAATCAAAATCGCTAGCCATTTTTGAGAAAAACAACATTTTCAAGGCAGGAAAAGGGGACATTTTTCTGCGCACAACAATAACTTGAAAGAATATTTATGTTCCCTAGAAAAGGCCTTGACTGAATTCTAAAATGTCATTTCAGCTGCCTGTGTTTTAATTTTATCTCTCTTGGCAGTCCATGCTTCATTTGCATTCTGTATTACTGGTACTGCCACAGCTAAGTAGCACCTTGGTTATGTTTCTTGTTTTTACTTTTAAAGGTTGCTTTAATTATTCCATGAACTATTTCAACTGATTGATTGTAAATTAAACCTCAACCTACTAGTCGGTCTGGGTGGCTCAGTTGGTTAGACGCTGGCCTAGTGATCCCAAGGTCGCGGGTTCAAATCCGGCCCAGACCGATGGTTTTTAAGTGTGCTTAAAAACCACAGCTCCATGTCAGTAGATTTACTGGCATGTTAAAGAACTCCTGCGGGACAAAATTCCGGCACACCGGCGACGCTGATGTGATCCTGGCAATTGACAGCGTCGTTAAAGAACAAAATAATTTTTTTTTCTCAACCTGCTAAAGCGTGACACTCATTCCTCGAATGCTGTATTCTTGGATTTCGTATTGGAATGTCTTTCTTGGAATGGCGTTACTTTTGTTTTAGGGGCTCTAATGACCTAGCTGTCGACGGGCCCTTAAACCCTAACCACTAACTCACTCACTTACTTTTGTTTTATTCTTAGACATCTTAATATTATATATCGTACATTTTGCTTAGCTGATATATTTGCCTTCTGAAACCTGCGCTCCTTGTAAATAAAACTGTATCATACTGTGACGCCGGTCACGGTGCATGAGAGAGAGAGAGAGAGAGAGAGAGAGAGAGAGAGAGAGAGAGAGAGAGAGAGAGAGAGAGAGGTAAAAGGGACAGTGAGTCAAGGCTACAAAAAGAAAACACTTGAATTGTAATATCATGACAGACTGTCGACTGTGTTAACGTCATTAGAAGAGAACTGTGTTTTTGTGCAAAGGTTTAGAAGAAAAATAAAGTGATAAAAAAGAATTGGACGGAACATTTTGTCGTTTTGTCACATTACTATATTTGAATTAAAATGGAGAACGTTAATGGAATTTAACGCACTGCAAAAATCTGTACAACTTGAAACAACAATATTGCATTGTAGTCTCCACTATTGGTGGGATGACTTTTTCGTGATATATCCAGAAGTGATCAGATCACCACATACTCATCAAATGTGTCTTGCTTCAAAATCTCATTTTAAAACCACTGATGTAAGGAAGCCAAGGCAATAATTCGCATTTTGATGAAAAAATCACATGCTTAGTTAGCTACAAAGTGCTGAAACTACAAAACCTCTATAAGAACTCATAATCTCTCTCCAGGAGGTGCCATCTTGGTCATGTTACTGAATCTTGGCACACTTGTTTTACTAAGGTCCAGGAATGTGTTTAGTTTACGCCTACAAAATTAACTCCCAGGTATTCCAAGTGATTGCGTCATTAGTTTCCCTCGTAGAGAACGACCCATCCTACTGGCTACCAAGTTATTATGAAAGCAACACTGTTCCACTGGTCCACCTTACCAAATTGCCACTAATTACACTACTCAGCTCGGAAGCAGGTTTATCAATTCAACACACTCGTTTTTGATACATTCATCCATCTGAGAGTAAGGGCAGCCGTGAACTTTTGCATCTGATGGATCATACTCTGATGAATGTCAAGGAAAGTTCGTGGAGTCCTAAAACATTCTTAAACTTAATACCGAAATTTAAAATACGCTTGGAATTCATGATTTTCCCACATTAGGCTACCATTAAATTTAGTGGTATATGCCTTTCTTCTTCTAATTACCTCCCCGTAAGGAGAACTTAAAAGCCTGTGCCTAGGGTCAAATGTCTGCTGTAGAGCAGATGGACGGGACATAGTGAAGACCTGGAAGCGGGGGTCAGCCCAGCACCAAGTATGAGAGTGAGGAAGAGGATGGTATGAAGCGGATGATTGGAAAGGTGATGATAGAGAACTTGGTGGAAGTGATGGGGGAAACCGGACAAGCCAGAGAAACCCCTCACAGACGCCGTTTCGTGGGTCCCTGAGATCCCTTGGTGATAGGCGAACGGTCTAACTACTCAGTCACGGCGCCGCCACTACATGTTTTTCCTGAGAGCCCTTTAAAATATATATGGTGTTCCAAACATAATAAGGCTCAAACCTTCACTGTAACTTCAAAATGCAATAGTAGCAAACGAAAACGTTCTTTTCTTCTCATAAAGAAAATAAGTGTAGGATCCTTTGTCAACCTGTCATGGTACAACAGTGCAAATGAAACTGTAAAGTCAGTTTCCAAAATGGCAGTCAAGAATAACGGCATATCAGCAGTAGGGTCGTCCCTGGCGATGGCATTGGTAACTATCCATCACTTTAAAATGTGGCGGAGGAAGAGGTGGAGCAGCCTAGTTTTTCCTAAGCCATACATTTACGAAGCACATTTTCTTATTTTTTTCTACTGCTTGCTCATACATAGAAAATATTTATCACAACCGCAAATTTGATATTGAGATTTCACCAAAAATACATACATTATTTAAGTTCTCATCTTCCAAGGATGCTAGACTATCAAGAGAATTCCTTCGCATCAACCTATCAAGTTCTGACGATTTAGATTACAACAGTAGTGCAAGATATATGGCTAATAATACTGTTTGTTTTTATTTTGTAAAAGGCATTTTAGATTTTAAGAGATACATAATTTAACAATACATTAAGAGAGAGAAACATGCTCATATATGTTTAACTTAGTATTATAAAATATTACATTAAGTCTGGCAACCAAATTGCTAAGAGAGAAATTATGCAGAAAAAACGATGTACGTGATTGCTTTTATGATTGCAATATTTTTAATTTTTTTCATTTCTAATGTTCAGAAAATTATTTTATTGATACATACCTGAGAGGAATTTGTTTATATACCTCACAATCACCGATATGCTTTCTGGTTCAAATTGACGTAGAAATAAACATGAAGTGGTAAAAACTGAGGGTTAATGACTTGCGTAAGAACATTAAAAATTCCTGATTTCGAGATCTTTTTTTGCCCGTCAAATCAGAACCCTGTTCACCTAAAGATATCTTCAATAATAAATTTAGATATATAAAAACAATACATTTTCTCTCCTTTAGTTTGAATGCTTCTTTTGTTTTTTAGGATGAATATTTTCTGAAGTCACATTATCTGTATCGTTTGGAGAAGCTCAATTCAATCACCGAAAAATGTAATGTCGATATTTTATGATGTGCTTTTCTTTCTCTTGATTTAACAAAACTTACAACACAATTTCACTCTTGTGAATTATCGCCTTCATTTCGTCCATTTCACTCATCTTGGCAGTTTAAGGAGCGTCTAATGCTTAAAAGGAGGCTAATTTTTACGTTACAGAAATCAGCTGCACCGTGTTTCAATGTACTTCAACTTTAATGCGCTTCCTGATAAGGTGCAAGAACCTATTATGTTATAACTAAGATCTCACTACCACAATGTTAATATCTTATGTAGTCAACCAATTTAATTTGGAGGAAAGTGTGTTGGGTGAAGTTACGTTTAAAGTAAATTGCTCTCCTCATTGAAGTTACATCCCTGATAAGCCACTCGCTCTCTCAGTGGCCTACATTTGGGAACAATGAATTTATGAAGATATCCTTTCTGTTTGATTGGATTGACCCTGTGCATACTCTCGTGTCTTCAAGGCCCAGGCCCCCTTGTCACGTGAGAGGATGTCGGGCATGTTTTGTTGGAGTTAACGAGTTGCAATTACCAAGTTGTGCGATGCCAACTTGGTGACGCATTCCCCAAAAAGGTTTCTTACAATGGCGCGCTGAATATAGAACAGCAATAAGCAGCACTTAATGTGAGCATCACGTGCATTCCCACGGAACCACAGATTTTCTTTGATATGCTTCTAGCATAACATAGTTTGTTATTTTTATGTAGAGGTGTCGTACTGAGTTTTTACTCCGTAATTTGATGACCAACTTCCTCCCATGCGCTCTTAATACTTAAAAACCCCTTTATGACTATTTATTTCGGTTTATTTGTTGCATTTAACACTTCCATTGAGGCTCCTTTTCCTGATCTTCACAATCCAACTGCGGAATTAATATCTGTGCACCGCATGCTAACCTCCAGATTTTTTGCAATTATTACGGCCCGGAATGTTATGCACTAAACGCTGATTCTAAAAATATGCTCTAAAAACCTAAAAAGCATTTTCAAAAAATCAGAAGAAAACACAAGAAAACATCTAGCTTATAGAGCTATGTGTATTGGAACTCTCAAATTTGCAGCTAAACATCATATTTAAACACCTCGGTGTTGTGGTACACAGCAACTATCTTTAGATTGCGCATCACATAGCTTTGCCTATTATACTTCACTAACGTGATGTATTATGAAAAGTAACGCTCTATGCCTCTCCTATTCTCTTTCACTCAATTTTTCTGAGTTCTGCATCCGTCTTCGAAGAATCACAGCCGCTGTGACTGCAATATCATTTTCTTAAATAAATCTTCTTCTGAATTTCTTACTTATTAAACACTCAGGAATATGTACATCAAGTAGCAGTGTTCTCAAAATACTGTTGCACGTGTTTTACTTCTCTTATATACTTTTCATCCACAAAATTCTAACGAGTTATGTCAACGCTTATTTACGTTTTTATTTTTTTCTTTCTTCACGCTTTTGCTTTCGTGATGTTTATTCCCATTTACTTCTTACAGAATTTTTATAAAACTTCAAAAATTTAACATCAAAAAATATTCATGGAAGAGTCCTCAAAACATTTTATAATCAAAATCAAATTGTGGTTCCCTTGTAGTTTTGTTTAAACGGACATACAGAAATATGTACAAGTGTCGTGTTAAATTTAAAAGTTTTATTTCCTCATAGTCCAGCTTTCTTACATTTTTCAATAAAATGTTCCCTGTTATGCTTTTTTATGTTTCTGTTAGTATTTTTAGCACAGTTTCTTTGATTGTGGTCAGCTACAACCAAGGAGTGATACATAAAACTAGAGCTTCATATTTCCAAATTTTCATCCAGTAGAACATTCCATATGAGGCACGATTTAAATGTTAACTTTCTCTACTGCGTATAGTAAGTAGAAAAAAGTGCGCGCGCATGTGTCTTTGAACAACATAACTCAAAACCGAAAAGTCGGTTAAGAACCAAATTTGGTATGTAAGTTTAATATCATTCAAGGATGCGACACGAAGATTTTTAAGAACATTTCTCCACCTTAAACTACGCTTTACACGGAAAATTATTTGAATAGTTTGAATTTCTCAAAAATGGCTCTAACGGTTTTGGCTACAATATTTTATGTCAAATTAAATGTATACTTTGAATTTTCTGTCTATAGCCCACGTAGTCCTGTTTTCTCTTGATGACTTTTGCATAACTGATACACCGTAAGAGATCGACCAAATCTTACTATACAAAAATGTAGATCTTGTTAAAACACACAGTTTATGTCCAAATACATTTATTTATCGAGTGAACCATTTCGGAGATATTCCTTGTTGTTTGCTTGAGTTTTGCAATACTTTAAACAATTCTCAAATGAAAGGTTGTTATTCACTGTTTTATCTTTTAGCCATGCAAAGTGAACGGAGTTTCAAAGCTTTAAAAGATTTGATTATCACTTAAAGCCTAATGTATTTCTGTATTCCCTTTGCACATACAAGCAAATCAACAATAAGATAATTTCTGCAAATGTGTATCTCAACTAATATGAAAACAGAGGAATAAGAGCTTGTAAGAATAGTTAGTACAAAAGTAGAGAAAGCTATGTGAGTGCAATACATCAGATTTTTGAAGCGTTTTCTTAGAACCATAGTATAAAATTAAATTTCCATGGTAATTATGTTGAAAAATATCTGTGACGAAAACACCAGCTAAACTGGTTGAAATTTATAGAAATTAGTAGGACACGGCAAATTTTAAATTGGTTATTCTAAAGTGTATGAAGATTTTTCTATAACAATTTAGAAAAAAAAATCATTTTCCTATAATTTTGTTGAAAATTCACTAGTGAGTACTGTTAAATACAGGTATAAATTTGGTAGTTATTGTAGCATTGATTTATAATGCTGTCTCCCTAGCTCCTTCACTTTTCTCTCCCACTCCCTGACTCCCTGACTCTTCACTCTCTTTTAGGCACCTTACTACGTTACAACCCTAAGCACAAATAACGTGTGCGTTTACAATGGAATATTGTCGGAGTACTTAGGAATTCTAGCCCTAAATCACTTATACTTTCTCCACCCCTAAGTGTCTAAGAAAGTATTACATTCAATTAAAAATGCCCTTTCGAGATTTCAATCGAACTGTTTGAAAATACGTTGAATTGAAAAGTAAAGGGAAAGAAAGCATTTTAGAACATACTTTATATTGCATTTATAAAACTTTCTGCACCCACTTCTGCAAACAATTCTTACAAAGACGCACCTGTGCTTCTATCTGCTTCAAGTTAATCGAGATAAACATTTACAGCACATTTCGTTGTAGTTGCAAAAGAGAATACAGAAGACTTAAGCGACAATGAAATATTTAAAAAAGGGGTTGTTGGTGTGTGATGTTTTGGACACGATAAAAGAACGAATGGCCACCTGCTCGGTTCATCGCAATAATAAGGAAAATATTTAATACAAAAACATATTTGAATAATGACGTTACTTAACGAGATTTACAGTGTTTGAGTAATTAGTTTCAAGTTCTTTCAGTTTACAGGTTATACACAATGCAATCAAAATGAAGAGGACTTCACAGATCATTGGCAGAAAAAAATCTAAATTTTATTTATCATTCGAATATGTTAAGCAAGTATTTTAATCAAAACACCTGAGTTAGTTTTGAGAAAATGAAAAGTTACATTTTTCATGTAAAGAATAACTTGTTTACTTGACTATTCCACTCATGCGTGACGGTTGGAATCAACCAATCAAGTTCATAACAATTTCAAATGACAGCCTTCAGTCGCGAAAAAAATCATATTTCACCATCACCTCCTCTGAATCTTAATTATCTTCTCCTCTGCTTTACTTGTTTTATGATCAGGCTAGATAATCTAGCTACACTGTCCTATAGATGCGCAACAGCTGACGTAATTTGGTGCAACAGCGCCGCTATTGAATTTCAAACATGGCTGACTCTCCCTTCGGTGAACCAGCTCATGCTGAAATACAAGATGAAATAATTCGAAGAGGAAACCTAATAACACATAATACATCAGGAAATGTCTTTGGAATCAGTTTGAGAAATTTTGTATTGAATGGAATTAGAAATTAACAGCAGATACTCCAACTTCTGACATTGCCAACATGTTAAAAAATTGGAACATCAATATTATAATATTGTAGGCCGTGGCAATGGACACAGATGTATTTGTGCTACATGTTTCTTTTAAGAGGTTACTAATTACAATACAGCATTTAAATAACATTTCATATCAGCCTTTAGTTCGTGAAATAGTCTTAATAAATACAACTCGTGATAGTCAAATTCTCTAGATATATTTACAGTCACTCGTGGCATTACTTGTGAAAATCTTCATGTCATATCGTTGGTATACGATGAATTTAAATATTAAATTTATTTCTTTTTCAGTTATGCTATTCACACACGCGTGCGCACACACACTCACGCACATGAGCGCTTTTGTTTTGTATTTTCTGGTGAAATATCCATATGAATTTTTTGGTGGAATGCAGTATTTGCGCTTTTTATTACAGGTAAGCAGAAGAAATAGTAAAAAGAAGAGACAGAGGGAGAGAAGGAGATACAGTAGTGCACATAAATTAAAAGTTGGATAGTTCACTATTCAAACATGCGAGGTAAAGATCTAAAAAGTTCCTTCGTTTTAAAGAACGCTATACATTGAACATGTTGCGTTTATTGTTTATTCTACCAACAATTACTGTTTTGATTTAAGTTACTTTTCTGGTTTAGGAAATTTTATGAACGAATAAACCATGACTTAAATTTTTCTTTGAATATCGTTAACTCTTATTATTTTGCCGTTTAATATTCCATAATTGGGATACCTTAAGGGCAGAAAAAACTTTACTGCAGTGGTTACCTGTATCTCTCGTTTATACCGAATAACTCCGATAAATCCTAAGCTGTTCTATATATGTTGGTTGAATCTGTTTGATTCCTTTTTTCCGGTGCATCATCTGGTTAATAACCTACTTGTGATTTACAACTGAGTTTTGTTTTCACATCAGAGGCATAACAAAGACTGTATTGCCCAATTTGAGCTAATTATTAGATAATGGAGAGTTATGTAAAATGATTACAATCATCATGTTATATGAATAGTAAAATGTACAGGAATATCTGCGAACTTAGAACAAGCCAGTTATTGTTGCACATTGTATTTTTGTGTGTAAATTTTCTAAAGGCTGTCCTGTAGAAAATGAAGCGGATGCTTCCAGAATATAAATAGCTTCTGAATGACAAATAACGCACGCTACGGTTAATGGATATTGACTAATACCTTCCTAGTTGTGCTGCATCTTTTGTTGGTCAGTTCATACTACGTTTTTGTAGGGCATGTCCATCAAAGTCATTACATAATGAGGGAAATTAACCTCCGTGACCTCAGTGAACTAATACTAAGTGGCGTGAGAAAGCTCAGCCTGGGTAGGTTGAGTAGATGTCTACTCTCGGGCGGCACGGCTTTCATCTACACTTCGGGCTTAAATAGTGTCATGTGCGAGTTTTCGATTACCGGCGCTGATGAACTCTCTCTCGTACAGACTCATGCACTTCCAGCATGTAATCAAGTGTTTCCAACCTTTGTGACCCATATAAGCCCCTTTCAAAATCACTTTGTATTGGGAAACCCCTCAGGCACACCTTACTTTTTCTTCTTTCTTTTTCATTTCTTTTTGGAAAGGGGGAGATAGTCAAAGATCTGGAGAAGGGAATGACTGAAGTGTAATCAGACATGATGTAATTCATAGCAGGCGCAAAATTCAACTTCGCAAATTTCCTTTCAGAATGTAATTTTTATTTTTCATTTTTTATGCTGACTTCTATTTTTAGAGAACGGGCGTCATGAATGGGGAGCAGTAGTGGAGGGTGGGATTGTTGGTAGGCTCTGTTGGTCAGACGCTGACCTACTAATCCCAAGGACGCGGGTGTAAACCCGACCTAGACTAACGGTTTTAAGTGTGCAAGTGTAAAAGAACTTCTGCAGGACAGAATTTCGGCACGCCAGCGGCGCTGGTATTACCCTGGCAATAGACAGCATCGTCTACAAAGAAAATACTCGTATTTATTTAATTATATATAATTTATTTAATTATATATTTATTAATTTAATGAATTTATTTATTTGTGGAGCGTGGGAGGTGTTTAGTGCCCCGAGTCGCTCCCGGCCGGAGAATTCGGTCTAAACAACCTGGAAACGGAGTGGCGGGCAGTAAACTAGGAATGGGTACGGCCCAAAGCCTGGTAGTGCGGAAGATTTTATGAAATGAAGGTGCAAGTGATGAAAGGAAAGGTGATGATGGAGCAGTTGGTGTAACAAACCGCGGGTGGGGGATCGGAGAAAAATCACCCAGATGGTACTTCATACACCACGAATTATAGGCACCTAGGATCTAACCCGGACCACCTAGGCGAGAGGCGAGTGATCTCATCCACGACGCCGCCATTGACTATTTCTGAGATATTGTTTACTATTTGGTTTGAGTCTTCAAATATTTTTTTATTTTCGTGTGGTAGGTTGCTATTCGTGATCATGCACAGAATATGGCATTTAAAAATCGTCACATAGCTATCCGTTTAAAAAGTCTGACTATTCAGTTTACTCTGCTGTATCCTTTCCATACATACTAATTGGTAGAATAAGCTTTTGCAAGAATTGTTAGTAGAAGGGCTAATAGAAAAGGTCATGTGAACGCAACACACAAGACTTTTTCTGTGGCAGAAAGAATCCAGGGTATTTCCTTATACAGGCTGAGTCAGAATAACATCGAATAATTTAAGGCGTGATTCAGGGATTACAATTCAGTATTTTCTTATTTGGAGTGCATGTTCGTAAGCGTCTTGTTGTTGAACGAGAGGGCATTACATTTTTTGAAACACCGTGTCGGTTAGATGAAATTCTGCCAAACAGGTCACTCAGCATTCTTACTACATGGCAGATACTACAACAATCTTTGAAATACGATTAGCACAATATCTTCAATTTAAAAAAATACAACAATACGAAACTCTTTTAAATCTCCATTTTATTATACATATGGCACTCAATCCATGTGCCCTGAAGTAGGGAAATATTTTAAGCCATCTACAATAGTTACTGCCAAATTTTCCCCACCATTAGAAGGCTTCAAAAATTGTTAAAATAAGAAAAAAACAAGAACTGAACAAGTCCTTAAGTTTTTATAAATGATGTTCAAAATGGTGACCTTCGGCTTTGGAGCATAGTTGATAGCATTATAGTAATGTGTGCCGAGTTCTTTCTTTTCCATTTATGTATCTTATGACATGGACCCTTATAGGGTACCTTTTTATAGTGTCACCGCGCCCGCCGCATC
Organism: Tenodera sinensis; assembly: GCA_030765045.1. NCBI lineage: Eukaryota > Metazoa > Arthropoda > Insecta > Mantodea > Mantidae > Tenodera > Tenodera sinensis. Next base: position 118,928,316 of record CM060963.1, on the reverse strand, counting down.
TAATTGCCGACAACAGCAGTGTCACCCATCGCATTATTGTCGGCACTACCGCAAAGGAGCCGAAGGAAAGAGACAGAGCATGGGCGCATTGTTGGGGCGCTTGCCGAAAGAGAGAAAAGGATAGAGACTTCGAGAATCTTCTCTGCTTTGTATTTCACCGCAATAACTGAACTTTCCAGAATAGTGCCTGGGAGATATAAATAGCGGTAAAGTGCGACAGAAGGGGCAGTCAGACGTATGTGAAGCGTTGAGTAGTTGTGCCGACGGAGACGGACAGACGATGTGAAGAGTTGTGCCGACGGAGAAGGGACAGTTCTTTGTGTTACGAGTTCGGAGCCGTGCTGTTGGAGAATCGGAAAAGACTCTCTTGTTCTTGCAACGAGTGTACAAAGTTACTGTTTACGGAAATAAAAGTGTTTCTTTATCTCGACTACATCTGTCTTCTTTACTTTACACCCACCAACAAAGTCACAATATCATGTTATACATTGACTCATGACATGGTTCAATTGTGTATTCCACTGTATTGAACTGAATAAATTAAAAAAAAAAATACCTGGCATATCACGAATAAAGATCCTGGTGATCAGCTCCTCTTCACTACTCGTACGTCTCGTACACCTACGGCCTAAGTAAAGTGGGACATTTTTATACTAGGCTGTAAATCTGAAAGCACTTTCAGTAACCGGAGCACTTTAGCATATGCTGATAGCTGAGATTGATAACCGGAATCACAAAGTCATAAAGTGCTGTATAATATGCGAGGAAATCCTTTACCATTTAAGTAACGAAATGCAGGTTTTAGGTTAAAGTAATATAAACAATGTTCAAAACAGAATACAAGCGATACTCCATAATGCAAAGAAAACAAAGCATAAGCGATATTCCAGTGCCGAAGGGGGAACAAGAAATATGTTATGACAGAATTTCATCTAACCGCAGGTGACGTTTGAAAACATTTAATGCGCTTTAGCTCGATAATAAGAGGTTTACAGACATAACATTCCCGATAAGAAAATACCCAAATATAACCCCTGAATCACGCCTTGAAAGTATTCGGTCTTATTCTGACTCAACCTGTATTTATGTAAATGACACAAGATTCAACTTTTGTATGAGTCAAACAATAATGTATTGGTAAAATACGTGCCTAAATTAAAAAGTTCTAAAAAGTATAAATACTGCAAAATTGTCCAAAACAAAGGTACCAGATTCAAATAGCCACGAATGTGACTTGTGTGCATTCCATCTCGCAAATTATTACTCCCAATTTACTATATACAAGCTGTCACAGTATATCAGTTGTGAGCTAATCGATTGTTATTCCTAATTGCGTTTAGGCGCAACAAAAGATATCAAGCTGAGAAGATGCTACCAAAAATAGCCTTAGAGGAATACATCATAGAGATTTAGGTTACACCAACGGTGTCCAACCTTCTCTTTGGAGACGCTTACGTAATTAACTGCTATTCCCCACCTCCTCTTTCAGTCGGAGGGTGAATCAGCTCACAACCATAGTCAGTACGCAGTGACGGACATACACAGGCGATTTATGGCGGTTTCTAAGTCATAATTTGAATTTTCTGGGAATGTTCTCAGAAGACCTTTTCATTTTGCATAAACGGTAAAACAGAGAGGGATAAAAGATTACTAAATAAAAATTTGGATCTCGTTAAAACACACAATTTATATCAAATATTTCTTTTTGCTTTTGAGTGACCATTTCCGAGATATTCTTTATTATTCCTTTGAATTTGGCAATACTAAACCTTTCTCTAATAGGAGTATGTTATTCTTTTTTTTTTTTATCTCTGGGCCTTGGAAAGAGAACGGAATTTCAAATGCATCGCATAGCAACCAGCTCTTAAAACATTTCACTATTACTCAAAGCCTATTGTATTCCCATATGCCCCTTGCATCTACAAGAAGATTAGCAAGAAGACAATTTCTGAAAATGCTTATGTCGATTAAAATGTAGTGGATAGAGAAATACAGCCTCGTTAGGTCCGAGAAGATACTTGATGAAACAGCAACCCCAGGTGTGAAGGCCGCATAACTGGCCGGGAGGCCTCGGGGCGCTGACCACGTTCCACCTCCAGTACTGCACACCACTCATGACGCCTGTAGTGGGCAGAGGTGAGGGACGCAGCGTTCGGTAAACCTTGGTCCTTCATGGGCTGTTGCCCTTTTTTTCTTTTCTTTTAGATAGGGAAATGGGCATTTGCAAGAATAGTGTGTATTAGAATTGGGTGTAGGTCTACATATATTTGCAAACAGTTCCTCGAAATTGAACAATATTAAAAATCTATCGCAATATGTTATAGGACAATTACTTGGTGTGTTTTCTAAGGCTATGAACTTCGACTTTGTCACCAAGTATTGATATACTTTTAAGCAGTAGACTTAGCAGTGACTTAGTGGCACATTCAGCATAAAGTTGGAGGAGGTAAATCCAACCTCCTCTCTTTCGCAAACGTTGGACATTGGTGGGTTAGACCATAGAGCTAGAAAATTCATGTCTTGTAACAATGAAAAGAGTGTATTTTACTGAAACGTTTTGCTGGGAACATTGGCAAGGCAACAGCTCAAAAAGCAACTTCGGACACGAGTTTATGTGGAATGCAGAGAGAGATATTTATTTCGATATCGAAACATGCCTTTCTGAAATTAAGCCTACCAATTTGGCAACACGATTGTGCTCTATAACGCTAACGAGCTAATTAAAAGTTAAAATTCTGTTATTTCCTTCTCTCTTGTGCATTTTAAATGGAGCCAATTTCCCATTCCAAATTCGTCGTTTTAGAGGAATTAATGTTCCAGCAGAAAATGAAATTATGATTAATTTATCGCTTACTGCACACTTAAAATACTCTCACGTGACGTGAAAAGCTCCGTAAGTGGGTTAGAAGAGTAGATAATTTGATATTTTAACCTGCGCATAAGCTCACACGCGATTGATAAAATGGCTATTTGCTTTGGTGGATAGAGTGTCGTCACTCTTTTGATTATTAAAGTACGAATAATGTTATATTTAATTGTATCCATGCTAATTAAAGAAATATATTTCATAGATATTACTGTAATATTTACCCACATTTTCTATTGTTGTTGTTATTATTATTATTATTATTATTATTATTATTATTATTATTATTATTATTATTATTATTATTATTATTATTATTATTATTATTATTCATTATCAACATTACCCTATTGATAAACGATGATTTAAAAATAGAAAAATTATTCTTAATGTTATACTAATTCTTAATATTAAATATAGTTTTGGCAACTAATGATAGGATTTTCTTCCCTTTGAAGTTTTAAATGTTTAAACTGCGTTGATGAGGAGTATATTCCACTTCGAGGTTCACAAGCACCTAGGAGACTTCAATAAAGTTTGGATTAACGAGCGAATATACTCATTCCAGTATAAATAAATATACCATGTGAATCATACGTTTGGATATTCTGTCGGAAACTTTCAAGTCTGCATTGCCCCTTCTCCCGAGCGGTGCTATTTTTAGTAGATAAAATCCGTGATATATTTCTGCATTTCTTTAGACAACTAGCACACTAATAATTAACTACTGAGTAGTGTAAAATAAACGTGGCTTGCATGAGAGCTTAAAACGTAATGGAATAATATATATAATACATATATAATAATAATAAATAATAATAATAATAATAATAATAATAATAATAATAATAATAATAATAATAATAATAATAATAATAATAATAATAATAATAGTAATAATAATAATAATAATAATAATAATAATAATAATAATAATAATAATAATAATAATATATACATATTATCCAGACCACTAATGAGGTAGTCAACGGTCGCAATTAGTGCTTTTGATCGTAATATTGGTATTTCAAACGCATTGCGATGAGATATAATAGTTATTCATATGATATTTATATATAAAAGTAGTATAAAATTAGATAATTATATTTAACCCTCTGTATTATATAATTTGCTTTAAGCTCGTTTTTATTTTAATTTTGTGCCGAAAACTGTGTTATTTGCAGTAATTTTAATTAGTTCTAATGAATCTTAAAACTCATATTTCACATAATATTTATACTGTGCATAGGGCAACTCTCTGTACGTGTGTTTTAAGTCCCATACGTAAAGAAATTACAATTAAACAAAATAAGTGAGACCTAGTTGACCCAAAAGCTCAGTCGTTAGAACACTTGTCTGCTGTCTGTGCAAGGGGTTCCGAGTTCGATTCCCAGCTGGGGTGGGAATTTTTCTCTAGCCAGGATTAATCCTAACCCTTCCCAAAGTGTGTAAAACCAAGGTTAAAGGAGTTAATACCATTGCCGAGAGGCAATATGTTCTGCAGGAGAGGTCGCTGATGACCCTCAAGTTAAGGGCGGGCTATAAATAGAACAATAAGAACAAAATAAAAAACTGAGACCTAGTACTAAAGTATTTCCATTCCTTATAGAGAACAGATGGTTGTATGTCGATAGAGTCAAGAGTGCACTGTAGAGTTCAAGACAAAATAACAACAGAAGGTAATGCTAGAGCTAGGCGAACTCGATTATCAGTTCGAAATTTGTATTTTATAGCACATGTTTCTATAATTCTATAATTATTTCGTGCCCTACCACTTCTGTAATAATATGAAACATTTGGGTATCATTTCTTGAACTTGGATGTCTTAACAGTATTGGGTAGTTTAATAGTTGTACATGCGTCTAGTTGATCGCATTCTATCTTCTTTCTATTCGTATAATTATTCTCTTGTTTTGACTGACTTTGACATATCACCACACACGTATGTATGATAGCAGCAGGGCAGTTTGAGTGATGTGTGCTAATTTGTATTGTACAACAAAAATGCTGAGAAACTCGTCCATCTATTAATATAAAGATATTAGGTTTTGGGCATGTATTTCAATTTGGAATATCGTGTGTCCTTTAAATCGTCTTTGTAGTGGATATTGAGCCTTCATCTACTTGGTACAGGGTAAGCACGGAGGGAAAACCTTGCGCACCGCAACCAATCAGAGCTATTGTGGCTACCACCGCCCAGAAGACAGGGATGTGCTACAGGATCGTGCGGAGAAGTCTAACAAGTGCTGAGGTCTCTTCATTCCGGCAACAGGCCCTGCCGAGCAGGCACCACACATCGCGGTTCTGGTGTCGCATAGGCGTCCCCCCCCCCCCCGCCTCCCCCTGCTTGAGGTAGGGCTCCATGGGTCTGAAGAGTGTCACACAGGCGTTCCCCTCCCCCTGCCGGAGCTAGGGCTCCGTGGGTCCAATGGGTGTCATCCAGCCCCGCCCCCCGTCGGATAGCGGCCACCCAAACGCCACCTAGCGCCGAGAAGAGTTGTTACCATGCGCAAGCATCTGCACCATCTATCCGCCACCGTCAACACCACTCACTTAAAATGACGGGAAGAAAACCGTGGCATGAAAGAATGCACCCAGCATTCGCCTAAGTGACATGGGGAAACCACGGAAAAACCCATGTCAGGGTGCGCGGCTACCGGGATTGAACACACGACCTCTCGAATGCGGGCCACAGACGTTACCATCACGCTCGGTAATTCAGAAATAACTAGAGGCGTGATTCACCTCGTATAATGATGAAAGTTCAAACATCACAACATTTTTTATAGAAAATTTACCATCAGAGTTATGAAAAAGAAAACTAATCAAAAGTGTGCGAAATTAAGAAAACACGAGTAAAATGTCCTTTTACGGCTGTAAGAGAAACATTATATACACACGAACATTAAAAATCTTCACACAAAGGGTAGTTCGGGATAACAACTACCTTTCTCACAATCTGTAATAGTTGTGTAGGTACGTTTTAAAATTCCAGAGAGTAAATAAATCAACGGATATATCTAATCTCTCTTAACACCATTCTTGAGTCGCGAAATTGCACACTGTGCTATAAAATGCAATATCTTTGGTGCAAGGCGAAAATGGCTGGTTATAAATGTGAACTGCAGTCTAGGGATACAAGTCTACCTCTTACTAGAGCTGTGTTAAAAGAAGTTTCCCTCTTATGCACGTTAAGGCATAAGCGCAAAGTTAACCTTAACGAGTTTTATAACAAAGATTTTAGAGCTTACCTGCGGAATATTTCTTCATATTAAAACCACATTTTTGTAACGTTCCTCGTACATGAGAATATGCGGTTTCTTGCGCATTTTAACGTGAGAAGTGCTCCCAAAACTTACTTATCGTACTCTTTCATTATTTCTATGTGCTTTATTCCAGTTGAGGCTTTTCATTTGAATATTTAAATAGTTAAAGTAGTATTGCTATTCACTGATGAATACGTTACCTACTGTAACGTTAGAAATGATTGGCCGTCAGTCATAAAGATTTATTATTATTGTTTCCAGTTCTCCCCTCTTGGTTTATGACTTAACGAGAAACCTCGTTCTACCAAAGGATGACTGAACCCTTTATTAGCTGGAGTCACCCAGCAGACGATGTCCTTTACCTCCGAGGACAGGATAACACGATCAACGAGGGGGCCTACAGCCCTTACCGTGGCTCTTAAGATATTTTGGATCATGGGAATATTTAACGAGTGAACCATTGAGTTACCTCGTAAGCTTATGAATATAGTTCTACAGAGATAACTTGAAAAACTGAATAGCTGCTTGCGTACAATTCACGTGTAAAGGAACGCTAGTCAGGAGATTTTTGAAGTTTACTTCTACTACGAATAATAATAATAATAATAATAATAATAATAATAATAATAATAATAATAATAATAATAATAATAATAATAATAATAATAATAATAATAATAATAATAATAATAATAATAATAATAATAATAATAATAATAATAATAATAATAATAATAATAATAATAATAATAATAATAATAATAATAATAATAATAATAATAATAATAATAATAATAATAATAATAATAATAATAATAATAATAATAATAATAATTTAATTTTAATCAAAATTCTACTTACTCTGGATAACTTTTGTATAACTGGTAAACTGTAAGAGTTAGAGCAAATCTTACCCTACAAAAATGTAGATCTTGTTCAAACACACAATTTACGTATGTCTAAATATATGTTTTGTAGAGTGAACCATTTCGGAGATATTGCTTGTTATCTGTGTGAGATTTCGAGAACTTATACTTCTGTCAAATGGAACATCGTTATTCATTTTTACCGTGCAATGGGAACGGAATTGGAAAGCTTTAAAAGATTTGGCTAACGCTCAAAGCCTACTGTATTCCTATATTCCCCTTGCATCTACACGGAAATAAGCAATAAGATAATTTCTGCGTTTACCTGTATTAACATGAAGAATAGAATAGAATAGAATAGAATAGAATAGAATAGAATAGAATAGAATAGAATAGAATAGAATAGAATAGAATAGAATAGAATAGAATAGAATAGAATAGAATAGAATAGAATAGAATAGAATAGAATAGAATAGAATAGAATAGAATAGAATAGAATAGAATAGAATAGAATAGAATAGAATAGAATAGAATAGAATAGAATAGAATAGAATAGAATAGAATAGAATAGAATAGAATAGAATAGAATAGAATAGAATAGAATAGAATAGAATAGAATAGAATAGAATAGAATAGAATAGAATAGAATAGAATAGAATAGAATAGAATAGAATAGAATAGAATAGAATAGAATAGAATAGAATAGAATAGAATAGAATAGAATAGAATAGAATAGAATAGAATAGAATAGAATAGAATAGAATAGAATAGAATAGAATAGAATAGAATAGAATAGAATAGAATAGAATAGAATAGAATAGAATAGAATAGAATAGAATAGAATAGAATAGAATAGAATAGAATAGAATAGAATAGAATAGAATAGAATAGAATAGAATAGAATAGAATAGAATAGAATAGAATAGAATAGAATAGAATAGAATAGAATAGAATAGAATAGAATAGAATAGAATAGAATAGAATAGAATAGAATAGAATAGTTAGTATAAGAGTAGATAGTCATGTGAGTGCAACACATCAGATCTTATTTATTTTTTATTTGAAACTGAATTTTAATGCTTTCTTGGATAAAGTGGTATAAACCCTGGAATTGAGATGTGGATCTATGTTTTTCAGTGAAATCACATAGCAAAATTCACTTCTAATAGGGTCTCACAAAGAGGGAGGTGTCATTTAAAATCAAGTAGGTAACTCAAGGATCTAGATTCTAATCTACTTGCAATGAATAAAGATATAAAGCTTCTGCGGTGCATAGAATCTTCTGTCAGAAACAAACCTTTTTCTCGAGACTAGTTACTATTGTTTTACAAGTTCCGCTAAAGTTTAGAAGAACTTATATCTAGAGCAGTTAATGAAGATATTTAGTTAAAACGAGGTCTTCCTTTACAGTTAGACGTTGAATCCTAGGCTTCGTCTGAGCTAACGTTCTAACTTGCCTTGTGAATAAGGCAATTCAAAGAGGTCCTGAGGATCTGTTTGAAAGAATCAAGTAGTCGACTTGTTACAGTGACGTAAACAACAGACCAAGGAGTCTGTAGCTACCCTTCTGGAAGAATTTGGCTTGTTTACTCCTAACTCCGGTAACAGCATTACTTCTGCACATTTCCTCTTTCTGCCTTCGTTTCGAGAGTTATCAAAATTCAGCGCCAAGTAGAGATGGGGATATTGCATCAGGGAGTATGTTCAAAAACACACGGGTCGGAAAGTCTCGAATGCGGCTCTGGAATCTCAACCTGCACACTATAGGTATAGCAAAACTTTAGAAACCATATCTGCATTAATCTCTCACTACGCTTAATTGGCTCCTTAACGTAAGAAATCGCAAACGATGATTGCATGTAAAAATACTTAACAATGTACCTTTTATACAGAAGCCAACAGAAAGTATGTTACAAAACTCTGATGTGTTGCACTCACATGAGTTTCTCTACTCTTGTACTAACCATTCTTACAAACTCTTATAGCTATATCTTCTTCGTGTTATTTGAGATAAATATATTTTCTACAAATTATCTTATTATTTCCTTGTAGGAGTAAGGGGAATATTAGAATACAGTAGGCTTTGAGCGATAGTCAAATCTTTTAAAACTTTGAGATTTCGTTCTCTTTGCATGTCCAGAGCTTCTATATTTATGGTATGGGTCAGCCGACCGGCATTATAGAAGGACGATAACAAAGAACGGATTTTGTGTAGGCATACCCAGAACACTTGTTTCACTTGTTTAACTCTCCTCCAACTATTACCATGACCAACTTCACAGTAGCATTTACTTTAAATATGTCAGATTAAAGTTACAGTTGGAAGTCGATTACAACAAAGTAGTAAATATAACACCTTGTCTAGACAGAGACAGGTTTGGTAAGTAGAAGACCTGGTAGTGGATTAAAACGTGCTCCTGGCTTGAACCGTTACATCATTTATCAAACAAGAGCCCAGGTTACGACATGAAAGGGCCTTCAGTATGCTGGTAATAATGTTATGCATTACTTTACATGTTATTCTAGAATCATGAGCGTCGGCAGACTTTTTTCCAGGAGGGCGGGGGCACATGTTGGAAGTTTGCAATCAGATATTATTAATTCATCATTTTATTGTCAAAATTTATATCTGTTGCAGTTAACCGAATTGATTTGTGATAAATAATAATTGTTCTAAATTAAAATAATAGTTTAATACCCAGATTGCACATTAAGTTCACCCCCCCCCCCTTGATCCCGTTCGCGACGCCCATGTCTAGGATTTTAGCAACTGAATTAGGCTCTTGTGTATTAGTGAAGACCCACAAAGATTCTGTTACTATGTTAGGGTATTTTTTACTGTCTCTACTAGGTATAGTAAGTAGGGGAAGTATTGTATTCGTCCCAAAAATTCTATATTGAGGTTTCAACGAAAATGTGTTTTGAGGCCCCCTCAATTAAAAAAAAAAAGCATTTTTAGGAAAAGATCCGCGCGCGTGTGTGTCTGTGCGTGTGTTTGTCTGTGAACAGCATATTTCAAAAACGAAAATTCGGTTAAAGACCAAAGTTAGTATTTAAGTTAAATACCTTTCAAGAACGTGACGCAATGATTTTTATAAAAACTCCGCCACACTAAACTACCCTTTACATGGAACATATTTATTTTCTAGAAAATGGCTCTAACAATTTTGATTAAAATTGCCATATATTTAAGACATTTTTATCAAAAAAGAAATGGATATTTTGAATTTTCTGTCTATACGCTATGTAGTCGTGTTTACTCTTGACGACTTTTACTGGTAAACTGGTAAAGTGTAAGATATACCAATTTTAGTATACAGGACGTGTAGGTATCGTTAAAACACAATTTATCTGCAAGTGCATTTTTTCTGAAGTGAACCATTTCTGAGATATTTCTTGTTATTTGTGTGAGTTTTGCAATACGTAAACTTTTCTCACTTTATCTCTTGGCCGTGCAAAGGAAACAGAATTTCAAGGTCTTCATATAGTGATCAACTTTAAAATCTTTTACTTTCGCTTAAAGTCTACTGTGTTCGCATATTCCCCTTGCACCTACACCTAAATGTGCACTAAGGTAAACAATTTCTGCAAATGTGTATCTTGACTAACATGAAGACAGAGGAATGAGTGTTTGTAAGAATAGTTAGTACAAGAGTAGAGAAAGTCACGTGAGTGCAATACACCAGTCTTTTTCTCCTTCAAATAGTAGAGAAGACAGTTGAAATTAACACATCAATTTTAAGTAGGTTGTTTGTCTAAAGCAGGCGTATATTAGAGTAAAGCTAACAAGTGTAAAAAAATTATTGCATATAAATAATTACAGGTTTAACTAAGTGATCACCATTAGTTTTACAAAATAAAGGTGTATTCGTTTTCAAGTAATAATATAGCAATGGCAATGCTTATAAAATGGGAAACAGTGAACATTTTTGACCTGTGATGATGGATGGGTATTTTTAGGTTATGATCAATCTACAGAAATTGCTGAGTTAAACAATTATAATGCGCCAACCGAAAAAAAAAGCTGATTGCTTTATTATATCAAATAACTTGTTACATGTTAATTGCCAGTTAATGAGAAATTATAACTTATGAATATTAATTGCAAAATGATTAATATTAATTGGAATGTTACAAATTTAACAAAGTTCAAGCAAGTAAAATGATATTTTAAGCGCAATATCCGGATACCAAAAGAATAGACCACACATAAAATAAAATGGCAAATAAATTAAACTGTTAATTTAAATGACAAAATAAATGAATTTAAAATAAATGAATATCCCCATACGAAGATTGGACATAGTGTACTGTCATATACATCACTAGTTGTACAGGAAGAAGAAACATTCGAACTGCTACAGGCAATAATACTGCCAGGGATGATCACATTACCAATAATAGGAACCTAACTACGGACATGAGGTGACCAAGAGGGGAATCTTCCTAAAGGACGCATTATGGCTAAATACCGAACACATCAATTTGACATTAGACCTTTAGTGTCAAAAGTAGCGGAAACGGGAGCGCAAAAACACTGCACTAAGAATTATACCTGATGTCATACCCCAAACGGCTTAAATCTATGTCCTTATATTAGTGCATTTATATAAAAGATCATTCTTCTACACATGTTATTATTCATGAAATGTTTCGGCCTAACAATAACAAAACATTAAATGATTGTTAGTGATAACGCCTTGCGAAAAAAAAAGTTGTCACAAATGTGTACTTTAATAAGCCCCATATTTGCCTTGTAAGTTTTGTTTTATGGCAGACCCAAAATTTAATGGCGGCTGCTAGCTGGCCACTACTATTTTCTTTCCTGTTGTCCAAATAAATTGTTGTGGGCGCAAAAGATATTTACTTATACATTTATGTGTCACAGACTTTAAAGCCTGACTTCACAATGTGTTAAACGACACAACAGCGCAAGATCTGGTAAGCCTCTGACTGGATGTTGTGTTAGCCAAAGTTTTCTATTTACACAAAGCTGAAATAGGATGACAGAGATTGGATAGCTACTCACCACAGTGACACATCAGCTATTAAACTCATATCGTATTTTAAGTAAAATTGTCAAAATGGTTTTGGGAAATAAAAAATAAAGAAAAGATATACTTTCACGGTTCGGTTTGGGGAAATTTATTGAAAATCCTTTGACAGTGCTGCCATTAAATACAAATTTTGGTATTTCTCTGACTTTTAGTTTTTGAGTTATGCTGCTCTCTCTCTCTCTCTCTCTCTCTCTCTCATACACATGATCCTTTTTAAAATGCTGGTGGAATTTCAGTGTTGAATATTTGGATTAAATGCGGAACTTACATAGACAAGCAGTTAAAGAAGCAAAAACAGTAGTATGCGCGTCATATGATGTGTTAAATTCACATTTGACGAGATCTCGTATAAACATATGGTATTTTACTAAAACCATTATTACTATAGTCATTTTTGAGAAAATCAAAATCAACAAAACTTTCTTAGTGTAAAAGATAGCTTGGGGTGGGGATGTTTTTGAACACATTTGTGTTGAATTTCTGAAAGATCTTAAACCTAAATACCAAGTTTGGTATTCACACATGCACCGACCGTTCTTTTGATATAGACTCAAAATATGCATTTCCAATAAAATCTCTATATCGGATATTTTGTTAGGAAACCATATTTCCTCTACTTATCTTGGGTAAGCTGCAGAGAATGTAAAAATTAAAGACAGAATGATAAGTGCGCGTTAACTTGGTGGAAAGTGGTGGAAAGACCATATTCACAGAACTACATATAGGTCAACTTTTAAATTTGCTATTGTCAAAGGGATTTGAGACGCTAGAAACAAAGGTTCTCAACAGTGACTTAAAATATAAGCCATTGGAAAGTACAAAACAATGGTCTGATTAGTGTTAATAGTAAGTAGTAAAATCAAAGGTTAGTAGCATTGCCATTAGATAGGTAACAGTCAGTACTATTATAAGAGTTCGTTGATCATCGCTTAATGCCAGTGCAGTAAATAGTTCCCAAGGGTAATGCGCGGGTACGTTATGGGTAGCTCTCTCTGTCCTCGGGCTGGCAAATGTAATTATGATCAGTGGCTTAGAAGATAGTGATGCTGCGGTCCACAGAATTTCGCTTTTATTGGCTTTAATTCACTCGCCTATCTATGCATGTATATGCAATGGACTTGGAAGCCCCGGAGTTCCACCAGAGCAAATTACGTATTAGTTATACCTATATATGGTTATCGGTGTGGTCTACAAAATATGTATAACTGTGTTTCACCATATATACTCAGCTTTGTTTTTGAATGTAAATATCTTGTTTTATGGAAGTTTGGCAAACGATCTGACGAATCTACCATTTCTTACTCCAGGTAAAAGGAATATTGTATTCTATCTAAAACTCGACTTCGAGATTCTACCACAAATAGGTGCCTATGCGTTTTGAGGATCACTGAACCTAAAAATCTTTTTCAATTCAGCATCTTCTAAGGACACAACACGATGATTTTCAAGAAAGTCACTCCCTTTCACCTAACCCATACCTTACACTGAAAATTTTTCGTTTTCTTTGGGTTTCACCTTCAAAAATGGCTCTAGTTTGATTGAAATACACAATTTTGAGGATATTTATATGATTAATAGGGTATGTAATTTCAGTTAATAGTGTGAATAGTTTAGTAGGTCCACTTCATACTGACTGAATGTTGTATACTTCTGTGTACCTGGAAAATTAAAACTTGCTATAAATACGCAGAGTTCATTAAATTATGCACTTATTGCTTAGTAAGTAATGTAATACGTAGCATTTCTATTTCAAACGTACAGAAAGTTGTATGACATTTGTAGAGGGAATTAAAATGTGTGTGTGTGTGTGTTTGTGTGTAAAATTGCATTTTTTCCAGGAAAATTGTTCGTAGAAGCGTGGTTAGAGAAAGAAATGTTACTTGAAAGTGAGTAGAGAAAACAGCGTGAATGTAATGCGTAGTATTTATATTTTAAATATTCAGAAAATTGTACAAATTATCTTTAGAAGAAGGAATAAAGACATTTCTTATAAAATCGCGTTTTTATAGATAAGACACCAAGGTAGACAAACTTAAGCAGCATAATATTATCTGAATACAAAATTTGATCCAAATCTTTAGAGCCGTTTCGAGATACACGAAATATATACAAGAATTGCTGTATAGAAGAGAGAATAAAAATATTTTTGTGAAAATCGAGCTTTTTTTTTCCAGGAAAGACACCTATACAGATAAACTAAAAAAGCAAAACCTTATCTGAATACATTTTTTTCCAAATCGTTAGAGCCATTTCAAAGATGCGCGGGACATATACACAAGAATTGCTCGTTTAAAGATATAAGATAAATTGGGACCATAAGGCAAATTACACAGCAAAATGATTCCGTTACATAGAGATACGCTAAATCTAAAGGGTGTAAACTGACTGGAGCCTTTGCTGGAAGCCAGTTTGCTAAACAGCTCGTGACATTTCTAAGTTCATCAGTATTAGCGAATCTTGGCCTCTTCATTTGAGTTTTATAGCGACTCAGCGTCTCGTACTCGGCTAGATAGCTTTTGGCGGGATTTAATATTGCTATCTCTCAGGGCATTTAACTAAAACGCAATGTGTCAATTGTTACTGGAGAAAGATATATGAAAGATGCAATTTCTCCGTTGCCCTACAATCAACAAAATCAAATCATAAAAAGATATCGTGCCTGCAACAACCTCCGTTATAGATTCACGTAGAAAACAGCTGCAACGACACTATGTTAGACAGTGAAAGCTCTCGTATGATATAATTCATTTCCTAGGTCTTCCACTGAATCAAAATCGAAAACGGATGATATATTCCGAAAAGTTCTATAACTGTTTGAACCTTAACTAGCCAACTAACCGTCTAGAAGTGAGAAACGATATGCGCTGATTCGTTGTTTTAGAGTTGGAGTTTATATAAGGTTATTCTAAAGTAAGTTCTCAGTTTAAAATGGCCATAGATTTTATTAAAAGAAAATGCAAATGAATATGACCATCAGCGTGTTGTTCGATAAGTGAACCAGTTTCCTTAAATTTGTTCATCATCCTGCGGAATGATTTTACAGAGTACAGTTCTCTTCTCAACCCATTTAATGTTCTATATCTTCTCAGTCATGTTGTCTGTTATACTCACTCGAAAGAGGCTAATTCGAACTCGTAGGAACAATGGCTTTACCCATACAATTGCTGTCGCTATTCTCATGTGCATACAACATGGTACAGTTACCATAGCAACGGAAAAAATCCGAAACCTAAACAGCAATGATGCCAATGTAAACCCAGACTGCTAATATGCAAAGAATATACAGCTGTTTCAAAATGGGAACTTCTTTAGAATAACCTCATACATGCAAGTCAAAGAATACTTCCAACATGAGTTTGATTCTACTACTGCACTTAAGAAATCTTTGTTTCTGAGGTGATGCTTTAAATTTCCACTGACATGATTGTCGTTGAGGCATCGGATCGTACAAATAGCACCGAGTTGCATCTCCAGCGATTATGTTAAAAATCTCTTAGTCTTCAACAGATACACTAGGTAGATCCCTACAAATAGGCATTGTTGATTCTTTCTTCTCAGAGAACAATATTTTTGGAACCGACTTTTGAGGCATGTAATGCATATGTAAATGCTTATCAACAATAACAGTGTGTGAATATTTCCAATTGAAAATCAACTCTGGTGCTCCCTTTGAAGTAAGCCCTCCTTAGGTGATCCCTGACAACTTGTACGCTTTCAGTGCGTGGTTATGTTTGCTGCGGATCATCTTGCATGCCTTTACTGAAGCCTTTATGCCCCGTATAAACCTAGTTTTTATTTTTTTCCCTTGCTGCTTCATTATGAGCTTCTTTGTGTAATGAAATATAAAGCTTTGTATGTGAGAGTTGCTCGCAGCCCGGCATTATTAATTGCGATGAAAGAACATTTGCAAACAACAAAAAGTGGTTGCCATGTAAATGCAATTGTTAGGATTATAAAAAGTTTATGAAAGTGGCATGATGAACGTTAGCAGAATTAATATAAAACATAACTTACTATAATATAAATTAAAAAGGAAGTACAATATTTTGCAAAATTTTTGAAGCTAGTGGATATCACATATTAGCGCCCGCCTCGGTAGCGTGATGGTTAGCGTGTCTGCCTCACGTTCAAGAGTTCACACCTCGCTTAGGGTAAGTTATCCGGGTAATGTTTTTTTCCGAGGTTTTCCCTACCCTGAGAAGACGAATGTCGGGTAACTTAAAGCTCCATGGACCTCGGGCTCATTTGAGCATCATTTCACCCATTTCATTTCATTCATTCGTCCGATATGACACAATGTTGGAGGACGTTAAATAAAAAAAAAAAATAAATAAATAAATAAAAAAAATAACATATTAGCATTTTATCCTCAAAAACACTCTGCAAAGGAGTTCTTCGTTATTTTTTGTCACCGAAGTATAATGTTCAGTTGTTTTCTTATTTTAAAATAGATAGGATTTTATAGATCTTGACCATCTTGAGAGGGGCTTAAGTAATAAATAAGCGTTTGTAGCAGATAATTGTAAAGAAAAGTAATTTTATCAAATAGAAAATAAATGTTCCAAAGAAATGGAGAAGGCATCTTGTGCACATTAAAGCGACAATACGTTAATGGCAAGTGCCAGTTCTTTTGACAAAGTTATCAGATATGAGAATTTAGGAACTGCTGAAACACACAAACACACTTTGTTGAAATGGCTGTATATGCTGTTTTATTTATTGCCACAGCTACATTACTATTTTGTTTGTGTTGGGCGAGGTGTTGATTTCTCACACTTTGTGTTTAGGTATGTACGAAAAAGTGAAGATAGGTGGGCCTGTGATGCATTATTACTCCAGCATGATTAACAACATATATTTCATTCCTCTTCAACGTCTCATAAAAAATCTGATGTGTTGCACTCACATGAATTTCTCTACCCTTTTACTATCCAATCTTACAAACTCTTATTCCTATATCTTCTTCGTATTAGTTGAGAAAACTGAAATATTTTTCTAAATTTTTTTTTTTCAGGGAGCCTCAAAACATATTTCAGTTGAAATCTCGACATCGAATTTTTGGATGGAATACAATACTTCCTCTACTTGCTGTACGTAATAGAGAAAACAAAAACGTGGAAATCAGTTCATTTTAAAGTGCAAAAGCACATTTTAAAATTTCGTTCGTTCGTTCATTACTTTTAGTGCTGTATCAGTATATATATATATATATATATATATATATATATATATATATATATATATATATATATATATATATTCACATTTATACTTTACATTTCTAGGTTCTTGTCTTTTTAATTGCCCACAACATGGCGAGCAGAACATTTCTATTCATATCCCTAATTCCGTTTTTGCATTCCAGTCATTGGTCTTTTAAATCCTTTAAGACATTGAGATTATTTTAGAGATCAGACTTTAATAGAAGTATTACTCTGTGGGAAATGCACATAAAGTAGTGCAGAATAAGTGCATATTGTAAGAATTTTCAGAACCAGAACTTTAGTAATAACTCTTTTGCATTGTAAATAACTAGCTTTTGTTTTCTAACAACCCCATAAATGTCTGAAGTACATAGTACGGAATCCTTTATGCCAAAGCCTACAGTGAAGTTCTTTTTGGGGAAGCCCATAGGAAAATTGAATTGAATTCAAAACAATATTAATTGCCATGTTAAACTAGGATGTCTCGGCATCGAAGTTGTTATCCTCTACATGTGCGATTCAAATGGACATCTCTACTAGAATTGGGCACAGTTCACTTTCCTCTCTCCATTATAACGCGACTTTAAAGCAGGCAATTAGGCTCGTCCAATCCAATCAAGTACTGCAAGTATGACTTCCCTGTAATTGATTTACTAATTTGGCACTTACTTAGAAATAGTAGCCATTATTTTAATACTTAACATTTTTGTGACACGTATTATGACTAATCAAGTGGTTTGTAATGTAATTTGAGCTCGAATTTGCATGCGCGTAAATGTGTATAAAATGTAAAAACTACGAGGCTAATATGCAAAAACGAGGGAAGAAAAATCGAACATAGTAGGTATTTGTTTTGTGGGTAATCCCTTACCAATATGAGTAACGGTTCTCATGCCTATGTATTATAGAGCTTCGATATGTAGTCAGAACTAAGTAGCTGGCACGAACTCAAAAGCTTGCCGCTAATGTGGATGCATAGCACTAACACCTGTTTGGAAGGTTTGAATGTACGTACGCGGTAAGCTAAACTTTCAGTTGCACATTTGTGGTTACAATAGTTCCTAAGGGTTTAGACTTGCTGTTAATTTGCATTGTGTTTGTGCCATTGAAAACGTTGAGTGAGAGGAATGGAAATTACGTTGGCGCGTAAGAGACACGCTCATACGTAATAAAGTTTAGGATATTTCATTCTTCTCTGCTTCCTATATTGTGCTATAGCATGCCTTTATTTAACTTGCAGTATTATGCCACGAGTTGTGAATAACAGACCCCATATTCCGTCAAACTCACAGTCTCTCAGTCCACATTAGGTCGAGTTATCGGGATCCCACTGTACCTATAGGTCTGCTATTTATACTGTACCCAGGAAATCAGTATTTGATAGAAAGCAGTTAATATACCTACATTAGGTAATTAGTCTACTTTTAACTCATTTTCTGGATACAATAAACAGAAGAGAGTTTAAAAAAAGAAGTAGGAGAGAAGTCATTTTTTTCCTGCAGTGAGAGAGCTGATGCATTCCGTGGAGCGATTTCAGTTCGTAGGGATAGCGCTGTGTGTGGAAGATTGAAAACGACACCGATCCCAGAGGATTAAACTAAAACCCATTGTAGAGATGTGCTTCTCCTAACCTGATCCTGACACACTTGGCATATCAGCTCCACCAGACCTGGTCCGCCCTTCACCTTCAATTTCTCTACCATCTCCTTACAAAGGGCTTTACGTACTCTACGTATTTCGGGTAATCGAGGGAAAAATATGATCTCCTCAGTGGTGGGCTTCTAGGCATTAAACTTAATTCGTGTTATAAGAAGCTCTGGTTCTGTAGTCCCTTCCGAGTCAGTGGCCTGAGAATGATCCCCTGAAACGAATTAAATACTATCGCTTCCTCTGTGACACTTCCGGAGAATAACAAAACTCTTATGTGAGCTGCAAAAGATAATCATACGGTAATAATTCATATCAAAGGATGCTCTTCAAATGTGCAATTTACTCTTTTCTAAACTATTTGTTGAGTTTTGCATTTCCAAGCGTTGTTTTCTTTATGAAATATACACTCGCTGCTATCTTTTTGGAGCCATGGAGCATTATTATTATTATTATTATTATTATTATTATTATTATTATTATTATTATTATTATTATTATTATTATTATTATTATTATTATTATTATTATTATTATTATTATTATTATTATTATTATTATTATTATTATTATTATTATTATTATTATTATTATTATTATTATTATTATTATTATTATTATTATTATTATTGTTATTGTTATTGTTATTGTTATTGTTATTGTTATTGTTATTGTTATTGTTATTGTTATTATTATTATTATTATTATTATTATTATTATTATTATTATTATTATTATTATTATTATTATTATTATTATTATTATTATTAGTATCGTATGCTATTTCAATACCTAATTTCTACTGTTTTCGTCTCTTTCGAAGGGAATACATTCACAATAGTTTCAAGCCAAAACATAGCCGTTAATAAAAAATGTTGGAACATATAACATTTTTCTGTGTATTAAGAAATTTAATATAAATGATAGAAGCGACCTATTTCGGCGCTATATTTGATTTTATCAGTGTCTCATGATTTGATAAGTCCTCTGCAGTGGAACATACTCCTGTCCTAAATAATCATTATCTATATTGGACACATAGAAACTTAAATGTTTAAATAAATTAGATACTTACTCATCGTTAACATCAAGCATTCATAATACAACTCCAAACTTACCTTAAAATTTATTTTTCTACAATATTTCTGAATTCTTTGGGAAATCAGTGTTCATCTAAGGTCATTTTGTGTGCCTGCGTATCCTTTAAATTACATAAGAAGACTTAATTGTTGACTCATTACATTCTTGGCTGCAGTGTTTTAATAATCTTTTCACTTGACTTTTCTTGGCGTTCCAGAAAATGCGTGAACAAGTGTATTTCAGTTTGTTCCATGTAATGCTAAATGTTTACCTATTTCTTTCAAGGTGCTTGTTTATTTCAATTATTACAGAATCTAAATGAAAACTGAATCACATGTAGGAGTTTTGGCTTCTTCTAGGTTCAGCAAAATGAACATATAAAAGTAAATTACATACTGATACTGCTGCTCTAACAATAATATTAATAATAATAATAATAATAATAATAATAATAATAATAATAATAATAATAATAATAATAATAATAATAATAATAATAATAATAATAATAATAATAATAATAATAATAATAATAATAATAATAATAATAATAATAATAATAATAATAATAATAATAATAATAATAATAATAATAATAATAATAATAATAATAATAATAATAATAATAATAATAATAATAATAATAATAATAATAATAATAATAATAATAATAATAATAATAATAATAATAATGACAATAGTAACAATAAAGAAACAAATAAGTAAGCTTTTGAAAATTAGGTTCTCGATCAAGTAAACTATTTGCTTATACTTTTCAACGAATAATATAAGGTTATTCGGTAACAGTTTAGAAATGTTAGAGTAAAATTGTGAGATGTCGTACCTTTGAAGTGCTGTAACCTTTTTCAACAAATGCAATAACTTCTGGTTTTGCCATCTTCGCTGCTTAAAGCGGTAGAGGCGGGGAAAAGAATTATTTTTCGTAGCAGTTGCCACAATTCCTCATAACCGTTCCACAATAACGATCAAATACTACATCCACGAGTACTTAGGTATCTACGAGTAACCGTAACACCAGCCTCGTAGCTCAGTGGGCAGAGCACCTGCCTGTTGTATTAGAGGTCTCGAGTTCGAGAACTTTTCTCTAGCCAAAATGATTTCCTATCCTCCCCATAGTCTGGAAGAATGATTGAATATTGAATGCAAGTATCATTTAATCATTAACGTATAAAATTCAAAGATAAGCAACTGCATTCGAATTAACATTATTGTGGATAGATAATAAGTTCCGGAGGTAAATGTTCACCAATGAGGCATATTATTATTGTTATTTAAGTATTTCATAATAAGGTTATTAAAAGCTGTACAACAATAAATAGCTACAAGTCAGGTAATTATGTTTGTAAAGGTGCTTGTTACAAGTAGAATTTATCGTGACTTCAACTCGCTTGTTTCACGTTTAAAGGAATTCCGCCCATTACAGTATATCATTTGAATCATCCTAAACCTTATTATGGATGTTCCAAAACGTCAACTCAAGTAAATGACTCGCACATATATTGCAAGAGCTCATAGGCACAATTAAATCTCATTGGCCGGAAGATTTCTTGTGAGAAACAGGGACTTAATTCTGTGATTCATCACAACACATGTGTAGATATTATCGATTTATCATACACATGATCCTGACCACTGAACTCTAAGACGACTCACTCTTCTAATACAGGAACATTAATTTTGGAACCGGTTACAAAAATACTCGAATGATCTCGATAGTGTAGAATTATAAGACTGTTATTTACGAGCTATATAACTGGATCTACGGTATTTTTTTCCTGCCTTTATAAAATGAAATACCAGTTTATAGGCGCAGTTTTTACAAAGCAACGTCCAAATTAGTTGGAATTGCTTCTCCATTTCCAATTCTTATATACAAGAATGCATTTGTAGAATTTTACAAAATCACAGTCTACGCTATGTAAGTTTAAAAGTAAAACTAAAACTAGAAGCAAAGAGTTCACATTCGTGGGTAACCTTTTGTATACATCACTTGCCTAGGTGCATTGGTCTCTAAGTAAGAGTACTGCATTCGCTACAAAATAGTTATTTATGTAACTAGTGTATAATCTGACTGATTGTGACATGAGTGTATGTTTAGCACGTGAGCGAAAGCCAACGTTATGAGTGTCAATAAAAAGATTGTGCACAAATGTAATATTAAAATAAGTAAAAACATCTAATAAATTTGTTAAATTAAACCATATAATGTGTAGAGATGTGTGAGGTAATATGGCTGCTAAACAGATGTTTCAATTGTTTCAACACTTATAGAGGAAAATGGAAGATAATGATAAAACTATAGAAAATATGGATTATAAACAAAGCCAAGAGTACTGAGTTTATTAATATCAGAAAAATCAGAAGATGTTGATATGTATATTGTTGTTGGTTTTGGTGTTAAACTAAATTTAATGAGGTAATTATTGTGTTTGAATGTTGCTGCACTTGCGAGAGTTACGGTCTCGGGTTTTCTAACAGGCACATTGGAGAAAATTATGTTCTCGCAGTGATGACGTCATTGCTGTCTTGTTGTCTGGTAATTACGTCATAGAAATACCACGGCCAACGAAAAATAAATATTTTTCGTAGGCCGTGTAGAAATTGGATAATTTTGCACAATTTGTGCCGTAATAATAAGCTGTTTTAATTGCTAGGATTCCATCTTATTTTAACGGAGAAAATTATGTTCTGGCAGTGATGACGTCATTGCTGTCTTGTTGTCTGGTAATTACGTCATAGAAATACCACGGCCAACGAAAAATAAATATTTTTCGTAGGCCGAGTAGAAATTGGATAATTTTGCACGATTTGTGCCGTAATAATAAGCTGTTTTAATTGCTAGGATTCCATCTTATTTTAACGGCTGTGCTAATACACCTAATAAATGAAATATTAAATAAATATAAATTATGAAGGTAGAGGAAGAACCAGACATCATAGATGTAATAGAAACAAACGGTTACAATGGTATGGATGACGAAGAAACCACTTCCACGTTAAATTATGGAATGAACCCCACCAGAAAGAAGGAAAAGGGGCCGACCAGAAAACACATGGATAGAAAGGGCACCAAAGGCCATGACTTTAAGAAATTTGGGTCCTGAACATTGGAGAAACAGGGAGGAATGGCGTTTGGTTTACGTAAGACAGCGTCAGCAATCATGAACACCAGGTTAAGAGAGAAGTAAATACAATACTTGGTACATTCTAAAATTAATTACTTCTTTGTCTTGCGTGGTAATTAGTAACTAATCTTAAGTAATTCAACAATAAAGTATGGTTGGTTCTAACGAAGCATTAAACAAAACTCAGTTCAATTGTTTTGGTCCTGTATCAGAAAGCTAGGTAATTCATTCATGTTTTCATTCCTTCGTTGTATACATTTAGCAGCTCAGCTCTGCAAAAAGTGTAGCATTGCTGGGTGATATGCCCGGGGTCCTTAGCAGGCAAAAGTATCATGATGCAGAGCAGGATTTCTGGGCTATGAGAGATAGGGCAGAGAGAGAGAGAGAGAGAGAGAGAGAGAGAGAGAGAGAGAGAGAGAGAGAGAGAGAGTGTGTGTGTGTGTGTGTGTGTGTGTGTGTGTGTGTGTGTGTGTGTACGTGAGTCTGTGTGTGTGTGTCACATACCGCCTTTGATGTTTGACAAGCGCCAAAACAGACTCGAGTGGGACAACGCCCTACCCCACAGTTTCACACCTTCCTTTCGGTTTTCCTTTTTTAGCTTCGTATTGAAATTCCTTCCTCTGAACTTCACAGCAACACGGTAAATTTACGAGCGGTGATAACCAGTTATTGTAAGTACCAAGGCAGAATAGGAAATGTGATCGCCTTGGGGCATAGGCATTTTTGGATGTCAGAGAGGTTTATTTCCTTTATTTAGCACTTCTTTCTCTATTTCTTTAGTTTTTCTTAGTGTACATCAGGATGTATAGTCTCTAGTCGAACTTTAGGTAGTATAGACTTATTTTAAGCTGACGAATTTAGAATAAAACTTGGAGAAACGTATCTGAAAACCACCAGTCTCTAAACATTTCATGCTCTGGTCACTCTTGTCAAAGAACTTGTCATGTGTTTGAAACCAACAAAACTGTAATGTGTTACTCGACTTTCTTTATGCATTCTTCAACAAATTATTATTACAAACGTTTTTCTATCCGCTTCAGATTAATCGGGATTAGTATTTGCCGAAGGAGATTTATTATACATTCCCTTGAGCGTACAAAGAATTAGGGGAATACAGCAGACTTAAGCGATAGTCGCTATGTAATGACTTTGAAATTCTGTACCCTTTGAATGACCAGAATGAAAAAAATATATGTCTGATATGTTACAATCACACGCGTTTCTCTACCCTCTAACCGATATTATTGGATATACAACCTATTCTTAGAAAACTTATTTTTAGTCTACTTCATTTTAATCCTTTACACAAATACCTACAATTCGCATTTCGTTATAGACATAAAAGTTATATGAATAATCAAATGCTTACAGACTGTATGCTTTGTGTTGGCCTTAAATGGTATACTCTTTCCGTGTAATCCTGAGAAACAACTTAATATCAACAGAACTT